>CM052892.1:14197823-14323789 GCA_028534135.1 Potos flavus | reverse complement strand
GTCAGGCCCTGCCTGGTCCAGGGTCCTTCATTCCTAGCCCGTCCCGCCCACCCCATTGATGAGGGTCTGACCCTGTGGTCAGATCCCAAGATTAACAATGACCTGGGAAAGATAAAGCCTAACCCAACTGTCCACTTCCACCCACGACCGCCTCTCCCTGCCTCCACTGCCTCTAGACCGCCCTCCTTGGTCACCCCTGCAATCCTGCATCAGCTCCTAAATCCAGACCAGCAGCTCCTGGAAGTCAGGAAGCCCCATGCTTTGCCTCCAACACCCTGCAGCAGTGTCTGGCACAGTGGCCAAGGGCTGGCCTCAGAGTGACACGATTTTAGCCCAGACTCTATTCCTTAGAGGCTCTGTACCCTTGACTAGGTCGCTTCCGCTTTCAGAGCCTTGGCTTTGTGATGGGTTAAATAAGGGCAGTATTCCCAGTGTCAGCTCACTGGGTCATCGTGAGGCTGAGTGAGATGTGTGTGGGACATTTAGTGCCATGTGGGGGATGTGACAGCTGCTCACAGATTGCTAGCTATCACTGCTGTCAACAGCATCAGCAAAGGTCTATTTCATGTAAATGAACAAATGAAGGAATGAATGAATGAATAAACAGCCTGACCTTCTGCACCCCAATGCCTATTCTGCAAAACTTATCTAGAGTCCCCCAGTCCTTCCTAATCTGGACCAAACACGTCATAGGTGCTCTGTCCCCATTTACCTTTTTACAACTGTGCACATGAGGTATCTTTGTGCTACACAAAGTAAGGAAACTGAGGCACAGAGACAGGAGGCCCATTAGGCTAGGTAGTGCAGCTGAGCCGCACACTAGCTTCAGCGTGGCTCCGTAGTTCTGCCTGGAGTGGGAAGGGACAGGGGCACCAAGGGCCTGAGTCGCCTCTGCTCAGCCTCACAGGTGCCTCCTCACATCACCTAGGCAATTCCAGGTATAGATTTCCAGTAGAGGGAACTTCCAGAAGGTAGTGCAGAGGAACACTACCCATCTCCCTTGCTCCACATTGATGGGGGCTGAGCTTAAGCATGTCTTTAGCTCAATGATCCAGTGATTCTTTCACGCCTGGCTTTGCCATTTGAAAGGATCCCAGGTCAGTGGCTCTAGCCCTCCCTATTCCCCCGACCTCAGCTTCCTCCAGCCTCAGCTGAGCCACCAACCATGTGGCTTCTGTTACAGATCAGAACATCATTGTGAAAATTTGGCCCAAGGAGAATCTCAGTATTCAAGGGTTTACTGTGCCAAAGACCTACTGAAACAAATGTCCCCATGCTGGGCTCCTGGAGGGCTGAGGGGACTTCACCTTAAACATAATAGCAGCTCAGGTGATGTCACGAGCAGCAGGTCTGAGCAGCGCTGTGGTCCTAGAGTCTGAAAACGTGGCAGAGTACAGGGCACTGTGGACAGGCTCCGAGCAGGAAGTAAACAGGTTCCAAATTCAAGTTTACTCACTGTATTTGAGCTTGAATTTCTCAGATTCCCCTATGGACCCTCAGTTTACTCATCTGTAAATTGGACTTAGCAATACTTGGAATAGTATAGCATGGTTGGGGACAGAGAAAGACAAAGAGCTCTTTAACTCTCATGCTACCACATAGAAGCCAGGCAACCTTGGACAGAGGAATGAATCTCCCAATCACAATTTTCTCATCCATAAGATTGGGTCACAAACATCCACAGAGAGAGGTTAGGTGTGGGCTCATGGCCGTGGAGAGCCGCGCTCAGCGCCTGGTACATGGTAAACCCATGGTCAGCCGTCACTCATGCGTTACACCTGGCTGCTGGGCAAAGACTGTGATAGCCCTTGCAAACTGAGAAGTGCTGTGCCCAAGCTCTAGAGAACCATGTGTCCACCTCTATTCCAGTGGGACAGTCCACCCTAAGAAAGCAGACGAGGGACTCAGAAACAAGAAGAAACGTCATCCACATCCTTGCAGATGGTCCTTGGTCCAGGCTGCTGTGCTAGTCCACACACACAGAGCTGTACCCCATTTCTCTGTGGCCTTTCTCCACCAAGCGCAAGCCAACAGGAAAGCAGGAGATGACACCAGAAAGGTGAGCAAGGCCAGTGTCCAGCCAGTGAGTCTGCACGCCGGGAGCCAACACAAGCCCTGGAGGTGAAGAAAACACTGCAGGGCCACGGCACGCCAAGGAGGGAGAAGAGGACGCAGGGAAAGGCTGTGCATTTTTAGAAAGCAGGTTAAGGAGAGGCCAAGGCTTGAGGGGTGGCGAGTAAAGGCCCTGTTGGCCTCAGGGATGACCTGATGCCAAATCCGATTTGGACTGTGTTCACTCTCGGGCAGCCCAAGACAAACAAGGTCGGAGAAGTGGCAGCGATTTCCAGAAATAAAAATGCCAGTCTGTTGGTTAGGGTTGGTGTGTGTGAGACTGCGAGCATCACAGGTCTTGGGGTGATCAGTTTTACCTTTTTCTTACAGATCTGAGGATTTCACTAAGCTGTCAGGGAGGTAATGGGGAAGAGATAGAAGGAGCAGTGCGTGTCCCTGTCTCTTATGGAACCTTCCTTACTCGAAGTCTCTCTAGAGCAGGATCAGCCCACTCCTCTTATTCTGTTGCTGATCCCCCAATGGAGGAAGACAAGGGTGAGGGTGGGCAATGTCAAGGGTAGAGTGCCACAATGGGGAAAACAGGTGTCTGGGAGCTAGGAGACCAGTGTGGGGATCCCTGATTCCCTCTTGGCCATATGTGACAAGCTGGCTGGGATATTTTACCTCCTTGGGCTGCACACAGTCTCCCCTATAAAATGCACTGATTGTCCCCAATATGAAAAGTCATGCCAAGGATTAAACAAGAAAATAAAAGGTCTGGCACCAAAATACTCAGCAAATATCAACCTCTCTATTCAAACCCCTTTGCACCTCCCCCCTTGCTCAAAACTCTTTCTTGGCTCTCCAGGGCCCTCGGAATAATGTCTGGACCCCTTGCCTGGCGCCCAAGGCCCTTCATGATGAGATGCCCACTTCTTTCTCAGGCCCAGCTCCCCAAGTCCCATACCTTGTCCTGGAGCCACACTGAGCAATGAGCACTGCCCCAAAGTGTGATGCTCTGGGCTCTTCCACACTGGCTGCACCCTCAGCCCGGGGAGCTCTCATCCCCTTCGTGGGGTAAATAATGACCCCCTCCCCCAAATTCAGGTCCAACCAGAACCTCAGAATGTGCTTGTATTTGGAAATAGGGTTGTCACAGTTGTAACTGTTTGAGATGAGGTCATACTGGATTGGGTGGGCCCTAAATCCAATGACTGATGTCCTTAGAAGAAGAGTAGAGGACACAGATGGACAGACAGACAGCCACACACAGAGACAGAGGAAAAGGAGGCCATATGAAGGTGGAGACACAGACTGCAGTGAGGCATCCACAAGCCAAGGAATGCCTAGGATTGCCCGCAACTATCAGAAGCTATTGGGAGCCATGGGACAGATTCTCCCTCAGCCTCCAGAGTGAGCAAACCCCGCTGACATTTTGATTTTGGACTTCTGGCCTCCTGAACTGTGAGGGAATACATTTCTGTTGTTTAAAGCTTCCCACTTTGTGATTTGTTATGGCAGTCCTAGAAACCTCATACACTCCCCTTCATCTGCCCATCTCAACTCACTCAGCCATCTCACCTCGGAGATCACTTCCTCAGGGAGTATCTTGTCCTCCTCAGCTTGGGGCCGGTCTGTGACGTCTCCTCTCACAGGTTTTCTGTGGTTTTCAAGCATCTGCTGCACTATCGCAATACGATCATCTGGTTGACCATGTTCCCATTCTAGATCCTGAGTTACCATCTACCCCTACCATTTACCCAGCCTAAGCTGCAGTATTTGGCCCAGAGGGGGTGCTTGATAAATATCCAAAAGCCTAAGAACTTGACCAGACATGGAAGAGAAATAGAAATCATACTGTCCCCATAGCAGCTCTGACCTCGGCATCCAAAGGGCACCTGATCAAACCTTGCATGGACCCTCCCTGCTGTTCTGCCTTCATCCCCATGCTAGGACCTCCAGCTGATTTGCTTACAGACACAATATCGAACACCAAAAAATATATAAAGATGGAAAATAGAAAGTGCCCCAAACTACCCCACTGAGAGAGCGTTCCGAAAAGTCAAACTTAGAACTCCATTCAGCCTGGCCTCATTTTAATCTATTTTCTCATGTTAACTATCCAGGTACGGGAGAAGGAGTCAGAGAAAGAAAAAAAAAAAAAAAAAGGGATAATGTGAGAAATGCTTTATTTGACAATGTGTCATTGGGAAACTGATTATTTCTGTCTCCGGTCTTTTTAATATTCCCTCACAACGGCCAAGCTGCAAAGGGATTTGGTATTCTAAGACTGGATTTATAATACTCTGTTCAGCAGTGATAAGAACACGGGCCTTTAATCCTCAGAGCTGTGAACATGCATATTCTCTCAAGTAATGCCCTTCTCTTCTCGTCACTTGTGTCTGGTCTCGACAGCCAGCCCCAGGATGGCTGACGACTGACGATCTACTGGGTGTGTTCCTGGCCATTTGCCGAGCAAGGAGCTAGGAGGGCAAGGGGTCCGAGTTCTCTGGGAAGTCTCCTTTCAGGCTTCAGTCTATGTTTAAGATAGCGGGATTACTGGAAACTAATCCAGACCTTTGGCATTACAAATAAGGAAAACTGAGATTCAGAGAGAAGTGACTTGACCAAGTTCACAGAACATTCTAAAATGGTACTGGTGGCAGGATGTGCAGCCCATAGTCCCCCAAAGCTGAGAAATCATGTGAATCCTGACAATTATGTACAACACGGCTTCTGCCACCTTCCCTTTCTCTCCATCCAATGGCTGTCCTATCTCCCAGCTGCCACAGCCTTTCATCGTGATCATTTTAATACACTCTGGATGATCTTCCAGGCTTTGTTCCCTCCCCTACTGTTCTCAGTCCATCTTCTCGACCATGACTGAGGCACAGCGGGACACGGAGACCCTCCTCACTGGCTAAGCTGGAGAGTCCTGCGGTTTGACAGTTGAGGTTCTTGTCCGTCAAGCCCCCACCCTTTCTGGATAATCTGGTCTCAAAACATGTTCTTTTGAGGTACCTTTCTCAATATATATGCTTCACGCACCCATGCCGCCAACCCTACTGAGCACATACTATAAAGAACACGCATAGTGCTAAGTTATCCAACCACATCAGAGCTCACTATTTCTATTACATGTCCTGATATTTTCACCCAAGTCATTACTTCTGCCTGGAATGCCACCCTCATTGTTATCTCCCACCTCGACAACATATCCAAATCCCACCAGACTTTGAGGCTAGCGTCACTGCAATCTCCTTGGTAAACTCTGCTGTGATCTCCCCTCTCCAGGCTCAGCCAGAAGAAATCTCTTTATCTTCTGAACTCCCACAGTGCTTCATCTGAACCTTCACTTAAGGAGCTTTCAGCATTTTCTACCTTGAATTAGAGTTATTGGTGCTCGGAACTTAGTGCCCCTACTGGTTAGATTATTATACCTGTTGCACAGATGAAAAAGCGAGGCTCAGAACAAAACTTGCTTTAGAGGACACAGCAAGGTGGCAAATATATGGGATAAACCCTCCCAACTGAGGCAGCCTCCAGCCAGTTGCAGGCTCACCCTCTCAACTGGAAATGTCTGCTGGACCTTGAGGGAGAACAAGATGAGAACTATATTGTAAAATGCATGGCCATTCTTTAGCCATTCATGTTTCTCAGATTTTTTTTCTCTTTCTTTTTAGGCAATAAGGTGGCAAGATCGTGCTAAGCAGAAGTAAGGAGACCATTGAGGTAGCTGTTCAAGATAGCCTAGAACAGCAGTTCCCAAGTTGCCCCCCTCCTCCCAGGACACATTTGGTAATGGGGACATTTTTAGTTGTCATGACTGGAGAGAGGGCACTATTGGTATTCAGTGGGTAGAGGTCAGAGAATCTGTAAGAATCCTACATGCAAAGGACAGTTAGGTCTAAAAGACTATCTGGCCCTAAATGTCAATACTACAGAGCTTGAGGAAGCTCTGGTGTAAGAGAGAGGTGATGAGGCCTGCGGGTAGGGCAGTTAAAGGGGACAGTTAGTGACTGGGGTACAACAAGACATGCCAGGGGATGGGAAGATTTGGTGTTCGATTAGCAAGAAAGCAGAGGAAGAAGGAGCCAACAATGACACCAATGTGTGGATTCTGCTACTGGATTAGACAGGAAACTTCCATATTCATGTTTTCCTAGTGAAGCTCCCAGAAGGCTACAAAAGATCCCAGCACATAATCAAATGAAGGGATACGTTACATGTGTGAACAATTAGGAGAAGATAAACGCACAACTGATAAAGACTTGTATCTATATATACAAGCAAGTGTATGTATGTATATATTCATATCTATAAAAATATACTCACACCTATCTTTATGTTTCTATAGTTAGCTATATTTATCTATAGCTATCTCTTTGTGTCTAGACACATAGAAGGTGACCTATTTAAGGAGGTCCATTATAGAAAATGAAACATTTTTTTCTTTTAAACTAGTCATCTACTTTTAATGTATCTATTAGAGACACCATTTCCCAAGATAATGCCAAGGGAATAAAGTAAAAACATAGCAGTTCTTCGGAACGTAGTCATTCCCCACTCAGATCAACCTTCCCTAATCATCTTTAGATCATCTTTAGATCAGAATGAGGCCTGAATCCTGAGAGATCAATCTGAATCCCAGGGAAATTTATCAAGGGGAAAGCTAACGAATGAACATCAGGACAGCGGCGCTTGCCCATGAGTCAGACAGACGTGATTTTAGTCACGGTTGTCTTACCTTCCCAGTTGTGTGTCTTTGGGTATGTGATTTGCATTTCCTCCATTTTCTCATCTGTAAATTGGGTTAGTAGCCCTGGCTGGGAGGGTCTGGGGAGGATTTAATGGGTCTGCATTATGGAATGTGAGTGCATCGATTTACAAGTCAAAGCTCTCAGGAAATACTAGCATCCTTATTATTGATGCAAGACCTCATTTCCTGAAAAAATTAAAGGCAAAGGAGTGGCGAGGTCACCACTTCCCTTCCACGATACTGTGAGATAGTCTCTGTGCAGTTTCCCAACTGCATTCCTCTGACCATCCCTGCTCTCCTCCGTGAGGCTCCACGCAGTGTGCCCTTGACTATGTTCCTTCCCTTCTCTGGGGGGAGTAGGTGAGACTGGCTGTTTTCTGACAGGGACTCCCGCTCCAATTTTCTAGAATAGAAAGGCAAAGGCAGACTTGAAAGCATTCCTAAACAGATGAAGTACATATTCTTAGGACATCCTGCCTAGCATCGCTGCTGTGTACGCAGGTATGACCTGGGTAAAATGTCCTGTGTCCCTCCCACCCTCTCACACCCCCATGTGCTCGCTCACGTGGCTCACTTGGCCTGCAATACTCCTCCTTTGCTTCTCAGTCTAGTCCTTTAACCTCAGCTCTTGGGTCCTGAGTTCTCAACAACCCTTTCTGAAACCTGCTATCTCTAGCTGGGTTAAGCATACAACTTTCAGACCCCTTAGTCACTCCTGCTTCCGTCCGCCAACTACTCTCCCACCACCCCTGCGTACCCAAGACCCAGCCTGGGTAGGTCCAACATGGAGTAGGCCTCATTATGTACTTACTGTATTTTCACACTGAGAGACAGTGAAGAAAGGGGCTGGGTTTTATTTATTTCTGAACAAATTTCAATGTTCCATGACACACAGTAGATCCTCAATGACTGGTGAGAAGAAGTAATGAATGAATCCATTAGAAACTCCTCTCTGAGGATAGGTGGCTGAAATATACCTCCATCTGTTTGGCAATTTCTCCATTTGTGTGCAAGAACACTGACGATAAGTCACAGGAGCCATTCAGCAAAAATGGGCACCCTACTCTAAATCTTCAGGTGGCCTCTCAAGTTTTGTCTGAAATCCCACTCTGAAGGATGGATGAATGGAGAAGAGGGAAAGCATCTTCGAGAGGATTGATTTTCCTCCTCTTCTTTGGGTCATGAAGACAAACTGATGAACCCAGATGACTGGAGAGGGATGTTGCACTCATCCATCGATGTACTCATTTGCCAGGTTAAGGGCATGGCTGGAAACAGGCCGACCAGAGTCCAAGTTCTTACTCTGCCACTCACCAAAGAGGTCTGTCGTGAGAACTAGGTAAACTGATATGTCTATCCGCATGACCTCACACAGCCCTCGACCTATAGAAAACATTTAGTCCCCAGTAGGTATTGGCTTCATTGTTACTGTGTAATAACTTATTATGATACCCTGTCTCTGTGCAAACCTCTTGCCTGGATCTAGGAACACACAGATATGGCCGGGAAGAACTTCCAGCTGGTTTGCAGAAACAGATAAGCAAGCAGATAATCACAGTAATGCATAGTTCAATAAGCTCTATGCCAGAGGGAAACACAGTGAGAAGCAAAGAGTTTCTTAAATCTTCTAAGCGCAAAGCATGGAGGAAGTGGGAATAAAAAGGACTTCCTTATAATTCCAACCACAGTCAGGTTTAAAGGTGTGGGAGTAGGCTGGCCCATTCAATCAGGTGCACCCCCCCCAAATGTGACAGAGTGGAGACCAACTCCACAGCATGATGGCAGGTGGTGCCGAACCTGGGGTTGAGCACTTGCACCATCACCGACCGGCTCTGGAGCCTTGAGTGGGGGTCACGGCACTTTCCTGAGCTCAGCTTTCTCATCTGGAAAGCTGAGGACAGCAGTCTTCATTGAAAGGGGCTATTGTAAGATTAAACAATGCACAAAAGGGATTCAGTGCAGTGTCTAGAACACAGCCGTGGTCAATAAATGGCGGTTTCAAAAATTCTGGCAGAAGGAAAACACATTGAGAAGGAAATCAGAACATTTTAATCCCAATCCTGGCCCTGCCCCTTATCAACTAAAGTCTGCAGGTAGCTCCCAGGTCCTCACGCACATTTCTGAACAACGTGGCCACACAGTCACCTGAGCTCAGCATTCTTCACTTAACAGGTGAGGAAGTGAGCCTCCAAGAGGTGACTGCTCAAGGTTCCAGAATCCAAAGTCTGTGTGCGGCCGACTGTTGTAATAACCCTGAGACCCTCCGTGGGTCCCTAGAGCCTGGATCCTCTGCTCAGGGTATTATTCTCTAGGAATGTGTTGCAGACACACGGGTTCAAGGAGAGATCCCTAACACTGTGCCCACTGTAAGCCGCTGTGCCCAAAACTCAGCCTTTTGAGTTGGGAAGGAAAGCTAAGACTGCAGAAGAGCTGGAGGCCACTTAGAGCCCAGTTAATCTTTAACTCCTGGAAAATAACTGTCATACAGGCAGCGAGCTTGTGAACTGACGTCTTGGGAAATCATGGGTTGGGAAAGGAAGTTTAGGGTGGGGGGCAGGTTGGGGGTGCCATTCCAACACTAAGACACAGCGTCATCTGAGAAGCTTTCCCTCTGCACCCAGGGGGCAGCGCTCCTCACTCTCGGCTCCAACACAGACCAATTCCTTTCCTTGCTTTCACTTTGTTTTTAGCACTTTCTTCTCTCTACCATTACATGAACATGGATGTGTTAACTTTGTTTATGGCTGTAATGGAATAGAACTTCCATAAGGCAGGAACTTTGTTTATCATCAGCAAAACAACTTAGGGCTTTGTTTTGTGCTTATGAATAGTTTTTGGATGGATGGATGGATACATATCTCCCCAAATGACTTGGTAACCCCTAAAGGTCAATCATCTCAGAATCTTGCCCCATGGCGAGGACACTGAAGATGCTTAGTGAACACACACACACACACACACACTGCCATTAGTCCCCCCCTGGGGCCCGGGAAGGGGTACTTGTTATAGAAGTAATTAGGAGGCAAATCTGGTTAAATGTCTGGCTGCTTCTCTCCACCACTGGGGCAGAGGAGAAAAGTGGGTTCAATTCCAAATTTCTTTAATCATTTATTTATTTGTAAATATTGAAGAAGGCTCCATAGCTCAGGGGTTAGAGCACTGGTCTTGTGAATGTTGAAGAGATACTGACCAAGAAAGCAAAAGGGTGAGGGGATATCTGATCCAACTATTCCTGCAAACTCACCTTTTGTGAAAGCAAACTGATAGCTGTGTCTATTTGCTATTCCCATTCTCCTGCCTGGATGGAAATGATAGGATGTTATAGGAAAGGGGGCATCCAGGATGTAGCTCAAAGAACACTGGATCTGGTTCAAATCCTGGCTGTCGCTACTGAGCTGGGCATCCCTAGGCCAGCCACGCTGCCTTTCTGAATCTGAAATACCCCAGCTGTAAAGTGATGGAGACAACAGGTGTCTCCGCCTCTTTATGCAAGGACCCTACTGAAAATCATGTTTGTAAGAGAACGTTATATGCTGCCGAGTGATTTTACTGGTAGATACTGGTGCTTATTAAAAGAAGTGCTGAAAAGAGAGGGAAGAAACCAACCAGTGGCAACTTGGGCAGACAATAACTGAAGTCACGAAAAGCCACACTGCAAATCCAGAGGCTTTCTGCTATTTCTGATGCCTCCACCGTTGTTCATCAAGCTTCCTTGAAACTTATTACAAGTCACACAATAGGGGTCTTTTAGAGACACTGTTTTGCTGCCATTTCCCAGCACCGGTGATGGAGTTGTCAATTGTCTTGAAGGCGTGTTGTGATGGCCTCGGGATCTCCCCTACTGGGCCTGATCAGGAAAACCCCAGGAAAGTTAGTTACTAAGGGCAGAGAGTCAAGCACAAGATGCCAAGCCAAGAAAAGGGAAAACAGAGACACCTCAACTGGAGGCTGTTCTGGGCTGTGGCAGGAGCTGGAGGCAAAAGCTGCTCAGTGTCCTTGCTGCGGCCACCAGGGGCTGACCTGGTAGGATTCACCCTTTCCCTCGTCACCTTCCCGCTCCATGTCACCAGGAGTTTTCTGGAAATACAGAATTTAGCATTTTCTGAGTACCCCAAGTCAGCAGAAACCTGCTACCTCACTCTTAGTAACCCCTCTTACCTCTGAGATGCCCTCCACCCTAGCCAACACCTCGGGCATCCCAGGGTCCAGGCTGCAAAAGGAGCTGTTAGGTGGCAATGCTTTCTTTCTTGTTCAGGGAACATTCTAATTGTACCACCGATAACCTGCCATGCCCACCAGGAGGGCTAAACACCTCAAAATCTGTTCTTAGTGCTTTTACTAATTAATACTCAGGCCTGTGTTTTGTTGTTGTTGTTGTTGTTTTTTATTTGTCAGTTCTTCATAAATGTATTGTCTCTTTGTCTAAAAGTATATAAACAACTGTTCTGGTCACTTCTTGGGTCTCCTGTTTCGGGGCCTCTGTATATATGAAATTAAATTTTTCTTTTTTCTCCTGTTAATCTACCTGTGTCAATTTAATTATTAGGCCCCAAAGAACCAAGAGGAGTAAGGGGAAACATTCCCCTCCCCAACATTGGTGAAAGCTGAGTCTGAATCCACCAAATCTGAGTTTAAATCCTACGACGACTCCTCTAATTGTGTGGCCCTGGGCAAATTACTTTATTCCGTATTTAGAAAATATGGATGATAAGCAAGTCTACCTCATATGTTTGTGTTGATAAAACAAAGTAATCAATATACTGGCTTGAACTGATTTAAAATCCCAAATGAGAGTGAATTTTGGAAATTTGGAGGAGTGGGAGGGGAAGAAGCTCCTCGTCACTGAAGAAGTCCAAGTAGCCAAGGATTTAGGAAGAGAACAACAAAGGGATGAGAGTCCAAAGTGGGGAGGGGAGAGGAGAGGAGGTGGGAGTAGAAGAGCAAGAGGAGAAAGTGGCTGTTTTTCAAGGACCCCAACTGGTGGGCATATCTTATGCCTCAGCCCATTACATACACAGGAATCTCTTTTACTGTGGTCACAACTCTGTCTGTGTTCCCCATCCTGACCCTGAGGCTGCCCACTGGGTCAGTCAAGTATGCACCCCCCGCCTAATGCCAGGTGCATACCTTCCCTTCATCGTCACTGCCTTTAAGAGCCCCAGTCTGGGAAGCAGTGCAGAACAGGAGTTAGGGGTCAGGCAGAACTTGAGTACAATTCCAGCCCTGCCATGCCCTTGGGGCTATAACAAAGTGACAAAAGCCACCCAGGTAAGCACTGTTACAGAGTAGCAGCAAAAGGGGAATGTCTGACCAAAGCCTCTAGGAGCCTCTTTCTACTCATCTAGTCAACAGGCATCATGATGGTCCTAGCTTAATGTGATAGGATTTGCTATACTCTTTGGAGCATCAAATGACGTTGGGCACCGAAGCAGTCTGAACAGTGTTGGAGGAAAATATTTCTCCCGCAGGCGTCTTGTGATCTAGGGTGAACCTCCTCAAACACACTGTCTCCTGCTCCGCTCACTGCCCTTATTCTTCCCTCCAAGGTAAACTGATTCTTCTGCCGGGTGAGTGGGGAATGAGGACTTGGGCCTCCATAGCTCTGTCCTTCCCTCTTGCCCTTTCATTTTGGGGTCCCTCCACCCCTTCTTTTTCACAGGGACAGATTCTCATGTGGGAAGACACCAGGCACCCAGCCCTTACTCTGAGGGAGGAAGCACCCATTTTTTGCCATGTCCTTCAAACCAATCTTTCTTAATAATAAAGACAAAATTCTAATGTCCATCTGCTTCACTCCCTTTCCTAAGCTTTTGAGTTATTCTGAACTCAGGTGGAGAAAATACGGGGCCTCTGCAAACCCAATCCCCACTACCTGGTGCATAGAATGTTCTCATTAAACTGTTCTATGATTATTTCTGTATTCACGAGAAACCCTTTATTGTCTCTCCTTCCTTTGTAGGGAATTTTTTTTTTTTTTTTTGGCTTTTTTTCTCTCACTCTCTGAAAGCTTTTACATTTCCCTCCCTTTTATCCATACTGTTCTGAAATTGCACTGCAAAGCATCTTGGTGTGGGCTTTTCTTTCCCTTTTTGTTCCTCATTCATCCTGTTTGGTCCTCTCTGGACCCTTCCAATCCGAACATTTGTTCCTTTCTTCTGTGCAGGGACAGGTCCTGGCATGATTCCCTCCCTCCCATTGTTTGTGCCTGGTTGCTAGAGCCCCTCTCCTTTTGCTGCCAACGATCGAGTTTTCTAGGGGGCGTAACCAGAATCTAAGGCTCCCTGGGTCTTGGTCATGGAGCCCCCCTGGACGCAGGGCTATATGTCCTTCTAGAAGCAGAGCAGGCTGGCCATGGGACTTCAGAAACAACCAGGGAGTTGTTTCTACTCTACTCTAGAAGGACAGCCTGTCTCTAGTTCCCCTCTAGCACTGGGTCCTTGTTCAAAAGCAAGATATTGTGGAAAAATCATTGCACCTAAACTAGTACAAGGCTCAGTGGAAGCCAAGAGCTGGCACCTTAATCCCCTTAATGAGATTTTAGGCAAGTCACTCAACCTCCCTCCCCACTGCCTCCTTTTCCTCACTAGCTAAGTGGCAATAACGATTTACCTCCCCTGACTCCTAGGGTGCTTGGGAGAATCGCAGGAGATGATGGGGGGGGGGGGGGGGGGGGGCTTCGAAAATTATGAAGTGCTATTTATATAGGACTGTGTATGTGTACACGTACATACATAAAATTAAAACATATTCTCAAAACTACTCCTGCATCATAAAGACTGAAAGCTGCTAAACACATTTCTGCTTATCCTTCAAATCCAGCTGAAGTGTCCCTGTTACTATTTAACTCAGCACCTAAAATAATTGGCTTGAATTTAGAGCCGTGATTAAAAAGGAAAAGGATGGGGCGCCTGGGTGGCTCAGTAGTTAAGCATCTGCCTTCGGTTCAGGTCATGATCCCAGGGTCCTGGGATCAAGCCCCACATTGGGCTCCCTGCTCAGCGGGAGGCCTGCTTCTCCTTCTCCCACTCCCCCTGCTTGTGTTCCCTCTCTCGCTGTCTCTCTCTGTCAAATAAATAAATAAAAAATCTTTAAAAAAATAAAATAAAATAAAAATAAAAAGGAAAAGGATATATTTGAACAAAGGAATTGCACTCAGGGCAGAATGGCCTTGACTGTGAGTCGTGGGCATTGAGACTGACCAAAGAAGACAGCAGTTTCATGTTTCCATCCATTTTCACTCTGCATTATAGATGTTCATTGAGTGTAATGGTGGGGAAAATGACCTAACTTCCTATCTCTGTTTCTGTATCTCTTGTCATAAAATATATATAAGTTAATTCATGCAAATTTCAATGTACATATGAGAGGACTCTAGTGTTATAAAATGCTGCTTCTATCTGTCTTATGAACTGGAATTCCCTATAATAATTCTATTTGGACCAAGGACTCCCTGCTAAAAAATGTCGTGTCTTTGCAGTATGTGGTACACAACGGCTGGGCAGCAGGAAGGAAGGCTCTAGGAGAAGGCGGGGGCTTTGTGACCTGGCTGAGGGCAAGAGGCAGGGCCAACCTGTCTTCCCAGACCAGAGAAGGCAGCAGTGCTACCCAGCTGCCTACAGCCAGGCTACAAAGGAGGCCTCAGGCAGGGAGAGATGCTCTCTGGGCAGGAGGGTGAGGCTGGAAACTCAGCAGAGACAGCACAGACATGCCTGGTGCCCAGGCCATGGCACCATGACCCCGGCTCCCCATTCTCCTCCATGTCCCCTCCAGGACCCGCTAATGCCTGCTGAGAGATAGGCCATGAGTCTGTGTGCTAACACCAGGTTCAGATGGGGCAGGAGGGAAGAAGCCCAGGGATACACTCATCTTTCTAAAAAATCTCACTTTGCAAATGCCGGAAATGAAAGGAAGGAAATCAGAAATCTTAAGGAGAACCAACAGTGCTATGATTATCACTGCTTGTGACATTTTCCTTTAAAAAAAGAAAAAAAAGTTGGGGCGCCTGGGTGGCTCAGTCAGTTAAGCATCTGCCTTCGGCTCAGGTCATGATTCTGGGGTCCTGGGATCCAGTCCCTCATCCTGCCCAGTGGGGAGTCTGCTTGTCCCTCTCCCTCTGCTGCTCAACCTCTTCCCTGCTCCTGCTCCTGCTCTCTCTCTTGCTCTCTCTCTCTCTGTCTCAAATAAATAAAGTCTTTCAAAAAAACTTTTATCTGAGCACCAGTTCATGAAAAAAAAAAAACAAAACTATTCCAGTTCGAGTGGAGGTTGGGAGTCTGAAATTTCTGGGGCTCGGTGGAGCAGAACTAGACAAAAGCACTCCTCATTTTGTAAAGGGAGACATCAAGCCCTTCCTTGGCATTGACAAATTCATGCATTATCTGAGTCAGTCCTCATAGGAAATCTGTGAGGATGGTGATAATAGGCCCATTTTTGCAGATAGGAAAACTCAAAGAGGTTAAGCTCTAGGTCACAAAACCAGTCTGGGGCAAACCTGTCATCAGAACCCAGGTCTGTGAGACCCAGTAGAAAATCTGAGTGGGTTTCTTCTGCCGTCCAGAAAAATCTTCTCCCTCCTGGAAGTGTATTGTTGTAACTACAAGCAAACAATACAAACCAAACCGTCACTAACACCCGTGGCTTGCACAGCACTGAGGTTTAAAAGCCTTTTGCTGTAGTACCACGCCATGCAAGCAGCTCTGGGTCACAGGCTGGGACCAAGCCGAGGCCAGGCAGGCACTTGTCTTGCATGCAAAATTTACAAGGGAGCCAAAGAACTCACTAATCAAGATAAATAATACCTTAATACAATATTTTTAAAAATCAAGATGAATGCATTCCTGAGTTTTCGGCAACCCTTTAAAGCTCGCGTCCTCGGTGAGCGAGCAGTTGACAGATCTGTGAAACTGGGAGAAAACGTACTTTTGGACCAGTTTTGCAGATGAGTAAGGTAAGTCTCAGAGCATGAAATAGCATTTTCAGGGAACTAAAGGCAGGTCCTTCTGTCTCCAGGGGGACATCTGGGATGTAGTTGACAGAGACAGAATGCAAACCCAGGTCGCCTGCCCTGGGGAAGCTTATAAATACATTGGTCGGGTCCTTGCCCCTGTAAGAGCCTCAGTTTCCTCATCTATAAAAGAGACGACTGTACCAGATGGTCTGCAAGGGTCTCCCTGGTGGTAAATGTCTCATGAGTCTATGAACTGATAAAGCCACAGCCCACATCTCTGGCTCCGGCCAGCCTGTGCCTGAAGGTCTTCCCCAACACCGTAGAGTGGGGAGAAACTCATTGCTTCCTGGTAGTGTAGAACCCGGGAAGGGATTCTGGATGACTCCTTCTCAGACTAGCTGTTGTGACTTGAGAGAGTGAGTTCTCTTCTCTGATGCTCAGTTTACTCACTAGAGAAACAGGATGCTGGTGTTCACCTCCAAGGATGCTGCAAAGATTAAATGAACTAATGTGGGTGAAGTTCCTGGCATTCAACTCAAAAACACTGGCTATTACTCTCTAAGCTGCTACCGTCTGGCATAGAAACAAAGAAAAAGGAAGAAGGAATGACGCTCTATTCACATGCAGATATTAAGCTTTGCCCAGTCTTTCCCTGTAGGATGTTCCACAATATTCAGGGATCGATCAGGCAGGGCATTCTTCCTAGAACCTTAGATGCATCACTTTATCCATGTGAAAACTGAGGCCCAGACTGTATACATGTACCTTGGCCAAGGTCACACAGCAAAGCAGCAGCAGCAGACTCAGGATTCCTGAATCCCAAGCTCATCGTATTTCCACGTGGGTAACCAAGAGCTCCTGCCATTCTTGGCTGACAGCCTCGCCCCAGACAAAAAGGCAGCCCTGAGTCCTTACAACAGCTGATTGCGGCCAGTGCTCCCTAAGCTTCTCTATAGATTCAGGAGTAGGGCAGGAGGGAAGCACAGAGATGAGCGGGAAGTGGCCCCTCTTCTCCAGGGAATTCCACGTGGGGGAGGGGCGGCAGGAGCAGTTAAGGAAACCTGGTCAGGCATCCCTAGAATATGATCCTTCCTGGCTCCTTTGTTCCCTCTCTCCTGCGAAAGGCCCAGCGAAGCAGACAGATGTTGGCGACATCTGGGCCACTGTTGTGGCCACTGGAGGAAAGCTGTTGGTGTTTGGAATAATAATAGAGAGCTCACATTTGCATAGCGCTTCCTCTCATTTCAAGAGACACTCCGCCCCACCCACTCCCACTCATGAGTCCCAGAGAGTGTTGCAGACAGCAGCTGTCTGAAAGCCAGGTAGAGCCATTTCCATTTCTTAGAAGGCAAAACCGAGGCTCAGGGAAGCTAAGCTCCGTGCCCCAAATCACTGAACTAATCAGGAGTGCGGGCCCAAGCATAAAGTCACAAGACTCCCGGAGTAGCATCAGGCTATGTCCTCAGCTCTGGCAGGGGCTGTAAGCAAGTGCAAAGGCGATGCAGCCTTAGCTCTAACAGGTAAAGAAACCACTTGCTGTGTGCTGACCAGGTACCAACGCGGCATCACGTGGTTAGTTAGTATGTTCACCTCGTTAATTCTCTCCACACTTTGAAATACATAGGATTTTCATCCTCCTTTCCTGGACGCAGAAATGGAGACTCAGAAAGGTCAAGTAACCTGCCTGTGGTCACACTGGTGACTCAGATGGGCCCCTGGTGCAGCAGGAGGTCCGATGACTTGGTGGAAAGAATTGGGACACTGTGTGCCTGGCCCTGCCATCCTCGAGAACTGGGTGGTGCTGTGGGTAAATGGCAGAGCTGGGCTTTGAACCCCAAAGCCAGCTGACTCCGGGTGTGGCTGTGCGTGTGTATGAGGGTGAAGGGTGAAGGCAGGTCTCGAGGAGGAGGAAGTGAGCCTTGAGAAGGAGGGTTCCCTCCCAGGCTCATACTGGCCATGCTCCCAGAACATGAAGTCCTACGGCTGGAGCAGAGTCAGGGAGGGGAAGGGGAGAGAGACTGAGGCGGGGGATGTCTCACGTTGGCAGAGGGCCAACGCACCAGGCCTTGAGAGTAATTCAGTGTGGTTGCTGTAAATTCAGGGTGGACGGTGGAGTTGCCCTTAGCTAACACTTCCTACAGACTTGACTTTCCATCTGTATCTTCTTCCCTCAGCTTGGTGTGCTGGTTCTTCCTCTGGGATAAGGATCTTTGAAAGGTTTCTAGTACTTATCTAGACCAATCCCTATTTTGCAAATGGGGATCTAAAGACCAGAAAAGGAAGGGTTTGGCCCAAACTCACTAAGCACTGCAGTGGCTCCATAGGACCTAACCCGAGCTCTGTGCCTCCTAGGCAGACCTTTCCCAGCACTCCGCATCACATTCTCTCAGCTCACGTGTTCTGCCCATCGCCAGGCTTTCGCGGAAGGCTCACATTCACTCCCTAACTGCCCGAGCCCCGGTTACAATTCTCCTTTCCATCTGGGCCTTTCTGGCCTTCCCCTTTGTCCACCATAAAAGAGCCACTCAAGAGGAGAGACAAAAGGACAATTCTCTCCATGCCAGCTGCTCTTTCCCAGCCTCAGGCCATTCAAAGCCAGTGGGGCCGTCAGCTCTGACATGAACTGAGCCCGATAAACACAACTCCACTGAGGTGAATTTGTCCTTTTGATGCTTTTCAGACTTGACACCATCGCTCCTAGGAGTCTGCGTGACTCATGAGTTCTTTCTAATGGGTTAGTTTGGGTACATTTTCAGCTAGAAGAAACTTTGACAACTGGACTCCTACAAGCCAGGAGTAGCTTCTAAAGGATCCATCCGATGTCATTCAAGCTAGAGGTCATTTTGACATTTGTATCAGTCCAAGCAGTGAGTATCTTGAAAGAAGAAGCCTGGACACCATCCATGGATATGGACCCATTGTAGATAGAGCACGCAATTCTCTCTCTCTGTCTCTCTCTCCCCCACTCTCTCCCCTACTCACATACACAATCGATATTTTCATTTCAGATCTGATTTGTTTTTCCCAAATACTTTTATTTTATTTTTTCAGTGTTATAAGATTCATTGCTCATGTACAACACCCAATGCTCCATGCGATACGTGCCCTCCTCAATACCCACCACCAGGCTCGCCCAACCCCCCATTTTCAAAATTTCGGACACCATTTTTTTTTTTAAACTGGGTGGGTGAACCACAGGCTAAAGGAGATTCCTCTGTGGCCGAGGTATGGCGCTGGGCCCTCAGTTTACAAACTCTGCTCTATAGGGTCCAATTAGTTTCATTTAACTCAGAGCTAACTTTGACATTTGCATTACTATAAATCCTCTTAGAGAGTGTTTCCCATTTGGAATGGTTCCCCGGACTTAGCCTACATCCTCCCGAGCATTCCTATAGATTGCTGGAGTGAAAATTGGCAAGTTTCCACTTAGAGGCTGTAACCTATAAATATATCTCAAACCTCCATTCCTTTTACACTCTGCTGGTGGATATAATTGAGTTTCTCTCTGTACTAAATGAGCTCTGAGTTCTTAGTACTTGATGTACTTAATAGAAGAAAGTCGGGAGGAGTCAGGAAAAGCAAGAATAACATGGAAACGGAACAGGGATATGCGGGCTAGAGGTATCATAAAGGTTTTATCGCCTCTTGTTAGAAGAGAAAAGCATAAGTAATGTTATCATCTCAATCTCTGTGTAATAAACGTTTTATGGTGCCCTGCCCAGCTACATACATAGAGGAGGCCTGGAGACACAGAGAAGGATCTAGCCGCTGCTACAAGTCAATTCCCAGGAGGTGGTAAGTGGGCCTAAGGATGATTGCAGGTGATGTTTGGCTGGGGAACCAGTTTTCCTAACGATCTGATAAGAAGACTTCCCTCAGGGCGTCCCTCAACACTTATCCTGTGGTCCCTGTCAGTGCTTAGAGCCAGCCAAGGAAGGCCAGGGCTGCCCAGAGCAAAGGCTGGTCTCAGAATTCCACAGGGAACCTACGTCCTGTGTGTTCCCATCCATGTGGCTCTGCAGAGGGAGGGCACTAACTCCAGACTTCTGGCTTTCTCGTTCGGTCCTTCCTCCTTTCATTTATTCATTGGTTCCATAAATATTGAGTGATTTGCCATCATCATCCTAATCATCACCTTAATCATCACTGTCATTTATTTAGAGTTTCCCATGTCTCAGGCACTTGACATTTGCATAGATAATTCCCTTTGATTCTGACAAGAAATCTACAAGGAAAGTATCGCTGTTCTCTTTTACGAATAATGAAACTGAGGCTCAGCAAGATCATGGGATACGGCTCAAATCCCACCATTTAAGAAGTGGCAGAACTATGGTGTGAAACTGAATTGTCTGAGCCCCCGGACTGTGGTTTTCTCACTATCGAACGTTACCTTAATAATGCTATCATGTTTTGTAGAGTGCTGGAAAGGGAGTCTTTGATTTTCATAACTGAGAGTAAACCTAATTACCCTTATTTTCCAGAAATGAGACTGAGTCTCAGACAAGTGAAGTGAAATCACACAGCCATCCCATGGGTCTCCTATAGCACAGGTCTTCTGACTCTGAACCCAAAATTCCTAAAAGTAAGATAGAATACCCACCTACAGTGTTCCCTCCGTGATGATGACAATCATTAACAATCCTGGGAGTTAGCAATTACTGATGTGCCAGAAGCCCCGCTAAGCACTTGAATAGAATCCACCCATTGAATCCTCGTAAATGTCCTATAAAGTCAGCATGACTATTACTGTCATAAAGAAACGGGGCTCAAAAACTTGAACAAAGCATGCTCAAGCTACACAGCTAGTGAATAGGAGAGCCAGCATTTATACCAAGGTCTAGCTGACCCGAATTCTTAACCCAAATTCTTAACCCCATGATGTGCTAGGAAGGCCTTGTGAGGGAGGCTGAAGCTGAATCAGACCCAGACATCCAATCAAAGAACCTCGAAGTGCCTGTCCGGCATGCATTCTCGCTTTCTTCCTTAGTAACAGGCACTGATTCTATCGCAATGGGTACACCTCCAGCTAGCACCTGCATCTGAGCCAGGTGACTAGATTCTGGCCAGTGAGACGTGAGTCTACATGCTGGGAGAAC
Organism: Potos flavus; assembly: GCA_028534135.1. Classification (NCBI taxonomy): domain Eukaryota; kingdom Metazoa; phylum Chordata; class Mammalia; order Carnivora; family Procyonidae; genus Potos; species Potos flavus. The sequence goes on along the minus strand of CM052892.1, from coordinate 14,302,935 downwards.
TCTCCCCAGAAGCTCCTTAAAGGGAACTGCTTCACCTGGGAGGCTTGCCTCCTTATCCCTCTCTTTTCCCTCCCTCCTGCTGCTTGGGACTTGAATAGGACAGCTGACTTTCCTGCAGTCATCTTGGACCACAAGGATGGATGCCACACCTTAGGATGGTGGGGGGAAAGGGGAAGGAAGGTAAGACAGAAGCAAGGAGAGAAGGAGGGAAAGAAGGAAGGGGTAAGTCCTTCAAGGCATGATGAAGACACTAGCCAGCCCTGGCCATCCCATCGCCAGACTTGCTTTCTACGTGAGAAAAATCAATTTCACCTTGTTTAAGGCACTATTATTCTGGCTTTCTTGTTATATGCAGTCAGACCTCACGTTAATTGACACAGATCTGCCCTCAAGTAGCTCACAGTCCTTCAGAGAAGATGGATATGCAGAGCAAACAGATAACCAAGATACAAGAAGGTGCTTGCAGCCCTGAACAAAGGTGAGAAAAAGGGCTCCATTCATCCTTCTGTGGCCTCCACCGTAATGGCCCTGACAGCAAAATCCACGGGCCAGGGCATGCTCTCTGTGTAATGGCAATGGATAAGCTGTCCATTCGGAAAGGCGAATGCATCCATTTCAATTAGATGTGCCCAGTGCTAGGATTGTAACCAATTAATCCTGCCCATCTGAAGGCTGATTAGTCGGAATATTTGGGTGAATGGATAATAACAGGCTAATAAGCCTACCATCTGAATGCTGCTGCACGTCTTTTTTTGACACAATATTGTGGATGCATTTGCAGCATCTGTGACTAATCTTCAAGTGGCGGGTGGCCCAGTTTGCAGAGCAGCAGAGGGAGGGGGTGTGAGGCCCCAAGGGCTGGGCAGCCAGAGTCAGCTCTGGCTAGTCCTCAGCGCCTGGGTTTGGATGCAGGCGGCCTAGGCTCTTCTAATTGCCCTCTGCTTCCTAGAAAGTGGAGATACACAAGGCCACGGAGGCTGGCCACAGGCTAGGAGAGGGGAGGTCTCTGCAATGGCTTCAGATCCACCCTGAATCCACCAGGTGACTCAAGCAAGGCCCTTCCCCTGTATGGTTGCAATTTACTCCTTTGCATTACAAGCTTTAAAAAAAAAAAAAAAAAATATTGAGGTTAAGAACCCTTAACACTTAACATCTACCTTCTTCACAAAATTTTAAGTGTACAATACAGTATTGTTGACTATAGGCACTGTGTTGCACAGCAGATCTCTAGAACTTACTGGTCTTGTGTAACTGAAACTTTATATATCCTTTGAAAGCAGTTCTCCATTACCCCCTCCCCCAGCCCCTGAGAGCCACCTTTCTACTCTCTGCATTTATGGACTGGACTCATTTAGATACATTGTATGGCATCATGCAGTATTTGCCTTTTTGTGGCTGGCTTACCCCATACTGTTACCTATGGCAGGATTCCCCTTTTTTTTAAGGCCAACTAATATTCCATCCTGTGTGTGTGTGTGTGTGTGCGCGCGCGCGCATCTATCTATTTTCTTCCCCCACTCATCATTGGACATTTAGCTGTTTCCACATCCTGGCTGTCCTGACAGAGCTACAATAACCTTGAACCAGTCTGACTTCCCCCTCCTGGTATTTGCACCTAGCCCCCCTGCCCAGTACATGCTTTCCCACCACTCTGCCAGATTAACTGCTTCCTAGTCTCCAGATTGCTGCTTCCTTTAGGAACCCTTCTCCAGCCACTGCTGACTTAACTCGGGCTCTCTGTGCTACCCAGGATTCCTTCCAGGGTCCCAGTAAATATCACACTCTGTTGCAATGATGTGTTCACCAATCCACCTCCCACATTGAACTCCAGGCTCCAAGATGGCAGAGGTCAGCTCTCGCTGCTCACAATTCTGTCTTTGGTGCCTGGCATAGTGGATGGCACAGAAGACACAAAATGAAAGTGCGTTTGCCGAAGCCTTGCTCCGCCCATTCCACCGAATTGGGTAAGAGGCAAATGGAATCCGGGATGGAAAAAGTCACTTCGCAAATCTCTAAATTGATATACAAATGAAAGGAATTAGCAGTAATTCCTTGAAAAAGTCCTTGAAGGTACAGAAATAAAGCATTCCCATTCTTGCAAGAGCTTCACACTTGCTCAATGTGTCACCAATAATTACCCTGGCTTTTCCTTCCCTCATTTGTTGTAATTAAGACATAGCGTTTTTGTTAGTAGGAGAGAAACCAAGGTCCAGAGCAGCAGAAATCCCGCCCAGTACAAGTCCCAGGTACGATGGCACACTTGTCTAGGGCCACAAAGCCCCTCTGAGTCCCAGCATCCTCCTGCTTCGAATGGAATTCAAATTTCCACCATGAAGCTCGCAGGTTGTTGGGAAAATCAAACACTGTTAATGTGGGTAGAATGGCTTGTAATCTGTAAAATGCGATGGAAGCATCACTTCAATAGCATCCTGCTGGTGTCTCTCCCAAACAGTATTTGTTAGAACTCAGATTAGTGGTCTCTAAATCCTGGGGAAGAAGACAGAGGTTAAAAAAAAAAAAAAAGTATGGGATGTCTGATGCATTTCTCCACTAAGTACGTTAAGTAGTTCCTAAGCATTTGGTATGTGCTAGAGGGGATGATAGGTGACTCCAACATGCCCTTCCCTCAATGACCTTCCAGTCTGGTGGGGGGGGGTGGTGACGCAAGCAAGCAGGTGGAGACAGCAAGGAGTGTCTACAGAGCTATGAGCTAGCGGAATGGAGGCACGGTGGACACCGACCTGGGAGTGACCGTTCACGTCTGATCCTGAAGGACTTTCTGGAATTGGTGAAGGGGCATGAATTCTATCTTGACAGGGATTTTCAATAGGAAAATGACCAGGTCAGATTTACCAGTTGAAAGAACATTCTGGAAAGAGGCCAAGAGGCAAAAGCACTGATAAGGAAGAACCATGCTGGGAATCTACTCAGAAATTTGGAGAAAAGAATGGAAACAGAAAAAGTGTAACAAAGCAGGAGAGAGCAATAAGAGGGGATCAGAAAGGTATGTTAATTGAAAATATGGGGAAAGAATGTCTAATAAGGAACTTGTAAAGATAAAGACAGAAAAAGCAAGGATTAATGGCTTGCCTCCTTATCTTAAGGCCTTCCGAGGCCATGCACTACCTATACCATTCATCGCTCAGGCTGTGCTTCTGGCTGTAGGACAGAAACCTGCCCGAACAGACGCTCTGTCATTGATGAAGACGTGAGGAGCAGAGAGAAAGCACGGCTATGGATTCTGATCCCTGCTTTGGTCTATCCGCACTGAGGGAGGTGGCCAAGTTCCTTGACCCCTCTGATCTGCAACACCAACATCACGGAGTGATGGAAGGGTCCAAGGAAAGACTACGTAAAGGACCCTAATCTAGTTCCCAGGACAGAGGAGCACTGACATGTCCTTCCATTTCACTTGTCCCTTTGCCTAACTCCTGACCCATGTCCAGCAGACAACACGGAGCACTCACTATGTACCAGGCATGGGGGAATGTGATGCCTTGCACAGGGTCATGCTCTCGAATCCTGCCATGCATCACTGGGCACTCAATACTGCCAGGAAGGGGAAAGGGAAGCATCATCCCTGTCAGGCAGATATAGGTCCTGAGGCCAAGAGGGAAAGAGATAAGGACCCTGCCAAGACCTTGGATCTTTGGGCTAACCCAAACCTCTTCTGCCCCTGTTGCAGCCAGGTCCTGCAACTGTGATCCATGATCAGAGAGCTGGTTCTATAGCTCAGAAGAGCCTCTTCCCAATAGATGCTCACACATGCACACACAGCCCTAGACTGTAGTTTTGTTCCCAAAGCTTGGTAGCCCCCTAAAAGTTTCCTTCCTCCTGTCCTATTACCTGGTCCCAGACAAAAACCCTGCCAATTCATGTGGATGCTTCTTCTGCCAAGACTTAACTGCCTTCTGGGAACCTAAGAAAAATGATTCCACTCTTTTATACCTTGGTTTCCTCATCTATAAAATGGGAATTTCCAATCCTGATGACTTCATAAGGGGTAATTATTAGGATCATATAAGAATATACATGGAAATGTTCCCATGGTACAGACATGAAAACTTTGGCAAGACTACTTTGTAACCAGAATCACAAGAAAAAAAAAATTGATTCTTTAGACTTATCTAGTTGTTATTATTGTTTGTTTATTTGTTTGTTTTTAGAGAAAGAGAGAGAGCATGTACATGCAAGGGGGAAGGGGGAGATGCAGAGGCAGAGGGAGAGGAAGAGAGAGAATCTCAAGCAGGCTCTACACCCAACACAGAGCCTGACACAGGGCTCGATCTCATGACCCCGAGATCATGATCTGAACCAAAATCAAGAGTCAGATGCTTAACCAATGAGTCACCTAGGTGCCCCTGGCCTGTCTACACTTTTAAGGTCTTCCTAATTTTCTTTAAATCTAAAAGGTCTGCTGGAGTCTGCTGGAGTTCAAACCTCATGAGAGCAGGGACTCCGTTGAGCCTTATACCTAGGACAGTGCCTAATATTTAGTGGATACTGAATAAAATGTTAATAAGTGAATGAATGAAGAGGGCATATTTTAACTTCAAACACTATTGTGTTATAAAATGAATATATATACACCTCACTGCTGGAAAGGACCTCATATATGAGGTAACCAGGCACTGTGTGAGGGGGCAGGGCAATGGAACTCTGGCTTGGGGAAATGGAACCTGGGCTGGAGGGTCCCCAGCTCCGGTCCTTCCCTTCTTCTTTAATGTATGTTTTGGGGAACAGGCCTTCCACTCTGTCTCCTCATTGTCTTTTTACAAAAGTACACTGGCCAAAAGGTGAGGGGATGTCTGTAATGCAATATCTCTTCCACTGTGTACTGTCTTCTGGCTCTCCCTCCTCGGGGAGTTTAAAGTGCAGGCGAAGGCAGGCACCAGCTTCTTCCTCAAGCTCCCTGAATTCCTGCACGCCTCCCCCTGTACCCGCCTTTAACCCGTTTGGATAAGAAAATTGGTAAGATACTTTGAAGGCAGGGTATAAGGGTCTTGGAGATGGGATGATTTGTCCTAGATTCAGTGCTGGCGTTACACTGGGTTTCTGGCCTATGGAGAAGGAGGGGATACATGCTCTTGCCCAGGCTGGCAGCTCCTTCCTCATGGCTGGGGCAGTGTGGCGGTCACAGGCCAGCAGCCACCGACATCACTAAGGGACTGGCCCTCAGATCGGGCTGAGCGGCACTTCGGAAACAGAGCCTCATTTCTGAGGGTAGAGGAGAGGTAGAAGGCTGCAGCCTCCTCTCTTCCTAGATATCTCAGGCACTTGGCTTAAGGCTCTGGGGTGCACAAGGCACTCATGAGATCCCTCCATGTATATGGCTCTTAAAAAGGACTTCTTTATTGATAGGAGGCATGGCTTCTGAAGCCCTTTAACACATAACGGTCTTAATTTGTTCCTCTCGGGGTCACCTGTCCCATGTATTAGTCTCTATGGCCCACAGACAAGGAAAACGAATCTCCGAAGGGCTCAGGTGCATTTCAGTAAAAAGACATGTGCAGGTCTATTTACCTAATACCATTATATGCCGGGTTCTGGAACACACCCAGGAGACGAGGACAACATCTTTGATCTCACACCATTCCCTGTCCTGCAGGATGGCAGGGAGGACGAGGGACACCTATATGCAGTGAAGTAGTATGGCAGAAGTAAGCCTGAGACGATCTGTCCACACTGAAAATGGTTATAACATTCACAAAATGGGGCTGAAAGCCAGGCTGGATACTGGAGAAGCTAAGACTTGAACTGAGCTGTAAACAATGAGTAGTAGTTGCTTCAGCTTAAGTGGAATCAAATAAAAAGAGGAGTATGTGCTCCAGATAGAGGAAGAATCTAAGCAAAGGTCTTCTGGTTAGAACATCGTGGGGCATCTTAGATGCTACAGGAAAGTCACAGTGTCTACTATAGACATAAAATAGGAGGTTGTGCATTGGCAGAGGATGGACCGGCTCCCTGCTTGGGGTCACAGGGAGCCTCAGAAGTGAGGCCAAGGAGCTAGGACTGAATCCCTAAGAGAACAAGAATGGACTAGTCCAAGCGAGGGAAAGAAATAAACAGATGTGTGTTCAGTGACTGGGCTGGCCTCTCAGCCCTCGTCCAGCGATCTTGAACAACAACAAAATCAAGTGCATGCTGACTGCACCATTCTGAAGACAGGAGCAGAGTGTGTGTAATATCTGTGTAGTTTAAACGATCCCATGCTAGATCCAAATGCAGAAAGGTGGCATGCAGTGTAGACCCCGCACAGGCCATCCAGAGGAGGTAAGAGACGTGAAAGACAGTGTGTCAACAATCTGCTTGTATATTCAGGCTTGGCAGTGCCCACACCCTCTTTCACCACTGAGTCCTGAGTCCCCCCACCCCCTCAGTCAGGAACTGTACCCTAGCTGGCTGGACAACGCTGACAGTGTGACTTTGGGCAAGGCTCTTCCCTCTCTAGCCTCAATTTCCCCATGTCTACAATGAGCAGGTTGACCAGAAGCCTGTGACCCCAACTTCCTCTGACGTGGACAGAGTTTCACTTTCCAACAGACTTTTCAATGAGTATTTACAACATCCATTCTCATGGCCAAGGTCTGTCGCGTATATAAGAGAAAGAAAGAATGTACCTTTATCAAGTCCTGGCTTCCTAACCTATAACTGCTGACATCCTATCAAGTTCTCCAAGTAGCTATTTAGAGAGAAGAAGGAGAAACGGGAATTAAATGCTGAAGGAAAGGAAGGAAAGAAAGGGTATGTGGAAAGTCTGTTCTCCCCAGATGTAAATCTCAGTCACAGAGAGTGACGGCAGCCTTCTTTCTGTCCCTTCTGTTTAATCTCACACCTGCCCCCCTGCAGTCTGGCCTTCTCTTCCCCACGATTGAGTACCTAACCTTGAAGGCTTTATTTCCACTGGCTCTCCCTTCAGAGACTGTAGGAACTGGAAAGCCATTTAAGATCATTTTGGCCAGAGGTTTTCAAACTTTATTCTGTAGCAAACCCTCTGTTCAAAATGACATTTTATATTCAAAATTCAATGTACAACCCTATAAAAGGGACATTTCTATAAGAGTGAGGGAGCACGTGGGTCCTCTCGTCTCCCTCCACCACCTTCACCCTGGGCCCAGAAACAAAGCCACAAATCCCTGTAGCCCTAAGGATCGTGATTTAAAAGCCACCAAATGATTATATTCCTATTTTTACAAATGGAGAGACTGAATCCCAGACTGAAGAAGGACACTTGCTCAAGCTGCCACTGCTAGGCGGTAACAGGATTAGAAGCAAAATCCAGGTCTCCCAGGCCAATGAAGATGCCACTGTTCCATTTGCTTTCTTTGTCCCAGCCTGTTGACACCTCAGCCTCAAGGGCCCTCAAGGTGATACTCTCCCCTGAGAATGCCACCGCCTCCTCATCTCCTCTCTCCCTTCCCTTGGAGAATCAACTCACTAGCCACCCACACTCAGCGCTGACCCTGCTTTTCGGAAACAGGTGGATCAGCCTCTCCTGACCTGGCAGACGTATTCACAGAGCCTTGGGCTTTTCCACAGCCTGCTGCCCCCGCTGGGACTTCTGAGTCTAGGAGGAGCCAGAAGGTTTCCTCCAAAATGCCTTCCCCTCCCCACATGTGCACGTGCACACAGACACACACACACCCCCCCAGACTCTTCAGCGCTGCCCACAAAGGAGCTGGGAAAACCTGCAGTAAACCAACAGTCAGAACACTGGGTTTGAGTATGGGTCGCGTTCTTTTCAACCTGTTTGATATTGCTTGAAACAAGTTTCTTTGCTTCTCGAGGCCTTCATGGCCCCCACCAGCCACCTCGAAAGTTTGTTGTGGGTTCTGACTGAGATAACGTGGGCAGAAGGATCAACAACCTGTAAAGTGCTTTATAAACATAAGCAATGATTTTATGTGGTGAATCTTTCATCATTTTCCCTTAGGCAGGACTTAAGTATTTCATCATTTTCAGTTAATACTTAAGTATTTCCATTTGTCTATTAATTTATTAATGGGTGCTTTTGGAAAAGACATTTCTAGTCATTATTTGATCCTGACCTCTACCACAACCATAAGATTGTGAGCTATATGAGGCCATCAGAGCCAGTGTTTGGCACATAGTAGGCACCAAACTCAGGAAGCACCTACTATGTGCCAAACACTGGTTCTGTTGGCCTCACAAAGCTCACAGTCTCATGAGAGACATAGACACTAATGATCCTGTGGGCAGTGCTAGGAAGGGAGGAAAGAGAGAGGGATGGAAGTACTTAGGGAAACATATCCCAGCCTTGGAGTGGGAGAGCCACCAAAGACTTCCAGGAAAAAGTGATGTTTGAGTGAGAATCTGAAGGTTGCATTAGTGATCAAGTTGAAGGAAGGAGAGCAGAGATAAGCAAGAGGGAAGCAGAAGACCATCGGGATGGAGGAGAGAGCAGGTGGCAAGCGGGGGCTATAAAGCTACAGTGTAGCTGGACCAGGCAGAGCGTGGTCAGGGATGAGGCGGGTCAGGAATAACCAGGGGGTCAGAGAATGAATGGTTCTGTAAGCAAAGCTGCAAAGTCAGAACTATCACCAGCATCCTTTTCTTATAGAGGAGACATCGAGAACAGAGATGGAGTGATAAACCAATGGCAGAGATGGAAGGCAATGGAGGCAGAACATTAATCCAGGACTCTACTCCTCTCAGATACCCCTATGGTTTGCTCATCCTCTTGCCTCATTCTCAACTCCAAGTAAATGCAACTTGCTCAGAGAGGTGCTTCCTGGTTTCCTTATTTAAAGTAGAACCACCTACTATCATCTACCCATTCCCCTACTTGATTCTTCCTCATGACACTTACTACAGTCTGATAATATAATATATATTTATGTATTTGTGCATTACCCACCGCTCTGACAAAAACATTCTCCATGAGAATAGGGACTTGGATTTATTCACTGTGTATACCTGGTGCTTATAACAGTATCTGGCACATGGAAGAAACTCAAGAAAGATTGAATGGACACATTCCAAGCTATATAAAACCCTGATACTCAATGCTGTATTATGCTCCTAGGACTGATGGAAAGCCTTTGACCTTGACAGGCTATGGCAGGTGAATAAGAAGATAGGATTATCTTTGGAAAATCCATGCTGGTAGCAGTATGTCGAATGAATTTTCAGAGAAAGGCAGATCTGGAGGCCAGGAAAACAGAGAAGGGGCAACCACACTATTCCTTGCCAGGGAAGATGATAGTCTAGAGCAGCAGTAAGCAGGATGGAGAGGAAAGGCCCCTAATGAACCTGAAGCCACAGGCAGACCATCCACCCAAGACTCCAGACCAGCTAAGAGAAGAAATCAGAGAAGGAAAGACACATTCCAAGAAGGCAGAGCTCTTCTCATTTCTGAGGATTATACACAAGAAGGGCTAAAATAGTCTCTCAAATTAAATTTTTCTAGAATAGTCTCTGATAAAATTATATCCTTGATGGGTTGGATGAGTGGCGTCCTTGGAAAAGGGCCAAGATTTTTGCATCACCTAATGATGAAGGGAATGAACATCCAAACACTATGGAAGTCATGACCAGGCAAACTTGATAGTCAGAGAGGCAGATTTCTCTGCAAGGAGAGAGCCTGATACCTGAAGGGTCACAGGCTGTCCCCTTGGACATGGCTTCTAGCCTCATTCACATTGTCTTGCACATGTATGCCCATCTATGGCCAAGACTAGAGAGGGAGAACTAAAAGGTGGTGGTATTCATTCCAACAAAACCTGGAAAGAAATTCACAAGAAGCTGCAAATACCTAATCCAATTGCATTCATTCACTTGTTCATTCATTCATTTAGCCTATCGATCCACCAGAGAGTCATTCAATGAATGCATACTGATAGCTTCCAAAGGGCCAGCCACAGCACTTTGAGCGAAGACCGATCTAGTCTCTGTCCACATGGTGCGATGGCCTCGTGCTTCCTGCCTGTGTTCTTTGCACAAGGCCATTAAAAAAAAAAAACAAATTATCATTATGTTTTAGAGTGTTTTCTATTTGTTAGGCACTGGACATGTCTTGTACCATTTAATCAGCAACTCTAGGAGGCAATTATCATCACTCCCATTTGTCAAAGAAGGAAGCTGAGGTTCAGAGATGGGTAGGGATTTGCCAGAGACAAGGCAGCCTGTGATGTGGGGGCACGGACTTAAACCCAAGTCAGGTTTCTTGCCAAAGCTCTGGCGGGGTCCTGTGCAGCCTCGTGCATCACGCGATGTGCCTTGAAGCCCTGAGAACAGTGCCTGCTGCTGTTGTTAGTAATAGGTAAGTTACTTCATCTCTGAGTACAGCGTCCTCCTGTGGAATGGGAACACTAATGCAACATGGTTTTGATCAGAATAAAGAAGACTTAAAGAGATGGTATATAATGTGTCCAGTTTGCTGCCTGGCACATTGGGCGGTCATCTATAAGAGAGTGGGAGTGCTTGATCACAGCTAAAAGGAACTCTTGAAGCTCTGGAGGGCAATACTGGGCCTGGACACAGATGGGGACCTTTGATGAGGCTGTTTTACTTCCCACACTTGGGGCTATAGGTTAAGAAGGTCACAGCAATTTCCCACATCTATGTTGTCATGCCCCATTTCTTTCCTCCAAGGGGAGGGGACGGTGGAAGGAGGTGCTAGGTCATGAGGCCAGGAATAGCAATGCCCTCTGGAATGCCCTGTGGCAATCAGAGCTCCAGGCTTGGGGCCATTCCTGAAGACCTTTGTTGGCTACTGTCAAGGACGTCTCCCTCCTGCTGAAAGGCTCCCCGGGCTAGAAAGAGTTGACATGGCAGGAATCCAGTGAGTCTAGTCCAGCTGGGCATTGCCTCCAAAGGGGAAAGCATACACACGTGTAGTGAGGTCTCTGCCTCCCCTGCCTGCGTTCCCCATTCTTACTCACATCACATTTCTAAAATGAGCAGGGATCACTTGGGCCACTGAATACAAGGAAATTGAAGTTTCAAAGGTCCAACCACAGTCACTGGCTGTCTCTGTCCCTCTGACCAGGCAATATCTAATGTCCGTGTCCAATAGCCATGGGGGGGGGGGTTCAGGGCACAATGGAGGGGAGAGTGGGTCTGTGACGACCCCAACTCCCTGAGTCCCCCCCCTGGGCTAGAATAAGGCTAAATTCAGCTCTGGGACATCTGGCTCCAGGAATCCAATTGCCTGATCCACTCCTGTGCCGTACGTTGGGCACCCCATCCAGCCACACACTCAGAGGGTTATATGTGTTAAGGGCCAGCTTCAGGAAGCCTTTCTGAGTCTAGACAGTCATGGTCTGCTTCACCTGACTTGAGCAGCCTCTGAAGTGCTGAGAGAGCATGGAACTCTTGAACCTGACAGAGAGGATGGAAGAGGATTCCAGGGCAGTTCTGCTTCTCTGGGGAGTTACTTCCTTAAGCAAATCACTCTGTGTCTTCGAGCTTCAGATTTTCCTATCTGTCAAATGGGTGCAGTAACAGCTACCTCCTCAGGATGGTGGGAGGAATGCATGACAAGAGGCCCAAAGCAGCTAGCAAGCATTAGGTAACTGGTTGTCATTGAGGAAGTGAGGTACTAATGATGAAGGCTACCATTTATTGGGCATTTACTATATGCCAGACCTTGTTTTAAGCATGTGAAGAGTGATTAATAGGCTTAAGTAAGACTTATTGTTATAACTGATATATTTCCTTAAGTCCACTACACATTTCAGTTACTATGTCTTTGCATGGATGCTTACAACAAAGCTCAGCGTTTTCTCAGCCACACAGTTTGACCGACAGATCAGAAGTGTCTAGGAAGGGAGAGGCCTTCACAGGTTGAGGGGATGGGGAGAACCAGATGGGGATCAGTTATGGTTCCTCATCAGGGAGCTTAGAGTCAACGTAAGCAATAAAACAAGGGTATACCTGACTACGAAAAAAAATAAAGGATAGCATTTACTGCATTTCCCATTGAAGCCCACAATCATACACACAGTTGTACAAATGTGTGTGTGTATATTTATAAATTCACACACACACATACACACACACATATATATACACACACATATCTCTGATCTGAAAGTTTCACACACACAAAAATACTTGCCTTTACTATAATGGCTGTGTGCCAAAATCTATTCTAATCTACTCTATTCTATTGTATTCCAGTACATTTTGTTCTATCCCATTCCTTTTTTTTTTTTTTTTTTTCTTTTTTCTTTTTGCATTCCAGTCTGTCACTTTCTAACCTCCTCTGTCCTATTTCATTCCATTCTGGTCTATTTTGTTCCTTTCCATTGCATTCTCTTCTATTATTTTCTATTTAATTCCATTCTATTCTCTTACATTCTCTTTCATTTCTCTTAAACATACTTGCTGTGGGGGGCACCTGGGTGCCTCAGTGGGTGAAGCATCTGCGTGCCTCAGTGGGTGAAGCATCTGCCTTCAGCTCAGGTCATGATTCCAGGGGTCCTGGGATTGAGCTTGGCATGGGGCTCCCTGCTTAGGGGGGAGCCTGCGTCTCTCTCTCCTGTTCCCCTGCAGTGTGCACTCACTCTGTCTCTCTCTGTCAAATAAATAAATAAAATCTTAAAAAAAATACTTGCTGTGAACCACTTAGTATTTTACAACCCATCAAATAGTTTTGACCCATCTTTCGAAAAGTACTGATATAAAGAAGCTAGTTATGTATAGCTGAGAAACACTCTTGAAATGAAATCCTAGCTAACATCAGAATTTTAACAACTATTAAACAAGTAATTGGAGTTACTCTGGCTGCAGGGGGTGGGGTCCCAGAACTGACTGTTTGGGCACCTCCACATTTCGAGACACGTACTAATTGGTAAGGACAATTTAGGGCTGAGATTGATTACAAAAAGCCCCCTTCTCTGCTTTCAGAGGAAGGATGGGAGGGAGATCATTTAATTTTCTAATTAATTCAGTTAATTGGTGTGTATATATATCAGATGTCTACTATGTGCCAAGCCTAGTGCTAGGGCTGGGGATACGACAGGAAACAAGACAATTCTTGTCTTCATGGAAGTTATAGCAAACGCCTACCACACCAGGTACTAAAGCATTTTACACACAGCATCACATTAAACCCTCACAGTTCCCTTGAGAGACTGTCGGGCTTTTATCCATTTTACAGTTGAGGACACGGGCTCAGAGGTAGCCTACGGTCATGCAGAGATGCACAATAGAGCTGGGATTTAAACCCGGGTTGCTAGAACCCAGATTCTTTACTCCTAGCTGGAACAATCTGAGAAGAGGTATCAGAAGAGGTTTCTGAGATATATCTATCCACAATGGTAAAGGAAAGCCCTTCCCTGCCTCTCAAAAAACAGGATAGTGTGAGCACAATGCAGGAAGAAGGCTGGAGCTACAAGATGTATTGGGAGAACATGGAGGGGCCAAATTTTCCTGGAGCAGAGAATGCAGGAGAGAGAGAATCTCCGTGGTGTTTGCAAGTTACACTGAGCAGGGAGAGGGGAGAAGGAAGGCAGCTCAGCTCCCTCGATAGCGGTGTCTGGCTGGGGCCCTCCAGGGCGAGTCCACGCTGAAGGGCAGGGTTGACAGGCTGCTGGCTGGGATTAAGCTTTAGCCTGGATGTGGGAAAGGCATAGCTCATGGCAGGAAACAATTACTTCTTTGGAAGCATACATCTAGAGATGGCCGTCTCTCCAAGAAAAAAATATATATATATTTGGTCTGAATTAAAATGATGTTCGCATAAATAAAATCCTCCCACTTGGATCACTACAAAACATTGCCTCATTCTCAATTTCATTGATGCCCACACCCGGCCTATGAGAAAGGCAAAAAAGGAAGATCAGCTTCTCTATTGGATGATGGGGAGATGAAGACACGGGGGGTCAAGACCCAGCCTCACCCAGAACTCCTGTGACAGCCCTGTGCTTCCTTTTCCCAAGGAACCCATCTCCCGTTCCTGCTAGGAAAATGCAGCAGCACAATCACTGACTCCTGGAATCCTGAGATGTCTGCTGCTCAGGCTGAGGCACAAGCCCCAGAAAGGCCACTGTTTCCAGAAGGGCATGAGGGAGAAACTTCATCACAAAAAAAACAAAAAAACAAAACAAAACAAAAAAAAAAAACCCTCTTGAAGAGATTGAGACACATCTCCCTTCCCCATTGGTGAGTGTGAACTCAGCCCAATCCTGAGTGAAGAGACTGACTTCAACCTATGCACAAGGGGCTTTTCTTTTCTTTCTGTCTTTTTTTTTTTTTTTCAAAGGAGCTTTTCTAAGATGAGGAGTTGGGGAGTGGGTGGAAGAGGACAGAGGGAGCTCTTATTCATTGAGTCCTACCACATGTCACGCGTGCATGGTTGAGCATTCACTCAGCCATGAAAACTTACCACAGGCCATGCGTTGGAATTCACATGGTAAAGGTAAAGCAGCCAAGGCTTAGTTTCAAAGAGTTGTCAAGGTCATCCAACTAATGAGTGAAAGGGGTTGGATTCGAACTTAGTTTGGTGTGTACACAAAGCCCAAGTTTATCTCACCGTATTATGATGTCCCTTGGTTATGATATAATGGGAACTCTAGACTGTGCTAAACTAGCACAAAAGGGAGAAGTATAAAAGGGAAAGAAGGAAGAGAAGAAGAGAAATTGGTAATACTGTTTCTCCCGTGACTACTACCATCCCATGGCCGCTACTAACACAGACCCTCCCTCTCCCTTTCTAAATTAGTTTCATATTCAACATCATACTCGATGTGAAGAAGAGAGAACGCATCCTATTTTCTCTGCGTGTAAGAGATGGGGAGATTGAGGTTCGGAGAGGTTAAGTAATTGTTGATGGATAGTCATCTACAAACCTGAATGGAACTGAGTTCACAAAGTTTTGGCTTGAAAAAAGGGAAGACTTTGAGCAATGTTCCTTGGAATGCTTTTATAGTGCCCTTCATGGTAAGGAAACATTTTTCCTTTTTTTTTTTCCAGCTTCATCGAGATATAATTGACAGGTAATATTATACATATTAAGACCCCTTCTCTACATACTATTGGTGAGAATATGAATTGGTACAGCCATTACGGAAAACAGTACAGAGGTTTCTCAAAAAATTACAAATAGAAGTATCGTAGGACCCAGTGATCCTATTTCTGGGTTCATATGCAAAGGAAAGGAAATCGCTATCTCAAAGAGTTATCTGGACCCTTATTATGCTCATTGCAGCATTATCCACAATAGTCAAGACAAGGAAGAAAACGGTTTTCAATGGGACTCAGTCCACATACTCACTTACATACACACACAAACATCAAAATTTCATAAACAAGGCTTGTCCTCACTTTCCGCAATGCATTCTGATATTCCCCTTTCTACCTATCCCACCCCACTCCATTTTGTTGCAGAAAATGCTGGTCCCAAATCATTATATGGATTTAATATCTTAGTAATGAGTCAAATGCAGGAGTGACTTTCAGGGCATAAAAGCATGAGCAGTAGCTCAAAAGATCCAAAGGAATCCCACATAGAAGAAAAAATAGATTTATGCTTCACTGCTGGAAATGGCAGAACTATGACCAAAGAGTGGAAAATATATGAACACAAAATTTAGGTCAAAATAAAGAGGTCTTTCCAAATAGGCAAAACCGTCCAGAAATAGAAAGATCACCTTAGGAAGTAGTACGCTCCCTGGAACTGGAGCTATGTAAGTTATCCTGAAGATCACTTGACAAGGATGCTGTAGATGGAATTGAAGGTGACCTCTAAGTTTCTTTCTAGGTCCAAAATGCAATTTAATGTCTTTTTCTCATTTTTATCCCTATGACAGCAGCCATCACAGGAAATTTTATCTTTGATGTCAGAGTCAGAGAGCACAGAAGGGAAATAGAGATGCCGAATGTTGGCTCCACCGGCAAACTGAGGGATGTATTACACCTCTCTCCAGTCTGAGAAAATAGAGGAACTGAGGGGCAAAATAGTCTAGGGAAAGAATTCCAGGTAGAAAAGAGTACAGGAAGTCAGAGAAACAGCAAGATGTGTTTTAGTCCCTGTTCTTTCTTTTCTCATTGTAGGACACAGGGCCAGCCTCGTTCTTCCCAGCTATGCAGCGGGGATACAGCTGAATTACATCTCCAAAGACTACTACAATGTTCCGTTTCTAGGTATTCCTGGTGCCTTAAACCTGGATTCCCTTGTCCCTGCTCATGATGCCAGCTCAGCAGCTGAGGAAGGTAAAGGGAAGAATGGGGAGTGACTTAGTTACACTTTGGAGGGAAGAAGGAAGGAACAATTATGGCCCATCCCCATGGCCTTATGCTGACTTAAGAGAGACTCATTCCATCAAATGTGTGGGTCATGGAGTTCAATTCATTAATTTTGGTAGTGGAGGGAGGCTGACAGGCCTGGTGCTGACATGAATAACGATGGATCACCAGGAGAGGGACCAGGAAAATCTGCAGCTTAATCAGACCCAGAGAGTCTCCTCCAGCATTAATGTAGGCCAAGTGCTTTCCAGCCAATCAGACTCAATTTCAATTTAATGTTGCAAATTGTTACCACGCAGCTCAGCCTCTCAACCACAACTCAGACTCAAACTGGGTTACTCATTTGTTCCCTTTCCCTGCTCATTTGGAACCACCTGCCTGGTCATTGTCTTTGCTTCAGCTCTCAGCAGGGGAGGTGGCTGGACTGTAGTAGCCAGAATTCACAGAGGACCACGTAGAGTCCAGAGCTGGCCTCCCCACTCCACCACTTTGCACTGCTTCTAAACCCCGTTCTTTGCTTGTTTATAAATACCTGCTGCTTCTACATAGCCAGCAGAATAAAATCCAAGTCTTTAGCATCAGACTTCTCTACTCTTTCCACCACCATGCTTCCCCAACCAACCTGTGCCTCAGTCACATTATATCACTTCCACTCCCAAAAATGTGCTGTGGCCTCAGATCTTGAAGTCTCCATGCATCTGCATGTGCTGTGCCCTCTGCCTGGAACACCTTTCTTTGCTCCCCTCTGTTCTCCACCTCATCCACAGCCACCATCCTTTAATCAAGAGGATGCTGGCCAGAGAAAAAGGTAAATGCCAAACAAGCAGATCCTTCAGAGGCAAGGATTATCTATTTCACTTTTTTACCCAGAGTAGGCACTCAATATAAGGAGAATCAATGAATGAATGACTTTGGACAAGGCATTTCAAGTTTCCATTCCTCTGTTTTCTCAGATGTAAAATGATAAAAATAATAAAACTAGCTCCCACACATATATTATCATGACTACTCATGAAGGACATTGTCCTCTTTGGCCCTTCACCTTCCCAGTGCCTTTGAGAGCCCTCCCCAGGTGAAATTATCAATGTATCTCTTGTCCTCCAAAACCCTTCTTTTAGTTGCCTTGTGCTTCCTTTCTCTGCTGCTCAGCTTCTTTATATATAAAATATATACTGATTCTTAGAGGGCTGGAGAGATTAAAAGACATCATTTATTCTTCCTTGCTTTTCATATATATGACAGATGCAATTATTGAAACAATGAATGGAAAAGTGACGATCATAGGATGAGATGCAGAGTATATGTTCAACAAAAGCTTTCTACCTCTTTATCTCATATCCTTTTCTACCTCCTTTCTTCCTTCTTTTCTTCTCTTACTAGCCCCTACCATCTCCCTATCTCCCCAAGATATGATTTTGAAACACTCGTGGCCTTGGGGGAAGGGAGTCAGGCACAGTCTAACCTTATCTTCTGAGGACCATGACACAACTTGAAAGCCATCTACCCCTTTGACATAACACATGGATGCAGCACAGTGAGATGGAAGGGATTCTGCCCCTGCCAACCATTACATATGCTGGGCTCTGGGTTCCTCTGAACAAGTCACCATGTGAACTGAGGTTGAGAGAACTCCCGCTATTCTTCTAAGGACCCATCATTAGAAGTTCATCTCATCATCCCACTCTACCTCCTAGCAAATAAGCGCCAAGGTTGAGGAAAGATCCAAAGCCATGTGGGTTCAGATCCAAACCTCACTTCTTGGTAACATACATCATATCCCTTAGCACATAAGTAAATTTCCCCAAACTTGTCAGAATCTGTATATCAGGGATCCACATCCTACCCAGTGTCAGGAAAACATCAATGTTATTGAAAAAAAAAACAAAAAAACAAAAACAAAGGTCAGGAATTGTAGTTTCTTGATGTGGTCTTTAAATGTAGTCACCAAGTGAGGAAATTAGAAGGTCTGGAGGGGGAAGTAAAAGGAATGTCACAGTTACCCACCATTAAGTAACTGTATGACCTTGGGCCATCCATTTCTCTCTGAACTTTAGCTTTTTAATCTGAAAAAGTAACCTAGTTCAGTTCAACAAAAAAAAACTGAAGGCACCCACCATGTGCCGTCCAGACACAGAGCTAGACACAGATGCAGAGACAAACACCATACAGATTAAATCAGCTGGAAAGACTGATTTTGAAAATACTCCACACATTCCAAACTATGCTACAGAAATACTCTGTAACTCTTTCGATTGTGTGTGTAGATATGTGTGTTATTCCAGTGAGTGAGTGGAAACATGAGAACCATATGATTAGTAAATCCGTCTGACCCAAATTTAGCAAGTGTTTAGTATGAATGAGATATTACTCTAGGCACTGTGGACAGAACAGTAAATATAACCAAGTCTCTACTTTCATAAAGCTTACATTCTAGTGATAAAAATGTCACATTTGAAAGGGATAAGGAGGAACCAGGGGCGCACTGTTGGTGGGAATGCAAACTGGTACAGCCACTCTGGAAAACAGTATGGAGGTTCCTCAAAAAGTTGAAAATAGAGCTACCCTACAATGCAGCAATCGCACTACTGGGTATTTACCCTAAAAATACAAATGTAGTGATCCGAAGGGGCACGTGCACCCAAATGTTTATAGCAGCAATGTCCACAATAGCCAAACTATGGAAAGAACCTAGATGTCCATCAACAGATGAATGGATAAAGAATATGTGGTATATATATACAATGGAATTCTATGTAGCCATCAAAAGAAACAAAATCTTGCCATTTGCAAGGATGTGGATGGAACGAGAGGGTATTATGCTAAGCGAAATAAGTCAATCAGAGAAAGACAATTATCATATGACCTCTCTGATATGAGGAATTTGAGAGGCAGGATGGGGGGTCATGGGGAGTAGGGAGGGAAAAAATGAAACAAGATGGGATCTGGAGGGAGACAAAACATAAGAGACTCTTAATCTCATGAAACAAACTGAGGATTGCTGGGGGTGTGGGGGGTAGGGATAGGGTGGCTGGGTGATGGACATTGAGGAGGGTATGTGCTATGGTGAGTGCTGTGAAATGTATAAGCCTAATGATTCACAGACCTGTACCCCTGGGGCAAATAATACATTATATGTTAATAAAAAAAAAAAGAAGGAACCAGGGACTTTTTCACTTAGTTATGAAGGCAGAATGAGAGGTGGGCCTTTGATCACAAACAGGAACCAAGACAAATTGAGGCTGAGTTCTTCAGCTGAAATCAGCAGTTTGGGGAATATGATTTTTTCAGCACCAGGGACAGCAACCCAAAACTTTAGGTAGGTATTGCTAAGGCAGCTCATCTGTTAAACTGACTTGGGCTTAAAAGACCTTACAGAGCCTCAAAGTATGTGAGTATATATGCAGGACTGGATGCCACTTTCATAGGGTCTAATTTGTTCAGGAGTTGTCTATATAGGCAAAGGTTTTCCCAGTAAGTGCCCAGCCAAGCTCCCTGTGGACTTGAAAGTCAGAAATAAAAAAAGTAATACCACATTACTTCTTTTAAAATGTCTCCCATGACTCTCTTCTCATTCTTACCTCTGCTTTCTATCTCTTCCACCATCTGCAGCCCTAAAGTGTGCATTTGACTGGAAATGTATCACTCAAGGCACCTGTGGTGGATTGAAATTGGTTAGGATTTCATGGTTCCATCCAATTTCAGCTAGCAGCAGGCAAGGAGGGGAAAATGTTCAGTTACAGGCAACCCCATACTTTTTGCTTTTGTTAAAACAAAGTTTGGAAAGAAAGGTTATTGTTGTTTTTGTTCTGTTCTTTTTCTCCTCCTCCTTCTCCTCCTCCTTCTTCTTTCTCCTCTAGAGAACTCTTCCCCTTTGTAATTATTTTGCTGAAGACTTCCATGAAATCTTTTAGGAGATGTCCTTAAAAATATCCTTCTTGGGAGAGGGAGATAGTATTTCTTAGAAAAATATTATATCAACACTTTTTTGATGATCAGCATCATCCTAGCCTTTTACTTAACCACTTTGGACTCTAAAATCTGGGGAGAAAAAACACCACATCACTTCTAAAACGTCTCCCATGACTCTCACTAGTTGATTTCATCATCTAGGAACCAGGAAACTACATAAACAAGATAGTAAATCTGGGCCTAGGGATTCCTAGGGCCTCATCTAGGAATAGAGAGTAGAATTTATGTCATTAGGATCAGTTATTTGCTTTTGCTGGTGTTAGGCATAGCCATAGGATATGATCTCCAAATTTAAAAAATCCCTAATTTCATCCCCTACCTAATATTGGATGTCCCATCCCACACTGTAGTTGATTTTTTTTAAACCTCCTTAGCATCTCTTTCCTACTCTTTTGTAACAAGGACCTACTTTTCCTTTGAGACACTAAATGATACCCCATTCAACACTTTTGATATACATGGTCTGGCTCTGGATTACCCAAGTCTAGGCTCAGGAATGGCCACCTGACTCAGGATTGACCAGTTGGCACATCATAGTGATGTATTTGGGGTTTGTAGTAGGCAGAATAATGCCTCAAAGATGCTTGCATCTTTATCCCTGGAACCTGTGAATATGTTAGGTTATGATGTGGCAAGGGAGAGTTAAGGTTGCAGATGGAACTAAAGCTTCTCATCAGTTAACTTTCTGATGGGTAAGTGGTCATTGATTATACAGATGAGCCCAACATAATCACAAGTGTCCTTATAAATGGAAGAGGAAGACAGAAGAAGAAGTAAGAATGATGAGGTCTGAGAAGAACTCAGCTCACTTTTATTGGTTTTGTAGATAGAAGAAGAGGCCACAAATCAAGGATAGTGGGTAGCCTCTACAGGATGGAAAGGCAAGGACACAGATTCTCCCCTAGAGCCCCTGGAAGGAACACAGCCCTGCCACTGACGGTGATGATAACCCACTGAGAAACATCTCAAATGTATGAACTACAGAACCGAAAGAGAATAGATTTGTGTCGTTTTAGGTCACTAAGTTTGTGGTAATTTATTGCAGCATCAATAGAAAACTAACACAGAATGGGAAACATGAGAAAATGATAGTCTTCCCAGGAACTTCGGTCCAAAATAAGAAGCACCCTCTTTCCTTCCTGGGGATCCTAAAGTATCAAATAATCTTATCATGACCTGGGGAGAATGTGCCCAAGAATGAAATCTACCCAGAGGACACCAGAGTGAGGGAATAGATACATATTCCTGACTATGTTGTGTGGATGATCTAACCATTCCTGCACTAAAGGTAGCCTTACTTACTTCAGTTTCTTGAGGAATTAAAGACCTTATTTGTCCTTTAGCCAGTTTGAGTTGGATTTATATCGCTTGCAAATTAAAAAAAAAAAAAATCCTAACATAGGCACAGTGGAGAAAACACCACTTCTTGAAATATCCTATTCCAAATTTGGGTACTTTTGTTATTGTGTCTTTTTAAAATAGACCTAGAATCAGCTGCCATGTGGCTTTCTCCCCATTGCTTCTTATGTCCTAAGGCCACACAGGACAAATTTAACTCCCACCTCTCCTTAAGAGATATTTAGGATTTGAAATAATAATCCCCACCAAGATCCCCAAATGTTCTCTCCTCCAGGCTAAGTCTTCCTAGTTATTATCAGAATTGTGGTAATACGCTTTTGAAGGCTTTCACTACCCTGTGGTTAATCTTCCCTGGAAACACTCATTTCTCATCAAGATTTTTTTAAGGATAATACCACAAC
This sequence comes from Potos flavus, assembly GCA_028534135.1. NCBI lineage: Eukaryota > Metazoa > Chordata > Mammalia > Carnivora > Procyonidae > Potos > Potos flavus. The sequence goes on along the minus strand of CM052892.1, from coordinate 14,280,994 downwards.
TAAGCACAATATCCCAGGAAATGACTAACAAAATCAAAATAACCTTGTTCTAGGTGAGACCTTTTTTTTTTTTTTTTTGATGAAATCGAAGTTCAAAAAAAGACAGTTTTTGTTGTTGTTGAACATCATTACTTCACTCAGCTTATCATCCAGTAAAATCCACATCCTTGCTGCTTTTCCTAGCTGCTGCTGAGTCATTTCTCTGCCCCTTTCTGCTCACGCACACCCCCTACCGCCTTCCCCATTTACTTATGAATAATGTTTTGAAGTACACAGAGGTCCTTCCAGTTATACCTACTGAATTTCATCATGTAGAGAAGCAGGTAATGAGTAAAAGACAGTATTTCAACTCAGGCAAGGCTGGATTCAAATCCGGGCTTCACCACGAACAGCCACCTGCATGATCCCTCTCAAGCCTAGCTCCCTCAGGATAAAACAATAATAGTACCTTCCACAGAGGGCTGTTGTAGAAACAAACAAGATAACATATGGAAAACGCTTGGCATACTGCCTGGTATGTACTATGTTGTCAGAAAATGGTACCTATTATTATATTCAGTCAGAAAAAAATAGGTCAGCGCTTTCAAGCTCAGGATTGTCCTCTTCTCCCTGTGCCAGTGGAAACGTTAGGGCAGGAAGAGAGACAAAGAAAGACTGGGGTGGGGCATGGGGGAGCTAGGGGGTAAGACGATATAACTAGCCTTCCTGTATTCTGGGTTTATATCCAAAGTCAAAGACCAGTGCTCTTAGAAAACAGGACATTCGAACTTCCCTAACCCTGGACGTGTTACACTAAAGAGTTCGTCTTAAAAATGCGAACTGGTAGGCAGAAAGCATAGAGATTTCTTTAAAACCCATTAAGTAAATTCCTGGAAATTTATACACTCACGGGAGAAATCAAGGTGCTCAGGACCTGAAACTCCAGAATGAAAACTTTGGGAAGGACTTTGGCAACCTCTGAGGCAATCTCTCCCCTTCTACGTAAGGAACGTAGCCTCAGACAGTGACGGTGTTTTGTTCTGCTTCTACCAGCAGATGTTTCTGAATCAACGAGAAGTTGAGGTCTTTTTTTTTTTTTTTTTTCTCTTCTGGACCCAAACTTCCTGGGCCAACAGGACACCAAAGCAGCACATTTGAGTTTGTGTTTCTCCAGAAGAAATTTGGAAAGCAAGGATTTGAGCACACTGATTGTCTGGAGAGGGATTATAGGGCAACCCTGGTCGGAGACGGGGAAAGGAAGCAGGGAAGGGAAGGGAGCCAATGAGGGATGGTTTATGATGCCAGTCAGATGTTACAGTGGGCAACACGAAAGAGGTTTATCCAGTTAGGGTGCAAGGGTCATGGGGTATGTATTAACCAACCCCTCCCCCCAGTCATCAGTTAAGAGCGAGGTCCGATGGTGTTCTGGCACTCTAGCGTGCTCAAGGGTGGGCAGAAAGGCACCAAGCTGCCACAGAGACTTTAGCCAGTATCATAGGTACTGGCAATTGGAAGGTGGGCCAGCATTCATGGAAAGGGTAAGTGCAAAGGGGATCTGAGCTGGACCCCAACAGCGTCTGCTACAAAATTCAAATAATAATGAGACAGAGTCTCTGCATGGGCCTCAAGCTACCAACCCATGGATCAACCAACCCACAAACCAATTAAGAAACAATTATTAATACTGTGTTGGCATTCTGAGATGTTAAAGATACAGAGAAACTATTCAAGCGCTTGATTACTCTGCTGATGAAAGTAGCCAGGTCCCTATACAACAGTTCTCCAGAATCAGAAATAATTCTAGGTAACATGGGTAAGAATTTCCTCACTATTTTAATGGGTAAGAAATTTCCTCATATCCTGAGGTTCTTGCATGCTAATTTCTGTCTGGAATACTTCCTGTCAACCTCAATCTTTCAAGAATCATCTCAAAGGCCACCTCTTCCATGAGATTGTTTCCAAGGGCTAAACGAGCTAATCTAACATGCTTAACTCCCAGTGACCCACACCAGATACCCCCAAGGTGTGCCAGGCATGGGCAGTGTATACACGTTCCTGCACTTGCACAAACTTGAACTTCAAGCTGCCATATTTTCCCACTGAGATCTTATGGAAACTTGCCAACAATTCAAGCTGTTCTAAGTGACTGCTCAAAGCTACGATAGAGGAAAAGGAAGGATCTGAAACTCCCTTCATCCCCTAATGCCATGTTCAAAGCAAAAAGGAAGCATGCACATAACATACAACACACACATATAGAAGCCTAGAAATTATCAGCTTAAGAGATATATTTTATCCATTTCCCCACCTAGGTATATTTTAAAATAAAACCTGGGGGGAAATGGGGCAAGTTAGGTGTTCTTGCATTGATCCACACTGACCTTTTCCTAATAGAGTTAAAAAGAGCCTCCCTGGGCCTCTGATTGTGACAGTTACTGACAGTGCTATGGTGATGTCAATTAAAATGTCCCTATGTTAAAATAAGGTCAGCAAAGCTGGCGAGGACCATGCAGGCCCTTTGTCACTGACACCTACCCTGACCTGAGTCTACCACCTAGAAAAGCTGTTGGCTTTAGTGTGCACATTTTCTCTTCTTCCTTTCCTGTCTCCTTTTTTTTTTCTTTATATTTTTGTTTTTGTTTTGCTTTAAGATCCCTTTTGTCCACTGCAGTAATACATTGTAGCCAGCAAGATTACTGATGAATGCTGACAGGAGTGGGGGAAACCTTAAGAAGAGACAGGATATTTGCAGAATCTCAATGTCTCTTTCCCAAATATTTATTAATGACGGTGGTGGTTCCAACAAACATTCACTCATTCTTTGGCACATCTCGCTCCAGGAGACAGATCTTAATCCCCTGCTCCTTGTGCACACTGGACTTGACCCTTGTTTCTAACAGGGTATGGAAAAAGAATGTCAGAGTGGAGAAACTTGGCAGACAACACCCTTATCATGATCCGTCCTAAGTCTTACTGATAGCCCGTATCTCCTGATGTGATGATGCTGGAAGAGCATCACGTTTGTGGTGTTCTCCCTCTGAATTTATCATCTCAGTCTGATTACGACAAAGCATCAGATAAACCCAAACTGAGGGACATCCCACAAAATACCTGACTACTACTCTTCAAAAATTTCAAGGTGATAAGTAAGAAAAGCCTGAGGAGGAAGAAACAAAGGAGACAGGGCAACTAAAGGCGATATGATACCCGGGATTGGATTCTGGAACAGAAAAGGAGCATCAGTGAAAAAATTCAGGCCAAAGGAATAAAACGTTTAGCTAACTGTGTTGTACCAGTGTTAACGCCACAGTTTTGAAAAACGCCCTGTGTTTAAGAAAGATGTTGACAGGAGGGGCAGCTGGTTACAGGCTATATGGGAATTCTCTGTACTTTCTTCACGATTCTTTCATAAACCTAAAATTGTGTCAAAATAAAAAGTTAAAAAGCACACAAACAAACAAAAGCAAAAAAACAACTGCTTCTCTCCGTGATGGTGTAGAAAGCCTTGGGATAGGATACTCAGACAGGTGGTTCCTGGCTTCAGCATGCTCAATGACTCTGGCCTTGAGGAATTCCCTTCCCAGAACACAGTCCCTCCATCTGTTCCATGATGCAGGTAAGAGGGGGTTAAGTGGTTTTCAAGCCATGATCACTAGCGCAGAACTTGGTGGTATGTAGGGGTGAACGACAACAAAGAAATCCTGTCTCCCTGTTCGACTCCTCCAAGCCCTCAGCCAAAGCAGACCCACATCAAGTGTATTAGGCATCCATATAGCATTTCATTTGATGAAAGGTTTCTGGTGTAAAATGTTGAAAAATACCGGAATAGATCATTTCAAGGTTCCTTTCTAAACTTACATTCATCCTCCTCCGCCAAGTCTTCCCTGAATTAACTAAGAACAACTTCAATACTCCCTTCCCTCTCTGGGAGTTTTCTGTGGGCAGAAGCCAGGTTTGTTTACCTGTGTTGATCAGTCCCTGGGCTTTGTTGTGGGACAGAGTAGTCAGTACCAGCGGTATCAGGTGAACTGGTGCTGAGTCGCATGCTAGGAATCTACTAACCTCTTAAAAAGCAAGTGTGAAACATACCCCTGACCCCAGAGTCTGGCTAATATCATCTACCACCAAGAGATCTTGACTAAGACACGGAGTCGCAAATTACGGACTGATGTCCCCATCCACACCACATTTAAGACCTCGATCGATTTTCCCTTCCTCTCGGAAGCTTCCCTTGATCGCTCCACCTGGAAGTGACCTCTTCTTCCTCTGTGTTCCCACTGTCTCCGGTCTGTGCCTCTGACGTGGTGTTACCTCGTCTTCCCTGAATACTTTACCCAACGATCCTACCCAAAGACACACAAGCCTTCATCTTGGAACCTCCTGCAGGGCTCACCACAGTGCTTTGCGTGTAGGAGATGTTCCACGAACGTTAAGGGGGTGAATGAATAAGCTCTACGCCTCCTTGTTTCAAGTTCAAAACAAGACTGACAGCTCTAGGTCTGAATCCCAGCTCTGCCAGTTCCTATAGTCTCAACAACTCAGACAAGTTGCTTAATGTCCCCTGGGGCCACAACCTCAAGTCAGCCTCTGGCTGATAAACACTATAGTCCAGATCACACACCTCCAGGGGTCTAATACAGTACTTGACACGGTGGGTGGGTGTTCAAGAAATATTAGTTGAATAAATAACTAAATGGTAGCCTCTCTGAGCTTCAGTTCCTTTAACTGTAAAATACTATAAATGCCTACCTTGCATCGCTGTATTGAGGTTAAACGGCAGAGCACAGTTGTGTATTCAGCACGACGCCTGGTGCATGGCAATTACTCCATAAATGTTTGTTTCCCTTCCAGTCTTTCCCCATCAGGTATTTTCTCCAGTGAGGGGACTAACTTAAGCACTTCTCCCAACCATGTGCTTCATTACGGAGGCCAAATTAAGAATCCAAGGTGCTTACATTTGAGAAAAAGCAAAATATGCTAGACCGTGGGGTGCGGCATGGGGTATAATGTATTCGCAGTAGCTCAGCTCAGAAAACACCCAGGCCCCCAGTGGAGAGACTAACACAGCACTATTAGCATAACAGGTGTCTTTGCCATAAGAATGACACATTAAAGACAAATCTCCCCAATGCATTCCTCAAACACAGGAGTGCATATTTAATTACACTTAATGCCACCTTTTCCCTCTAGCTCTGTGCTTGGAGGAGACACAAGACTCCACCAAGTTGGGAAGATTTTTATAGAAATGGCTGGGATCCAGAACTGCTTCTTAGTTCCAATGCCCAAAGGAAAAATGTCAATAGTGGTGCTTCAAGGAAGGAGCTGTGGGCTTTCTTTGTTTGCTTGGAAAACACCTAGCTGAGAAAGAAAACCATGGAATGGGAAGAGTAGAACACATTGGGACCCATGAGAGCTGAGGTTCACTGGGAGCAAGGCTCTGGGCTGATCTCTACTACAGATTATTTTCAATACACAAAGCAAACAAAATGGTGTCCATATAAACCATTCCAATTTTTATAGAAGGAAACTGAGGTTAGGAAGATTTGAGTCCTTTTCCCAAGGTCACATAGTTAATGACTGAGGGGCTTGGAGTTGAACTGAGACTTATCTACTCCCCAGGCTGTGTGCCTTCCTCATTTACTGTCCCAACAGCTTTCACTTAGTGGGCACGTATTCTGGGATGTGCATTCTACACATCATCTCACTGAATCCTTCTTCCATTCAGTAGCGTTTTCTCTATTTTACAAAAGAGAAAACCCAGGCTGAAATAAATTAATTAACTTGTCCAAGGTCAAAAGTAGAGGTAATATAAATCTGGGATTTAAATGCAAACACATCTGTTTTTTATCCTCAATGTCACACTAACTCGCTGTGTGAATTTAAAGAAGAGATTTCTCGTCAGTGGGCATTGGTTTTCGTCATTTTAAAAATGAGGGTCTTGGGATGCCTGGGTGGCTGTCGGTTAAGCATCTGCCTTCTGCTCAGGTTATGATCCCAGGATCCTGGGATCAAGCCCCACATCAGGCTCCCTGCTCAGAGGGGAGCCTGCTTCTCCCTCTGCCTGCTGCACTTGCTCTCTATCTCTTTCTCACAAATGAAATCTTAAAAAAAAAAAAATAAGGGTCTCATAAGCATAGATCATCAAATTTCTTTATACCTCTAATGTGCCATGATTTTCTGTGCTTCTCTGACTTGAGCCCTTCTCTATTTGCCACCTTAGGGCATCCCCAACCTTAATGATCCCCAAGGGATGCTGAGATAGTTGGTAAAAGAAGTTTTGGCTTTACTGTTGAGTCGCTGTGTGATCATAGACATGATAAACCTTTCTAAGCTTCCACCAGGGCTATTAATACTAATAATAATAGCTACAATGTCAATGCCTAAATAACAAAGAATGCTTCTGAAGATAAAGTGCATCAGTTGATGTGTGATTATTGTCTTGAAACTGTCAAAGTACTGGACAAATATTAGCTAGCATTATTATTATTATTATTATTCATAAGGTGCAATGCATTCATCGAGGGTAACTTCTGTCAAAATAGAGTTGACTCGTGAAAGCATAAATGGTCCTCACTGGCCCCCACATGAGAATCCCTGTGGTTTGCAACATCCACTCTTTGCAAATCCTCACTAGGATTTTAACAGACACTTTCAAATGGTTACTCAGAACATTTTATTGGGAAGATGAGGAGGTTTTGCTATAGCAAAAAAGCTAGAGACACAGACTTTGACCTCTCATAACCCAGGGTTCAAGCCTGAGCTCCATTACTTCTAACCAAAGAGCCTGCAGTTATGAATAGATTAGATAAGGTACTGTGCCTAGCACATAAAAGACTCAGAAGACGATGCTATTATTAATACCGAAATACTACCCATGCCCCAAATGCAGCGGCCAAAAGGATGGGCCCTGCACATGGACTCCTGAAAGTGGGATGGGCAAGGGGGCCCAGGTGTTCCTTTTCAATGCCCATCCCCCCGCACCCCTGCTCAGATACATACCCTTTCACACAGTGGTAAAGGGTGAAAAACACATTTGCTTAAAATCCATCTGGTTTTTATAACTTCCAGAGACCAAAATCTGCACGGGCAGCAGTTCTCCGCCGCTCCTAATTAATTCCTAAACAAAGACCACTCCGGCAGCCGCACACTTTATGAAGCCGGCTGACCTCCATCAGCAGAAATGATGACACAGATGGTGTTACTGTTTCACAAACTCATTTTTCACTTTGCACCACTTGGTCAGGCCAGCCATGTCTTCACCTTCTGAGGAGCAGGACGTGGTCCCCGGGGTGGCTCCGAGACCCCAGCCGTCACCTCCCTTGGCTGCTGGCCTTTTCCCAACAGCAGCGTGGGGTAGAATAGACCAGAAAACCATCAGCTTGGACTCTGACGGATCAAAGAGATTCCCCAATTGACGAACCTCTCATCCGCATGGAGTTTAGGAGGACGCCGGCAATAATCATCACAGTCATCACGAACTGAAAGTCTACTATGTGCCAGGCACAATCCCAAGGATTCTCCCCTCTTATTTCATGCAACGCGATCTTTGAAGATATGAGTGACAGTCCTCAGTTTAAAGCCCAGAAAACAGGATATTGGAGATACAAAGAGAGGGTTTGTATCCTACAGTTCCCATTCATAGAGCCCTTCCCCATTACCCCGCTGAGGCCTCACTCACCGCTGTGAGGCTCTGACAGGTGAGACAACTTGTTCTGGGTCATACAGGCAGGAGGTGGAAAAAAAGAAACCTAGTGAGCTGTGGGTCTCTCCTCTAAGTTAGCTGTTCTTCCAGTCTCGCTGGTATTAGTCACTGTACTCATGCTGAGGGCATGGGTTCCAGACTCAGCATCCAGGTCCTGTGTGACCTTGGGCGATCTCAGTTTTCTCATCTGACAAATGGGCACATATTTACACATCTCATCTATAATCACTAGCAGGCAGAACTTTGTAAAATTTAACCATGTAGCATGTGACAGTGACGATAGTGACATATAATTTTTTTTTCAAGATTTTATTTATTTATTTATTTGACAGAGAGAGAGAGAGATCACAAGTAGGCAGAGAGGCAGGCAGAGAGAGAGGGGGAAGCGGAGCTCGATTCCAGGACCCTGAGATCATGACCTGAGCTGAAGACAGAGGCTTTAACCCACTGAGCCACCCAGGCACCCCTATAATTTTTTCCTTGCAACAACTAAGCAGAAGCTGTTATCATTAGCGCTCCCCCTACAATCTGTGAGTCTACACCCAGCACTTGACGTTGTGAGAAGTTCATGCCTGGAACGCAGGACAAGATCACCCAGCTGTCGATCTCCCAATCCATTGACCTAAGAATTCGCTGAGTTGCTATTATGTGCCAGGCACTTCCCCCTTCCCCCCCCGCCCCCACTTCTAAAAAACCCTCTCCTCTCCTTTCTTTCCTTTCCATTCTGTCCCCTTTCTGCTTTGTGATCACCTCCCCCTACTCTTTCTGCTTTTCTCCTTTGTTCCAGGAACAATTGCAGAGGCAAAGGAAAACATTATTGCAGCTTCCCTTATTCCCCTAGCCGCTAGGAACTGGGGTAGCAATAACCACAGCACTCTGCCGTATGAGCTCAGGCTGCCTAATGGAATTCCACAGATGGAGTGGCTTCAAAAACAAAACCATGTTTCTTCTTCATTCTAGAGGCTGAAAGTCCAAGATCAAGGTGCCGCCAGGGTTGGTTCCTAGCTTGCAGATGGCTGTCTCCTCACAGTGTCCTCACATGGCCTTTTCCACGATGTCCGTGCATCACTGGTGTCTCCTCCTCGTCTTATAAGGACACCGGTCCTATTGCATTACGGCCTCTTACGACCTTACTTAACCCTAATTACTTTCTTTAGAGGCCCGTCTTCAAATACAGTCATAAGAAGGGGTGAGGGCTTCAGGATACGAAAATTGGGTGGCGGGGGGGAAGACACAATTCAGTCTGTAACACCTGCCATTCTGAATCTCAAAATGAGGGCATCCCGAGTGTCCAGACCAAATTTCACCCTGAACTTTAAATGACCTGTCTACAAAACTTTGGGCAAATGTCCACCCCTGGCCCCACCTAGATGTTCTGGCAGAGATCCAGGAACTCCTTTTTCTGGCACTGACCAACTGCGTGACTCTAAGCAAGATCGTTTTCTGAGGCTCAGCTATAAAATGGCATAAAAAACAAAAAAACTCTACTTACTATATTGTCAGGGGATTTTAATGAAGTGTCCAATGGGAACATGTTCTATTAATGTTAGTGGGTCAACAGTGAGCATTAAGGATATCTACAATCTATTGAGGAATTTCTAGTTCTCAGAGACCAAGCCTGCACATAATACGCATGCTTCTATTCATGGCAATGACTTTAGAAGAGGAGGTACCGTTATTACATCTATTTTACCTCAAGGCTCAGAGAGGGCAAGCAGCTAGCCCAAGATCACACAGTTCGCAAAGGGCTGACATAACAAGGGCCAGCTGATTCTCCATTCCCCTAAGCCATGCTGCTGTAATTATTATAAACGTGCAGACCTACCCTGCAGGTGAGCTTCCTTTATCTGAGATCATCTGCAATGAGGGGAGGGGGGGGCTGCCCTGTATCTCTCCCTAGAAGGCCTTCGGTAACTCTGTGAACCATCGAAACAAAGCCCCTGGCACAGACACCAACATATATTTCACTCCTTATTAAGGAAGGCCAAGACAGGGCAGGCCCCTCGATGCTTCATTAGGGGAACATCAGGACACGTAAGGACTATAATAAAAGAGGAACTGAAGAGGGTGTCTATGGGGAAAGCCCAGAGCTGCTCCTGCCTGGGCCCCTGCAGAGTTTTAGAGAAGGAAGGGAGGCTATAGACAGGGCTGGACAAGGACAGGAACAGATGAGATGGAGATGCGACATAAGAGCCGGAGCCTTCTGGCCAGTGGGGCAAATGCAGGGTCTAGATCCCATTTCGATCTCTCCCTAGCTGTGTGACCTTGGACAAGACCATTTAACTTGATGTACCTCTATATTTTAATCTATAAAATGGAGATAACGATGCCCTCCTGGCAGGGTTTTTGGAAGAATGCGATCATTTTTTATAAGTGGGCAGGTCAAGGGTATGACTTTCTCCCTGCTGGTCTCAGTGATTCTCCACAAATATTAGCTGCAGGGCTTTCCAGGATGCAGATTCCCCAGAAGCCCCCACCAGGAATTCAGATCCAGCATAGCTGGGGCAGAGCCCAGGAAACTGCCTTTTAAACGAACACTCAAGGTAATTCTTATGTGGGAAGGGGATCTTGCTCTACACCCAGGGAAATATCAGCAGTTAAGCAGTAGGGCATAATATTAAGCAATTAAAAAAAAAAAAATCCTGGGGCACCTGGGTGGCTCAGTGGGTAAAGCCTCTGCCTTCGGCTCAGGTCATGATCTCAGGGTCCTGGGATCGAGCCCCGCATCGGGCTCTCTGCTCAGCGGGGAGCCTACTTCTCCCTCTCCCTCTGCCTGCCTCTCTGCCTACTTGTGATCTCTCTATCTGTCAAATAAATAAATAAAATCTTAAAAAAAAAAAATCCTAATATATGAAGGTAATGCAAGAGATTTAGAATCAAGATACTTGGCTTCTGATCCCATGCTGTTTGTGAGGCAGGAAATGCTTATCATCGACAGACTTCAGTCTTTTCCCAGGTGACATGGACAAAACACCCTAAACAATTGTTTTAAGAAGTAAAATGATGCACATCAAAGCTCCCAGCACATTACCTGGAAAATAAGTGCTCAATGTTATTTTTTTTTTTTTTTTTAAGAATTTATTTATTTATTTGAGAGAGAGAGCATGAGCAGCAGGGAGAGTGAGAAGCAGGCTCCCTGCTGAACAGGGAGCCCGATGCAGGACTCAATCCCAGGACTCCAGGATCATGACCTGAGCAGAAGGCAGATGCTTAACCGACTGAGCCTCCGGGCACCCCTTATTCTTATGATGGATTCATTTTCACCTGGCCCTTGAAAGGAACTTGTAATACCCCACAACCATGAAAACTCATGAGTAGAAACAGCGGCACAAAAGATTTTTTCCACCTTAATTCCAACCTCACAATTTGTTTAACCAAGCAATTTACAGGGGGCAACAATAATTGGTGGTTTTAAATGCTTCGATACAACCAGGCGCTGCAATCACGATAAATCATCTCCGACATATGCCCAGCTCCTCCAAGTGACAGATGACAAACAAAAGCAGGACAAGGTCCTCCATCACAGGCGGAATCATTGAGTTAATGGAAGAATTATTGCTTCTGAAATCCACTCCAGTCCTATTGAGGGGAACGTCCCAATTTATCAAAGCCAAATGAACATTAATTGCAGCAGTCTGGTAAGTTTTCCAGCCGTTATGACCTTCATTGAATTTTAATCCAAAACAGATAAGATTTCCTTCCACACAAGAGGAAACAACACAATTAGCTCAAAATGACAGCTAGATTAGGAAGCAGGCACAGGCAAACCACATACACACATTCATACTCACATGCACCCTGCACCCCGGTGAAAACACAGATTCTGCTTGGCTTAAAATCCAGCACAAAGGAGGTAAGCAGAGAAATGATGAATAAATACAATCAAACATCTGCATAGCCCCCCCGCCCCCCAACTCCCTACATTCAAGAGAGGAATTTCAGAGGCGGAACCCAAGACTGAAAAGGTGGCAGGCAGTAATGGAGACAGAATTTCTGTTAACTGCTGTAATTAATGTTATGTCTCATTGGGGAGAGATTAGGAAAAAACAGAGAGGGAAGGAAGAAAAAACAAGTATTATTTTGGTATTAAAGACGCCCTTGAGCTGGGGAACATTAGCAGCAGAAGTTTGAATTGGGTAATTTTTTGACTGTATGGGTGGATGTGCAGACAGGACGATTAGCACGAGGCACTGAAATATAGCTGCGCGGAACACGTATGTTTACGGCTCCCGAAGCACGGAGCCAGAGGCCTTCTGTGCAGCACAGATCACAGCTGGGGGACGTCTAGCAAGTGTGGCACAGCGAGGACCACCCACCCACTCAGACACATCAGGACATGCGTGTGCGCAGTCCCCCCAGTGTAGCCCCCAAAGCCAGCTCTGGCACGGACCTGTCACAAGACACTGAGTCCCTCGGGGACCTCTGGGCTTAGTTTCCTGCATTTTCACTCTAAAATGAGGGCATTGGACTAGATGTGTTTTAAAGAGGCTGAGGGTTTTTTGTGGATTTTTTTTTTTTTTTTTTTTTTTTTTTTTTGAGAGTTAAGTCATAAGTGTTTGTTGCCCTCACTTCCAAGCGTTCATGACGAGGAAGAACTAGCCGTCATCTTCCACAGTCCAGAGTCGGGCCTGTCCTACCAACACATAGTGTGGTGTAACTCGATGGTTATGGAGATGGGCCCATGAAAGGTCCTTTCCCCTCTTTGCCCTAGTAGAAGAAATGTCTTAGAGAAGTCACTTGGACTCAGAAACAATTTTTTAAAGTAAACTCTGCACCCCACGTGGGGCTCAAACTCACGACCCAGAGATCAAGAGTCACATGCTTCACTGATTGAGCCAGCCAGGTACCTCTAGAATCAGAAACTGAAGTGTGATCCTGGGCTCAGGCACTTGGCTGTGTGATCTTAGAATAGAGATGTCTGAACTTCCTCATTTATCCTTGGTTTTATCATTTGTCCAATAGTAACAATAATAGTATCAATATCAATGAAATTGATGACATAACATTTGTAGAGTTTACATGCAACCTCGTTTTAATTCCATGAGGTAGACACTCTGAGTCTCACCATTTTTAGTGGGGGAAACTGAGGCACGGAACAGTAATTTACCACCATCACTGCCAGTCAAGCAGTAAGGCCAGGATTCTGACCCTGGCAGTCCTGCTCCAGACTCTATACTCTGTGTCTTTAAACCTCTTATTCTGAATATAGACCCATGAGAAGTTGCAAAGCTGGTCCAGAGAATTCCTTTGTCCTCTCCATCACTTGGCTTCCTCCAAAGTTAAAATCACACATAAAAGAATAATCAAAACCAGGGAATTGGGGCACCTGGGTGGCTCAGTCATTAAGCGTCTGCCTTCCGCGCAGGTCATGATCCCAGGGTCCTGGGATGGAGCCCCACATCGGGCTCCCTGCTCGGTGCTTCCTATCAGGGCATTCATGATGTCCATTTGTCTTATTACTGGTGATGTTAACCTTGACCACTTGGTTAAAGTGAGGTACTGGGTTGAACTGGTGGACCCAAGAAAGATAGGTCCATATCCTTGTCCCCAGAACCTGTGAACACTACCTTATATGGGGGAAAAAAATGGCTCTTTGTAGATGTAATTAAGTTAAGGATCTTGCAAAAAGGAGGTCATCCTGAATTATCCAGGAGGGTCCTAAATCCAATGACACATGTCCTTATGAGAGACACACAGCCAAGAGGACATCATGGAGGAGAAAGTGATACGAAGAAGAAGGCAGACATTTGGAGTTATGTAGCCACCAGCCACAAAACGCCTGGCGCCTTTTATAAACTAGAAGAGGCAAGGAGTGGATTATCCCCTAGAGCCTGCAGAGAACACCGCCCGAATGACACCTTGAGTTTGGACTTTTGGTCTCCAAAACTGTGAGAGAATATATTTCTGTTGTGTTAAGGCCCTTCATTTGTGGTAACTTGTTACATCAGGCCTGGGAAGTTGATACTAGTATCCACTAGATTCTCTACTGTAAAGCTATCATTTTCCTTTTATAATTAATAAATATCCAAGGGGTGATACTTTGAGATTCTGCAAATATCCTGCTTCTTCTTGAAGTTTCACCCATTAATTTTAGTATACATCAGTGGATCTTGTCAGTAGTAATTATTACAGTGGTGACTGAATAATGGTGATTTTCCACTTTCCCTCTTTCCTTCTACATTTATTAATTGGGATACGATCGTAAGAAAGACCTATCTCTTCTACCCCATTCATTTATTCAGTCTATTATTTCTATCAGTATTTCAGAGTCAATATTCTCAATTACTCCTGACCAACTTAGCACAAAGGCTGTTTGTGAAGGCTAAACTAAGCATGAGGGTGAATTAGGGGAAACTATTTTAAAGGGCCAAATGAAAAGAAAGGGATCTTCTCTGAGTGCTGTTCTAAATGTTTCATGTGTCTTTTATCATTTATTTCTCCCCTTAGCCATATGAATGAGGTATGCACAGCCTCACTGTAAATTCAGAAGAAAGTAAGAATCAGAGAAGTTCTGATATGTGCCTAAGGACAAACAACAACAAGGAAAAGAGACAATTTGAACCCACATCTGTCTGTCCAAACCTATGTTATTTCCACCAAACCAAGGTAACTTCTGAGGATCAGGAGAGTGGAAAAGGGGGGGTTAACTGAAGGGGGAGCTGGAAACTCTACGGTGTCCAAAGCCAAGTTCACCAGACACGTGGGCTGACTCAAGGCATGGGGAGAAGGGGAGTAAGCAGCATGAACGCTGCATTGCACATGCGTGCACACCCCAGGCACTCATTCTGTGTTGTTAGAAGACTGCACAGAAGCCCCAGGTTATGAGGGAAAACGAAATGTGCAATAAGAAGCTGGAGGGCAGGGACGTCTGGGTGGCTCAGTCAGTTAAGCCTCTGCCTTCAGCTCAGGTCCAGATCTCAGGGTCCTGGGATGGAGCCCCACATTGGGCTCCCTGCTCAGCGGGGAGCCTGCTTCCCCCCCTCTCCCTCTACCCCACCCCCCCCACACACACACACTCATGTGCTCTCTCTTGCTTTCTTGCTCTTGCTCTCAAATAAAAGCTTAAAAAAAAAAAAAAAGCTGGAGTGTAAAGGTGGAGAGGAGCCTCCACGGAGGGAACATACCATTCACCTCTGTCAACCCGCTTTCTCCCCGCCCCCACTATGCATCTCTGCAGTCTCTGGAGTACCCCCTCCCCCTTCTCTTCTCTAGGACTCGGCACCTCAGCTCCTTCCACCTTCCCCTCCGCTGCCTCTTCTCAGATCCACCCTGCTGGTGCCACCTCCCTGTCTCTGCTAGGTCTGTCCCTGTGTGCCCCTGACTTCCTCCTCAGCCCCCTCCTCTCCCAGGGCCCCTCCACCACTTTTTCGTGGGCTTGGATTCTGTCTGCCCCTCCCATTCTGCTTCTGGGGTCTCTTTCTCTGCTTACTTCGCTGTGTGGTTCCTTCCTCCCTTTTGTTCTGTTTCCTCCTTCCTTGCCTCTGCTTCTATTGCTAAATCCTTTCCTGTCTATTCCTGCCAATTTCCCTGTATTTTTCTACATCTCTCTTATTGTCCTTGGCTGCCTTTTTCTCAGTTTATTTCTCTCTGTCTCTGGTAGTTTCCATACACCTACCATAGAAGAGGTGCTCAATAAATACTAGCAAATGTCTATTTTTCCTGTCTCTGTCTCTCTCTGCCTCCCTCTGTCTCACATGATGCAGATTTTTTTTTTTTTCTTATATGCAATTTTCCTTTCTTATTCCCATCCTGCATTCCATTTTAGCCAGAGGGTCCAAGCCACTGCCTCTGGGCCCCCTTTCTAGGTTGCCTCTTGCCACCTCCAGGATTTTCTGTCTGGGCTTAATTATTGGCCCAGGTGAATAGGGTGATCAGGAAGCAGAACACCCCTTTTCTGGCCTCATTTCCTCCACCTGCAAAATGAAGGTGGGGTATTGTCTGCTGCCGTTTGCGACTGCCCACATGCCCATTCTCTGTAAAGGACTGCATTCCCCTGTTCCCAGCTTTGGGCTTGACCGCATGATGTGTTTTGGCCGTGGCCACAGAATGTGAGAGAACCCCCATCTCAGCACCAGCTTTAATCCTAGATTCCTGCCAGTTCATTTGCTCATTCCCCCTGCCATGGAAACCAAAGGTCTCAGACTGGGGCTCCCCTTCAGCCAAAGTTCTGGAAGGAGAAGACATGCAGAGCTGAGCCACAGCGGCGGCCACTGCCAACACAGAAGGTGCGTGAGCAATAAATTGCTGTTTGATCAGTCACCAGGATTCAGAGGGATTTGTTTGTGAAATGAACGCATGAAGGCTGATTCATCCAGAAGAGCTGGGATCAGCCAGGTCTAAGGTGCTTTCAACTCCAACATTCCAACCGTAGTTTATAGTGCTATTGCTTTTGGGGAAACCTAGCCAGATGCTTTCATGTGCATTGTCTCAGCTCAGTGTGATGATTTTAATTTTATTTCCATTTTTGCAAATGACTGCACAAGAGGTGAAGACATCCAAACTTCTACAGCCGCTATGAGATAGAACCTCAGCTTGAAACTCGGGCTCCTGACACCACACTGTTTGGTCTCCATTTCACTAGGCAGCATCCCTAAACATTGTGGGAGGTAAGCCATGCTTCCTAGATGGCTCGTTCTTCTCGTGTTCCCCTAAGTCTGGCTAGAGACCCTGCAGGCTTTTACTGAATCCTTGTTGTTAAGGCAAGTCAAGGCCAAGCTACAAGTTCGTGTAATTCAAATGCTTAAAAATTCATAAATGTATTTGTGATTTTAAAATTCTACTTTCTGAAAAAAATTAATGGGATTCATGCGGTATGGCCCACTTACATAAAAATGTACTTATATTGGCAAACTTCATTATGTCTTGCAACTGATACATGTTTGATGATCTCGATTTACAGATGGAGATCCTAAGGCTAAGGAGACATGTGACCCACCTACAGTCATACAGCATATGAGTGGCAGGCCTGGGACTCCTGAGTCTCAGGCTATAGCTTCTCGGGCTACATGTATCACAATTTTTTTCCACCACTAGATTTCTGTCACCTTCCCTCTTAAAACAATCTCCCCTAGGAGATTTTCCCCATGACTCTGTTTTCTATCCAAAAGGCTTTTGGGACCTGCAGTCTGTAACAGCTTAGCTTCCCCTGCCCTGGCTGCCCTGGGCATTCTTCAATGATATTGCTTATAAATAATACAGCAATGGCACTTATTAGTGAAACTGTCCCCTCCTCCAAAATATATGTTGCATTCCTAACGCCCAGATCCTCAGAATGTGACCTTCTATGGAGACTGGGTCTTTACAGAGGAAATCAAGTTACAATGAAGTCGTCATGCTACACCCCAATCCAACGTAACTGGCGTCCTAATAAAAAGTGGAAAATGTAGACGCAGAGACAGACGCGTGCACAGGGAGAAGGCCGTGTGAAAATCAGAGCAATGCTGTCATATGGCAAGGAACTACCAGAAGCTGGGGGATCGGTCTGGAACCCTTTCCCCTAGTGCCTTCACAAGGAGCGTGGCCCTGCCCACATCTCGATCTCAGACATCTAGCCCTCCAGAAGTGCAAGACAACACATTTAAGTCACTCGGTTTGTGTCCTTTGTTACGGCAGCTCCTAGGAAACTAATACGCTTATAAGGAGCAGAAATCTAACATCTCTGAAGACCCGACTCTGTGTCAGGCTCTAGCATATTTGCTTTCTATGCAGCATCTTCCTACAGCCCCCTTAGGCAGGTGCTTCCAACCTCACCCCGTTCCAGATACGGAAATGGAAGCAGAGGGAGCAAAGAGGCCCTCGTTACATGGCTAGTCAGTCAGTTATGGGGCCAGAATGTGACCCCGGGGACCCCGATCGACAGTTCTTGCTCACTAGTAACATCCTCTGTGTCTGCATTTTCTCCAAAGTAGAACAGGAGTCACAACCGTATCTGCGGAACTGGGATGATTTAAAGAATTGAATGAGTTAAATACATGCAAATAATATAACATGAGGCATTACAGAAGCTCTTGTTAACATTAAAATTCTTCACTGTCCTATTTTCTCATCATTTTTCCAGCTATTGTTTCTCTGAACATGTGATTCCCAAAAGTAAACACACTGTTTCAGGTCTCATCCAGATCCTCTAAAACCAGTTGTTCAGAAAACCTGTCTTTCATTAACACAACTTAAAATGTGGAGCCACTTTTAGCAATCAGAGCCCAGAGAGTTGGCTCATTCTGAGCTTGTGGTTGACTTTTTAAAAGCTTTTTTTCCCCCCTTTTTCTTTTTCTTGCAGATAGGATTGTCACTGTTAGGTTTAGTAGGCAAGTAAACCATTGCATGATTGAGTGATTAAATCAATGAACTAAGGAAGACATGGTATGCTGTGAATGAATACTAGAATGGTTGGGGAAATGATCTAAAGTCATTTTTCACAGAAAGCTTTAAAAAGAATTATCCCCATATCACACAAATCCTTTAAACAAAGCCTCTGATTGAGAATGGTAATAATAATTTCTTAGATTTATGTGGTATTTTATAATCCTCAAAGTATTTTTCTATATATTATTATGCCATAGAATCATAGATCCTGTAAGTTTGAAAGAACCACGATACATATCTAACTTAACTGTGATTCCATTCAAAATCCTGATGAATAGGACCTCTAGCCTTTGCTTCCATACCCCCAGAGACAAGGAACTCACTACCCCCATGACTCAGTCAGTCCAGTACCAGACAGCTCAAACACTTGGAAAGGTCTATCCTGGCCATGGACAGGGATGCTGGTCCCTTGTCACTGACCCTTCTTTGGGACCCACCAGTATAAATCTACAGCATTTGAGATGGTCCTTTGGAAAGAAATGTGTTCTCGAAGATCATCTTTCCCTCCATATCAAGCCAAACATTTCCTTTCATCCCCTTTCTCAACATTCGTCACCAATGTTTGTCACCAATGTTGTCATTACAGCCAACATTCTGATAACAGCTACCACTTTTTGAGCACTTACAGAATTCCAGGCACTGAATTATGCCCAAGAGCAAAGACTCTCAATCTGGGTAGACTAAAGTCGTAATCCCAGCTTCAGGACTCACTGGTGGTATGAACTTGAGCGAGCTGAAAAACCTTATTAACTCCCAGGATCCTCGTGTGTAAATGAGGGAAATGACAGTATCGATCTTATAGAGTATTAGAACAATTAAATGGAATGATGCCCATGCTATACCTAGACTATGCCTGGCATACAGAAAGTCCTCGATGATGGTGGTCATTATTTTCATTGTGCAGGACATGGGAATATGTAAGCTCATTCAGTACCTAGAACTCTCAGAATTAGAGAATATTTTCACAGTTTTATAGATGATGGTTTTGATTTGGCCAAGGTCAGAAAGCTAGCAACAGAGATATTGTTCAACCTTGGAGCTGACTTCCAAATCACACCCCCCCACCTTGACCTACCCATAGATTCCACGTAAGGAGGGAGTCTGTGCATGCATTTGCTCATAAGATCTTATCATTAAGCCATCAGCTGATGCAGAGAGAAGAGGAATGGTGGTCTATATTTGTACTGTTAAGGGTAGAGTTTCTGGAATCAGCTTATATAGAGTGAAATACTGGGTTTACCATTTAATCTTGGAGTGACCAAGTCACACCAATAGCTACTGATTTTATTAATATCTCAGGCTCAGGAATTAACAAGCCCAAAGAGCCTGCTGGGTCCACGCCAGTAGGCATGGAATGTAGCAGGTTCCAGTGACTGAGCCAAAGCTCATTACCCTGCATGGGTGAGCAGGAGGTTTGTCCTGAGAAAAGGGAATGCAGAACATTGACTCTGGCATTTTTTTGACATTTGACTGGAAATTTGGGTCTTCTCATGAATGATTTCAGATCTTCACCAAAGATGAAAACAATGCAAAAATCTGAGAGACCAGGAGCCACCTTGTCCTGAGTAACCATGGGACATGAGTTTCGAATCTTGGGAAAAGCCTGGTCCCAAAACTGCCTTCTTATTAGCCATACAGCTTTTGGCACGTAACTCAAATAAACTCACTGCGTCTCAAGTTTCTCATCTGTGAAATGGGGAAAGAGATCGCAGCCACCGTGAATGCCACTCTGAACAGCTGCTTAGAGGAGAAGGAAGCAAACACTCTTTTTGTTCCTGCTGAATTGTCTGTGGCCAGATCAGCAAGGACAGAGTCTATCTAAGCCACCGAGAGGCATGCCCTCCGGGCCAAGCCGTGCTGATGGGCTGGGGATCCTAGACACCTTAGAGTCTATATCTGGACCCCAGTTTATCCACTTATGGAATGAAAGGGTATAATAAACACATCTTAAAGTTTTCAACTAAAATGCCCATAAGAGCAAGAGCTAATGGTCTTACACACGCAGCTCCTCTGATGCAGGTACGTGGGGTACCTACACGGTATTGTGGCACCCTCATTTATAGATGACAAAAACAAGGCACAGAGGCATTTAAGCCTTTGTCCCACATCACCCAGAGTGGTAAGTGGCACCGTGGGACTTTACATCCAGGCACCCAGGCTCTGGAGTCTGTGCTTATTCACCTCCACGTCACCCTCCTTCTGCTGAGGGGGCAGGTGTGACCCACCTCAGTGAGGCTGGGCTGCCATCCTGAACGCCTTGGGGTTCCAAGTTTCCTGGACATGACTCTGTCTCTTGGGGGTAAGGTGCAGACAAGTGAGATCCAGATCTTGGGGCCCTGAAGGCGGACAAGCTCAGTAGGGACCACAAGGTGGTAGCCTTGGGCCACTCTGGTGCGTGGGCAGAGAAGACCCGGACGGCGCCAACCACCACCCAGCCTCCTCTGCTAGCCACATCTTCAATTACAGGGAATTTCAGATTCGTGGGCGTCTTAGTGACTTCTTCCTTCTAAGCGGAACTCACAGAGCGGAATAAAAAGGTGAAGGTCACCTACAGCCCTTGGGGAGAGAGTGTGATTTCGTGATACTACCACTGAACCTGGAAGCAGAGAAAACTCATTCGGGGCTCATTTATAATTGAGATGATACCATCTAGGTTACTGGGTTATGGGAAGGATGTATATAAGTTAAGTGTGGTGCCAAACACAGAGAGAACGTTTAATAAGTATTAGTCAAAACAGAGTCTCACTCTCAAA
Organism: Potos flavus; assembly: GCA_028534135.1. Taxonomy (NCBI): domain Eukaryota; kingdom Metazoa; phylum Chordata; class Mammalia; order Carnivora; family Procyonidae; genus Potos; species Potos flavus. The sequence continues at coordinate 14,260,198 of CM052892.1, read as the reverse complement.
CACTGAAAATGGGAAGTCCCACCCCGTCAAGCCTTCTTAGCATGCGATGGGGCCCCCTGCCCCACGAGGACTCTAGCGAGGCCCGAGATAGTAGTGCTCACACACTTGCACCCCAAAGTCAGCACCCAGGCACGCACTTGGCTTGGCATGTGGCTGCATCCTTTGCAAAATATATATATGGGAAAAGTCTATCACACTCACTCCACGAATAACACAAAGGCCTTGATTTGTTCCCCCACGTGACAAGCATGCATTAGGTCCAAAATTAACACTGCTGTCTGGCTGGGCTATGTGTGTGTTTTTCCAAAAAGAGAAAACTTCCAAGCTCTTACTCAGCCCTAATCAGAATGTTGAATGCAGTGTTAGAGGAACCAGAAGAACCGAGACCAAAAGCAAAACTCGGCCCCACCGGAGACTGTCAATAAACACCACTGGCTGCTGAAATGGAAAAGAAAGGCGTGGGCGGTAGCACTACCGCGCTGAGTGGCCTTATGCCAGTTTCTTCACCTCTCTGGGCCGTACCTCTCTCACACGTAGATTGGGAATAACATTTCCTACCCTCATGCATCTGGCAGAGAGAGCTGTGCTAAAATAGAAAATGATGTTTTGAGGAGTGAAAAGCACTAGTGGGATGTCACTTGTAGCTATTATCAGATCTTTTCTTGAGCCAATTAGACCCTGTATATTCTGCATAATGAATTTGTTTTTTCCCATCTACCATGCAGAGCCATTAACTCCAGCTTTTTAAAGAAACCATTAATATGAGCCTACATGCATTTTAGACCACCATTCAAGTGATTGAAGCCCTAGCAGCCTTCTCTTAAGGGATAGCAGACTCCAAGAGCTCCGGGTCATGGGGCCTGCAGAAACGAAGGCCACTGCCCCCCGCCCCTCCCACCCCCCCGAGCCCATAACTTCATCTCTCACGTGGCGGTGACATGCCTGACTTCATGCTTTCTTGGCGAAAACCCAATGAGACACTATCCACAAATGTGCCCAGCACAGTGCTTGATATATGGTGACATAGATGGTCCATGAAATTTTGCACCGAGAGAAAAGATGAAGAGGACATAGTTCAGGATTTGTAGCCAGATTCGCTTGGGGGTTCCAATACCCAAGATCGGCTCCATCTCTTACTAGCTATGTGATCTTGGGTAAGTGTCTTGGCCCCTCTGACTCAGTATTCACAACCGTAACATGAGGGCAGTGGAGGGGCTTCCACATGTGATGGGGCTATGCCTCACCCTGGCCCCAAGGGCCACCATGCACGGTCTACACTGCAGGGGGTCTCGTGAGGGTCAAAGTACCCGGCACGTCAAGGGCACTTGGGAAAGGGCAGCCCTGCTCCAACTTTGTTCCAATTTTGTCTGTTCGGACCTTCTTGGAAAGGCCAGTTGAATTCTGGAGCACTGACCCTCAGCCCCCAGCGGGACAGGACAAGCACGTGACAGATGTTAAACAGCTATTCCCAGAGAGGTCAGGCAAAAGGCCAAGGAGCTGGAGATCCTTTCCTCTCTTCTCGGAAGCACGATTAGTTTGTCACAGCTGACAGATGATGGATGGGTGCGCGTCAGTCCAAGTGACACCAGACTCCACCTGACCTTCTGTTGATCATTCTAACCTCCCGCTCTCAGCCCGTTCTTCCCCTCCATCTGCTGGCAAGACCCCCGCCTCCCTCCCTCGTCCCTCCACCTCCCCGTCACCCGCCCCCCCCCGCCCCCGGCACCTCGCGGCACTCCCACTCACTCACCATCACAGAGATGTGGAGAATGTGCATCTGCTCCTCTACGATCTCTGAGGGCTCCTGCAGCGTGGGCGCGGTGGCCCGGGCCAGCTGGCCGGCACTGCTCATGGAGACGTGGAAATACAGGGTCCCATTCTCCAGCCACTGCTGCCTCCAGTGCACCAGTGAGATGTCCGCTGCCGTGCCAGACATCTCTGCAAGACAAGACCAAAGGCGCTGGGTGAGTGGCATGCCCGGGCTCGGCAGTCCAGGGCCGGAAGGAGCCCCACGTGGTCAGGAGCTCAGAAGGCACCTACTTTGTACCAGGACGCCTTTCCTACACCCAGTCTATGAGCCAGAGACCAGCACTTCCCCCCAGAGATGGTTCCCCTGAGACCAAGAATCTCCCCAAGCAACAGAGCGGCAGAGGCGGAATCTGAACCCTGGTCTGTCTGGGGCCCTTTGGTAAAGCACCGTGCGTGGTAAGGTCTTTCGTTCCTCTAAATCAAATGAACGGGAATCAAACTAAGCAAGAGACGCCAAGTGCCTACATTGTTCTGAGGGCACGGAACTGGAAGAAGGTAAAGGGAGGACATCTCCATCCTTGAGAAGAGCAGGGGTTTAGAGTGTGAATCCTTTACAAGCTGAGTTGGACGTGCTCACAGTGTAACTGCAGAACCTCAGAGCTGGAAAAACCCAAGAGAACATCTGGGCCAGCTGAGGTTCCTTGGGATTATTCTTTTTAGGAACAGAGCTTGGCAACTGGGCTGATCTGAGCCTGTTTCTCCTGCTTCGGTCAGAGCAGCTCTGTTTTTTGCTAGTATATATACTGCATGACCAGGAAGGGAGTGCAGGCGCCTAAGTTTCCATGGCTTAAAAATATCTGGAAAGCCAATGCCCCACCCCAATGTTCTCGTATGACCAAGGGCAAGTCAGGACCTGCTAGCAAGTTAGTCATCTGGTTGGTCTGTCTGCAAATATGTATTTAAAATATTTTATGTATTTATTTATTTGAGACAGAGAGAGAGAATGAGCAGTGAGGAGGGACAGAGCGAGAGGGAGAAGCAGACTCCCCGCTGAGCAGGGAGCCTGATACGGAGCTCGATCCCAGGACCCTGAGATCATGACCTGAGCTGAAGGCAGATTCTTCACCGACTGAGCCACCCAGGCACCCCCAGTCACCTGATCTTTAAATTATTCTTTTAATAGTACTGCCTTCCAATATAACCATACCAACATAGCCTCTTCTAGAGTAAGAAGGACGGGAGCATTGGCAAGCAGAGGTGTCCCCGCACTAAGATTACACTATCTTTTCATCATTCTGCCTCCTACAAGGATTGCATCCCTGGAAATGTCCTCGAAGGACAAGGCCTATCACAGTGTCTTATGAAGAAAGGGGAGAGGCGGTAGGGTTCCTGGAGAATTACCCAGACTTCATTCAAGCAAGAGTTACCATAGAGACAGAGGCACTCCGTCGTAGACAAGTAGCCATAATAACATCTGAAGCTTGGAACTCTGGACCATCTTTCCAAGACACGGAGCTGACTGAGAGGTAGTATTCCCACAATCACCACAGATCTCATTAGCACATTGTGTGTACACACACACACACACACACACGCACACACACTTGAGGAGGACTGATGAGGAAGCTGAGTTAGAACTCCTTATCCAAGCAGCTCTCCCTGTGCCCCACTCTGCGGCCCCTGGAGACGCTGAAGGAAAAAGAGTCACCTTGAAGAGAAGATGTTTGCTCACCAAATTCTACTGAATTATTCTTATATCGCCCACTCCCCAAAGACTGACTCCTTGAGGTTCAACAATCAACAGTCCTTAGGGGAGAGCATCTGGCATTTATTAAGTGCTATAAAAAGTTAGCTATTAATATTTATTATCATTATTATTATTAACAGGGACAGGATCTAATTCACCCTTGAGCTGCTGTAGAAAAATCCTTGAGACAGCCTTGACTGCTTGCTTTCTCTCCCACTCCTCCTCCAGTCCACTAGGAAACGTTTCGAAAGCCACACAAATGTATCCCTCTCCGCTCCTCTCCTGCGACCACCTGGGCCAAAGAGCCACTCTCTCTTGCCTGACGGGCCGCGCGGGTTTCCTAACAGGACTCTCCTCTCGCTCTTTCCCTCGCTCTTCTGTCTATTCTCACCCAGAAGCCAGAGGCCTCCTGCCCCAGCCTGTTCGCTCCCGTCACTCCTCAGCTTGAAACCCTCAACAGCCTCTACCTCATTGCAAGGAAAAGACAAGGTGGCCAGAATGTAGTAAGTTATGAGTCCAAGTGAAAACCCGCCTGGGCTTCCCCTGCTGTGCCAGGAGTCGAGCGGGGATGGAGATAACCACAAGACTTCATCAGCTCTTAGGACATGGGCCCCGAAGGACCCCAAGAGCTCCCTGTGGGACACAGGGGGGAGGAGACTGGCAGGGTGCCCAGGGTGTGAAGGGGCCTCTCTCCAGCGCCTTCTCTCCCCCCACCACCCCACCTCTGGGCCTCAGCACCCGAAGCACTGGCAGCAGCTTCTTCTGGCCGCCAGCCAGCTGGGCCAAGGCAAGGTGAAGACATTATGGTAAATGGCCATGCTCAGTTCCTCACTCATGCTTCTCTCCAAGCATCAAAGCCCAGAACCAGAGGCCCAGGGAGCCCTGGGCTACAGATTGCCCTGGAAATAGCTGTCTGTCTTGCACCAGCTCGCGAAGAAGGACTCATGTGCCAGTGGTCGGGCAGGCCCTGGCCGAGCCGCCTCTGGCTGCACTGCCTAGGATCGAGGAGGTGGAGGGAGTGAAGGGAGGCTTGCTGAAATCTGTGTTCTTCACTCCTGGAGCTCTCTGCAGCCTGTGCTCGAGACCCCACCACCGAAGAAGCCGCTCCTCCCCACGCTCAGATCAGGAAACACAGGGTCACCGGGGGTCAGTCCCTCGCTTCAGGCCACTGGTGAATTTATACCCAGCTGGACCCAGTGGATTTCCAGTCCACACAATTGCTACTATGCCGGTAGCTCTTACAACATCTCCTCTTCCTTGACTAAATTAGCCCATGAACCAAAACTAGATTGAGCTCTTTGTTTGCTACAGCGATGAGTGCCCAGTCAGCAGACAGTAAACGTTAAATGATAATAACAGTGTGTGAAACACAGTAAATATTGAATCACAGAGATCAGCTCTGGACTCACTCTATTACAAAGGAAGGAAACTGTTGCTGAGGTGGAGAGGAGGGCCATGGGGCTTCAGAGACAAAACCGCCCTGGTGGAAGCAGAAGACCCGACCATTCATCCCTGCATTCATTCATCCCTTCATTCATTCATTCACTTATCCTTTCGTTTATTCCCTCATTCATTCATTCATTCCCTCACTCATTTATTCATCCCCTCATTCATTCATTCACCATTCATTCATTCATTCACCATTCATTCATTCATTCACCATTCATTCATTCACTCATTCATTCGACATTCATCCCCTCATTCATTCTTTCACCCTTCATTCATTCATTCCTGTATTCATTCATTCATCCTCTCATTCATCCCCTCATTCATGTGTGTGTTCGCTCACTCCTCTAACACACCTTACTGAGGACCTACTCAATTGTGGGTACTTTAGTGGCCCAGAACATGGAGGGAAATAAGGCACAGTCTTGCCTTCAGGAAACTCAATCCTTTAGTGCCAGAAATTTTCCCCACTCCCCAGCTGGCATCTCAGTGCCCATACATGTGCGCCTGCCCATGTAATGTGGCCGCAGACCCTGCACATTATCCTGATCCACCTGCTACCAGCATCCCCTCCTTGTATGCTCCAGCCCTACAGGACTTACACCTGGTTCCTCAAATAGATCAGGCTCACTCTCGTCTCAGGGCGTAAGGACTCTCCGTCCTATCTGGAACTCTCCTCCCAGACCTTGTAAGCCACGTTCTTCTCGGCGTTGGCCTCAGTCCAAGTGACACCTGCTCAGAGAGGCTCTGCCAGGGTTAGCTGACACTCTCCTCTCCACGCACATCTACGCTCTATGGTATCCCCTTTACAAAACCTTTTTATAGCATTTATCACTATTAGAAATGAATCATAGGTATTTTCTGAAACATGTGTTTAATGCCTGTCTCCCCAGGAGAGTGGAGACCTTGCTTATTTCCTGCCGTATCTCAAGTGCTTTAAAGTGCCTGGCACATAGTAAGTGCTCAGTGAAAAATTACTAAATTGCCAATGATGAACACACACACACACACCCCCATAAGATGATTATGGAGGTATTGTTAAGCCTCATTACAGAATTAAAGAAAGAATAAGTAAAGGTCCATTGAGAATTTGAAGGTGAGACAGGACTCTCCTAGTTTAGAGACAAAGAGCTACTCTAAAAACAAGGTACCGTGAGCATTGCAGAGATGAACATATTGTTGGCCCTCGGAGGAGAGAAGGAGGCATAGAGACGGCCTGGGTGGTTGGGTATCTCAGGGCACTGAAGCCACACATGTACGGAGTACGGCGGGACGTCAGTTGGAAATGTACTCCAGACACAGGGTTAAGGGCTTTGAATCCCCGGCGAAAGAGTATATTCTCCTCGGCATGTAGTCGGGAGATAGCGAAGTACACTTCATCAGAGAGCTAGTCCTGCGTCCATTAAAAACAGGTCAAAGAAATACTAGCATAACCAAGGCCAGCTCTTGAAATTCCCTGCTGATTGATTTTCCAATTGCATTTTCCCCTTCCTCTTCCCCTAGTCCTTCCATATAAACATTTCATTGAAGTCTTCAAGTCACATTACAATCAAACTTAAAGCAAAAGGGGGACTAAACGCATTTGGTCGGGAACCAAGACGATTCCCATAAAGGCAGATTATGCTGACATGATGAATATAAAATGAAACAGCAGATATTAAAGTGGGGGAATTGGTGCACCATGCCTTCCGGCAGTAGGCTGACTCCAGTGCCTGCCTCCCTCCCACCTCGGAGAGCTTGGTTTTATATTGGAATCATAAAGAAACACAGGGATTGCCTTTTCACCTTTCTCTGTTCTCCCCCTCGTGGGCCGCAACTCGTGAAATATTCAATAGGCTCAAATCCCCTCAACCGCCCCGCTAAAGCCAAGCAAGAGGATCAGCCTTCATCAGTGATTCTGGGTAGACCGCCATCCTGCCTCGGCAGCCACAGATGCCTTTCAGCCTCCTGGAAAAGAAATAAAAATTCCCGAAGGCGTGTTGTGTTTTTAATTGGCTTGTTCTTCCTAATCTATGGCACTCATTGTACTTTTATTTAATTCCTGAAGGTCATTATGAAAATAAGCAGCTCTTCTGATCACCAGCCATCTTGGTAACATCTCCCAAGTGGCTAACTAACCCGCCTCCTGATTCCACAGCTCCAGCTGACCCTCCAGCAGATTATTCGCAGAAGGCCAGAGAGCGCTTCTGATGCGTTTGCAAATAGTCTTTGCTTCACCGGGGGCGGGTGGGGAGGGGGGCAGACATTACGTGAGATGAACTCACTGCCTAGGTACAAAGAACTGAGGAAGGTAGAGATGTTGACTTCAACCGCCCTGACCATTAGCTGTTCTAGCATTCATGGGGGTCATCTCTATGCAGCAAGTCTTACTGAGTGACCTTGGGAAATAGATCTCATACACATGCCCTCCTTTTCATCTCTACAATGGTTGCCTTAATGCCGACCTTCATGATCTCTCTTGTAGAACACCTCAAATGGCCTTGTGCCAGTCAGGGTCTCATTCTAGAAGAGAAGACACACTCGGTGAGGTCACTGAGAAGTATTTAATGATGAGACTGTTTACAAAGACTTTGGAAGTATATTAGTCAGGGTTCTCCAGAGATACAAAGTCAACAGGACATAGAAAGATACATAGAAAAAGACTCATTATAAAGGGTTAGCTTGTATGGTTATGGAGGCTAAGAAGTCCCCAAATCTGCCACGTTCAAGCTGGAGGCCCAGGAAAGCTGGTGGCACAGTCTAGGCCTAACCTATGTCCTGAGCATGAAGGAAGCCAATGGTATAAATCCCAGTCTGAGTCTCAAGACCCAGGAGTGCTAATGCCCAAGAGCAGGAGAAGATGGATGTCCCAACTCTAGCAGAAAGCAAATTTGCCCATCCTCCACCTTCTGGTTCTATTCAGGCCCTCGATGGGTTGAGTGATGCCCACCTCCATTGATAAAGGCTTTTCTCCTTTACTCGGTCTACTGATTCAAAGGCCAGTCTCTTCCAGAATCACCTTCACAGACACATTCAGAAATATATTTTACCAGCTCTCGGGACATCCCTTAAGCCAAGTCAAGTTGACATATAAAATTAATCATCACAGGTAGGATTAAGGCAAACCGGTGATGAAGCATCTCAAGGTTGGCAACAGCAAGAAGCTGTCACCACCCTAGGCCTGAGGGACGAGGAAAGGGAGATGTGTAAAACCATGAAACAGACACAGCTATAGGAAAGGACTGCCAGACAGGAGCTGTGGCCTCCAGTAGAATAAGCCAGCTACTGACAAGGCATGGCCCATCATGGGTGTGGTGGGGTAATAAATGCTCCAATCTCAGTCTCCCTCTACCTGCTAATCTCTTGCAGGTGCCTTATGTGGGCCAACTCTAACCAAACACCCAAGGGTAAAGCAAATCATACAGATCAGCCTTCCAGGGCCCTCAGCAGGGAAGAAAAGGTGAAGAGTGGATCTCAAGGGGCCAATGAAGACCATCTGGAAGTTCTACCTGGTATGCTTACCTATGGGTTTCCTTCCAATCATCATGCAAATGACTACCAGGATTAAGTTTCTAACCTGTAAATCTGACCACATCATTCCCTTGCTTGAAATCTTTCAATGGCTCCTGGCTCCCCTCAGGATAAAACCTAATTTCAGGGGCCTGGCACCTGCATTTCTCTCCTGACTTACTTTTCTTCACTCCTTTCCTTGCACTGACACATTAAATCTGATCAAATATTTATGCAATCTCCATATCCACTATGCTCTTTCCTAATTCAATGTTTTTGAAGATGCTTTTTTTAAGGCCAAGAGAAATCGATTTAATTTTATAACACATCCTTTAGTTGCCTCAACTGAAGATGCTTTTTCAGAGGCTGGGACAGCCTTCGTGACTCAACCCCATACCTTCTCTGGAAGATCCCCATGACCCCCATATGAGCTAAACATTCCTTTACTCTTCCATAAAGAGGGAATATAGTGTTCTATGTAATATCACAGATCCCGAGAGACCAACTGCTTGAATTTGAATCGCAGCTCCCCTGTGATCAAGCTGTGTGCCTTTGGGCGAACTCTTTACATTATTTGTGCCTCAGTTTCCTCATAACAGCACCCGCCTCGTAAAGTTCTTTTGAGAATTAAGTGAGATAATGTGAAGCAGTTTTTAGCTTCGCTCTTGGTCCTCACTAAGCATTCCAGTTATATGTGTTACATCTTACCTCATACACACTATTATAACACTCTGTTTTACCACTGTCTTGGTCTCTGGTATTTATCTATGCAGTATCTGGTGTTTACCTATGTTAAAATGGTATGCCTATACAGCTGACTTCTCTCACTGGACTCTAGTGCAGGGACACATCAGAGCCATTTGTGTCCCCAAGTGCCTGAGACAGTGGCCAAATGCAGGGCAGAGGGCTCCGTAAACGTTTGTTGAGCTGAGCTGAGCTGTCCCCGTATCTGAATTCAAATGGGCACTCCGAGAGGACACAGAGAAGAAATGCCAACTCAGGGCAGCCATGATAGTTTGATTCCCACATAGCAACACCACAGAAATTTATTTAACATCTGGCTCAAGTTTAGGCACCCTAGAGAATGCAAATGAAGAGAAAGGCAGACTTTAAATGTTCGAGGAGTTTGCGATTCTCATGGAGATAGACAAGAAGTTTATATAGAAAATAGATAATCCCATGGTTCTGTTTAGACATAAGTATGTATATATACGGCTGGAAAGAAATAGACTGGAATGAAATATGCCAGATCATCAAGACCAGTGCTCTTTAAATGGTGAGATCAGAGGTGATTTTAATCATGATCTGATTCATTTTTCTCTATATTTTCTACACTGAATATACATTACCTCTGCATCTGTTAGATGCAGATATATGCTCACTTTAAAGATTCATTTAGTAAACCAACCTTTTCTGAGATCTGACATTGAGGGACTTTATCCTCCAGAGCTTGGGCCAAGGAACAGAGAAAAAAGCATGTTATAAATAACTAGAAGTCAAAGTAGAAAGCTTAAAAGAGAGGAGATGACTTCTGGCTGGATCTAGAAAGTTTCTTTGTGGAGGAGTCTTAAAGGATGGGCAAGATTTTAACAAGTGCCCATGTGGCAGAGGGCACTGTGGATGGGAGAACGGCACAAGAGCAAGAAGGCAGGATTGCAGGTGTGCAAAGGGGTCCAGTGGGAGGAAGCCAGTAGAAAAGGCAGAGGCTCATCATTACAGAGGAAACAGAGACAGAAGGCTATAGCGAGTCTGCAGAGAGGGACGTAAAGAGGGGGCAGCTATGTCTTAACTATAAGCTGTCTCCCAGGCAGAGTAAGAAATATTAGGTCCCACTTGGGACTCCTTCATGCAATCAGACCAAGCCCTAGTTTAGAGGCTAATGAAGCTCCCCAAATATCATAAATGAAAGCTTCTATGATTTTCTTTCTTTATTTGTAAAGCGTGTGTGTGGCAGGAAGAAACTTGAGCCAGCTGTCCTACTCGTATCACACCTAACATAGAATTAAGAGAAAATAAAGCCATGCCTAGCAATGTGCTTGGAAATCTGCAAAGCCCCACACTTCGTCCTAAAAGCAAATGCACTCATTATCCCCATCATTCAAGAATCTACCTTCCATAGGCTCAGTCAGTAGAGTGTGCAACTCTTGATCTAGAGGTTGTAAGTTTGAGCACCACGCTGGGCAAAGAGATTACTTAAAATAAAAATCTTCAAAAAAATAATATAGTATCCATAAATATTTATTGACCACCTAAAATGTGCCAGGCACAGTGCTAGGTCCTGTGGATAGATTAGACAAAAAGACCAATTTGATTGCTGCCCTCACGGACCTTCCATTCCAGGATGGATGTTCCTCCATTGACACTAAGCAGCAACAACACATCATTTTGCCCTCCTTCGGTTTCTTCATCCATTTACCCATCCATCAATCATTCATTCAATCCTAGTGCAAGATCGTGTCTGTCTAGCTAATTGCTATCCTCAGTGCTTAGCATACAGTAGGTACCCAATAAATATCTGTTGAATGAATGCATCACTCGATGCACATTTTATGAGTTCCCTGCCCTCAAGAAAGTCACAATCTAGTAGGAGAGCAGAAAAAGGAAAATCAATGAAGGTGACAATCCCCTGGTACTGGCCACAAGACAGCATGCACAGGGTGTTATGAGAACACACGTGAGGAGGGAGTTAATTCTCCTCATTTATCAGGGGTCTGGACAAGGTAAGCAGGCAGAGTCTATAATCTGGACATTTTATAAGTCTAAGAGATCCTGATGTCAGACCAGGTTACATGTCTGCAGATGCATCACTATGGTGTGCAGTAGGGGAGGCTGCGTGGGGGGGGAGAAGGGGGAGAGACGGGGTGGGGTGGGGCTGGGACACAGCCAGAGCAGTGGCAGGTGGGGCAGAACACCTCAGGAGCACCTTAGATCCTCTTCTTCCTCACTCCCATCTGTCAGCTATCTCTGTCTTTGCCCCCCCTTACCCCCAGCCTTCCCCTTCCCACTTCTTGGGGAACTGTGTCTTTTACAAAAAAACCTGTTTTCCCTAGCCACGCAGTAGAGATAAATAATACAGTTATATCCGGTTAAATTAGGGAGGGGAAGAAAATTAAGAGTTATTGGCAAGGGAGAAAAGCACATCGTTTCAGTTTTTCTATTTGAAAATAGATGGATAGTTGATGGAACTGAATCGTATTACTCCTGGTTATTCTCTCCTGAACCATTTACCTTCCTCCTTGGTGCATTTTTTCACCTGGTCTTCCTTCGTTGTTTAGCTTCACTATATGCCCTTGGGTTTCTCTATGTGTTCGCTGTTTCTCACTTTCTTTTCTTAATGCACCCAAACGATCAATGACTTTTTGCCCCCCTCCCCTGTTCCACAACACTGCAAACTGATGGGGAGGAGGAGCCAAAAGAACGGGGACAGGAACTAACTTTCACCAACATCGCTTACGTGCCAGGCACTCAGCTAGGGGTGGGAAACCCACATGAATAAGGGAGGCGGAAGGACACCCATTGTTCAGATGTGCTGCCTGAGGCCCCAGCAGGTGCCTGGACTTTCCCATGATCCTCCATCTAGTGAGGGGCAGAGCATGAATTCAAGCTCTACTTCCTTTACTCCAAATCCAGTGTTCTCCCCGCTTTCCTAGCCAGGCTGAGAAAAGGAGTTTGCACATTTGAGCAAAAAGAGAGAGGGACCAAGTCCACACTGGGGGTGTGATGTAAGTACTGGGACAGCGCCTCCCAGTCAACCAGATGCTTGGATCTTACCTTCCATCATTATGAAGTCGTTCGCTGGGGTTAAGTAGTTCTATTGAGCCCTCTGTTTTTAAAATGCAAAGTTCTCCTGGGAGAGCTATAGGAAGCATTGTGTCTAGGGGTGAATTAAGTTTTTAAGACTACTTTGCTCCCTCCTCCTGAGCAACTTTTACCAAGTTAGGTTTACCCCCCTGAGCTTCACTTGTCTCATACAGAAAATGGGAATCCTAAAAGCAATATCTGACAAACGTCCTGAGAAGAGCGATTCGTGTTGGAAGAAGCCAGCACAGCACTTAGCACCTGCATAGTCCCTGACCGCTGTCTGTCTTCTCGTCACTCTTTGCCTATCTCACCACTGTCGAGACAAGAATCGTGCTGTTCAACAGCAGCGGGGGATGGCATGGTATCAACTACAGAGAAAAAGGAGGCAGAGGCTACAGATCAAACTTCCCGCTTCACTTGGAAACGGTCTCCAGGACCCTTCTGTCTGGGGCCCCAGTTCCCCCCACCCCTTTTAAGTCATCTCTATTGGCTACAACCTGGAATCACAGAAAACCTCACAGATGAAAGAGTGTAAAGGAATGGAGATCAATGATCTAATCCACCATTTTACTGACTGGGCAATGTTGGGCAATGTAGACCAGAGAGGGGTAACAACTTGCCCAAAGTCACACAGCCTCACAATCTAATGCTCTTCAAGGATCATAAGGGGGCTAGAGATAAAGATTTGAGGTGAGGGCAGGCCAGAGGTGAAAGATGGAACCTCCCGGACTCCTAAAAGTGGTTTCCCAGCAAGGGGAGAGGGTGTAGAATTCCCTCGGACCTCCAGCGCTCCCTCAGCCCTGCCTAAAGATTTTACCGTGATGGTTCCTCCTACCATGATGGTTCCTCAACCCCCTTACCTCAACCCAGAAGGGTCCTCATCTGAGTGCCCCAGGCCTGGGCCACACCAGACAGGTAATAAAATGGGGTGAGTCAGGAGAGCATGGCGCCATGCAGTGTTGGAGCCAAGGGATGAAAAATGAAACTTATAAAAACCAAACGGGCAGCCCAACAGAAACCTAGAGGGTGAAGAGAGCTGCCACTGATGCCACCAGTTGCTTGCAGCAAGGTGAGAGAAGCTGGACATGGAGGAACCCCTTCCCGTGATTAATTCATCCCAATGCCAGACGCTGGTGGACACCCACTGCTTCTGTATCAGAACCACAGTCCACCGGCCCCAAGCCGCACAGTGGCCTCCCATTTCCGTCACACTGTACTTCCTGCCTGAAATGCCCTAAATCCTCCTCTGCAACACAGACATTGCCCTCCTTCAAAATCCAGCTTACTTAACCCCCCCGAAGAGTCCTACCCAAGATGCCCTCTTCCTCCCTCCTCCAAGCTCTAAGCTCCTCTGGCAGGTTTCTACTCCCTTCTCTGGTTCACTAACCTCACCAGTCTGTGATCCTCATTTCCTTTGCTAGGTCATGAAATTCTTCTGGGCCAAGAGTTGCTATTATCTCTCCTATCTCAGCCTTTTTTTTTTTTTTTTCAATAGTGGCTAATTGATAATATGGGTTGATGTAAGATTAAAATCAAGGTGGGTGGCTCAGTCGGTTAAGCATTCATCTCTTGGTTTCAGCTCAGGTCATGATCTCAGGGTCCTGAGATAGAGCCCCACATCGGGCTCTGCGCTCAGTGGGGTCTGCTTGAAGATTCTCTCTCTGCCCCTCCCCCCCAAATAAATAAATAAATCTTTAAAATTTTTTTTTTTTAAAAATCAAGGCCTGAGACGGTGAGACTTCCTACTCCAGTTTCACAGATGGGAGACTGAGGCACAGTGGATGGAAAAGGTACTTAAAGTGATCGGGACCCAGAAGTGGGAAGAATCAAGTCAAGGTCTCTTAGCATAGGAATGTATGGGTCCACCTGTCCCCTAACCTCATCCTACCATCACACCCCTGCAGCATCTAGCAAAACAGCACCAGCTCACATCACGTGGCTTTCGATGTGCTCAGCTCACGACCAGTCAGCATCCTGAGCCGGGCCGGTCTCCAGCGGTCATTCCGTCCCTGTAGAAGCATGCTCGCCTGCTCTTGTTCACACTCTTCTCTCTCCTGAGGCCACGCCCATGTTTTGTTGCCCATCAATCATCAGAACTCAGCTGTAAGTCGACTAAACTGTCAACAATTCTTCTCCTTCTATCTACCCAGCTGTGTCCTGTGCCATTGCAGATCCCCATCAAGAGGTGAGTCTATCTCCTCCCTTTGAATCAGAGTTGGCTGCATGGCTTGCTTTGGCCAAAAGACAATGCCAAAAAAATGACAAGGGCAGGGACTTGAAAAGTAAGTGTTTGTGTCAGGACATGTTCCCTTCTTGTCCTCGAAAGCTCTGATGCCTGGGATAACCTGCTGGATGAGGACAGAACGTGGCCCACTGGCCCGTGTCGCCCCAGACAAAGCCTGCTGCTACCCTCCGCACATGGGAGACAATCCATCCCGGACCATCCAGCTGCCAGAAAACCCCCCAGCTGACCACAGGCACACGAGGAAGGCCCAGCGGGATCTGCCAAGACCAACAGAAGAACTCCCCAGCTAAGCTCAGCCCCAAATAATCATGAGCTAAAAAAAAAAAAAAAAAAAAAAAGCTCTAAGCCACTAAGTTTTGTTACACACTCACTGTCACCTCCTTTGTGAAGCCTCCTTCCCCCCCTCCAATGCTGGGATGGGGGAGCCCTGCTTCTTTTCGCCGCTGTGCTTATGATGCTGTATTCTAATCACCGCTTGGTGCTTTCACACCTCACCTACCCTCTGCTCCCTGAATCTCTGAGCTTCTTACAATGAAAGGCCTGCTCTCCCTTGCTCCTGCTATTTATCCCCGAATACCCAGCTCCGAGTAGGTGCTCCACGGGCACGTGCAGAACAGAAGCAATGGATTCAGAACATTTCCCCCAGGCAGGGTCCTGCTGTATTGCCCTCGCCCCACCTCCTCCCAATCAAAATCTCCATGGCCCTGATTCGAGAGCGTGAGTGGGTATCGCCTGGCTCCCAGCTGTGCAGCTTCCGGAGAATCGGCCCCTATATTCCCTAAAGAAGACTCGTGCCTGTTCCGTGTGCTCCCAGCGGCCTTGGACGTTAGGCAGTCTCCACTCCATGACCCTAACTTGTAACACGGAGCCAGAGCACAGCCCCAGGCCGGTGGCCGGATGATTACAGGACCCTTTTGACTTGCAATTCCACACCATTCAGTCCAATTTAGCCTGGCCACAGATGGTGCCCTGTGGCAGGGAAGGGACAGGGAGAGGATGTCAGGCTGGGGTGGGGAGGAGGGAATGACCCTCTTGATTTTCTGAGTGCATCAGAGGAGGGTGATAAAAAGGCTCAGGCTATCCCCAGTGTCCCTCCCGACCAGAACAGTGAGCACCTAAATGATGGCAAATCATGCCTTTCTCCAGCCATGTGGGGCACAAGGACTCCTGGGACCACTGCAACACATCTTTTTTATTTGTTTTAAATACCAGACTCCTGAAGTGCCTGGATGACTTGGTTGAGAGACCAATTCTTGATTTCGGCTCAGGTCATGATCTCAGGGTTGTGGGATGGAGCCCCGCATCAGGCTCCTCGCTGAGCGGGGTCTGCTAGAGATTCCCTCTCTCCCTCTCCCTCTGATCCTCGCCCCCTTCCCATGCTTGCTCGCTCTCCCTCCCTCTCTCAAATAAATAAATCTTTTAAAAAAATAAAAATAAACGAATGCCAGACTCCCCAGTGAGATGATGGAACACTTCCAGGCTAGCAGTTGGGAAAGACAAATCCCACTCTGGTCTTGGTTCTGTGACCCTACGTGAGGCATTTGTACCTCTGGACCTCAGTCTTCTCATCTGTCAAATGGGAGGACCAATTCTTCCCCTGACTCCTTCACTAGGTCACCGGAGAAAGTAAAGGGAAAAATTTGTGAGAAGTATTTTGCATAAACTGTTCTCTGTGCCAAGGTCATGGTTATGTCTCATCCTAACCAACCTGATGGAAGATGTCTGGAAAACTGACATGGCTCAATGGGAAAGGCTAAAATCCCTTCCCATTTTTAACACCAGGTCCCTAATGCAGCACAGGCTCACCCAGTCGCCACCTCTTCCACTCCAGCCATTAGCTCCGGAACCTGGCAGACGTCACCTAACTTCTCAAGGACTCACCTTTCTCATAGAAAGGTGGAGAATAGCATCATAATAATCACTGGAGAGTGAACATCAGGAAGGCAGGGACGGGGCCGTGTCCCAGGGCCCAGAACAGCGTCCAGGATAATGTAGCCACTTCATCGAAAAGAACAGGATGACTGGCATTCGTGACATGCTTACTGTGTGCAAGACTCTGTTCCCAGCTGTTTGCACAGATTTTCTCATTTCATCCTCCCGCCTTCCCGAGGACTTGTGGATCATAACAAATCCACGTGCATGTGGTGTGGAGCTAGTATGTCAGCACGAGACCTGGCCCCAGCACTGGCCCAAGCAGGTCTGCAACAGTGGCCCACCGCTCCTCCTCCTGCCCCGTCCGTGCCAGACAAATGCATGGCCCTTGCTCCAGTTAGGACACACAGTGGGGACTGCATGCTCTAAAGCACTGGGCTCTGCCTTTGATTGTGAATTTCTGGAGAAGAGGAATCGTGACTGTGCAATGACCTCTTTAGAGCACTGTGGTTACAATCCGGAAGAGCAGCAGAGGGTAGCACTAGGAATCAGGACCTCTGCATTCTCATGCCCCGCCCCCAGCGCCCCCACCCCCACCCCTCACCTCCCCTTGCTGGGTCTGCTTCCGGGACCAAACAGAGACTGAGTCAACTCCGCCAACGATTCTGGGGAGCCTTCACTACAGCAGGCCCTTTGCTGGAGCATTCGGGCATCATTTCCCTAAATCTCCACTTTTCATTTAGAGTCAAGAGAATGCAAACCCAGGGAGTACAGCGAGTTGACCCAGATTACACAGTCAGTCAGGGACTGGGCTGGCAAGAATCTAGCCTCTTGACCTCAAGGACTAATGGTTGTACCGCACCTGCCAATTTCTGAGCCTCCTGCCTCCACCTGACTTGCTGGGTCACCCAGGGAAAGGTGCTTTCCTCGCTGAACCTTACTTTTCTCAGCTGTAAAATGGGAGCAGCTATCCTCGGAGGCTGTTCAGAGTAATGACTAGAGAATGCCCTAGAGGGCATGGTGCTGGGACCTTCTTCTCTATCTTCATGGAAACGGTCACGCGGTCAGAGAACAATGCTCTGCCTTCCACTCCACAGTTCATCCCCACCTGTGGGTTCTGGGAAAAGAGGGGCCTGCTCACCTGGCAGCCCAGGCACCTCCACCGCAGGCACTTAATCCTCCCTGAAGATTTCTCTTTAAAGACCGTTGGTGGTTTACCTCTCACCACTGTCGCCACCACCCTGGTTCCCATCCACAGCACGATATGGAATATGCTAGAAGGAAACATGCAGCCAGAACGCCCTCATGATAGGCAAGTGTTCCTATTTACAGAGGGCCCCAGGAGGTTAGCTGGCCCTGGGAGCGAGCATCAAGTTAGAGAAATCATCTCTAGACAATATATGAGAGCATCACGCCAGGGAGTTGCAGGTACCTAGGAAGTCAAGTTTGCATAATCTAAAAACAGCTGCAGAGACCCCAGCTAGATAAGCCTCCATGTATAGGTCTCTGCTCCTAAAGCAAAAGGGTGCTCGCAGACACATGCATCTCTTCATGAACCTAGGCATCTGCGTGCTGCCCAGAAAAATCCCCATCTCCTGGCAACCCAAATGCCATGTGTCCGTGTGCAGTCATTTCCTCCGATGCACGCATGAATGCACAGACTGACGTGTTCATGTACAAACACCACTGTTACCAAACACACAGTGTCACATGTGGACTCCCATGTACATTTTGCACAACTGTTCCCTTCCTTACGCTGGCCTGAACAGTAGCTGTGCCTGTACCACCCTGGAGTGCTCCCTGACCCATATAATCAGGCATCTCCGTGTACGGACGGACACACACACACACACACACACACACACACACACGTGGACACTTTGCGAACACAGCAGCGACAGGCTTATCAGGGGCCCTCAGGGATGCACGTTCTCTGAGTGTGTTCAACTGGTCCATCTGGCATGCTTGACTCACACGTCTGTGGGCTGGTGTCTTGGCCACATTCCTGTGCAGAAACCCAAATATCTGTGCAAGCATGCACCTGCCTACAGCTACGGGTACATTTAACCTAAGGACATACCTAAGCCCTCATTTACGTCCTCATACCCACAGGCCTGTACCTGACATCAGTAAACATCCCTCTGAGCCCCGGGAATCTCTCTGGATCTGTCCTCCAAGGAGTCTGGTTTTGTACTCCAGGAGAAAGATCAAATCCTCTCCCATACAGTCTCTGGAAGCTATTTCCTCCTTTCTAGTATGACTGACAGGCCATCGCGGAGCAAAGGAGAGCAGAACAGTCTCCGTTCCAGGGCTGTCCATCCACTTAATCCTTTCTGATTTTGCTAGGGGGAAAAAAAAACTCCCCTGAATTGCTATTTCATCCCTCCAGCCTGATGTCCTTGAAAGAGACAGAGGCAGAAAGAAGCCCGGTGATGCCGGGCCCCAGGCGGCCCCGGTGATATTCCCGTGGGGCTCTGACTCCAAGGACTGTGCAGGAAGCCTGGCCAGAAAGCCCAAGCCAGCACCGTGGATGCGGGGGCAGGAGAATCCAGAAGCAGAAATAATAGGATAAAACTCCTCCTGCCCTTCTGACAGCCACACACCATGCTCGACACCACTACCCGCTGCACATCATAGGACCCCCAGCTTGCTCTCAAGGGAGCTATGAGCAAGCCCATTTTACAGAGGAAGAAGTGAAGGGCCTTGCTTACGGGACTGAGTGCAGCAAATAAGAAGCAGGAACAGAGATTCGAACTCAGGTCAGTTTGTCGCAAAGCACTTTCTACATGCAGGGGCACCTGGAAAGAAGCTGGCCAACCATGCGTCACTGCCTGGCTTCTGGAATCTTCCTCTGGCAAGAGTTCTAGTCCACAGAAGAGCTCTCAGTGCGACGCAGAACTATTTCCCTGATCCAAGGGCTGGGAACCGGATAAGGAGACCAGTGAGGAGAGAAAGCCTAGGGACAAAGGGAGGGAAGGAGTCAGGAAGGAGGATGGGTTGGTGTCAGGGTGGGGGGGCAGGAAGAGATGATGGGGAAGTAAGGAGGAAGCCTTCAGAGATGGCAGACTCCATCCGTCTCTTCTAACAGCATGGGCCAAGCGCCTTCTCTCTGTGGCCCGTTAGAGATGCCCGCACTGCTGAGGGGATGGGCCAGGCTTTCCATCCGGGGAACTCCTGCACTAGTGGGGCCAATGTCTGTTGTACAGGTCAGGCTGGGGCTTGACCAGAGGTTTTTAGAATATTTGTATAATGACTTCCAAATCAGTGATGAAAGAGCGGTGCAAGACGGCCTCCGACAGAACCCCACCCTCCATCTACCCACGAGGACGAACACTGATGATCCATCGGGCTTTAGACACATATTTCCCCACATAACCCTCATAACTACCTTTCAAGAAAGTTGCTGTATCTCTCTGTATATCCGTGTGTATACGCGCGAGTGTGTATGTGCATACGCCTGTACACACGCACAGACATGCACACATACTTGACTCAGAAAAACAAAGACGCTAGCAACAATCACACAGGATTTCAGCAGCAGAGATGGCATTCAGACCCACTTGGCCTCGCTCAGGGTCCTTGCCCTAACGTTCCTCTGATGGCCGCGCCTGCCGCTGCTTCTACGGGGTGTGTGGTGGCTAATGAACTTGCACAACCCTGGTTGTCGAACACAGGACAGCACAGCTGGATGAACCCTAAGACCCATTCTGGAGGCAACGAAAGCAAGGTTGGAAGAGGTGACGTGGCTTGGCTAAGGTCAGCATACAATAAATGTCTGGACGGGCGCTAGGGCCTGCCCTCCTGACCCCAAAGTCAATGCTCTTTCCCCAGTGTGCTTTATGGCAGGCTCTGCATTTGCAAGATGAGATCTCCTCACCCTGAGGTCACCAACCTGGACGCAGGAAAGCCAAGGGGAGGATGGCCATGTGCCTGAGCTCCCCCTCCCACGCAGGGGTGAAAGCTGGAGGGAAAGCAATCCTTTCATGGCTGCGGCAGCAAGATTAGCAACCGGATTTTACAGATGAGCCAAGTGTGGCCCAGAGGGAGGGACTTGCCTCAAGAAATGGAGCAGCCATCTTCAACAAAACCCAGGGTCCTTTCCTACAGAATTGGCTCTGGAAGAGCACCAAAGCTACTGAGTGCCAAGGCTGAGAAGAGGAGGACTAGAGACAGACGGACCAGGGGCTCCTAACGTGGCATTTATCGGCTCTAAGATCTTTGACTGGGCCCCCGCTTCTGGGTGTCTGACTTGTGAGTTCACACAGGTGTAGCGTTTAGAAGACTGCCATACTTAGTGTCGCTGCTGGGACCATCTTGAAAGTCTTACTAATTTTTTAACAAGGGGCCCTACATTTTCTTTTTGCACTGGGCCCCTGCAAATTCTGTAGCTGGGCCTACCTCTGTCTCTTCATCTTCCTGAGCCTCTGTCCCCTCAAATTCAAATGAGGTTAGTAATAGCGCTGACCTAACAGGGCGTCTGTGTCTTGCCCACAACCCCTTTCCAGTAGAGGCCAGGAGAGCTTCCTCCCATAGGCACCCGCTCTCTGCCTAGCATTTTCCTAACCCTTGTGCTGGGCACACCGGAAATACCAGGGATTTTTAAATTTTAATGTCCTCCACCCATTTCCCCCAAGCACTCAACCTGTAGTAGCCCTTAACGAATGAAAGATGGGAGGTGTAGGATAAATGTCCCAGCTTGGGATAGTGCCTGGTGTGCTCCCTCTGCTCCCCCCGAGTTCCTTAGGGGACTGAGCCCCGGGTGCCGATAGCAGCCTCCTGCCCAACTATATACCCTTCACCGGTTCTGTTCCCTGCCCTGCCTTACTTGCCCTACTCATGCTTCCTGGGACCACCTCCCGGATAAATTACTTGAACTCCTTTTCTCAGTTTCTGCTTCTGGAGGACCCAATTTCAGACAGAGCTGCTGTGAGCTTAATTGAGATAATGCATGTAAAGTGCTTAATACAGCATCGGGCATAGACACAAGCCCTCGATAAATGGTAAGCCTACCAAAAAAAAAAGAAGCCACTTTATAAGAAGACATGAAGAAGACGACAGAACATTTATAATTGATTTCTAAATTTATCCTCCTAATGAAATCATCTCCAGGCAGACCCTGCTCATGACCGGTGAGGAATGATTTTTCAGGACCCCACTTCCCACCAGAGGCAGGTGCCACTCATTGTAGTTCCTAGGACCCACCACAAAGTAAAAGCTCAGGGAATCACTGTCCACTTCCTTCCTGGCCTTAGCAGCAAAAGGGAAGCAGAAAGCCACCCAAAAGCTCAGAGCCCGGAGAACAGACATCTTGTCTACCCCTATGTTTTATGGATACAGAAACTAAGGGACAAAAATATGCCCAAAGATTGTAGTGTGTGGAGGGCAAGTTCAGACGAAGAAACCAAGTGGCCTCCCACCTATTCTCCTAATAAACCTCATTATTTACTGATTTGTTTATTCTTTGTAATTGCCCTAGGCGCAGGCACATAGGAGAAAGTAACCTCCACAGATGCAAGGATTTCCACCTGTTTTGTTCACTGGCTCCATGAGATAGCCCCTGCAAGACCTAGGGCAACGTACCCGCCCTCGGTCTCCCCATCTCTAAATAGGGCACCTGACAATACTTCCTAAAGGAAGTACAGAATGTAAAAACCAACCCTAGGGTAAGCACTCAGGACAGATTAGCTATTATTAAGATAAAAAGAAAAGCCCTCCTGCCCCCAAGGACTTACTTTTGTTGCTAATATATGAGGGGAGATTTTCCAAAGTGTAGAAAAATGCACTAATGCTGGTGTAGAGGATGACTGCATGCAATCCATTTTCATTAAGTTAATGAACAGAGCATAACAACATGAGCAAGTTGTATCCTTGCCCGTGTCTTCCGGCCCTTCTGCTAACCTCAAGGAGAAAGCCTCAGTGAGGGGCTATCATGTCTTTAACAAGCCAGAGGGAGCAGGCCTCAGGCTCAGGGCCCCCTGGCCGCTAGCACCGGCTGGCTAGAAGGTAAGAGCTTTGCTTTCATTCTACTTACTCTTTTTTTTTTTTTTTAAAGATTTTATTTATTTATTTGACAGAGAGAGAGAGAGATCACAAGCAGGCAGAGAGGCAGACAGAGAGAGGGGGGAAGCAGGCTCCCCGCTGAGCAGAGAGCCCGATGTGGGGCTCAATCCCAAGACTCTGAGATCATGACGCAAGCCGAAGGGAGAGGCTTTAACCCACTGAGCCACCCAGGCGCCCCTCATTCTACTTACTCTTACAGTGGCCTTCTAAATTTAGTAAGTGATGCTAGTTGCCCGTTTATCTTTATAATACCAAAGTTTCCACTTAGCAGGCATATATCACTTTAGAAAAAAAAAAAAAAAGAAATGAAAAAGAATGCAGATATGGCCCAAGGGATGACAATGTCCCTGAAATGACCAGGGTCTGGGAACTGTGGTCGAGGGTTGACTCGTAAGTCCCCCAAGGCAGGGGTGAGGGGTCCAGGGCTTCAGACCGGGGCCCTGCCAGCCCCTTACGCCCTGTGACTTGGGATGAACCCATCCCCCTCCCCGGGTTCAGTCCTCCTGCCTCTCAAACGAAGGGATCCTTAGTCCCAGGCTTTGCCAATGTTTAAAATGTATGGAATCCGTTCAGAATTCCAACCAAAACTGTAAGCAACCCACGGAAAGAGCATCAGGGCGGTGTGGCCACCCTGCCTGTCTCCCACGAGGTCTCCTTCCCAGATGAAAGTTTGCAGCGTGCTGAGACTCCTTGGCGCCAATCTGTTTATTAACACGGTTTCACTTTTTATGTCGCTTTCCTCTCCCTGCCTCACTCCCGACAGAGGAAATAAAGACAGCATTTAAGAACCGTGTTTGGAAACCTCACTCGTTACGGCACCCAGGGTGTTCACACATAGCACTGGGGTGCCACTTTCCACTTCCTCCGCCCCGTGCTGTCTGCACGTGAGTCCCCTGTATGCCGTGTAACAGAAAGAGCCTTGGGGAGGGCATGTGCGGTGAAGGCAGGGTCTCAAGGCAAGGGCAAAGTGGGCTTTGCTTCTGACCTGCCTCTTCGGTTTGGATTAGCTCTTATTTACTGAGCTCTGGCTCCAAGGCAACCTGTGAGCTCCAGGGGGGGCCCAAGAGGCAGGAGGGGGGAGCAGATTAGGTTGCCCCCGCCTCAGTGAGGGCACAGGTTGGTGGGGTGGATTTCCAGCTCATCCAATGCACCGGACACAGCAGGAGAAGTCCAGCCGTGGGAGTGTGCCCGTGACACCGCGGGAGCACAGGGGAGACAGTGATCAAATTTGCCTGAAGGGACCGGCGTGGGAAGTTTCTTGGACAGGCGATGTGTGAGTGTGGTCATGAAGACCGGGCAGGTAAAGGTGAAGATGGGGAAAGCCTTCTGAGCCCAGAAGTGCGAACCACCACACTGAAGACCTACACGAGCCTCCAGTACTCCCACTCACAACAGGTGTCAGACGCTCCGGAAGGACTGCCTTGCCAGACACGCGGTCCATCTGTGAACAGGTGGCTCGGGATAGCGTCGTGGATACGCCGGGAGGAAGACGACCTCAGTGTAGCAAGGCAGTTTGGAAGGAGGACAGAGAGTCCTGAAAACCAGAGCCCAGGAGACCTGGTCTCAACCTTCCACGTTTTCCCTGTATCTCTTTTTCCTTTGTGCTTCAATGAGATGCCCCTGCTTCCTAAGCTCTCCTTCCTGCCTGCTCGGCCCTCACATCCCCTTCTTTTCAGAAACAAAACAAAAGCGCTATGTATCACTTCTCTAACTAACAGGCAGAGGCTTTTAACAGATTTCGAATCCACTGCTAGACGGCGCCTCAAGGCT
This sequence comes from Potos flavus, assembly GCA_028534135.1. NCBI lineage: Eukaryota > Metazoa > Chordata > Mammalia > Carnivora > Procyonidae > Potos > Potos flavus. Next base: position 14,236,019 of record CM052892.1, on the reverse strand, counting down.
TGAATCCCCAAGGACACCTCCCTGAAAAGGATAGAGAATCCTTCGTTATTGGGGCTTTGGACTTTATTGTTTTCCTAAAACACTGCCAAGCAGTGTCTCTTTCACTCACAGGTAGACGCACACACAGAGTTAGTCTACCCGCCCCCACCCTGAATGGCATATAGATGGAAGTCTGGTTCACTCTGAACACATGGAGGATCGAGGTCTGCATTTGATGAAGACACAAGGTTCAGAGAATGGATGTCGGGGGCCAAACCTGAGGCGTCACTTCCATCTCCCCAAACCTCGTGCGGATCTCTTTGGCCAAGATCTAAATACAGCTCCATTTTTACAAACGTCAAGCTGAGGCCCAGGGGCCCCACGGTTTGCCCCTTTAACTGCCTGGGTTTTTCTCGATGCCTGCCCTCCTCATCTCTAACCTAGCTAGAGTTATCTAATGACAAATTCTTTTCCATCTTTTCTCTACTGGTCACCAAAACCTGCCCTTGTGGAGTTCTACCCTTTGATATTCTATAGGTGGCAAGTTCAGACTCTTGCTGACCGATGTTTCACCTGAGATTGTTCCCTGAGGTCACCTGTATCGGTTAACACACACACACACACACACACACACACACACACACACACAAAACAAACTCTCAGGAGGGAAGTGCTTCTCAACAAAAGGAACTAAGAAGGATATTCAACCGATATACTATAGCAGGTTCAGAACAGAAGAATTTCTCAGCAGGGAACCTTTTGTCTGGTCCCTTTAAAACACATCCATAGCACTAAGACCAAATACTCCCATCTGCCCTGATGTTTTCCATCAAAATCCCATGAATTTGGAGCCTCTAGCTTTGCTAGAAGAGGGATTATATCTTCCTAAATGACTAAGGTATTTTAAAATGTTCTATGAACTTCAAAATAGTATACACGGTAGTTTGGTCCCCTTTTCTGTATTTCAAGAAATAAGCACAGTCATGTTTAAGAAGACCTATGGAATCCTCAGCAGTGAGACTCCTCTGCCTGTCTTCCAGGTTTCTTTCTTTCTTTTTTTTTTTTTTTAAGATTTTATTTATTTGACAGAGAGAGACACAGCGAGAGAGGGAACACAAGCAGGGGGAGTGGGAGTGGGAGAAGCAGGCTTCCCGCGGCAGAACAGGGAGCCCGATGTGGGGCTCGATCCCAGGACCCTGGAACATGACCTGAGCCGAAGGCAGATGCTTAACGACTGAGCCACCCAGGCGCCCCTGTCTTCCAGGTTTCTTTAAGAATTACAACCCAGGGGCTACTGGGTGGCTCAGTTGGTTAAGCGTCTGCCTTCAGCTCACGTCATGATCTCCAGGTCCTGGGATCGAGCCCCGCATCAGGCTCCACACTCAGCAGGGAGCCTGCTTCTCCCTCTCCCTCCGCTCCTCCCTCTCCCCTACTTGTACATACACATGCGTGCTCTCTCTCTCTCGCTCTGCATTCTCTCTCTCAAATAAATACATAAAATCTTAAAAAATAAGAAAAAAGAATAACAACCCAGAGGCCATGTCTATGCACTCAGCTGAGCGCTCAGATCGTGGAAGCACACTGGTTTGCCAGCTTTTCCCCAGTTGCCCACCTGTGCCCATGATGGGTAAATGGCAAGCACGTGGCTCCAAGACCAGCCTGCATTATGATCTCTGCTGGGCTCCTTACCGCACCGGTGAACTCGAGCAAACCCCTCTTTCTCTCTAAGGCTCCAACTCCTTATCTAGAAACAAGGACCACGCAACCTCCCTAGCCAGGGCTGCTGTCGTTTGAGCTGAATTTGGTGCACAGGGCAGTTCTCAGTAAACTGCCTGGGCTGTTCTCTTATTTCATTCTTCAAACCTCTGCACAATTGTTTCTTTGAATCCATGCACAGAACTCTTCAATTTGGCCCGAAGAGAGTGGGCTGGCTCTCCCTAATTCTGACCATTTGAGATTCATCTCTGCCTGCAAGACTTCTTAATTTGAATCTCCCACTCACCAACAGAAAATGGAAAAAAAATGCCATATAAAATATTTGGACATAGAAGAGATTTGGAGAGTAAATCTCCAGGTAGAGGCTGGCCTGACACCACACAAAATCATAGGTGGAGGTAATCACACAGGTCACGTCTACTGAGTGCTTGCTGCATGCCCACACTTCGAGGTGATCAAGATGAAATCTCTCGTGTCACCTTCACAATCCTAGGAGGCAGATACGCATGACAATCCCATTGTGCAGATGGAAAGAAAAAATGAAATGCTTCCAAGATTTGATAACTGATCGCTAAATTACAAGGCTCGGACTCCAGCTCTCCACTTTCTGGCTCTGCAGCCCAGTGATTCAGCCCTCCTCCCTCGCGGCTCCCTTGACGGTGGCCTTTGGAGGGCGACAGCATTGTGAGGCATGAGGGGGCTGAGTCCTGGACACATGGGCCATTCTCATTGGCCACATTGAGCCTCCAGGCCAAGTGCCAGCCCTTATCTGTGCACTCCAGAGAGGGACTGTGACCCAGCACAGACAGCCAGCAAGACCGGGTGTGGGGACGATGGTCCAACCCCTGGTCCGAGATGCTGGGAACTCAGCTAGGTACCAGATCCATGGTAGCCAAGAATAGCTCCCCTCCTTTTCCTGGGGTTCCTGTTGGAGCCCCAGTGGAATGCAGGGAGGACGGAACTGTACAGCCAGTGACACTCATGGGCGAGGCAGTTTGGCACCAATGTAGGGTATGGTCTCTGGGGCGAGCCTGGCTGGGTTCAGATGCCACCTCTGCCACTCACTGATCTGTGTGCCTTCCGAAAGTTGCACCCGCTTCCCATCCTGTGCCCATTTGCTCATCTGTAAAGTGGGGATACGAAGGATGCCTCTACTCCTGACTGCGGGGAGGATTAGACATAGCATTAGGTGCGAGGCACTTACAGCTTTGCGTGGCAAGAACGTGTACATCATATAAATTGTATTTATATGTTCTTACTGCTCCTGTGTATCGGAACCAACAAGCCTGCGGCAATCTTAGAGTTCAGGTTATTCCACATTTCCAGGTCCCCACTCGAAGCTCTATCCATCTTAGACTTTTCCTTCTTTCTGGCTAGAAGAAGAAGACACTTGGGAGGGGCACCGGACACTGAAGAGGCTCTGGAACCAGGGAAGCCAGGACTCCAGGGTCCAGGCTAAGCGGGTTGTGCTGGGCTCTCTGCAGAATGACTCACCCCTTTTCTGTTTGCCCAGCTTGGGGGTCTCTCCAACAGGCTCCACATACAGATGAGCCCACAGAGCCACCGACCATAACACTGGAGAGGCTTTGGAATGAACATATCCAAGGTCCTTATCTCTCATGGAAAACGGAGGCCCCCAGTGGGGAAGAGTCACACCCACGGTCGCCCTGGCAGGAGCCCACACTGGATGATAACTTAAGTCCTGGGTTTCCGCCATTTCCTGCTGCGATTCTCACACGGTGCCGCTCTGCGGAAGGCCTGGGTGGCAGAGGTTTTGCAACTTTATTGTTATAAAGCACTTTGTAAAAATAAAAGATTCCGGCAGGACCAAGCCTGGCACTGGCTCTGCAGCTCCTCTGAGTGGAGGGGACTCAACTCGTCACAGTGGGAGGCAAATTAAGGCACAACTGTTTTATGCAGGGCACCACTTAGAAAATTGCTTCTCCCCAAGTCTCCTGGGAAAAATTCCTTCTTTTCCAAGGGGTCAGCTTCTGGCTCTAAGAGAATCATTTATTCTGATCAGATCGAAGTAATCGTTAGGGGCCGTGCTCCTGTCTGGATGGGAGCTTCTTTTATTAAATATGTAGGGAGGCCCTCCAACGGGTTGTTTTATCGATGTAGATCTATAGTTGCACCTGCCATGGGACAGTCTAATACTCACGAGATCTCACCTACATTTTCATGCTGTGCCTTCTCTAGGCAGCCCTGCAAGGCTGTTACGCAGTAGGAGAAAAAAAAATCAAATAAAACCTGGATTCGACCACCTTCTACAACCTCAGACAAGTCACATGACTGTCCTGTAAAATGGGAATAACAAATGCATCCCGATCTACTTCAAGGGTCAATGAGGAGTCTGAGCTCACTGTCTGGAAGTGGCCCCCACTTCTCACATTGGGAAACGGAGGCCAAGAGATGTGAGCACGGAGACGCAGGTGCCCAAGAGCCATGAGACACGGAGTGGGAGACACAGGCTGCTCAACTGCTGCTCAACCCTGATGTCTCAACTCAACGTGGGTTCCAGTTAATCACATCGGAGCTGATACACTGAAAATAGCCTCAAATGTTGGAGTTGTTCTAAATCAGCCTTTTGATCCTCTTCACGCACAAGATGGACACAATGTACACCTGGATTTGACAGGGCGGTGGGGGGGAGTCCAATCAAACAGCCGGGGGAGTTTGCTTTGGTGGCCCTGAAGAGACACACTGGTTTAAGAGCTCGGCAAACATTTCTCCTGTTTCACTGCTGGGGAAACTGAGGCAAGAAGGACTCCTGAGGTGCTCGGAAATATGCTCAGAAATGCATATTCCCAGGGCCTGCAAACACTGTGCTCAAACAGGAATCTGGCCGGAGCCGAGGCATCTGCATTTTAATCAGCTTCTACCTGGGATGATCTTACAAGAATCATCAAATGAAATTGTTTTGCATGCCTCTCAGAAGAGAAGACGAGGGATGATGCCTGGTAGTTCAGTCGGTGAAGCATCTGCCTTCGGCTCAGGTCATGATCTCAGGGTCCTGGGATCGAGCCCCTTGTTGGGTTCCCCGCTCAGCGGAGGGTCTACTTCTCCCTCCTCTTCTGCCCCAGCTTCGGCTTGTGCACTCTTTTGCGTGCTCTCTCTTTCTCTATCTCTCAAAAAAAAATCTTTAAAAAAACAGGAAAGACGATGAAAAGATCTTGCCACTTGCCAGGCTCTTCCGACATAGGATCCTATTTACTTCTTTCCAATTAGGAAACAGGCTCAGAGAAGTTAAGCAACTTGCCCAAAGTCATGGAACTAGGAATTGGTCGCTCTGGACTTCCTACTCTATGAAGGTCTAACCTCGTATTTTCGCTCTGCCCCTTCTTCATGACAAGGACCAGCACACCGCGCTTCCTTCCAAGGTGCTCCAAAGAGCAGAACCTCTGCTGTGCCCCCACACTCTGCACAGCCCCGTCAGACACACTAATCGCCCCAGCCATAGCTCTGTCTCCTTCCCTACTGCCTAACCGAGGAGTCAGACGGTCCCTCTGCAACCCCAAGCAGCCACCCACCTGCATCTCATCCCTCAGCATGGCCAATCTGAAGAAAAGCAGACCATCACCTCTTTGCATCCCTGCCTGGGACACACACAACAGCTGGAATCAAAGGAAGCCTTCAGAAATTAAAATGGGAGGCATGTGAAGGCAGGCTGGGTGGATGGGCAGCCTGCTGTTCCAGCTTGTTTGTTCATGCACATTCTAGATGCATAAAAATGCACATTTCCTGCACTACTGTGTGGAGCAGGGACATGCACCGCACTCTGCTCTCTCACTGAATGCTGTCCTACACCAACCCAAACCAGCTGGGGGGAGGGATATAGCCACTGCAATCTGTGCAAAGGAGATCTGCCTGGTAAGAGGAGCCCTGGCTGTTAGTCCAGATCCTGTGGCTTTCGGCGGCGGCATCCCTGCTCTGGGCCTCAGTTTCCTCACCTGTAAAAAGGGATGGTAGTAGCCAAACCATGAGATCCAGCACGTCACACAGTGCCTGCTCAGTGAACATCTGTAGAGTGAACGGAGGAAATGATGAGGCCTGTAGAAAACTACACAGTGACATACCTAGATCAGTCCTACGTCAAGGTCATGCTCCACCAAATATCTATGTCTCTGGGAAAACCGCTTATACTTCTCTGGCTGCAGGAAGCAGTCCAGGTCACAGAGCCCGATCTGGCTTCCCTGGCCCTCCATGCAACCCATTCCAGAACTCCCCAGGCCGTGACCCAAGGCGAGGTATCTCATCCTTGCAGTTGCTTGCTAAACACCCGGGTAATCGGATGAACCAATCAGGCTGAGTTTTAAATGGCTGCTAAGTGACTAATTCAGATGGACGGAACCAACTCCTAGACCCCATCTGCATTTCATTCATTGGTATGAACATTCAATTCTAAGCGGGGCATGGTCAGCACTGGGACAACATTAGGGGAAATCTGAAACAGGGTAGGGAATGAGTCTGTGACTAAAAATCAAGTCCAACAGGCAACCCACCTTCTCTAGCAGACCAGGTTCTGATTTTCTAGAGCCAGGTTTCTCGACCTCAAAGCTATTAGCATTCATTGTTGTGGGGATTCTCTGGTGCATTGTAGGTTCCCAGATAGCACCTCTGACCTCCACCTACTAGAAGCTAGTAGCATCTCCCCATCCACCAATTAGGACAACTATAAAGGTTTTTAAACACGGCCAAATGTATTCTAGGAGGCAAAACTGCTTCCTGTGGAGAACCAATGCTCTAGAATGAAAATTACAAAAATTTGCTAATCTGATAATGCAGTTCTAATCAATCCCATGTTCTTGAACAGACCATGGTATCTCTTGCCACTTAACCCTGCACATTCTGGTCCCTGTTGCTGGAATCTTCTCTCCCTCCACCCCGTTTCCACCTCAACACCTGGCAAGTGTCTACTGCTCAATTTAGAGGTCACTTCATCTGTGAAACCTTCCGGGGCCTCCTAAACAGGGAGGTCAGAGAGACACTTCCCATTTTTGAAGGCAAGTTGTGCTCTGGTCTGTCACAACGGGCTTATTTCCTGGCACCACTGAACCAAACTTTGCATTCTGTGAGGGCAGGGTCCCCACTCTATTCACGCTTAAATTCCAGTACCTAACATCATGGCCAAGGACCAAATGAATAAATGCATGGACAAAAGACTAACACTTCACGATGGCCTGCTCTATGGCTGGCCCACCATGAGTCCTATCAGCACATCCACCACTCGATGAACAGGCTGCATCCTAGGCAATTATCACCACACGCTTCCAGAGCGTAACGGACTCCCAGAGAGCAGAGAGAACTCATCGAAGGTCACACAGGCAGCAAGTGGATCAGCTGGGCATGTGAATTAAAGTCTGTATGGCTCCCACTTTGCGACTCTGACCTTCTGTCTTTCCACTTGTGAGCTCGCCTGCCTTGCTTCCTAAAGCAGCCTCTGCCTTTGGACCTTGGTCCCTCAGGGGCACGCCCCTGCTCCCTTTCACCAGGCCCCCTGACCCTGTTGACTCTGGGCAGCAGAGCAGCAGGCAGGTGAATGTGGGTGCTTGCAACCCGGTCCCCGGCGCTGGCCCAGTGGGGGTCCAGCCAGGCAGCCGGGCTTCTCCGCACAGCAGCACAGACCTAAGCAGAGGACCGTGGACATTTTCAACACACTCTGGTGTCTCTTGCGGTGTTATTACACACCTTCAACCTACCCAGTAATGGGGACCTTCGGGCGCTGGAAAAGAAACAATGATTCCCCCCCCCCCTTCTCCTGGAGTCAAGTCCAGAATTTAATAAAGGTTACGAAAAATAAGGCATTCCAATTCCACCTCTCTGCAGATTTTATTTTAATTTAGTTTTGGCTGTGATGTTAGATTGACAGTCCTGAGGGCTGAAGTTTATCCATTCCCATAATGGGTCTGGTCCAGACAGAGTTTGAGCCATTTTTATGCATGAACACACACACACATGCACAGGCACACACACACACACGCACACAGCTTGAAAAGAAAAATTTCTTTTACAAAAACAAAAAATCGGCTGCATGAAACTAATCTGGGCCCCATCTGTCCACCCTGCTTCTGACTCCTAAAGCCACATTCTCAAATGTAAACAGACATTTCACATTCAGTCAAGACCTTCCCTCTAGCTGACCATCCCCACCATCATTTGACCCTGTTTTCTCTCAATGGTTGGAATTCAATGCCTCTTAGTTTCAGCCCTTCCCGGTTAGAGCCTCTTCAGGGAGCATGGAACTTTGCTTCCAAAACGGTTGATGGCTTTGCCAACCTACAGTCAGGTGAGGAGCCTCACCCCTACCCCACCCTGCACAGCACCATCCCTCCTGCTCCTTTCATCCTGCATCACCAGCACTGCATTAAGGAAAAGTGACCGGGAGGGAGGAGGAAGATTCCATGACCACAAAGAAACCTTCAACGCTACGAGTCAACATGCTTTCAGTGTGAAATATGTCCAGGATTGAGTCTCATCTTCGTATGAAATATTTCCCTCATATGGAAGAATGGAAAAGGCATTTTAATGGTTTTTCTTTATTCCTGTGCATTTTAGCTTTTCATCCTTGTTGTTGGCAGGTAGGCATTTTGATGCACATTTTGTAGATGAAGACACAAAGACTCAGAGTAAAACTGAGTGGAATCTACTTATATTTACCTAGATTCCTGTAATCAATCAACAAAGAATTACTAATTACCTAACTATCAGCTGGGTACCATGTAGACTCAGGGGACACAATGAGAAACAAGACAGACATGGCCATGTGCCATCTTAACCGGGGAGAAACATGTGCTCATCAGCCCATATGGTGCCCAATACCATGTGAGAAGCACTTGATGGGGTAGGTGTGGCAATGTGAGCCAAAGGAGGAGGACCCAACCCAGCTATGGTCTTGCAGACTCACTGGAGGACATGGCATCTACCTTAAGAGCTATAGCATGCATAGGTTTCCAAGGGGAAGAAGAACAAAAGCACTCCCTCCATCCAGAGGGGGCAGATGGGAATACCCAGGAACAAATAGTGAACATGGATCCTTTGAAAAACTTAGAAAAAAATTCAGCGTGGCTAGCACACAGATTTGAGGAAGCAGGGAGAGGCCATAGCAAGTGATGAGGCTAGAGAGGTGGGCTGGGGATGAATCACGCCAGGACCTGCGGGCCATGCTTAGGATGTGGAATTTCCTCTGACGTCCATGGGGAGCCACTGCTGAGAGTAAGCTTCAAAAGAGACAAGACGGGTAGGCTGGCCTCTGCCTTCTCTACCTACAAAAGGTAGAGACGGGGTGTAAAGGCACTTGGGAGTGGGAAGGGGGTAGAGTTGAGAGAAACTCACTATAGGAGCAGGACTTGTCTGCATGACCCTACAGCTAGAGAGGCCGGGATGGGGATCCCGAGCAATAGTGGGTCTGGGATACCGTGTGTTAGGCTTCAGGAGCACTAAACACAAAAGGACAGGAGTTGGATGTTGCTGGAGCAGCTGTTTGCGAGAGACTATGGCATCATTCATGTAACTTATTTAATAATAAAACAGGCAGACAAGAGACGCCATCTGAAGTGTAGATTCCTGGCCCCGATCCCTGAGGGAGAGACTGATGACAGGCCAGACTCCTGCAGGTCCGGCATGGAGTCTGGCCTGCCCTTCCAGACGGCACAAGACTGTCGTGGATTATCCACATGAGAATGTCCGTGCCAGAGTGCTGGGGCTCACCTCTCTCCTTCAGGCCCCACCACCAGACATGGCTAGCGCAGCCCTCCACCACGGCCTCTGTCGCCATGGGCTCTCCAGGCACCCTCTCTCACGTTCTTGACAGCAGCCAGCCCAGCCAGTCTTGAGTCAGAGCCGGGCGGACCCAGACTGGTCATATGACCGAGGAACAGGGCAGTTGGGCTGGAACCCCTCTCTCCTTCCCGGATTCGGTGTCCCTTCTTCCCTTCATGCTTTCCCTCTGGACTCCTTAATGATGAAGAGTGTCTCATCAACTCCCCTACTAATTACCTGCTGTATGTCCTCATGGAGACTGATAAGGAGGTAATTAGGATGGACATGCTGGGATTACAGGAAGGGGGAAATGTACCATTGTCAAGATAATGCCACTTTCCCACCAACCCCTTCCCTGACAAATGACCAAGCAGTACGTGGGGAGTTTTAGAGATGGAGAAGCTGGGAGGGGAGTGAGGGGAATGGAATGAGGAGGGAGAACTACACATTTCAGAGCCGAAACAGCCTTTCGCTGTAATTCAGAAGTCCCAACCTCAGTGCCTCTGGACCCCAGACGGACAGTCACATGAGTGGAGAACAGGCGGAAGGAAATCAGCAGCACATGCATAATGATAAATGACAACCAACACTCAGCCTTAGGGAGTGACCATGAAGTAGAGATGGGGAGTTTGCCTCCCTTCCGGAAGGGGCAACACAGCGTGGGCACACTACCATGCAATTAGCCCAGTTTGGGCAGCTCTTCCCATTCTTCCAGAGAAGCTAGAAATCCAGCTGTGGTGTGAACTCTCTCATTTATTTCCTTCATTTTGGAAACCTATCAGCTTTAAAAAAAAAAAATATTTTGCTAGCCAAGCAAAATGATATCTGCGTGCCAGATGTGGCCTGTGGGTAACCAGTTTGAGATTGCTAATTCTAGTCTCACACCTTGTTTACAGACGTGGAAACTTAATGGATGATCAGAGACGAAGAGGGCCTTGCCCAAGGTCACCAAACAAGTTAATGGTTGAGCCAAGACTCAAACAAGCTTACTCTCACCACCCTCCCGCCTTTCACAATACTAAAAACTGGAGGCTGATCACAGATCACAGGAAGAAAACAGGCATGTAAATAATACCAATGAATGCACACAGAGATACCAAACTGTACAGAGAAAATTCTGCAGCAGAAGAGAAAGAGATCACTTCCAGGGGCAGCTGCGGGAAAAGGAGGAGGGGTAGACCAAAAGCTTCATGTACAAGAGCCTGAACCATGTATTGTCTCAATATAAGAATCTTATATATGGGGAAGCGGACCCATCCATTGACAGGAGTGATAAACTATTGGAAGTGCCAAGAAAGAGTATCTTCAAGAAACTGGGGTGAGCCGGGGTACCTGGGTGGCTCAGTCAGTTGAGCATCTGGCTCTTGATTTTGGTTCAGAGGATCATCTCAGGGTCCTGGGATCCAACCCCTTATCAGGATCCCCGCTCAGCAGGGAGTCTGCTCAAGGGTTCTCTCTTCCTCTTCTTCTCCCTTCACTTGCGTTTTTTCTCTCTCTCTCTCAAATAAATGTTTAAAAAAAAAGAAACTGGGGTGAGCCAAAGAAAAGGGATATGAATCTATGGGGAAGTGATGATAAGGTCCTCAAAGACAAGATGGCACTTAAGAGGGAGTCTTCAGGGTAAATATTTTACCAGTGCATAGGAACAGTAGATTTAAGACCCTCAAGGACAGGGGATTGGACCATTTGAGACCTAGTGGAGGGCATGGCTACCGGGCAGTGGGAACATATAAGCAATGATCCTGATATGGAAAGGCATGGGATTCAGGTAACTGGAAAGCCAAGGTCAGTGTACCTGGAGTGTACATTCATGAGGGGGCCTTGAGTGGCTGGGCTGAAGAGGGATGTGGAGCCCACATCTGATAAGACCAAGTGTGTCGAGCAAACAAGTATGTATGTATCAGGTAGGGAGAGAGCCGCTGCTACAAGTTTGTGAGCAAGGAACAAAGGCGGTGACACTATCAATATTCTGTCCAGGGACAATTCACCTGGCGGTATGTATACCATGAACTAGAGGCTAAAAACTGATGCAGAAGCCCCTTGGGAGGGTGCTAAAAGCTCACACATCCTTGTTCAATAAATATGTGTTGAACTACCGTGTTCCAGGCACTGTGCTAGGAGCTGGGGATCCAGTGCTGAATAAAACAATCATTCATTACATTTACTGCACACCTAGTTACGGCCCAAGCACCTTCTGAGAGCAGTTTCAGCCCCATTCATTTGAGGCCAAGCACAGAGCCTGACACAGTAAATGCTCAGGAATGATTTGCTCCCTGTAACTGAACAAGCCCAAAGGACAAGGTGAAGGATGCAGCCGAGTAATCCAGTAGAGCACCGAGGCATGGATGGGAGAGAAAGATGCCTGCCGGCTCGAAAGATCTCTGATTCTGAGATCAGGATTCGGGTGCGTCCAGAATCTTCGTAATTGTTATGTGGCCCTGAATGATTCCCTTCCCAGCCTGAGGGTCAGTTTCTCCATATGCAGAATCCAGGAGCTTGCCTAGTTCCAAGGTTCTATGTCCAGAAGGTCATATACAAAATTGAAAACATGATAAAATGGGAGAGATGGGGAGGGAGACCGTATAGACTGTGCAGAATCTCCAAGGCTGGAAAAATAGAGTGGCAGGAAGAGGAAGGTGAGAAAAGCCAGATTTGAGAAACTTTGGGGCTGCTGGGAGCCACGGGACTGGATAGCTGTGAACTTCTAGAACCACCTCTCTACCTTGACCTGCCCCTGGCAAGACCTCACTCAGCCTGAATGGTCACTGCTGTTCCCCATCACTCGCATTACTATAATTACTGAGCTCATGGGTGTTCTCCAGGTCCTCCCTACACTGTGGAAAGCACTTTCCTGATGACTCTTAATTAATCCCTCACCACCCTTGTGCATGGCAGTGACTGCTGAGTGGCCTCGTGTTTTGTCCCAGGGAAATGGGCATAGATAAGGGCTGGAAGGTCACTCAGTCAGGCTCAGGCTGATTCGGGACCGGAACTTGGGGGACACTTCTCCAGCCATTCATCACCAGCCCCGGGGGTGACTCAGCCCAAGAGGCACAGAGTGATTGAGCTAGGTGCTGAGTCACTTCGAAAGGAAAGTGATGGAGAATCCTTTCCAGAGTGGGTGACGAAAAGCAGTCTCATGGGGAAGATAAGAAGAGTGGGTGTTATTTCGAGCCTGCAAGGGGAAGGAAGGTAAATTGAAGGCTTGGATACCATCCCAAGGAGTCTGGACTCTGCGGGAGAGGTCTAACTTCCACTGGGACTCAGAAAAGGGGAGGGTGGCCTCCTGCTCTAGGAGCAGAGAAAAGCAACTTCTGGTAAGAGGGTTATGGAAGGTGCTTCTCTAACTAGAGGATCAGGAAAAGGTGACCCCCGGCAGGAAGAGCAGGGAAAGGTGACTTCCAGCTAGAAGAGCAGAGAAGGGTGACTTCCAGCTAGAAAATCAAGGCTGGATGACCTTCTATAAGAGGGCAGAGAAGACTTACAGGAAGAGAAGGTATTTAAGCTGATCACTCTTCAAAAACTGCAGGTCAGGGGTGCCTGGGGTGGCTCAATCGGTTAAGCATCCAACTCTTAGTCTTGATCTCAGGGTCATGAGTTCAAGCCCTGGGTTGGGCTCCACACTGGGGGTGGAACCTCTTTAAAAAAAAACAAAAAACACTAGACACATTAAGCTACTATCACAGCTCTGAGCTAGAGGCATCTGCCCCGCCTTCATCAGGCTAAGCGGTTAATTTGTCCAACTCATTGCTTTCAAGTTCCTCATTTTTAAACATGCATTCAGGGTCCCTGTCACTGATGGGTGAGGATGAATTAGGAGAGGGTTTTGAAGGCAGGCAGAGAGGAGGAGAACCACCAAGAAAGGGGGAGAAGAAACCCTGCTGTTTTTAATCAACTAAATGAGGAAGGAGGGGGAGCAGGGAGGGAAGGTGAGATGAGGGGCCGTATGTACTTCCTTCTCCAAGAGGACTTGGCAAGAGGTGTTCGCTCTCAGGACTCCATATAAAGTGGCCGTGCTCAGTTGCTGCTGGGGTCATAAATGCAGGGCCCAGAAAAGCCAGGAGATTGCAATGATAATAGCTACCATTTATTGTTTACTGTGTTCCAGGAATTGGGCTCGACACTAAAATAATAATGGATGTGACCACCATTCTTAAGCACACAATGTCCTAGGAGCTTATGCTTGGCACTTCTCATGCACTATCTCTTTTCATTCTCAAACTGCCCTATGAAGTGTGAACTGTTAACATTCCTATTTCTACGTGAAGAAACTGGGACTCACAGGGGTTAAGTAGTTTCACCAAGGTCACCAGTAACTGGCAGAGCATGGACTCAAGCCCGGAGCCTTGTGACTCCACGGCCCTGGCGCTTAACCACGGTGCACCCATAGGAGGACCTGTTTCTCTGTACCTACAGCTTCCCCATTACCAAAGAAATAAGCTGATGTGGCCAGAGTCCCTGAAGGAGAAATTACCCAAGGGAGTCTGGCCTGTCCCACTACACCCTCCCCCACCAGGTTGCTCCAGCCAGTTCACAAGAGGAAATAATTCTCAGGCCTAAAGGTGGTAAAGAGTACTTGCTCATTTTTATACACTCTGCCTAAGGCTGTAGGAAACCCAACTCACATGGCAAGAAATGAGCCCAGCCGAGACAGAAAGAAAGCTTAGCCAAATGTCAGGGATGCATGGAAACCCAACTTGGGCCCCTCTCCAAACCCACCCTGAGGACTCTCCGAAGATTAGTTAGTGATTCCAATACGAATAACAGAAGGGAGAACAGGGAGGCATGAAGCCTTGGACTCCAGATATGAAAGGAGCCAAGAACTCGCATTCCCCCATTCTGACTTCGACGCTTGAACTTGACTTTGGTGCAAGACTCTGCCTCCAGCCCAAATTACCTATTGTCTGCCCACTCCTCACAGCCTACCCCCTCCTCTGGGTCAGCCTCCTCCATGAATTCAAGTGGGGAGGGAGAACACAACAGAGATGGCTATTACCACTCCCCGCCCCACCCCACTCCACTGAAAACACAATCTTCCCTTTTCGGCACTAAAAGAATCCCCTAATTTTAGCTAGGCAATTTCCACCTTCCTGTGGAGCTTCTTTTGACTATGGAGTCCTGGCTAAAGGGATGTAAATGGAAGTTAGCTTAACTTGCAGACAGTTCCTGAAATGAAGGGGATATGTCTTGTCCTGAACTTTTCTCCTTCATATGGCTAGAATTTGGACACAACAAGTATGGCTGGGACAGCCATGTTGATCCATGTGATGAACTTGGGACTGCAAGCCATGCACAGCAGAGCAGCAAGATCAAAGGATCCCAGGTTTCCCATAGCACGGACACCTACAAGAGACACAGAGCCCATCTCAGGGTGGTCATTGGGATGTCGGGGTTTCAGTCCCTCATTGCTGAATCAATACTAACACAGGGAGAAGGCATTAGACAATGGCAATGCTAAGTGTCTTGATCTCAGACATCACATTTCCTATGTCTTGTGTTTACCTCCAAACAGTGTGATTTAACAGAAAGAATAAGGGCTTTGGAGACCAACAAGAATTCTGATAGGTTTCTACCACCTACTAGGCAGCTTAAACTTACTGAGCCTAAGTGTTCTCAACCATCAGATGGGGTTCTGAGGATGAAAAATAAGCTGTATCCTCACAGAGGAAGGGCTGTGTGTATCTTATTCACTGATGTATCTATCTATCCACCAGTACTAGCGAAAAGTGACTTGCACATAGTAGAAGCTAGATGAAGAACTCGTGAATAAATGGACAGCGTACACCAAGCACAGGACCCATTATGGGGGCTCTCGAAACATTATTAATTACCACCACCAACTGAACAGCCTTCCCCACTGGAAATTTGAAGATTAAACTATAAACCAAGCAGAGATGGAAGGGACAAAAAACAACCCACAAATAGGTCCATGAGTCCAATTTCTGGGTTTGACTACAAAACCACTTAGAGGGGTCTTCTTGGCCTTTTAAAGATAGAAAGCAGAAAGATAATTACCTTCCTTTTCCTATTCTCTCTCCAGTCGCTCTCTCCCAAACAGCCCCCCCATTCATGTTCTATATAATTTTCGCATATATTGTAAGATGCTAAATGTCTTTTACCCGTCACCAGAAAGGCTCCTCAGCTTCTGTTGCAAAGCTAGAAGACAGACGGCCCTTGTGGGGCTGGCTCCCCACGATCAAGGAACCTCTAGACTTAACGCAAAAGGGAAAGAAGAGTCGAATCGTTTTTGTTTTTGGAGGACCTACTTCATCTTATAATAACAGTATACTATTCATTAGATATCTACTCGTCAAGCTCCATGCTAGATGCTGTACTGGGCTTTATCACATTTCCCTCACAACAAGCCTGTAAGTATGCAGATGCAGCCTATTTGAAGGATGAGAAAAATAAAGGGAGAGAGAGAGAGAGAGAGAGATGAAAAAATTAAGAAAATGGAGGTTCAGGGGGCTTAATTAAGTTATTTGCCCAAGGCAGGCATGGATTCCTGCTCCCACTCCAACGTGCGCACAAATGTTTATAACGGCATCGTTCACAACAGCCAAAGGGCTACCCAAATGGCCATCGACTGAGGCATCATTACCTAACTGTGGTACATCCATACAACAGAATATTCAAAGGCCTTCAAAAGAAATGAGCTACCAATGACACCTGCTAAAACATGGGTGAACCTTGAAGTCATGCTGAGTGAAAGAAGCCAGTCATAAAATACTACATACTCTGATTTCTTTTGTATGAAATGACCAGGAAGTAGATTAGCGGTTGCTTTGGGAAGTCCCAGCTAAAGGGTAAAAGGTTTCTGGTGATTAAAATGTTCCAAGATGGCCTGGGGACGGTTGCACATATCTGCAAAGATACGAAAATCTATTGAATTACCATCTCAGTGGATGAAATATATAGTCTGGGAATTCTAGCTCAATAAAACTGTTTAAAAGCAAAAGCTAATGCCTGCACCCATGTCTGGAAGGATCCCCATTCCTGTGTATTCCGAGTTATCACCCGGCCCTTGGCACGAGTCACCTCACCGAATCCCCAGGATGGTTCTGTGATGTGGGGATGACTGCTCTCATTTCATGAACGAAGAAATTGAGGGCCGAAGAGGAAAAATAATGTATTCTCTTTCCAAAAGACAATTTAATTTACAGAGAAGAAAACTGATGTTTCTCAGCATCTCCATAGGTGAGGTACCCACCTGTGTTCATTATAAACAGAGAAAGAGGGAGCGAGGACAGACAATAAAATGGTTCAACCTCATGATTTTCAAATTGCCCTCCACATGCCATACCCTACAGGGCCATGCAGGCGCTCGGGGGTCACCACAGGGGAATGGGGAAGTTAAATTGAGAGCAGTTTCTAAATTCTAGTTTAGATCCTGGGCTTTAATAGAAAATACCGCTAAGGTAGTTTGGAAGCCACTGATCTTCTCCAACTTGCCCATTTTTATTTATATTTTATATATTTATATATTTATATAATTTAAACGGGAGTGGGAAAAGGTCTCTGATTCACATGGTGAGCTAATATTAGTGCTGGGCAGGGGGCCAGTTTCCTTCCCCCTCCGTCACACATTCCTTTTAGTCCAGATTAATGGCCTGATACAAGCCTAGGCTGCAGACCTTGGTTCTGTTCACCAGCTCATGTTCCAAACCGGAGGGCAGCAACCTTTTCCTGCTAAGGCCAGATGGTAAATATTTTTGGCTTTGCAGGCCATATGGTGCCTTCAGCAATGAACTTGGCCATTGTAGTGGGAAAGGAGCCATAGACAATACGTGAAAAAGGGGTGGGGTTGGATTCCAATCAAACAGGTGGAGGGCCAGCATTTGCTGGCTCCTGTCCTGAACTGATCCCCTACAGTCAGTCCCTCCTGTCCCCAGGGGAGAAAAGGACAGCACAGGATGAGGAACAGTCCCCTTCTAGGGGCCTCTGTTGAGATTGGCAATGTGGTGGAGTGGAAAGCACCTGGAGTCAGGCAGGCCTGCTCTCGGGTCCAGGTTTCTACTTACTCACCTCTGAGATGGGGAGAAGTCAAGCCATCCCTGGGACTTGGTTTGATGTGCATCATGGGGACAACAATGTTCACCCTCAGGGTCATTACAAGCATTACATGAGAAGTGGAATGTGAGCACTTCCTTTGACACAGGGGAGAATTGTGATGCTAGGCAAGGCCAGCTCCACCCTCCGCCATGGTCTCCCACCATCTGCCTTTAGCCATCTGGCTCCCTCTACTCACCTGCCTCTAGCCACAGAGGCCTCCTTGCTGGATTCCTTTGCACACAGAGCCTGTCTCAGCCTCTGCACCTTTATTTTATTCATTCATTCATTGAGAGAGCACATTCACACACTTGAGTGCAGGGAGGGTCAGAGGGAGAGGGAGAGAATCTCAAGCAGGCTCCATACTCAGCATGGAGCCCAAAGCAGGGCTCAGTCTCAGGACCCCAAAATCATGGCCTGAGCCAAAATGAAGAGCAAGCTGCCCAACCAAAGGAGCCCCCAGGCACTCTCCCCTGCCCCCAGCCTCTGTACCTTTACACACACCACTTCCCTCCTTGGAAGGTTGTTCCCCAGACCTTCCTATGGCTTAACCTTCTCATTTTCCGAGGCTCAGCTCAGCTGCCACTTTTGGCAGGATCTTCCTAATGACACGCTCTAAAATATCAAGCCCTACCTTGCAGCCCAAGGCACTCCATTACATAACCCTGCCTTATTTTCCTCAGAGCCCTACCTGCCACCTTAAATTTCACCACTCATGTGTTCATTTACTTGTTTAACATCTGCTTCTTTGTCAGCTCCATAAGGATCTTACTGGATCTTTCTGGCTTTCTAGAAATGAGAATGGAGTGACGGATGGATGGATAAAGACGATGTGTTATGTGTGTATACATACACACATACACACATACACACACACACACACACACACACACACACACACACACACTGGAATATTACTCAGCCATAAAAAAGGATGAGATCATGCCATTTGTGACAACGTGGATGGACCTAGAGGGTATCACACTGAGCGAAATAAGTCAGACAGAAAAAGACAAATATCATATGATCTTACATGTGGAATCTAAAAAATGAAACAAATGAATAAACAAACAAAAAGCAGAAACAGACCTATAAATACAGAGAATAAACTGATGGTCATCAGAGGGGAGGGGGTTGGAGGGCTGGGCAAAATGGGTGAAGGGAAGTAGGAGGTACAGGCTTCTAGCTCTGGAATGAATAAGGTACAGGAATGAAAGGCACAGCATAGGGAATATAGTCAAAGTATTGTATGGTGAGCGTAGCTATACTTGGGATCAATGTAGCATAACATACAGAGTTGTTGAATCACTACATTGTGCACTGAAACAAATGTAACATCATGTGTCAACCATATTCAAAAAGAATTTTAAAAAAAAGAATGGAGGCTGGAACATAGTAAAGGACTCAGCAAAAATTTGTTGAAAGAAAAACGGACATATGATGAGCCCCAGACTGCTGTAAGTTTCTGAATTATCTTCCCACCTTAGCTCCTGCACTTGGGAAGTAGGTTTGAATACAATGCAAACACTTGCATGTTACGAAGGTCGATCTAATGATGCATCCCTCAATTAGGTACCAAGTAACCTAGAGCACAGAGATCCCTCTTTGGAATGATCCGGGTCTCCAATGACATTGACTGTCAAGAGCTAGCATTGCACGCAGACTGTAGGAAAGCTATTTCATTAATCTCCATATTAAATTAGACCTGCAGGCGTCTCTTAACTCCATCCCTGCTTATATTTTGCTGCAGGGGAAACTGAGGCTCAAAGGACCTTCTCACAGTCTTGTTCTTCAATGAATGAGGAAGCCCTGAAATGAATCAAGTTATAAAATTCTAGAGCTGTAACCTTAAAAGAAAGTCACCCCGTCTGGTCATACAAGTGGAGAACTCAGAGCAAGAGAGGAAAGGGGACTTGCCCAAGATCCCACAGCACTGCAGGGGCAGGATTAAGACTAAATTCCACATGTGTTTGTACCCAGAGTTGGAATCACACCACTAGCCATCCATGTTGCTCTCTGGAGAGAAACAGAAAAGGAAAAAGAAATCATTCCAGGCACACATTTTGCAATAAATCCTGACAATATTAACAACACACAACAGCTTCATTGAACAAATTGGCAGCCAGTGTAGGCAGCTTAAGGAGACAGGAGATCTGGAAAGAGAGGGGGAAAAAAAAAAAAAAAAGACCACCAGACACACAGAAATCTTCCCATTCTGCTCTTTTCTAAGCCTGTCTCTGAGACAAGGGCGCAGACAGGAGACGTTGGGCATGGGAAGTCTAAGGGAGGTGCACACACGGCATGTGAGTGAGTATGTGTGTGCATGCGCGTTCACATGTGCACACAGTTCCCCAGAGACTGCATGGGGGAATAATCTAGTCGTGAGATGTCACTCATCTTTTATACAAATTAACCTCCACCCCCCTAATGCAGGGATTAATTTGTTCTTTGTTTCCTTGACATTCAGCAGGGGAGATCTCCGAAGAATTAAAGAAAGTTCTTCAGGAGGTGAAAAGGGGAAGTCAGGGCTTTGGAGCCCTAGAGCCCTGGGTGATGAGCATTTGCTGCACGGCTTCCTTCGGGGACAAAGAAGAAGCTTGCCTTAATCTGGGCCACTCCTGTTTGTAGGAAGAAGCCCATCTTGGCCTCCAGATCACACTAAATAATAGTATCTCATATTTACTCTGTGCCTGGTCTTCGGTGAGTGCTTTGCAAACACCTTAGCAACTCCCACCAACTCACTGCCATCCAGGTCCCGGTCAGCCTAGGTCTATTACAGTGTTCCTGACCTCACCGAGGATGTGTGATGCTTTGCCCTCCAGCCAATGGCTTCTGGCAGTCAAGGGCCATCCCCACTCCTCCCACCTCCCAGAAGGCCCCCCTGCCCCTTTGTTCTCTACTCACAGAAGTTCCAGATCCATGCGTGTCTGTGCCCCCAGAGGAGCCATATCCCGTCAATCCCCCACAACTGGAAGCCTTACCCTTTGTGACAAGTTCTGTCATAAAAGGTGAATTTAAAAAGAAATGCAGGGGCGCCTGGGTGGCTCAGTTGTTAAGCGTCTGTCTTCGGCTGGGGTCATGATCCCAGAGTCCTGGGATCGAGACCCGCATTGGGCTCCCTGCTCGATGAGAAGCCTGCTCCTCCCTCTCCCACTCTCCTTGCTTGTGTTCCCTCTCTTGTTGTCTCTCTGTCAAATAAATAAAATCTTAAACAAAAACAAAAACAAATACAAAACACCATCAGACACACACTCAAAAGTATGGACCTTCCATTTTTCCCTTTAGCTGTGTATCTGTTTGCTGTCACAGTTTGGATGAATAAATAAGCCACCTAACATTATTTTTGGAAAGAGAAGCAATATAAATAAATAAATACATAAATAAGAATAAATAATGTTAACACTGAATTAACGAAGATGGGTTTTAAAAATATGTATTGCAAATCACATTTAATGAGAGGAACCCGAGGAATCACACGTCTCCCTACTGTACCTCTGCTCAATGCAACAAATTCCCATGAAACAGGGACTTCCCATTCTATAGATGGGTCCCCAGAGGCCAATGGGGGGAAGGCAGCCATAAGTTAATTGGCTTATTCAATGAATTAAAATTGTTTCGTTGCAGGGCAATGACCTACGACTTTTGGGTTCCAGGAATCAAAATTCCTTTACAAGCTTTACAAGCCCAAGCTAAAATTCTTTGAGAAGCTGGACAAGAGAGGTCACTTTCATTTCTTTCTTTTTTTTTTTTTTTTCTTTTAATTTATTTACTTGACGGAGAGAGATCACAAGCAGGCAGAGAGGCAGGCAGAGAGAGAGGGGGAAACAGGCTCCCCGCTGAGTGGAGAGCCTGATGTGGGGCTCGATCCCAGGACCCCGATATCATGACCTGAGCCGAAGGCAGAGGCTCAACCCACTGAGCCACCCAGGCGCCCCTCATTTCTTTCTTATGTACCACACTTTGCACATGAGTGTGATCGTGCCTGGCATGAAAACTGGGTGGTTTGCAAACATTATCTCATCCCATTCTCTGAACGACCCCATGAAGTAAAAGTAGTATATCCATTGATCAGGTGAAGATATTGAGAATTAGAGAATAACAACTTTCTGGAGATGAAATGGCTCTTAAATATAGTGTGTACGTTTGTCTGAGTGCTACACATATAATTTTCACTGTTGAGTTTCCCTCTTAGTGATGCAGACGTCAGGAAATGAGCCATTACAGAGGAGAAAAGGTAGGGGACTTCTCTGCCAACAATCAACAAGTAGAAACTCTTGTTTTAAGTGGAAAGAGTATAGGGCACACTGAGTTAGTTCACAGTCAAGGGGAGAAGCAGAAGCACACACACTAACCTCATATCCAAGGCATGGGGGTAGGGGACAGTCAGCTGAGTGAATGCTAATGACCCTGGGCAGCCAATCTAATGGGTATAATAAACTGGCTCATGTTTCAACAGCCACGGTGTTACCAAAAATCCATATTCTGTGGATTTATGGGAACCTAATTCTGTTCTTATTCAATGAACAATGAAACAAAAAGGGAAGTGGTGAAGATCAATGGATCGATCTATCACTTTTCTGTCTATAAATTCCCAATACTCCCTAATGATCCTCTCATCATCACAGACTAGCTAGAGAAAATAGGGGGATTAGTAAAGATTCCAATTTTGCAAATGGGAAAGTAAGACTACTAGTCCTCTATGCAATACAGGTCTATCTTTTTTAAATTATTACTTTCCACTCAAAATACCTTTTAGGACATCTAATTTCCTGAGTCACTCCCATGCTCAACATGACCTTAATAAATTTGCCTTCTCAATCTTTTAATTCCCCAAATAAAATATCCCACTTAGCCTCTATTCATTCTTAGATCTATACCTAAGAACTCCTTCTTTAAGTATGCCAACACTCAACTGCATGGCTCTTCTCCATTTCTGTGTCCAATCATGCATTCATTCATCCATCCACTCATATAGATGCCTTCCCCAAAACTTTTCAGATGGCCTATCTTGTGCTGGACACATAAGACAGGGTCCTCGCCCTGAGGGCTTAGCAAGTAATTCAAAAAACAGATGATATTTACAACATTCTCTGAGATACAGAAGAAAGTGGTAAAAGTATCAGTGTAAGAAAGACATGTCTCAGGATGCCTGGGTGGCTCAGTCTTGGTTAAGAGTCTGCCTTCAGCTTAGGTCACGATCTTGGGGTCCTGGGACAGAGCCCTGTGTCGGGTTCCCTGCTCAGCAGGGAGCCTGCTCGTCCCTCTCCCTCTGCCCCTCCCCACTGCTCCTGTGCCCTGTCACTCTCTTTCTAAGTAAATAAATAAAATCTTAAAAAAAAAAAAAAAAGGAAGAAAGAAAGACTTGTCTCCATGCAAATGCAGAAAACTGGTGCAGGGCGGATCAGGGTAGACATGACATGAATGAATTATATGAGACACATACAGGAGACGGAGTTTCTGCTCTCCCCTGATCACTACCACTAATCTACCAAGCTCCAGCTCTTAAATGGCTTGGTGAAACCAATAAAAATGACTGGATCACCTTCACTTTCATGCTGGGTCACTGAAATTAAACAGCACACCCATCCATGGGAACTCTTTTTTTTTTCTACCTCTACTGACCTCAAGATGGGCAGGTAAATCCAACCATCCAGCTCTGACTGCTTCCTCTCATCAGCTATGTGAGTTCATGCAGCTCTCCAAAGGGCTCCAGGGGCTGGCTGGGAGTTGATGACAGAGGACTCATAGACCCCACCTGGGCTGCTACTTCAACTACTGGCTTCAGCCAGCCTTCCGCCATGCTCTGCAGAGTATCCCTCAGGGTGATCTTGGGTCTTGCAGCAGCAGCAGCAGCAGAAGTAATGGACACAGTGGTATTCAGGCATTGTTAGATTCCTGGCTACCGTACTATGAAAACTCCTCATTTTCTCTCACCCACTGATATTAGTATTTCACATTTTGCCACTAAGGAAACTGAGGTTCAGAGAGAGAACTGATTTTGTTCCAGGTCACAGAAATTTTAAGAGGTGGGGCAGGATAGGAACTGAAATGTGTCCAATTCCACATGCAATCCTCTTTCCACCATGCCACACCAGAGCTGAGGCTGTGAGAAGTACATAGGATCTGTACATTGTGGAGACAGGAGGAAACAAGGTAACCCTTTCCCACTCCCACTGAGTCCACTGAGAGTAAACACACACACACACACACACACACACACACACACACACACAATCTGTTGCTGCCAACATCTCCAATGTCAGTGGACCAGCAGAGAAACACCATGCTTTTTCTTGGGGAAACTTTCTCTGTTAAGAAGCAAGAACCCAACAGCTTTCTTGAGACCCATTTTTCATACAATTAATGTCAGGCCTCCCATGTTTCCTAATGAAATCTGACACTAACGGAGAAAAATGGATACATTAATATTGAGTTCATTAGTAAATAGATTACCCAAATGTTTGGGGTGAAGGAAGAAGGAGAAAGAGGGGGAGAGAGAGGCACACATACCCACTCAGCTTTCTGCCAAGAGCCTCTCTGAGGACCACATGCTGATCAAATATTTATGGATTTTAATGCACTGATCTGTTAAGTCTGGAAATATTCTCTTTTACCAATTTTTTTTTTAAAGGGAAAGAGAGAAGACCCCACCTGACACTGTAGCATTTTACTGAGATGCGAACTGAGGCTTCTCGAGGACAAAGCAAGGCTGAGAGAGAAAACTTTGTTTCCTGGACAGGAGGTACAAAGGACTTTTTTTCTGAGACATCATGCCCCCAGACCCCCACCCACACCCCTCCACACCAGGAGACAGAGACATGGAGAGAAGGGGAAGTGTGACCTGGTTGGGAGAGATATTAGACTGTCAGGGATAGCTGATGTAGAAAAAAAAATGTCTTGTGTGTCCTGCTGAATTCCGCCATCCCCCTCTAAAGAATCATTCAGCTGCCCCACCAGTCACCAGCCTCTACCACGCTAAGCCCTGTGAAGGCAAGAAGCCAAAAGGCAGCAGCAGAAGTGCTGGTCCCAGTCCAGAGATCAGGAGAGTCTGGTTCTGACCCTTCCTAGTTGGACGATGTCGGTACCTTGGACAGCTCCCATCACTTCCTGCCTCTGTAAAAAGGAGATGCTAATAATGGCCTTAGCTTGTCTCCCAGAATCATTGTCACCATGGGTAAATGAGGTCGTGGGCAGGACAGCTCTTCATATAAACTGTAAAGTGCCATAAAACATACGCTATTGCTGTTTTTACAAGACATCCCATCCCTTTATGTCCATGTGATGAGTCAGGAAGTGAAAGCAAAGGAGGCCAGGATACCAGTCGCAGTTCTGCAAACAACTATATTTGACCTTGGTCAAGTCCCTTCATCCCTCTGGACCCCGGCTTGCCCACCAGCAACATGGCCAGGTTGGACCACTGCTTCTGCGCAGCCTTTGCACATCCTCGAATCTACAACAACTCAGAGATTTCAGAAGGAGGAGCACGATGGTGCTGGATTCTCTAGAGACCCAAGGTCATCCTTGATTAAGGTCAGAGTGGAGAGATATTGAGGATTAGATGATCTCTTGAAACTACTGCAGTTCTCACATTTTGAGAGATGGGACAGTTTGTGTCTCTTAAAGTCCTTGCGTAAGGAAATCTCATGTCATGCTCGGAGGAGAAAACAACTTAATAAAAGTGAGGACAGAAAGAAAGAAGGAAATAGTTCAGGTAGAAATGGACCCCAGAGAGAGTAGATGTTCATGAATCAAACAATTTCTTTCCTGGTCGCTGCGTTTCGCTCTGTCATGGGCACTTTATTCACTGAGATAGGAATGATCTGCCAAAACATTTTTACACACAAGAGACGGAGATACACAGACAGATGGTGAGAGGCTGAGGCAGACACAGCCTCCAAGCAAAAGGCGGAAATTTTCCTGTTCTTTGTGAGCAGGAGGTTAAGAAAACAAAAAGAAAAAGAAATGGAAAGGGGAAAAAATGTAAAGTAGCAAATAGGAAAAAGACAATGCCACATTCAGAGCAGGGTCTTTGTATTCCAAACAGCAGTGACATTTCCTTAAGTGACAAGGCGAATCCTTTCAAGTGGGCCTTTTTACATGAGCCTCTTGCCATCCAATTTATTAGTCGAGAGAGAGAGATGCAGTGCATAGGAGGATACAAAGCGGGAACCCAAAATGCATTTTGTTCCCTGAATCTCCCGACGTGACTCACTGGCTCTATTGTGACAAAGTGAGAGGTCCCTAAGGAGTTCATTTCATGTCTCATCCATCCTCAGAGTAATGGGAAAATCCCGCCTGTTTCTACAAAATCTCAGCACACACTGTGTGCCACATACACTCAATTCCATTAGACGTAATGGAACAAGATTGTCCCAGAAGTTGTTTTCGATTGCTTGAGTGCATCCTTCATTTAGGGAAATAAGAACATATGAGTTGTTTGACTCAAGCTGAAGTGTGGACCCAAGTCTGCAGGGATCACCATGGCTATTTCCCTGTGGGGGGCCAGGTGGAGACCTGGTCAAATATTACCTCTTCCCAGAGGTGAAGAGATATTTTTTCATTTCACTTTCATGTCATATATTACAAAGCAACAGGCTATTCATTAACTGTTGTTAACTGAACACAGGTCCCTGAATGGTCTACACCCGCAAAGGCATTTCCATTCTGTGAATGCAACAATCAGGTTCAGAGACGGAAGAGCACATAAGCTGAAGAGCCAGATGGTCAAGAGACCAAATCCCGCTTCTGCCACTTCTAGCTGCTTGGCTGTTGACAGGTCACTTGGCCCTGCCGAAACAGTTTTATCAGGTGAAAATGAAACAAAAAATGATAGGTGTTTGTTGGGACCGTTCAATTTAATGTGGCAAGGACAATGAAAAGTCTGGTGGGAAGTGTACAGAACTTGGGAAAGCCTGGTTGGCAGTGGCCTTCCCGAAGTCAGTCCTACCTCTGAAACGCCCTCCTCTGTATGTGAGTTTGTGGATTTAGAGCTGGGTTTCCAGGGCCAGAAGAGAAGCCCAGAGACCTCAGAGTTAACTCCGAGTGCTGCTACTAATTTACTAGGAACATTAGGTTTGTCTCCCCTGGCTGGGTCCCCGCTTCCTCAGTGAATGGGAGGGGGTGGACTTTTTTTGCAATTGAGCTATTTTCAAACGGTGCTTTCAGAGTCAGTCTTCAAACTGTCTTCAACACAGCTCTACACAGAAATAGAATACGCATAACAAGCGAGAGTGGGTATGGAATGGACATGGGAGTCAGACGTCCTCCTTATACTCATGCCCCTGCCGCCCCTAACGGTGCCTTCTCTGCAAAGCCCCAGGGCATCATGGAATATAGTGAGAAAAGCCACTGCCTCAGGGACACTGAGTTCTCCTCTAAGGACATTCTGCGAGAAGCACAGAGAAATGGCATGGGAAGTCTGACAGACTGGATGGGCCCTTCCTGACGTTAGCTTCCAAAGCTGGCTCTTTCCCCCTCACCACAGGAAGACCAAGGCAGAGAGAGCCCATGAGAGACATAATACTCAGTCCGTTAATCCTCCGACTCTTGATTTTGGCTCAGGTCATGACCTCAGGGTCGCTGAGTGGAGAGTCTGCTTGTTTCCGTCTCCCTCCCCTGCCACTCATTCTCATCAATCAATCAATCAATCAATCTTAAAGCAGAAAAAAAAGAAACAAACAAGCAAAAGGCAGCCAGTAGGAGTCCTTTCCACTGTCATTTCATCCCCACAGACGGAGAGTATGTATCACAGGGCTATCCCTGTGATGGGCTGAAAGTCATGCAAATACCTTTATCATTTGTGTCTGTTCCCAATGGCTGTTGTAACATACCACTACCAACCCAGCGTCTTTAACCAACCGAAATTATTCTCTTCCATTTCTGGAGGCCAAAAGTCCAACATCAGTGTCACGGGGATAAAATCAATGTATCAGTTGGGCCACGCTTCCTCTGGAGGATTCTAGGGCAGTACCCGTCCCTTGCCTCTTCCAGTCTGGCTTGTGGCCACATCCTATCCAAGGCCCACCTCTGTGGTCATAGTGCCTCCTCCCCTTCCGTCTAAAGTCAAACCTCCTTCCGACTCCCTCTGCCTCCCTCTGCCTCCCTCTGCCTCCCTCTGCCTCCCTCCGGATGCTGGTGATTACTTTTAGGCCCCAGAGAATAATCTCCCCATCTCAAGATCATTAACTTAATTGCATCAACCCAGACCTTTCCTCCATGTAAGGTAAATATAAGGTCGCATTCACAGGGTCCAGGGATTAGGACGTGGATAGTTTGCAGGGCTATGGGGGTACATCATTCGGCCCACCACCCTTTGTTCCTTAGTCACAGTCACAGTACAAACTTGAAGGATAGACAAGTACACCTGATAATTCACCCATGGAAGGTTTTTAAGCTCTACAAACATAGAGAAATCTCCAGAGCCCCTTTGTGACTTTGCTCATCTGTTCCTTTTGTTAAGGAGACACTCTGCTCTCACCCCAAATTCACTCACACGCAGCCTACTCACCCTTAAGAATCAGTTTGAAAATAACTCATCCAGGAAGCTTTCTCAGATCACCCCAGTGCCTGAACTTGCTTTTCCCCAGGAGAGACTCACAGAAAACATTAACTGAACTGTCAGGATGCCAATGACGACTGACAACAAGAGATTTTTGTGCCGCCCTCGCTAACACTCAGGCACTGTGCTGACGCTCTACATGGAGAGCAGCACGGCCTCCTCACCAACACCCTAAGAGGCGGATCCTCTTATCTTCAGCCCCATTTTCAGATGGGAAGACTGAGACTTGGAAAGGTGGGACTGAATTACCCAGAATTCCTCAGCTAGCCAAGGGTGGAAAGGGCATTCAGGCTGCATGGCCCTGCCCGGTCCAGCCGCCCAGCTCTGACCATCTATACAGTCTACTCTCCTGCCCACTGCCTTCCTCTTTAGACCATTCCACCCAGCATCAATTAGTTCTGTACCAGCTTCATCTTTCCTCTTAGAATGTGCCCCTCCTGCAGCTGGCCTAATCCCTGTTTCCAGGAATAAATAAATGATGAAGTGAAGAATAAAAAAAAAAGAAAGAAAAAGAGGTAAATGAAGGAAGAAGAGATCGAGGAAGGCAGAGAAAACAGGAGGAAAGAGAAAACAGGAGGAGGGAAGGGGGAAGAAGGAGGGAAGAAGGGCCAGAACTACTTGGAAAAGATCACCCAGAGCACCTCCCTCTTAGATGTTGTGCCAAAAACTCCTGAAACAGGAAAAGCAACTCCCAAGGTGGCCCCATCATTAGTTCGAATAGAGAGACTTGGAGAAAGAGGGAGGAAAAGCAGAAGGGAGGAAGAGGAGAGAGAGATCTCCAGCATAACATGACTGAAAAATTAAGCCAGCAAAACCATATAACCATCCACACACACGTGGAAGAGAAACACATCCCCCAAAGCAACATTAACAGAAGAAAATGAAACCCCACACAGGGCACAGCAAATAAGACTTCAAAGCCCTCTCCATATGGAAATGATCCATGCAAGCAGTTTGGGGGCCCAGGAACAGAGGAAGAAGAACCGGCACCAGAGGTGTGGAGACCCACGGAGCCTGAGCAGCCCAGCTGCGCAGAGACCCCACCCCTCCCCGGCTTCATGCACCCCCAGGACTCTTGGAATCCCAAAAGCAAAGGGGCTCTGTTAATCGTCAGTCCCACAAACATTTGGGGAAAATATCAGGATCCCGGAAGACAGCAGCGTTCGGGGTGGCAGTGTTCATTTGCTCGTACACACACGACCCAAGCTCAGCCACCCTGCAGAGTGCCACCATCACAGACAAGACATCTCCCCGTACAGAAAGCCATGTTTCCTTTATGCAATCCACCCCTACTCCTTGATGATTTATTTTGTTTTCCTTTTTTCATCCCTGAGCCTAGAGCTAAGGAAAGAGGAAAGAATGAACACAGGCTTCAACTGGAGACCTAAGAGTAATGAAAAGGGTGAAGCAGGCAGAGTGAGGGGAGGGGAGCAGTCTGGTGGAGGGATTGTATTCGATCCTAATGTGAGTGCTGCCCTCCCGTCGCTCATTCTTCCTCAGGGCTCCCATGTACTCTTCATCCAAACAGAAATTAGGTAGGTTTGGTGTTTTTTTTTCCCCCTCCAGAATGTGGAGAGCAACACAGACACTTGCAGCCCGCACAAGAGTGGGGGACATTTTTTCCCCTGGAGCATGGACATATTGTGACTCCATGAAAAGACCCAGGATCCCAAGAAAGCCAGCGTTACAGCTGGGAGGGGCAATCAGCGGGGAAGAGGCCGCCCCGGGGTTTTTCCTTGGAGCTGTGTTCCACAGCACAAAGGAGCCCAGGGAAGGACCACCTTGAGCCCAGCCCATGGTCTACTGCGCCCTCCAACCTGCAAGGCTTGCCCATGATGCCCGCTCTCTGTGTTGCT
Organism: Potos flavus; assembly: GCA_028534135.1. NCBI lineage: Eukaryota > Metazoa > Chordata > Mammalia > Carnivora > Procyonidae > Potos > Potos flavus. Next base: position 14,206,103 of record CM052892.1, on the reverse strand, counting down.
GTTGTGACTGTTTTAATTATTTTTTTAATATTCATTCTTTTATTCATGCAACCAACATAGGAGGAGCTCCTGATATGTGTCAAACATATACTAGGTCCTGGGTGATCAGTGGAGAAAGAAAAGATAAAATCCTTTCCCTTATGGATTTACAACGCAGAGAAGCAAAAGGACATAAACAAGTATGAATCATAGCCACAGCTGCTTTTTGAGAGCTCTCAATGTAACTTGCACAATTCTAAGTGCTTAAAAGGTAGTAAATCATTTCATCTTCACGAAATCTGCAGATGATAGATGAGGAAGCTGTGTGACTCAGCGAGACCGTGAACTTGCCTAAGGTCACACAGCTGGTGGGTAGCAGAGCTGGGTTTTCAAACCCAGGCGCTCTGGTCCTTACCCTAAATTCAAAAGAAAACAAAACAAAAACAAATGCACTGTTACAGTTGGTGTCAACTGCCCACAGAGCAAAGAAACAGGATAGAGATATTCCCTGACAGAGAATCACTGAGGTGGGGCTCCTTTGGACAGGACGGTCAGGGAAGGCTTCTCAGAGGAGGTGATGTTTAAAATGAAGGAGGTGATGGATGAGAGGTCAGCCATGTCAAAAGAGAAAAGAGAGACTGTTTCAAGAAACATGGCTGCTTTCTTAGTCCACTCTCCTTGATCTTGTGACTTCTTTCTCTCCCAACCCCATGCCCTTCTTCTCCCTCACTCTGTCACCACCACCCCTCAGTTCTGCAGTAGTGTCTCTCTCCAGTCTTCTACTTTCTTATTCCCCTTAGTTCCCTCTCTGCATTACTCCTGTCTGCTTGTGGCTCCCATCATGGCCCATATTTTAATCCTGATCTTGTAGCTAAGTCAACTGGGGGGTGGAGAAAAGGAAGGAGGGTAGGGGATGATAACATTCAGCATTTTCTAGATTTTATCTTGTCTAATCCCTGGAGGAGGTTCAGGGATGCTATGTAATTTGCCCAAAACTACATGATCCACATAGATTTTTTCCAGACCAGACTAAACCAGTGTGTGCTGACTCTCTGTCCAGTGCAGTATACTATCCCACCAGAGTCTGGGTTACTTTTCAAAAGATTTGCCCCTATCAGATAAGGGAAGGCATAGAAAACTAGGGAAGAGACCAATGTAGCATTTACTAGTTTCTCAAGTAGAACTCAAATCTGTACCTCTTCCTAAGCCCTGAACCCGGCACCTATTCATACAGCATTGGTCCAAACAATCCACCAAACTCCTAACACACTCACCCACACTCATCCTGTTCTTTTGGTGCCAGAATGGCTGCCTGATCCTTTCATTTCACAGACACAGAAACTGAGACCAAGCCAAGAACAGAAGTTAGGTCTGCAGATACATCATTAAGCAGAAACAAACCATTAAGTATGGAAGAAAAAAATCACTCTGCCCTCATATGTGAAAGAGTGATACAGGTGCCTGAGGTTTTCTCCTCCACCTCCTTCACCTGCCAGTCTTGTGAATGAATCTGCCCTGAGCCATCCCCATCCCCTCAAGGCGATGGACAGAGTCCATGGGTGCAGAAATCACACAGACTTGAGTTCAAATCCTATCACTGCTAACCTTGACCAATTTATGTCATGTCACCGAGCTTAACCTTCTTTGCCTATAAAACATCCAAGGTTGGTATGAGGATTGAAGGGGAATACATGTGAGGAACCAACTAATGCTGACAAATAATCTGTACTCAAGGCACAAACATTCTCTTTAACTCTGGGAACAACTGCAATGTAAGGGACTGACCAGAGTCAGAGATACAATGAATTACCCTGACATCAGTCAGAGCTTACGGTCTACGCTCAACCCACAACCTGAAGGGCATCCTGCTGAGTCAGTGAGATTTGTTACCTGAGGTCGGGTGACCTGGGATATCAGGCACCCATGAACATCCACGGAGAAGGCTTTGGAGCAGAAACTATGGGAAACAGGGTGGAAGTGAGGTCAAGGAGAAAAGGCACGTACAACATTTCTCCAAAATAACTAAAGGGCTGACAGTTGGGAAGCATTCTCCATAATGACTAACAGGCTTCATGGGAAGGTGGGATTTTTGAGTGAGACACGTTAGAACTCACTACATAAACACATTATACGGAGAGCTCACATGTAGAGGGCGCTCAACGATGATAAAAGCACTTCCTGGTTCAGGACCTTATTGGCTCTCACCACCACCCTGGGAGGCTGTCCCTGTTGTTCAAAATCCAGCTCTCCACAAAGCACACTGTATGCTGGGCACTCCTCAGATCCTAACCGCAACCCCGCAAGTAGGTCCTGCCATGAGTCCCATTGCATACCCGAGAAAACCATGGTTCAGAGAGGTTAACAATCGGCTCAGAATCACACAGCCACTGAGTAAGGTCCTCTGCTTCATCTAATGCAATTCCCTTTTCCCATTATATTCAGCTCTCTGTCCTTTATATATAAATAATATGTGTTTCTGGAAATAAGAAATAGGTGATAAATAAGGAACAAGGAGGTGACGGCTATAACCACGCAAAGACAAAAACAGGCTCTCGAGAACAGAGAAGGAGGGAATTGCTAAAAGGGAACAAAAAGGTGCATCCAATCTCACGCCTTTGGGCAGAGCCCTCATTACAGGGTGACAAGGACCTATCTGCGAAAGGGTAGCAAAGGCCCAGGGACCTAGGTGGTACACGTCCAGCTTTATGAAGACTCAAAGGGCATATTAATTTAGATTCCAAAGCCCTGTGCATGCTGTTTAGCTGGAATCTAGAGGAAATGAAAAAATGCTAATCAGTCTATTACCAGATCAGGAGATTATACTTAACTTACATTCTCATTATTTTTAATGTTTTCAACCAACATTGCACCAAGCTTAAAATCAGGGAGGAGTGTAATCTGTTTATAAGTAAGTAGGAAGGTAATTGGGGAGGCCTGCTCAGCCTAGGACTCAGAGTTCAGGTCAACCCTGCTCCCAGGGCAGGGGTGGGGTGGGGATTAAGCAACTTGGCCAAAACCAAAATGAAGCAGAAATTCAGGGCAATTTTCCAGGTATTTCAATCTAAAATCTAACACTCTATAAGAAGTAAGCAGCTGAGAACAAAAGCAAAGTACTGGTGATTGGCTTTATCTCCCTTTTAAATCTACAGATTCTTACTTCAATTCCTCATGCTTCGTCTGCAGAGACACGATCTGGCAGGTGTGGGCAGTGTCAGCTACATGCTTGTTTCTCAAACTATGTTCCGCGGAGTCCATAAGACCTTCACAGGAAATAGGATGTTCTACGGTCAAATAAAATTTAGGAAATGTTCAGATAAACAAAAGAAAATGGGTCCGTCTACCATAAAGCTGCTCAGTCTATTCACTTGTCATGCTGATGTGTAGTACGAATCCCTAATGGGTCTGTGTATGCTTTTGTTTGGGTGTAGACAGCCATTTGTCCACTTATTCTGGACCAGAGCTTGAAGAACTCTGGTTTACGTTGCCCCAGCTTTACCTTCCTGTGGGAAAAAGAGGCAAGGAAGGACATCTCAGCTTTTTATTTTACAAATGCCAAATACTTTGTGTAAAGCCAAGGGCTTCATTGCTATGATATTAGGGAGTACTATTTCATTAATAACTGATCTCTTAATTCATGTTTTATGATCCTGTCACCACATAGAAGCATTTGTCTCTGCCCAAAAAGAAAGTATGTGTAGCTTCTAATCATGTGCCTCCCCTCCCTCTGCCCCATTAACTTGGAAAAGAAGAATCGCTGGAAAAGGTGGACGAAAGTCAAAACAATTGAGTTGTCTCTTTATGGATTTATCGAGTGGCGACTGGTGCCATAGAGAGAGCTAGGCGCGGGCACTGAAGCATGCCGGGAAGCCCATTGATCATCAGGCACCTGGGTCAAAAAGGATTTTATCTTCTGTCCTCAAATCCAAAAGGCAAGCTGGAGCACAGATGCAGCAGAGGGGAGGTGGAAGGGGCCCCCCTGTCAGATTCAGTTCTTCCCTCGCTGGCGCCTCCCACGCAGAGGTCTCCAAGGTCACAGGAGGGGAAAACAACCCAATTTGGGAGAGGTTAAGTTTTGGGTCAAACTTATTGCTGCGGATCTATCACAAACCAAATTCTGAAGAGACAAACAAATCAGATGTGGCCATCGCTGTTTAGTGGGGGGAGGACAGACAAGAGACCACCCGATTGTCAGAACAAGTACAAAAACAGACTCCTTGACTCTAAAGGGCTACAAAGGCTCTAAAACGTAGAGGAGTATTCTCCCCTCCAGGAGGTGCAGCCTAATTCCCCTCTCCTTCAAGTGCAGACAGGACTTAGTGACTCACCTCTGGTGAACAGAGCAAAGAAAAGGGCAAAAGTCACTTTGCAATGGAGAAACCCCCGTAGACACCACCTTAGCCAAGTGATCAGGGCTAAATCAGACTGATGTCACCATGTACTGATACTATATGATACGATGGCTAGGACAGCTCTCCTCTGTGGTGCTTCTCCGAGCCCACGTGACCGGGATCTAATCATGAGAAAATAGTACACACACCCAAATTGAGAGGCATTCTACAAAATACTAGACCAGTACTTTTCCACAGCTCTTAAAAAGGAAAAGAAAAGAAAGGAGAAGAGAGGGGTGAGAAGGAGAAGGGAGGGAAAGAAGGGAGGAAAGGGAGGGAGAGAGGGAGGAAGGAAGGGAAGAAGGGAGGAAGGAAGGGAGGGAGCTAAGAGAAAAAAGAGAAAAGTAAAGAAAAGAGAACTGTCACATAACAGAGGAAATAAATTAAGGAGGCATGATGGCTAAAAACAACATGGATTGAGTCCAGGGAAAGAAAAAGGACACTAGTGGAAACTGTGTGAAATCTACATAAAGTCTGTAGTGTAGTTAATAATAATGGGCAAATGTTGATTTCTTCATTTTGACAGATGCACCATGGGGATATAAGATGTTAATAGTAGGAGAAGCTTGGTAAAGTATACATAGAAAGCCTCTGTATAATATAAAACTATGTTTCTATACATCTAAAGCTATGCCAGAATAAAAAGTCTAAGAAAAAAAAAAAAAGAGAGAGAGAGAGACAGGGCTTACTAAGGGTTTTAAGAGATTAATTACTTCTGTAAAGCAGTTTGGGGGAGATGGAAATGAAAATCATAGAAAGACACTGTAGTCAGAGGAAAACACCAAAATGACAGAGAATGTGTTCGGAGTGTTTTGTGTACTTGGCATGAGGAGAGGGCAGGTGGGGCAGGGGGGAACAAGGCTGAAAGAAACATGGACAAGAGCATAAAGGATCTTCTAGGTTAAGCTAAGAACGTTAGCCTCATGTTAGAATGTTAGTGAGTCAATGAAGGATTCAGAGCAGAGAAAACCTGTCAAATATGAACAAAATGTCTAAAAGTCAGATGAGTTGACAAAGATAGCAAGTCATGTTGAGTAGTGAGGCAGTAGAGTGGGGAAAACAGCAAGTAAAATCACAATGAAGCCATTCTATGTGGGCCCTACTTTGACATGACTTCTATGGTGAATGGGAGATGGGAGGAAGTGGGATTCCTTTTCATGCTTTTCAATGAGGGGAAAAAAAAAACAAAAAAAAAAAAACGGGACTGGCAGAAGAGGTCATAGCCATCCCAACTCAAAAATCTGAACTATCCTACTCAGTGCTCCAGAATTAAGTCGAAACATCTAAGCATGGCACGCAAAACCTATTATATTTGCAATAAACTACCTTTGTATCTCACTTTCCATCTTGCTGCATTTTACCACAGGTAAGCCAACACATTTTTTTTTTTAAGATTTTTATTTATTTATTTGACAGAGAGAAAGACACAGCGAGAGAGGGAACACAAGCAGGGGGAGTGGGAGAGGGAGAAGAAGGCTTCCCACCGAGCGGGGAGCCTGATGTGGGGCTCGATCCCAGGACCCTGGGATCATGACCTGAGCTGAAGGCAGACGCTTAACTACTGAGCCACCCAGGCACCCCAACACCACATTTTTAAGAAAAAGAAAACAAAACAAAAGCAAAAAACATAGGACTTTCTGATTCCTATGCCTTCGTATAAGCTATTCTGTCAGCCTGAGCTGCTTTGACTTGAGCCAAAATCCCACACTATTATTTAATACTTCATGCACATGCCACTGCCTCCAGGAAGGCTTCCTGAATACACAGACAGCTCTTCAAGTTGTTACAATCCAACTTTTTCGTGCATCTCTTGTAGCACTTACTCAATAGCTTACCAATAGTTTTGGTGAGCTGAGAACATGCATGTCTCCCTAGGGGCAGGAATCGCCCCTTATCAATCAGTCTCCCTATTTCCCCTGCAATCATCACACAGATGTCCAGGTACATAGTGTTGGTCGGTTACCCAATACTCATTCCCTGCCACAACTGCCTTATCGAACTCTCCCTACAAAGGACAAAAAGCTCACTTTCCCAGACCCCATTGCACCTAGAGGTGACCATGTACTCGCTTTGGGCTAAATCGTACGCTGAAATGTTTGGAGGACTTCTAAAAAATATGTGTCTTCTTGTAAAGGAAAAAGCTCACTGGGAGAGATCTGTTTTCTACCTGCCCTCCCTCCATCCTTGCTTTAGATGCCGTGTTCGTTCACGCATCTTGGAGTGGGAGAACCACCTTGGAGCCCCAAGAAGAAGGCCAAAACAACGGGATGCCCCCTCCCCGGGCACTGACATCTAGAGTCAATTTTTGTCATATGAGATAATTAAACATCCTCACTGTCTAAGTTTCTAGGACACAGGTAAAAGTGTCCTAAGTAAGACACTGCTTAATATCTTTTTAATTGAATTGAATGTGAGGATTTTCTATCATTTGAGTCCATTTGGCCTTCTCTAGTTACCTCCATCAGAGAGAAAGAGTCCCTTGGAACTCAGAGTCTCTGCCTCCAGCCCTGGACTGGAGAGAACACCGGGTCTGACCCCAGAAAACAATTACTCTCTCATGTGAATTTCTAATCTGGCTCAAGAAACACCATCTAAAGCCAAGTCATAATCTCCTTATGACTCCATTTACCTTTAAATGTCAAGTGCTGATTTTCGCCGTACCTCCCCCGAGAGGAATTATTGTTTAATGAGGAACATGGGCCATCATCTGCATCCCAGGACTTGTGACACTCGAGAGGTATTATCTCCACCAACCCGGAACCTCCCACGCATTAAACACACAGAGGTCAAATAAAATATTCTCCTCGCATTTTACAGTCCAAGAATCAGAGCTGAACTACTGGGCCCCAAGAGAATCAACAATTGGCAAACAGTCGCTGAGCTTCGAATGCACCAGGATCTAGGCACCGAGGGGGTCGTAGACGGAGATGGACAAGAGGGGGAAGGAAAATTAACAAATGCCGAATTAGAAACTTTATCTCAGTGCTTTAGTTTTGGTGGGTCTTCTCAACGTCACGATAATCCTAGGATTGAAAGATTAATATACCCATTTTCCTGAAAAGAAGCTCAGAGAAATGATTCAAAATGGTATTGCTAAGCCAAAAGGTGGAAACAATCCGGATGTCTTTCGACAGATGAATGGATCAAAAAAGTGTGGTACATCCACACAATGGAATTATCATGCAGCCATCAAAAGGAATGGAGTTCTTACACATGCTAAGATGTAGATGAACTTTGAAGACATGAGGCTACATTAAATAAACCAGACACAAAAGGGCAGATGCCGAATGATTCTACTCATATGAAATATCTAGAATTGGTAAATTTGTAGAGCTAGAATGTAGACTGAGAATACAGGGGTTGGGGAGTGTGTGTGAGTGTGTGTGTGTGTGTGTGTGTGTGTGTGTGTGTGTGTAAAATGGGGAGTTTTCGCTTAATGGTTGCAGAATTTCTGTTTGGGATGATAAAAATGTTTGGAAACAGACAATGGTGATGATTGCACAATATTGTGAATGTAATTAATGAATTGTACGCTGGAAAGTAGTTAAAATGGCAAATTGTGTTTTTTTAATATTATATATATATATAAGTACATAAATACATATATATCACTACGATAAAAAATATATCACTAATAAATGTTTTGACAGCAACTTAAAAGCTGTCTCGGATTTCAAAATCTGTAATCTTTCTAGCAAACTATAAAGAGGTCCTCAAAGATGTCCCATGCTGATTTATAGAACTTTCTACAAAAACAAAACAAAAATGTTCTACGTCTATAGATGTGGTAGCCACCAACCTCATATGGGTACTGAGAACTTCAAATGTGGCTAACATTGTCTAAGCAATTGACATTTTATTTTATTGGAAACTCAATTTTTTTTTAAGATTTTATTTATTTATTTGACAGAGA
>CM052892.1:14073989-14197323 GCA_028534135.1 Potos flavus | reverse complement strand
GAAAGCCCAATCCTAATGTAAACCAGGGACACTGAGTGATGACGATGTGTCAGTGTAGGTTCATCAGTTGCAAATGCACCGAGATATTGTTAGTGGGGAAGCCAGGGAGTGGGGTGCTGAGGCAGAGGGTATATGGAACTCTCTGTACTTTCTGCTCACTTTTGCTGTGAACCTAAAACTGCTCTAAAAAACAAAGTCATTTCGGGGCTCCTGGGTGGCTCAGTCGGTTAAGCGTCTGCCTTTGGCTTGGGTCATGATCTCAGGGTCCTGGGACGGAACCCCTGGTTAGGCTCCCTGCTCCGTGGGGAGTCTGCTTCTCTCTACGCCCCTCCCCCCGGCTCCTGCTCTGGAGCTCTGGCTCTGGAGCTCTCGCAAATAAATAAATAAAATCTTAAAAAAAAAAAAAAAATTAAAACAACATTACAACTCACCATGGGGACGGGAGGAGTCCATTGGTATCTGATTCCCGCCTCTCCTCCAGTCGCCTTTCTCACCACAAGCCTTGCAAATTCTATTCCCTCTGAGTCATCTTCACCCCTTTACTAGAGCAAGTTGGCCAGCTCCCTTACTTCTTCCAGCCCCAAATTCCCCTCTTTAATGCTTTCCTGAACCAGGAAAATAGAGTTCACTAGTCCCTCCTTGGTGTGTCCATGCGCTGAATAACTATCACAGCTTGTACTGTTGTTTTGTTACTGATCTGTCTCTTCTAACAAGTTCGGGGTTGCTCCAGGCTAGGTCTTTTTCCCCCCCACCAGTCTTGCCTGACCTGGCCTCAGGCAGTGTCTGAAGGCTCCACCAGCCCGGCCTCCCTCCAGCCACACAGCCTTCTTAGAGTCCTGCAACACACACAGACTTCCTCCCTGCCCTCCTCCCTTCTCTTCCTCCTGCCAGACCCCCTCCCCAACGAACTCAAACCCATCCTTCTGCTCAAACTCCGCCCCTTGGGAAAGCCTTCCCTGATTTCCCAGATGGAAATAGATGCCCCAGTTATAAGTTCTCAAAATATAAGGTGCTTTTGCCTTCAAGGAAAAATGTGTCTAAATAACTGTTTAGGAAAGCATTTGTTTAATTTTTTTCTCTTCCTTTAGGCTTTAAGCTCCTCATTCTGTTGTTTTTGTTCTTTTTTTTTTTTTTTACCCTCTCACAGTTTTATCCGAATTTCCTGCTGTATCTGAAGTTCCCAGCTTCTATTTTGGGAATACATGGATTAATTTCTCTATCATTGGGATCCAGGTAGGTGCTTAATAATTATTTGTGAAATGGCTGTATTCCTTTTATCTCCAGGGTTTTTAGGGCAGTTCCTGACGCAGAAGGAGTGGTCAGCAAATTCGGTGTTTGTTGAGTGAATGAGTGAAATGAATGAGAAGTTCAGACATCCTTGCACAAACGAACCACTCCACCTCTTCCTGACAGAAACTGTTTAGCATCATACACCGACTTTCAGACTGAAGAGGATGCTGCCAAGTATATACAAAAATGATGCTTTGAGGATGAGGACCTTTTTTTTTTTCATTTACTAAATATTTTTCAAGCATGCTCTCTCACCTTATTCTTTCAGTCCTGTTGCCTGTTGGGTAAATGAACCCCACTTGTAGATACGGGCAACTGTGTTCCAGAAGGAGCGTGTCCCGCCACGTGTAACAGCGCGCCAGGGGCCGGGCTGCCTGGCTCCCAGGAAACACACAGGCGGAGGGCTGAGTGGCTGGGACGCTGCCAGGACCGAGAAGCCAAACAAGTCCTCCAGATTCCTGGGGGCCAGAGCCGGATGGGGAGAGACAGAATGGACCCTGATTACAATCTGAGGGGGATTCTTCCGCTGAAAGCGCGCTGATTGGATTGTGCTGTGATTTCTAAGTCTGTGGGCAATCAAACAGCCCCCGGCTACCTCTGAGCAGCCGGAACTGGAAATCTGGAGGCGGAGGCTGGCCTGCTGCTGGGGGACCAGGCTGGGGGGCCAGGCTTGGCTCGGGGGCCTCGGGTCAGCTCCGCCTGAGGTTACCGCTCAAGTGGCAGCTGTCCTATTTGTCCCTTCCCAGCACTAACTGAAACATGCTTCGGAAGCAGGGCAGCTTGCCTGGGGGAGCAGGTGACAGGGGAGTCATGGGAATGACCCCGTATAACTGTGGAGTGTGCAAATGCTTATAACTTACATTTTCATTAGATCCTCCGAAGCTCTACGAAATCCGTACAATAACCCCCCACTAGATAGAGGCACACATCTGGGCTGGTGGAGGGGACATGTCGTGCTCCAAGTTATAAGGTATAAAGTCACAACTGAGAGAATTCCAAGTCGGCCAGACACTCAGCAACTACTATACTGCAATCCAGAGCTCGAGTCTCCAACATAAAGTCAAAACCTGAAAATACTGATAGAGACTAGATTTCCCAGGAAGACGATCATGGATCTGAATTCTTCTTGGACACCTACTCGGTGCCATGAGGCGTTCCATTCATATATCACCTGTATGGTTGAGATCATTATCCCACGTACCGCACGATGAAATGGGAGTTTGGCTCTGCACGGTGAAACTTTCTGCAGGAAGCAGGGCCGCCCCTTAAAACCAGACCAAGTTCTTTAGATTTTTCATTCTGCAAATTTGGGAAGCAAAAGCAAGGCAGAAAGGTAGTTTCCTTTACCCCCTTCCAAGCAACGCGCTGGGGCTACAGTAAAATGGTGGTACCCCTTCGGCTCTATCTGATTTCCAATTTTCAGAGACTTCCATGTAAAATATGGTTGCTTAAAATGCGAAAAGAAAGTTGAAGCGTGTCAAAAATGGGTGAGAAAGGGGCATCTGGAAAACGAATGAGAGAAGGTAAAGAGTAGAACAGAAGAAGGTCTCTCTCCTTGCCACCTTGGCAACGACGACCAGTTGTCTGTTTTGCATGTTCTGGCAGGGCTGACTTACCCGTCAGGCACTACGTCCTGGGCCCACAGGACTTTTAGGGGCCAATGTAAAGGTTTTAATCTTTCTAAAAACCAGAAGCAAAAATAATTGCATGTTTAGGTCAAAGAAAAGGTTTCAAAATATATTAATAATATAATCACCTTTATGCAAACATAACCATGAAATATTTTCAAAGTAGACGATGATATTAAGTAATTTTTTTAAACGCTATGGAAGAATGACCCACAAAGACAAAAGTGCCTCAGGTCTTCAGAAGTCAAAAAGTTGCCCTGTATGCTGACTTTGTTATTAAATACGCTTGGCCATTGAATGTGGAGCTAAATGGGCTAATGAGAATTAGTGAAATTGGAGTAGAATGTCATCAGGTATGTTCTGATGAACTCGCATGGTATTATCATTGGCAGACCTGAGGTTCTGAGTATTACCACGAGAACTGGAAATACGCCCCTCGGTGCACGTGGGCATTTCTCTGTTGGCTATGCCCAGCAGAAAGGGCTAAATTAAAGCTACCTTTAGCTTGATCATTTTCTCCATCTCAAAAATCACCCCTATGATGGGTCCTTGGGATGTAACGCTATCCTGGAGATTGGAATCAATATCTTTACTCTGGTTAAACAGGTTTTTTATGCCTAACCCAAATCTTGCTTATTCTAGCTTCAGTCTTTAGTTTTGCTTTTTAAGACTGAAAAATCCACAGATGTTGCTTTCCTCACATTATAGCAAGGATTCCTTGTAATGAAACCCGTTTGTGAGTTTGGCTACCTAATGTCTTGAGGGATGGACAGAGCACTTGCATGTCTGTGAGAAGCCACAGACTGTAGTAACAATTCAGTCATAAATTTTTATAAGCTGGGCAAGTCACTTCCTCTTGTGGGCCTTAGTTTCCCACGTCTGAGAAAGGTGAGTTACTGGCATATGAAGCTACTGGAAAATTTGAAGGATCCTGAGATACTGAACATACCGGATATTATGGATGGGCTTATCAGAGATCCCTTACAGTAAAATCAGTGTTATAGTGAGGATCTATCTTAGTGGTGTTCAAGAAGTTTTCTATTTTGTCAAAAGTAAGGATAGGCCTATTAGTTTCTGCATAGACAGTGACATTTCCAAGAATTTGTAGGGGGAAAGTAAACGTCAGACAGGTTATACACACACGGAGCAAATCAGGGGCAGTGCCAGGTTCAGGCCCTGGGGACAAGGCTGAGTGGGGGGCGTGGCTACACCCACTGCAGGAGTCCTCACATAATGGATACCTCCATCCTGCTGTTACAAAGCCTGCTTCTGGGCAGGACAGCTGAATGAGAAATCCCATTTCCCTTCCAATCATTTGAATGAGAAAGGGGCCAACATTAAACCGGGGGCAATTGTCTTTACATCACCCTGGGCACCAATTCTAATCACAAACTTGCAGACCACCGGCCTCTCGTGGCACTGATCTGGAGTGTGGAAATTATCACGTAATTTATGAGAGACCGGAGGTGCCTGAAAGTGACTTTCTCAGCATCTGTTCCCAAGCAGCCCCAAGAGCCAGGAAAGGAAGAAAGCTCAGGGGGTGGCTGGAGAAATGGGATTTCCCCCAGTTGTCCAAGAGTCCAACAGTCTTCCCCAAAGCTGGTCTCTTCCTGTTTCCCTCCTCCTGCCAGTCCTCTCCCTCTCCCTGCTGTTGAAGCTCTATCCCTCCTTCAAAAATTTCCTTCTAAATCCCACCTTTCTCTAAGAATCTGCCTAGCCCAACTCACCTCCTGCTACCCCCTTCTGGAATGTCCACCTCTGTCACCTGTGAATTTGGGGGGGGGGGCAGTTAGGCATGGTTCAAATTCAACCCAAATGTAATTATTCTATGAGTAAACACTGTTTGGACCCAGATGTCTCTCAGAGTCCCCCCGCCCTCCATTTTTTTTCTTGTGCAACACAAGGCTTAGATGCAATAAGAAACACTGGCTAATGGAGGAGGATAAATCTTGCATTCTGGACCCCTTGGGTACTATTCCAGCTGTGCTCTCTCCCAATGCTATGCCCTTGGGCATGTTCTTTCACACCTCTGAACCTCAGACTCCCCATCTGCAAAATGGGAAGAAAGTGATTAACCATTAATGGGTTCTTTTAAGGATTAAAGAAAGCAAAAATAACAAATGATTGTAGGCAGTGATGTGCAGTACGAATGCAAGAAATGGCTATTATTATCTCTCCAATAAGAACAGCTGATGTGTTCAGGGAAGTAACAAACTTGACATTGCTCTTTTTTTTCAGCTCAAGAAAGGCAAACACTCTCTTTGAAATTTATTTGTTGCAGGATAGGGTTTGGTCATTCAACTATGAATTAAAAGATATCCTTAGGCACCTTCCATCTACTCACCTAAGTTCCAGCAGGAGAGAGAGAGAGTATCAAAACACCAGGCAAAGAATGAGCCCCTGTGCCTTAACTCTGTTAAATCATATATTGTTTAAAGGCGATGGGGCCTCATCCAGAGTGTAGGAGTCTTTTGGTGGGGGGCCAGCATGGTGTTGGTATGTCCTCAGTATTTGTGAACTTACTGCGTTACTGGATTTTTAACTGGAGCTTCCAGTATGCAATAGAGTTGCGTTGGGTTCTCTGGTGATAATATATGTTGAAGGAAGGATACAGGAATTTAGATCCCAATATATCAGAGACAGGGGAAGGGAGTGAAGTCAGGGGTCTGACCCGACCGCTCTGACTTGATGTGACTCAGTCAGTATAAGTGACTTTAATCTCTGAGCCTCAGTTTCCCTAGAAGTCAGGAAGGAAAGATGCAATGGCCACACAGACCAAGAACAACTAGATGAAGAATGAAATATAGAGGCAGGAGTTAAGAAGTCAATATAATGGTAAACAGCAACTTTTCTCAGCAGGAATAAACCAGGGAATAAGAGAAAGTTCGTGCAAACCCACTGGCTTTGATGGATTGCTAAACATGAAGTAACAGACATCAATAAATGTCTTATGACTCTTGGACTCCCAGAGCACGTGGGGAGTTGTCCAGCACTCAGAGATCTGAAGATCACACTTGGAGGTTGGAATCGTCTTGGCCCCACCCCTTCACGGATCTGTCAAACACTAACTATGGCCCTGTGTTAAGCACACTCCCTGGGGAAACCGAGAATAAACAAGACAGCCATAATCCCTGCTCTCATGGAGCTTACAGTCTAGTAGGCAAGACAGACGATTAGATAGTGAGAATGAAATATCACGTGAAAAGCAGGAAACAGTGCAGAGAATATGGGAATATACAAGAGGGGCTGTCTGACCTAGCCAGTCGTTGGAGAGGGTCTCCATTTGAAATATTATATAATGCTAGAATTTAAGAATGAACAGAAGGTTGACCAGGCAAAGAACAGTGGAAACCATCCCCAAGAAAGGAAAGAGCAAGTGTGCTTGAGACACGGAGATAAGAAGGCAGGACTCCTGCCCTCGTGGTGTTGCCAGGATAATGCACAGAGCATAGAGAAACAGGCATTCCAAAATCGCAAAAAGAACAACCCGCATGGTTAACCAGCGTGGCAGAAAGCTCCGTCCCATTTCCAGGACTATATCCACAGCGGGTGTGTGCAGGGGACACGGGAACTGAGCAGCCAGCCTCATGGCAAGGCCTGGCCTTACTGAGGGCCCTTTGTGTGACCCTGGACTAGTCCCGTTCCCCCCTCCAGCCTCACTCTCCCCAAGAGGAGGTTATATCAGATACTTACAGACCGACTTCCTACTCTGAAAATCCTATGCCCCGGCATGACTTAGCAATTTTCAGGATTTGTTCTTTACTTCTAATAGAATCACAGTTGTTTTTTGTGTTTTGTTTTGTTTTTTTCTTCCACATTATGCCCCTTTATGTGGAATGGGTGGCATTATTTATTTCTTATATCCTCAGGACTTAAATCCCTGAATTATTCTAAATCTTGCCCAGGCCTGACATCACAAATAAATCCTCCATCCCAGGGGAATGGAGATAAATGGGGGCTGCCACTCCTGTGACCTCCATCAGGGATCTGGCTCCAACATTCCACCCAAGGAAAACACTGCACCAAGTCAGGCTGGAGGGGGAAGGGGAACATAAGAAAAGACAGGAAGGAAGGATGGACGCCTAAAGCTGAGCATTCTTGAAAAAGACAAAAGCAGCAGCTTCCATCTCAAAGACCCCCAGCAGCCTGAGGGGACCCAATTTGGGGTCTTTGCTTTTAATTTTCAGAAGGAAAGGAGTTTGAGCCTGAGTAGGAGACAGCCCGTTACAGCAAGAGCTCCCAAACCGGGGGCCCTTGCCGGGCGGACATGGAGCCCTGCCCCCACTAGACTGTGTGACCTCTGCCAGTCATCCCATTCTCCCCAAGACGGAGTTTCCTTGGCTCTAAAGCAAAGACGCCATCATCTCCTCGAAGAACTGCTAAAACAAAATTGCCTGTGTGGAAATGCCTAATACCGGCATGGGGCACATAAAATATTTAATGAAGAGTGGGTGAGGCTAAACCAAGGTGGGGGCTCTGTGGAGAGCTGGCAGGAACATCCATGGTTCGCCATCCATGTAGCGGCACATACCTCACAGGTGGGCGAGTTCCCCTGCCCCCAAAAGGAGAAGGGACAGCACAGTTGATTGTGAGCCTATGGGCAGTGGAATTACCAGTGTTGGGTGTCCATTTTAGTTCCATCTACGTTTAAGACTTTCCTAACCTCTCCGAGCCCCAGGCTCGTCAGGTGCACAAAATAGTACCTACCTCAGGTTATTTTAGGATTTAAAATGATTCTGCGTATCAAGCACTTAGGATGACACCTGGCACCTTACAGGTGCATGATAAATGATGGCTAGCAAAGCTTCCTGATCTCGCTGGTTTCTCTGAGATCTCTATCAACTACTTTGTGTCTGTGTCATCTACCCCACCCCCAAACCGCTTTCTGTGAACCCCCTTGCCCCAGGAGGCTGACCGACCTCTACAGGCTGTATTATCCGGGTTCTCTTCCCTTCTGCTTCCGGGTAGTATGTGGGACTGGCAGATCAGTGAGCGGCAGGGGAGAGAAGTCAGGTTATGTACGGTCCTCACTCCCTCCCTGTTGAGCTGTGGTCATGATAGCGGGTGGGAGGGGCACCTGGGGGGCTCAGTTGGTTAAGCGGCTGCCTTCGGCTCAGGTCATGATCCCAGGGTCCTGGGATTGAGCCCCGAGTTGGGCTCCCTGCTCAGCGGAGAGTCTGCTTCTCCCTCTCCCTCTGCCTGCCGCTCTGCCTACTTGTGATCTCTCTCTCTCTCTCTGTGTCAAATAAATAAATAAAATCTTTATAAAAAAAAAAAAAAAGACAGCGGATGGGAGAACCTGTTACCAGTCCTTCCTGGCATCACTGTTGCCTCATCTGGTTCCATCAGGAGGGGGGCAAGAGCGTCCCCCATGAAATGAAGAATCTGGCTCCTATTTCTGAGGTTTGGATACACATAGCTTCTAAGCCTCACCTTTCCCTATCTGGGCAAGCTGGTAAGAAAGCCTGGGTGCTCCCTCCTTTGGGTGCTGGCTAGAGACTCCAACTGTGCAAATCCCTGCCCGGCCTCATCTTGGAACCAGAACAAAAATCCAGGCCCAGCCTCTCTCGCTGGCTCTCTTAAGCCATGCTGGACCTGCTTGAGAGGCTGCCCCTGCTCACCCCAAAGACCTGAATTATGTGAATAACCAACCTTTCCATACCCGCTCTGTGTATATGTAGTATCATCATTTCAACCTCTACACTAACGTTGGGATGGGATTATGTCCTGCCTTTGCAGGGTGACAGAAACACCCGGACGCTCACGAGGCCTCACAACCGCTGGCCCCGCCTCACCTTTCAGTAAACCTGCCACAGCTACTTCTTCTGACCGTGCTCAGAAAGGAGCCGTCTGTTTCCTGCCAGCACCCTGGTACAACGTGAAGGTTCATGAGCATGTTCACTCATTACGCATCTGTTAATCGCCTACTTGTGCAAGTTACCCTGTGTCTAAGCGGAATGGGTGGTGGAGGACGGCTTTACGGCACGAGAAACAAAACAAATACTTCACATACACCATCTTATTTCATCCTCTCAACAGCCCTGCAGAAGTGGCATCGTTGGTGCCAACTGGTAAACCAAAGTACAGAGAAGAAAAGCATTCAAAGTAACAGAGCTCGGTCACGGCAATGGGAAGGCAAGAAACTAGGATTGACTCCCCTCCAACCCTCCTCCTCTTCGTGAAGACACAGGTATGATGTCACAAAAAGGGGTAGGACATGGGATGAGATACACGCAACGCACACTATAAATCATCAGCACATTTGTGGTTAAGGTTGAAGGCCTGTGAACAGGCCTGCCTAATGGGCCTGCAAGCATCTGTAGGATTTCAACATATGGATAGGCTATGCAAAGAGGGTCTGGGAGCAGCACTGGGGACATAACATGGAAATGTGGGAGAGATATGCTGAATCTGGGCTTCAAGACCTTGCATGTCATCAGCCATTAGTCCCTACCTAGTGCAGCCGTGCCTTGTCCATAGTCACAAACATACCTCTTCCTCTAACCCACTGAGACTGTGTAGTGCACACTGCTTTTGCAAAGAACCTCAGTTTCCCCATCTACAGTAGGTGGGCTGCTTTGTTTTATATCCACTTACTTAAACACGGATTAAATCCACTGGTAGCATTACAGTAATGGAACCTAAGAGTTAGCACTCTGGACCCAATTCATAGTAACTCATGTCTTGTCCTACCCACTCACTTCCACTAGCCTAGGAACCATGTGATTGAAAACATGACCGATACATGTTTCCCCTTGAAGCCTGTGTAGTACCTAATATAGGGTGGCATCCAAGAAATGTTTGCAGAACATTAAATTAATGTGGTCCAGCCTCCTCTTCGGCTAAACTTGGAAAAATCAAGGACCAGGAAGGTAACGACTTGTCCAAAGTCACCATGCAGATTAATGGCTCCTTCAAGGCATCAACCCAGGAAAGACCCACTCTCAGAACTCACCTTCAAGGGCTTATTTGGTAGGTGATGGCTAGGTTTGTGGGACTTCCATCTAGTATCCCAGATGGGAGGTTAAAACAAGAGACAGGCCAGGTGAGTCTTTCTGTGAGCAAAAAGAAATATGACGAGCCTTTTGAACTTGCCTGAATTCTCTGACAAGTTTAATCAAGTACAAAATAAAAGGTAGGTATGATTTACCCAGTTTTTCCAAGCGCTGTGGATGAGGTACCTCACAGAAAACTACAGGAGATAAACAACGGGGGGATGGGGTATAAAAGGTGGTGGCAGAACAGGAGGCAGTTAGGTCTCAGGAAACAAAGGTCTGGTAGCTCAAAGAACAGCAGAGGCTTGTTGAGCAAGCCCGAGAAAAGCAGCCTAGGCTTACAGAAGGAGCTGGACTCAAACTTGAGTTACAAGATGTACCAGGAACTCGGAGCCCCACAGTGTCAAGGACCCTATCAAGAGGCACAGTTGAGAGAAAGCAGGCATCACAGCAGTCTGCCCACCTCTGTCTTGGCATTGCTCCCGTACTGGGTAACATCAGACTATGCTTCAAGCACAAGTCCCAAACCGCAGGGGCTTCAAGGATAATGGTGTGTGTTTGACTCACGTCCATCCCTGTTTGGTAAGTGGGCCTCGACTCATTATAGGCTCTCAATGACCCCAGCAGGTGGGGCAGCCACCACCTTAAATATTGCCACTCTCCATGTGAGCAAGACAGAGAAAGTCCTGGAATGTCTTCCCCTGACAGGTTCATGCTCTGGCTCGTAAGCGGCGCCCAACACTTGCACTCACAACATTAGTTACCTGAGCCATCCGACAATAGGCAGGCGGAGAAGTGCCAGGCAAGCGGGAGCCCAGATAGAAGGAGAATCAAATCCTAGACAAAGTGGTACTCACAGTTTTGGCCAACACACCCTCCCAGGACAGCCTGCCATGTCCTGACGATGTGGGGAGCCTCAGCAAGCCTCTGAGCTGAGTGAAGGGTGGAGGCAGCTTGGATTCGTCTGTGGAAAGGCACCGGCCTGGGGGTCTACAGGTAGCCCAGGCGTGCCGCCCCCTTCCTGCAGCCCGTGGGTGATGCTCTGGGAGCTCTTTGCCGGCTCTTTCCGAGTGCGGATTCTCCTTGAGAGAATATGACAAGGTAACATAGCATTCTGTTTGCTCGGTGCCCCTGACACGTTACATAATCGAGCCCCGTTCTGCCATTACGCAAGGCCTCGTCGTTTCCCCTTGTAAACTCGAGGGCAGAGACCTTGTCTTACTCATCTTGCAAAACCCAGCGCAGTTCTTTACCGACTGGAGGCACTGCCTCCAGTTTATTTAATGAATGAACGGATTACATTTTCTGTAAACGGTAGCTTGAAGGGCTCAGCCTAGCCAACTGTGGATGTTCCAAGGAGTATGTACAATAATACCGACAATGTCGATGATCAGCTGATGAAGATTGATGGTAAATATTAAAAATAAAAAATAACACGCATGGAATGTCAATTTATAGATCCTTTTCACCTTTATTCTGTTTTAATGTTCTCATTAACTCTATGTGGGAAGCAGAGTGAAAGATGAGGAAGTTGAGGTCCCAAGAGGTAACGGGATTTCCCCAAGGTCACAAGAGAGAGTCAAGGTAGAGCTGGATTAGAAGTGCAGGCCCAGCACTCTTTGCCTATGATCTTTCCACAAGAATTTTTCTCCTCTCCTCCATTCCCCCTATAACATAAATAAGCCCTTATTATAATATTTTTTTTCCCTGCATCTTGAGATTAGGTTCCTGAGTCATCCTTATGACCTCAGACTTGGTGTGTGAGCTCCCCATATCCACTGCAGCCACCCACTTTGCCTCCCTGCTCATGCAACCCAGCTCTCAGCAACACCTGCTCCAAACCACAAATAGCAACAACTGCTTGTTCTTTGGTGAGTCCTTTAATTGGTGGGGATGTTTTCAGAGCAGAATAGAGGCTCGGTCTTATATGGCTTCACTCCTCCATTTTGTGTGCTGTTTTATAACAACAATAAACACAAACAAACTACAACAAGAACAAGCCACACTATGGTGTAAGCTTCTCTTAGCAATTCCCTGCAACGGCGCCTTGGGTGGAGCAGGGACGCTCATTGAACAGATGAATAGTGTGAGGTCTACAGATTAAGTGACAAAAAAGGCAGTATAGTGCGTGGTTAAGAACACGAGCCACAAGAATCAGCCAAATCTGGGGGCGCCTGGGTGGCTCAGTCAGTTGGGCGTCTGACTCTTGATTTGGGCTCAGGTCATGATCTCAGGGTCATAGGATCAAGCCCCGCATAGGGCTCCATGCTCAGTGTGGGGCCTGCTCTCCCCCACCCCCAACTCACGCATGCTCTCTCTCAAATAAGTAAGTAAATCTTTAGCGGAAAAAAAAAAAAAAAAAATCAGCCAAATCTGGGTACTAGTGTGGGCTTTGCTGCTTCTGAGCTCTGTGAACTTCTGGTACTTAATAACACCTCTAAGTCTCAAATTCATTCTCTGTAAAGCAGGGACATGTTCCCAATCCTCTTACGTTTGCTATAAAGATAAATGAGAGAATGCATATGAAGCTCCTGCAGAGGGACCCTTCATGACAAGCAGTGAGCACAGGAATTACGTCACTCGTGTCTGCTTTCCCTCTGGACGGGAAACTCCTAAACGATAAGAAGGCCCTCTTCGTTTGTCCGTGCCTGCTTCCCCAGAGTCTAACACAATGCCTGGGCCACACTCAATGCTTTAAAAACTCTTAGAATTATTATAAGACTTGGCTGAGTTCACATAGGTATCTAATGTATTTATAAAATCACTGAGGCTGTTGCATCTCAGACATACGAAACTTGGCTAGCTCTCACCCAGTGTTATTTTTAGGTTTGCTTAGAATCACTGAAAACTTGAGGACAGAGGGACTTTAGGCCAGCCTCCACCCATTTGCAAGAGTCGTCTCCGCAATGCCCTATCCTGTTTCCCTACAATAAGTTCTGTACAATATTCCCCTACCCAGCGTGTGGCATGTGCTGTCTTAACAAACAATTTCCACTTGTAATTCTTCGGGTTCTCACTTGTAAAACAGAATAGCAATCCCAGGCCTCAACCAGACCACAAGAAAAGGGAGGGTGAGTCAGAAATGAGTTTCCTGTAGCTAACAACCTGGAAGTGGGCATGACTTAAACAGCAGCAAAGGATCAGGGACTGGCGAAAGTCGTAGAATGTTGATGCAGTCATTCTTCATCGACCTTGGAAAAGTACAAGAGTTGACAAGAACAGATCTGAGAGCTCTAGAATTCTTAATCAAACAAAGGTTCTGGGAAACACACCCTAAGCTTCAGAGTTTTGAATCTCACACTCAATACAAACTAAAGAAGGCATCCACAACAGAAAAAGAGTCATAGGCTTTTTTTTTTTTAACTGTTCAAGATACTAATCTACTAAATACTGGCCTTTTTTCATGTGTTCAGTAAACACAGCCAGGGTAGTAGGAACTGCCGAAGAAGATTCTCATACATGCTTTCCATTATGGAGTCTCTGCCTTGCTACAAAGTTTTTAGAATAAACGAATTCCGTGTATTTGGGGAAGGTAAGCCTATAATTGTATCTCTCATCACTCTTCTTCATTTTCCCAATATATATACGTTTATAAATTACCTCTGGGTTGAGGGCACCTCTGGTGGGAGGTGGGAGACTCTTCTTCGTTTTCCCAACATATGTACGTTTATAAATTATCTCTGGGTTGAGGGCACCTCTGGTGGGAGGTGGGAGACTCTTCTTCGTTTTCCCAACATATGTACGTTTATAAATTATCTCTGGGTTGAGGGCACCAGAGGGTGGGCGAGCACCCTCAGCCTCTATGCAATTCTAAAGGCAAACATCATAAAACTGCTTTGGTTTCCCAGGAACCAGAACGATGATTGCCATGTGCTAAGAGTTTTGATCTAAAAAACATGTATAAAAATAACGCGCATTTTTAACATGTTGGTTTATAAATATAAAATCCCATTATCACAGAGCCACAGTCAGCCCAGTCTCCGAGGATTACTGTGCATTTAACGCAGTAGGAAAAATAATCACTGGTGGGCTTAAGCAATGCCCCAAACCTTGACTGCAGGTATCGGCACTGAAGAGACCTGCCTGAACTCAGGTCAGGTAAAATGGGGCAAATCTATATAAGTCATCATTTACTTAGGGGAAACTAAAGTGCTGTTAATGAAGACAGAAATTCTTACAACAAACTCAAGACAATACTTGCCAACGAAAGGACAGGCCAGCCCAGATTAATAAATTCGCTTAAGTGTTCTTCCCTGCTATGGCTATTTGTTAAAACTGGAAGAGTGGTATTCAAATGTAAAGTCCCTCTTCTGGTTGCTAATAATATTATTTTATTTTTCTAAGCACCAGTGATCCTGATTGCTCTTGGAACGTCTTGGGAAACAAGTCTCTATGTAACGTGATTATAATGATTCATTACATTTGTGTAGGGTTTTGTAGCTTAGAAAGCACTTTCCATCCATTATTAATATTATCATTATTAATAATAATAACTACCATTCATTGTGTGCTTTTTAGGGGCCAGGCCCTGTTCAGTGAACAGTAAACACGATATCTATAATCATTACAATATCCCCGCAAAGAGGCTGCGGACACCCATTCCACGTGGCAGGAGACCGAGGCCGCTCGAGGTCAACTAACCGAAGACGGCGTAACTCGTAAGTGGCGGGGGTGACACTAAACCTCATGTCTGCCTGACCCCGGGTCACAGGCCATTTTCTCTCAAACTGTGGCACGTCATGTGGCCTTACAATTACCAGTTTCCTATCTGTTATCTGCCATCCTTCTAGACTAAATGCTCCTTGAAGGCAGGAAATGTCTGCTGTTCAGAGTCATGCTGCCACTACCTAGCACAATGCTTGGAACATGACAGGCCCTGGACGGCTATCTGCTAAGAGAATGAATGAAGAAGTCAGCACACAGTGAATTCTTACGTCTCTTGGGAGGCAAGGAGATCACTTGGGATTTTCTGTTCATATAAACAGGGATATGAAGACTCGAAGAGGTAAAGCGACGTCCCCAAGGGCCCACAGCTGGTAAGTGCTAGTGACAGGACCCCATCCTAAGCACCCCCGACTCTCGGTCTATCTGACCGGCCATCCCCAGGCCTCAGCCATCACGGCGTGTGCATCTGTTGGGTCATGGCAGGCCAGCTGACAAGCAGCGGGGAGGAGCTACAGGCCAGCTCTAAGCCCAGGTGCACTGCCCACCCCCCCACACACTCCCACCCTCGCCCCCCAGCCCAGATGGAAGCCCATGAATGACTGTGAAATGTGGAGGCTCCTGTTGGGGAGTGGATGAGGCTGGAAAGGGTAGGAGACGCCAAGCTGACAATTCAGGCAGCCAAATTCAATTTGAGGGAATTTGGTTCAGTGCTTTCCATTAACAACCCTCTAAGAAAAATATAATTCCCAGGACTAAAGAAGGAAAGGAGAAAAGAAAACAACTTTTCATCGTGTGCAGTCAATGCAAAGCAAATCAATCACACTCTTTCTCGCCCGGCCCGGGAATGCCTCGGCAAACACCAAAGGCGCGGGGGGCCTCTGAGCGCCTGGCCGGTCCTCAGGGGGCGATGGCGAAGAGAAGCATCGAGAAGAGAAACAGCAGACCTGCAAAAGCTTATCTCCGTTCCAGGCCACCTTCAATCATACAAAGAAGCCTTTACGGTTCAGAAAACTCTTTGCCTACGTTTGGTCCCCAAAGCCTTTGGAAATGGGAAACATTATAATTCCTATTTTATAAATGAGAAATTGGATTTGAATAATTAGGTAATGTGCTCAATATCAACTCATAAGTGGCGGGGATTTGAGCCCAGGTCCTTGTGACCCCAGACTCTTCAACTAGACATTCCCAAAGAATGACCCAAGGGAGAGCAGACACTAAAACCAGCTGGACGTTTGCACGCGCGCTACGGCTTTTCTATTCCAGTTCAAGCTCATCCTGACATGGGAACTAAAAGGGTCTACTATATTTTAACATGGCAACATCACTCCCTGCCTTGTCTCCCTCATCCAAGCCAAACCTGAACAGAACTAGCAATGCGTTAAATTCCGTGAGCGCCGTTCCTGCCAGAGCGCCCTCTCACCTGCCCACAGCGAGCTGGGAGCAAAGTGTCCCAGGAAGCCTGACCGAAGGGCAGTGAGGCACCTTTGTTGAAATGCAGACTCAGGAGCCAGGTGACAGGACCTCGAATCCCAGCTTTGCACTTAACGTTTGCACGACCTTGAGTGAGGTTTGTTACCTCCCCGTGCCCCAGTTTCTTGATCTGTAATATCAGCACAGCAGCTGCACCTCACCCCCCAGCGTTGTGAGGATTAATGGAGATAAGACCTGGAGCCCTTAGACGGTGTCTGGGAGACGGAAAGCATCTCATAGATTTTGTTATTATCATGGCTAGATGTCAAAGCCCCGACGGATCACAGCATGCTCCAGCGGGGAACCCCTTGCAGAGACATCTAGTCTACCTTGCGTATTCTACGGAGGAGAAGACGGGGTCTTGGAGACAGGAAGCCCTGCCCCCGCCCCCACCCCACACGTGGAGAGCCAGCAGCAGGAAGTCTCCTGTGCCCCAGTGGGGGTCTTCTGTGGCATTTCCCCACCTTTCTCAAAGCCTCATGTTTCCATGGGACTGTGTCCCTGAAAACAAGTCCCCTTTTCTCACTTGTGAGAGGGGGTGGCTGGCCTTGGCTGAGCAGGGTTTTCAGGGAATCCTTAAATGCTACTTGGCAAAGCAGCGACTGATACTTCCAATGTCTTGTTGAACATCCTTGATCAAGAAGCTGCACGAGGCCAGACTGCAGTCCCCTGGGCCCATGTGGGCACATTAACTGCCAGCCGATACAATGATTCGAGGGCTGATTATGTCCTGGGTGGATTAGCCCTGTGCCTGGCTTTTCCTTGCTCTTTCTGATGTCCCTTGGTCATTTCATGGCTCACTAACACTTTCCCCCAGAGGAGGAGGAGGGAGGGGAGAGCCTCGGAGTTGCTGATCAGTCAGACACTGGCGGTAGGGAGCAAGTCTTACCAAAGCTTCCAGCACAAAGACTCTATCTGCCAACACAGACCGGTTCACATGCATGAGCAGAGGGGTGTCTCCAGTCACAAGCTAGGACCCTGGATTTGGCCAGTTCAAATCCCAGTGCTGCTACTTATTAGCTATGTGAATGCAGGCCACTTACGTTCCCCCACTGAGCCTCAGTCTCTCCATCTATACACTGAGACTAAGAACACCTACTCAAAAGGTTGCAAAAATCACATGAAACAATAAATACAAGACATACAGGACAGTGTCTGGCACATAGTAGGTACTGAATAAGTCTTGCCCGTTATTAAAAATAATTTTGAAGAGTGACCACCCTTATTGTGATGAGCCCTGAGCAATGGACAGAACCACTGAATCAATACATTGTACCCCTGAAACTAATATAATATCGTATGTCAACTAGACTTCAGGGTTTTGTTTTGTTTTTTAAGTCTTAAAAAACAGGTTCTGACTAATGTGTGCTCCAGATCCTGAGGTTTTGCAGTTTACCACCTCTCCCCTGCAAACCCTGGCTGAGGCTGGCTGCCTAGAAAAATACTCTGCAAATTTATCACACGGGTTCTTGTTTGTAAGCACATTGGAAGCAAGAAGCATAAAGGGCAAACTTGAATAGGAAGCCAGATTTCCACCGAATTCCCATGGTTTTAACACTTCTAAGTTGTGGCATCACGTCTGGGGAGTCACTGGATTTCTCTGAGACCCAGTTTCCTCATCCCTCCACTGGGGGTGACGGCATTTCCAGATGGGCCACCTGCACGTGAGTGTGGGAAAGGGGAGTACACGCATTCTGGTTGCTGTCAGTGGCATTGCTGTTATTACTGCTAGTGGGTGGGCATATTCATAATTACTGAGTGCTTAGTGTGAGCCACACATTGAAACATTTACCTAGTTTTACGCTGATACTGGAGCTCGGTGTGAATCCCATTTTACAGATGCGGAAATTATGCTTAGAAAGATACTCGTTAAAACCTCACTTCTACAACTTTCTCTGATGCCCACCTGCTCAAACTCCCTAAGTCTGCCTCACATTCCTTTAGCCACTAATGGGATCTTTAGTGTTTTATTATGTGTTGTTTGAGCACACGTTTATCTACGTGAGGTGCTCAAATCAAGGGCAGAGTTATCTTCATTTCTGGATCCCTGGTATCTCACACGGTGCCTAAATCATTGTCCACTGAAGTGGAAACCCACCAGGTCAAATGAAGGGAGGCAGCCCAGCGAAATGTGCTCTTACAGAGTTAGAAGCGTCTGCTTGGAAAGGCCACTTTTGAAGGGGAAATGTGATTACAGAGATGCTGGGGTTATCAAGAGTGCTTAGAAGAAATCCAGGTGGGAAATCAGAGCGCAAACTGGAACATATTCCTTCCTTCATAATGAGGGAGAAAGGAAACTGATGATGACTCTGAGGTGGCAAAGATCCTGAACCCATCTTTGATAACCTGTTTTTTACCAGAAACAGGAAAAAAAAAAAAGAGAGAGAGAGAGAATAAATGTGGACAATTAGGAAGTAATTAAGATCTCGCAGAAGCAGCTATGACAGAAAGCAGTTAAGGGAATACTTAGTGATTTGGGGGAAAACACAAATCAGCAGGTTGGACAGCATGTATCCTAAGGTGTTCCCAAGAAGAGCTAATATAGTTAGTGAAGCACTCACAATTATTTCTGAAAAGTCACGGTAGAACAGCAGCATAATATATACTTAAAATTTTGTAAAACATCAAATGTCATATTTATCTTTTAGACAAAAGGGAAAAAATACAGGAAGCAGGCGCTTTAAGAACTAAGAGGAGAAATACTTCCAACGGCTACGTGACAGGCACTGGCAGATAGAGCATCCCACGGGACCATCCACGTGCAAGCCTGGCCTGGCTTCTTCCCATTTCCCGGAGCAGGAAGCCAGGTCTCTGGATGTGGAAGCAAACTGTCCAGGGACAGCCGCTAATCATGGCCTGAGCTGGGACTCAACCCCAGTCTCTGCCTTCCTCTGGCAGAGCCCGAGTCTTACCCTTTTTATTGCTTCTCTACAACAAAGATTAACAAATTGGACACAACCCAGGAAAACAAAGGAATTATGAGACTGCATAAGACTGGGGTTATAAAAACAGCACCAATCACAGCCCACAAACATGATAGCTTTTCAATAGCATTACAAAGACGGTGGATGAAAAGATCACAAGATGACTTAATCTGGACCACAGTAACTCAAAACCGTTTCTCACAAAATTAATTCAAATAAGCTAGGAGGGGCTGCAAAGCGGCAAGCCTCTGAAATTAGCTCAAAGGCAGTAAACAAAGAATGATGGTGGACATAATTCAATACCAAGGAAGGCACCAAGTCTGGGGGAGCTCAAAGCCCCCCATAATGTCATTTCATGAATCCTCCCAGCTAGTTAGAGATGCACAGCACGACTGAGTTAAGGTGCTGGGAGGAGGAGAGTCTTGAGTGAAGCCTCATTTTGAGGCCTGGAGTTAATAAAGGAAGAAAGGCCCAGACAAGGGCTAGTTTCCTTTCTCACTATGAGCACCTACAAAAGAGGAGATGTGGGCATTGCATAAAGGAGGAAGGGGTCAGGCTGGACATGACCCCCAACATCTGGAGGAACCAAACACCACCAACCCAGAATTGGACACCCATTATGTCAGGTCCTGCCTGACCACTGTGGTCCTCATCGACCCACTCTTTCCAACTGACCAGCAGGCTGATCTCTAGAACCAGTTCTTCCTCCTGATGGAAGTCCCTGATCCCTAGTCCTTACCTAGACCACCCTCTAAGGTCTGGAGTTCACTGATAGTCCCAGACCAAACTCTCTCCCATCACACGTTCAGTTCATGCAATAAATATGTCCTTGCATTACTATGCGTCACACACTGTGTTAGGTCCTCAGGACAGAAGATGGACAATGCGGAAGTCTTTGCTCTGCCCTCTAGAATCTCAGACCAGAGGAGGGTGTTTGAACTGGGATTTGCAGGGCACAATGTAATCTTGCTTGAATTTATGTTCAGAAGATTCATCATTCTTCACAGAGGTTTAGGTGTATGGTTCAAGGTCACAGTGTGAGCAAATGCTCGAGCTGCATTCAAATCTGCGTCTCTACTACCCACGCTCACCAAAGCCATCCACAACTGACGTCTGTGCCACCAGTTCATGGCTGTAGGTCAAGAAAAAGAATAACTTCCATGACTGAGCATCTATTTCATGCCAGGCATTTTGCTTAGCACAGGATCTCATGCAATCTTCACAAATCCTATTAAAGAATCATCACTAACCCATGTTGCATGTCAGGAAAGGAAGGCTCAAAGAGGCACAAGGTCATAAGTAGTTTATATGTACAGAAGTGAGAGATCCCAGCTCTCTCTAAGCCCCAAGCCTTAGAGACTTTAAGAAACCCACTGCTTAGCAAGGATATGTATGTTTCCTAATACTGCTGTAACACATTGCCAGGAACTCAGGAATGTAAAACAATAGAAATGTGTGATCTTACAGCTTTTGGAGGTCAGACAACCAAACAAGCTTTCACTGGGGCAAAAATCAAGGTATTGCAGGGCTGCATTCCTTTCTGGAGGCTTGAGGGAAGAATCCCTTTCCTTGCCTTTTCTAATCCCCAGAGCTGCAATCCTTGCTCCTGGCCCCTTCCTCCTTCTTCAAACCTAGCAGCATGGCATCTTTGAGTCTTCCTGTGACTCTCTCCACATCCCTTTCCCTAGACTCTAATGCTCGTGCCTCACTCTTAAAAAGACCCATGTGATTATATTGGGCCCATCCAGATAATTCAGGATAATCTTCCCATCTCAAGATCCTTAACTTACATCACATCTACAAAGTTCCTCTTGTGATACGCCAAGCCTATTCAGGTGTTCAGATGTAGACATCCGTGGGTGTGGGGGCATTACTGAGTCTACACAGCATAGCAGAAGCATACTTAACTACAGTAAAAACTATAAATAATAAAGAAGACACTGAGGTTCACAGAGGTAAAATGAGTCTTTGGGGACATGTGTGCATGTGGCAAGGTAGAAATCTAAACCCATATTGGTCTAACTTCAAAGTCTATTTTCCCCCTTACTACAGCACACACAGGCCCCAGGAAAATGTCACAGACAGATAAACCATCCAGCACATTCAAATGGATAGGCAGCCAGATCCAAAGGAATAATCACCCGGGAAGGTTTCAAGATAGATTCGGTGACTCTCTCTGGATTGGTGGGAAATGGCTATGGACTATGTGATGCTACATGTCTTTGGAAATATCAAGAAATAGATGTTCGGGGGTTAGCTGAATGAAAAAAAAAAAAAAAAAGAGTCCTCTTTCTCAGCAGCCAGAGAGAGTGGAGGAAAAAGGCTGTTACAGGGAGTAGGACAAATATGGATTCAGGTTCCAGACCTCCTGACTCCAGCCACGAGTAGTTTATGTCACTTCTTTGGGCTCGGCTTCCTCATTCCACAGTAGAGGCAGTGATGTCTGCTTGGGATGAGCCAGCGAGGCAACACCTGTGTGGTACTCCCCACTGCACCCTGTACATGGTAGGAGCTCGGTAATTACAGGCATTTTTTTACTTTCCTTCTCTGTCCTGACTTAGGTGTCAGAAACAAAGACACCCCGGTTTTGTTTGAAGACAGACTTCTAGCAGTACAACTGATCTTGAAAAACCAACCACTCCCTCTTCTTGCCTGTGCTCAAGGCTTGACTGAAGGCTTAGGGACACCAGCAGACCGAGGAGGGAGGGCAGGCGGGTGGAGAGAAAACGCAGCCACCCACCAGACTGAGAGGACAAACACAATGCATTATTCGGGGTATCTGGTGGTGGGCTGCTGTCGGGAAGGGGCAAGGGAGTGGGAGAGGTCGTGTGAACTCCTCTGGACTTGGCTGATTTCTGAGTGGGGCCAGATGCCACAGTCCCTATTCATCAGCTGTCTGCCAGTCCCTGGCAATCTACCGGGACCTTTTCAGGAAACCCCAGGCTCTGGGCTGCGCAGGAGGTTAATCAAGCCACCCTCCCTCTTTGGCAACCCTTTACTGAAATCCTGTGTGGAAAGCCATGGAAGCGCTGAGCTATGAAAAACCAGATGTGGAAGGCGCTCCGGGCAGGACCTGCCTCACCTGTGAACAGAATCACTAACAGCTGGCAGAGGTGACAGGCAGCGTCCCATGCCGAAATGATGCTCTTCCCTGTGCTGCCACGTCTAAAATCCCACCTGGGCTCTCTCTGAGTGTAAACTGGTACAGCTATTTTGGAGGGCAATTCAATAGTATCTACGCAATGTGACAATGCCCGTATTCTCTGACCTGGTAATCCTACCCCCAGGGATCTAACCTACAGAAATACCCACACACTTGGGGTACAGGGGTGGCTCAGTCAGTTAAGTGTC
Organism: Potos flavus; assembly: GCA_028534135.1. NCBI lineage: Eukaryota > Metazoa > Chordata > Mammalia > Carnivora > Procyonidae > Potos > Potos flavus. The sequence goes on along the minus strand of CM052892.1, from coordinate 14,175,000 downwards.
TGATTCTTGGTTTCTGTTCAAGTCATGATCTCAGGGTCATGAGGTCAAGCCCCGCATCGGGTTCTATGCTCCTTGCGGAGTCTGCTTGAGATTCTCTCTCTTTCCCTCTCCCTCCTTCTGCCCCTCCCCCCTCTGCATGTGCTCTGTCTCCCTCAAATAAAAAATAAATAAAATCTTAAAAAAAAAAAGAAATGCACACAATAGAAAGCTACATATACAAAAATGTTCACTGTAGCGTGCTTTTGATGAAAGATTAGAAACAACATAAATGTCCATCAAGAGGAAAATGGGTTGGATAAATTATAGCATATCCATAATACAGAATGAGGTCATTAGAAATAATGAAGTAGATCTACCTGTTCTGATACTGAAAGATTTCCAATCATTTTTAAATGAAAAACATACACATGCAAGTGTCAAAATAATAGAGCAATGATCCTGCATATGGGGAAAACACAGATGTGTATTTGGATTTATACACACATGTGGATGTAAATAAAGAGAAAACAAATTGAGAAGGATATACCACCGAACAGTTCATGGTGATTATCTCTGGGTAGGGAACTGAGATAGACAATATCAGGAGCAAACAGTCACTTTTTACTCCATGTGGTTTTACTTTGTTTGTATTTTTACCAAAAGAATGGCTTTATGTATTACTTAGGCAATTTAGAAAAGTAGAAGGTACAAAATGAAAACCATTTCTACAGCTAATGGAAAGAGGGAGAGGCTTGGCAGATGGATTCAAGTCCTTCATTTCTCCGCTGGGGAGGGCACAGAGAGATGGAGGGAGGGTCCTCTCCAAGGTCACTCAAGGCAGTGAGAGTTGACCCAGAGCTCCTGGCTCCCAGTACAGAGCTCTTTCCACCACTGTCAAGGTCCTTGAGTGTCCACGTTACAAAGGCAAGTTGCCACTAGATAGCAGGCTTTCATTATTATTGGTCTACCTGGGGGCAGCGTGCTGTGGCGGCCTGGGTCAGATGCTATTTCTGCTGCTGGCTGGCCTGGGGCCTCAACCAAGTCACTTTTTCCCACTGGCCCTCTGATTTCTTATCTGCGACATGGAGACACCACCACCTTTCTCATCCTATGAACATCAAATATTAATTCCCCTTCCTCTTTCCTATGCAATACTCATTCCCTTCCCTTCTTTTCTAAGACAGGTGCCCCTCCTGGAAAAGTTGAGAGACAACTAGGTTGCGTGTGTCCCAAAGCTAAGGGTTTAAATTTCTGCTGTAACACTAGACCTCCCTGGTAGCATTTGAAAAAATATAAAAGTATACTCTGCACTTCAATGTTGCCTCCCTCCCCCAGTTTCTGAATGCCTTTGGGTCCTTCTTATTTTTCAGGAAAGAAAACAATATGTCTTTGGGTCACACTGCTGTCATCAGGAGCAAAGGTTTCAATGTGCTCCCTCATCTCTGGGGTCTGGAGCCAGGGATCGTCTGCACACAAAAAGGCATGTGAGGCGAGATGCCCCTTAAGGAAAAAAAAAAGGGACCCCTTGTTCTTTTGAAACTGGCAATGACAGTGACTAAATTACTTCCCACTGACCCAAGGAGAATCATCCCCAAGTTCGGGTAAAGCAGGCAAGTGATGGTGACTGGCTAGCTCCAAAAAGATCTCCCCAACCTGCCTGTGGTAGATGCCTCAGATTCCACCATTAATCCTTCCAGTTAAGTCTTTGAAGGCCTCTGTTAGCATACAAATGCTTCTCTTGGGAAGAATAATAAAACTTAATCCGAGTGAACAAACATTTACTAACCGTTGCTTTAAACCAGGCACTTATGAGGTGTAGTGGAATTGTCCAAAGATTCATGCAGAATTTCCTGCCCTCCAGGAGCTTAGCGCTTATGAGAAACAATAAAGTATGTCCCAAACAACTGAAAGCAAGGGGGAAAATTCAAAAGTTAGGTAAAAGATACAGAAAATTCCATAATTGTTCTCTACTCTGCATATTTTATCAAGGACTCGACTGCAGTGCATATCATCTTGAAGGACTTCCATCAACTGTCACAATTTTTTTTAAGTATTTTACAAAGATCGATCTGACAGTTTTGTGGAGGATGAGTAAAAATGGACAAAGCTAAAAAAAGCCAAAAAAAGAAAAAAAAGAAAAAAAAAGATGAGAATCTAACGTGAAAGACTGTAGAGAATAAGAAACAGGCCATGAGCGTATGTGGCAGAAAAGCGTAGGTTCTGGAAGCATGAAGGGATCCATTCATGCTTGTATCCAGCAGATCTTTTCTTTTTGAGCACTTACTATGTGCAAAGCTAGAACCTCAAAATACAATAGTAGGTTCTACGCCCTTGATGTTAGAGTTGAGTGTGGGAGTCACATAGTAAAAGAACGTCATAAAAATAAATGTATCGGGGCCCCTGGGAGGCTCAGTTAAACATCCGACTCGTGGTTTCGGCCCAGGTCATGATCTCAGGAGATGGGAGTCCCATATTGGGCTCTACACTTGGCATGAAGCCTGCGTAAGATTCTCTCTCTCCCTCTCCCTCTGCCCCTGCCCACCCTCCCCCTTCAATTAATTAATTAATTGATTAATAAGTACTCTGGGGGAAAAGGTCACAGATTGCTATGAAAGAACAGTGAAATCTGTTCTAGTTGGGGATGGTGCCATTGAGGAATGATATTCCCCTCAAGGGAATGATATTTTATTTGGACAGAAGAGAGAAGTAGGAATGAACTACGTCAATGAAATACCACTCTGTCCACTAGGGTGGCTATAATCACAAAGACAAACAACAAGAAGTTTTGCTAAGAATTTGGAGAAATTAGAACCCTCATACATGGCTGATCAGAATGTAAAATGGTGCAGCTGCTTTGAAAAACCACTGGTTGTTCCTCAAGAAGTTAAAAATAGAGGTCCTTTGGGACCCAGTAATTCCCCTCCTAGGTATATACCTAGAAAAAATCAAAAACATATACACAGGAGCACCTGGGTGGCTCCGTGGATTAAAGCCTCTGCCTTCGGCTCAGGTCATGATCTCAGGGTCCTGGGATCGGGCTCTCTGCTCAGCGGGGAGCCTGCTCCCCCTCTCCCTCTACCTATCTCTCTGCCTACTTGTGACCTCTCTCTCTCTGTCAAATAAACGAATAAAATCTTTAAAAAACAAACAAAAAAAAAAAACAAAACAAAACATGTACAGAAAAAGTTCCTCGGGGCATTCGTACTAATAGCCAAATAGTAGATGGAAGCACTCCAGAGGTCCATTAACTGATACATGGATAAAATGCGGTATATCCATACAATGGAAGATTATTTGGCAATAAAAAGGAATGAAGTACTGATACGTGCCACGACATCTAGGAACTCTGAAAACATTATTCTAAGTGAAAGAAGCTGGTCACAAAAGACCATATATTGCACAATTCCATTTAAATGAAATGTCCCAAATATGCCAAGTCAGAGAGACAGAAAGTAGATTAGTGGTTGGGCACAAGAGAATGGGAGTGACTGCTAATGGTTACAGGGTTTCTTTTTGGGGTGATCAAATGTTCCGGACGTAGATGGCAGTGATTGTCGCATGACACTGTGCTTATACTAAAAATCACTTAAATGTACACTTTCTTTAAAGGGTGAATTTTATGGTATGTGAATTGCACCTCAATAAAAAATAAGACTGAACAAAGGACACCTGGGTGGCCCAGTCAGTTAAGCGTCTGCCTTCAGCTCAGGTGATGATCCCAGGGTCCTGGAAATGAGTCCCACATCCGGGTCCCTGCTCAGAGGGAAGCCTGCTTCTCCCTCTGCCTGCTGCTCCCCCTGCTTGTGGGCTCTCTCTCTCTGACAAATACATAAATAAAATCTTAAAAAAAAAAAAAAAAGACTGAGTGAGGTGAAGAGGGAACAAATAAGAATAGTGTTCTGCTCAGAGGGGAGAGACTATCTAAGTGACCAGGGGAGGGGAGATGTGGCTCTTTGGTTCGTGGGGAGAACAGAAGTCAAGGTCAGTGTGACTGGAGTGCTGGGAGCAACAGAGAGTAATAGCACATAAGACTAAAAATATAGGCAGGAGTAGATTATAGGTGGCTTTAAGGCCACCTTAAGCTGGTTGGTCTTTATCCCAGAATAACACGATATGGCGGGGAGTTGTGTAGTTGTGCGTTATCCATTCACTTTGCCTGTTCTAGGCAGCATGACCTGGAGGGAGCCGAGGGCAACGTAGAGGGTGCACAGGTCAGAGCAAGAGAAGACGATATGGGTGGGGGTACACATGGAGAAAACAGGCTAGGACTGATGTTTTGGGAGTAAATCACTGGGACGATTCTGAGTTCGCCAATCAGGAAAAATAGCAGGTTTGAGCAAGCAGAACAAGTCTGTTTTACAGAGACGTTTAGTCAGCACCTACTATGGACCAGGACCCGGGAAACTGAGGCTCAGAGGAGTTAAGTAGCTTGTCCAAATATACACAGTTGATAAGTGGTAGCACAGGGATTGAAAACCAAGTTTGTCTGAAGTCAAAGTTCTCTGCATCCTTGCTCTAGAATACACTGCTTCTGGGCAGGAGATGCCAAATGACCTTCAACACACACCCAATTCTTATCTATTAGTAGTGACTGCCTAGAGCACTGGAGTGAGACAAATTCGGAGCGAGCCCAGAACCAGAGAAAAAACAAAACAAAACAAAACAAAAAAAATCCCATGACTGATTGAGAAGGCAAGCCACGGGCACAAAAGAGGCAGCAGTGGGAAAAGCACACCATATTTGCCATTTCTGCTCCAGGGATTCAAGAGAGGAAGACACACATTTAGCTGAAGGGCATAAAAATAGCCATCTATACACTGAACAAGAGATGAATGTCAAAAATATTACACGAAGCAAGGGCATGAGAAATAAGAGTGTAAAAAAAAAAAAAAAAAGAAAGAAGAGTGTATTCTCTATCAAAAGCCGAGAAAAGTCTTCAGTAAAGAATCAGATGATGGACATGTTAGGCTTTGGGGGGCCAAACAATCTCTGTTACAACTTCTCAACTCTGCCATTGTAATATGAAAGCAGCCATAGACAATACATAAACGAATAAGCATGGCGGTGTGCCAATAAAACGATTTATGAACACTGAAATTGGAGTTTCATATGCTTTTTATGTGTCATGAAATATCATTCTTCTTTGATTTTCCTTCCAACTCTTTAAAAATGTAAAAACCATTCTTCACTCACCAGTCATACCAAAAAGAGATGGTCTGTATTTGGCCCACACACCACAGTGTTCAGTCTCCTGTACTTTATGTTCCCATTTATAAGGAAGTCAAGAATAGACAAAAGTAATTAACACTGATACGTTTCAGTGCAGTGGTTGCCTATGGGTAGAGAAGGGCTGACTGGAAGGGGTCACCAGGAAACTTTCTGGAGTGACAGAAATATTCTCAGTTACAAGGGTTTGTCAAAACTCCGTGAAATGTACATGTAAGGACAGTGTGTTTCACTGTATATACATTTAACCCCAATTTAACACTGTTGCTTTGATCTGAAACACTGGACAGAGAGAGGAATGGCTGCCTGGAAGAGGTGCCATCTGGATGATCCTTAAAGAATAAATCCAGCCTCCAAGGCAGGGAAGGAAATGTCGACATATACAAGTGTTAAGAGTCAATCAGGGGGCGCCTGGGTGGCTCAGTGGGTTAAAGCCTCTGCCTTCGGCTCAGGTCATGATCTCAGGGTCCTGGGATCGAGCCCCGCATCGGGCTCTCTGCTCAGCAGGGAGCCTGCTTCCCCCTCTCTCTCTGCCTGCCTCTCTGCCTACTTGTGATCTCTCTCTCTGTCAAATAAATAAATAAAATTAAAAAAAAAAAAAGTCAATCAGGGCTCGAACATTAACGAAAAATTATATTCGGCAAGAAGCAGTGAAAGTACACCCCCATTCACATGCCTTATTTTCCAAAAGCTCCGGCTCTGAAATAATTGCCTTGCACAATAATTGGGGGATGATGTCTGGGAGCCGATACAAGTGGAGCCGGGTGCAATTTGGGGAGATTTGTTACGCTCAGCTCCCTTCTATCAATTCCAGGGGCTCAGATGTTCCTGACCTGTTGCTTGGCATATTGTGAAATCGTCTTTTATTTACTGCACTTCCATTAAAAGATGAAATCCACAAACAGGGGCTCACAGGCCAGAAAATCACCGTTTACGTCTCTACTTATCCCCTGCCCACGGCCAAGAGCCTCGTCTCCTCGCTGCCTGGGATCTGGCTTAATATGCCAGTGTCAGCGCTGCCTGGGAATATCTGCAGATATTTCTCCTGGCCTGGATGTTCCTTAAGGGCACTGATGCCATCACGGTGAGCATGGAGAATGGATGGATAAAGCATGAGAAGGTGGAAGGGTAGCTGGAGAGCTGATGGGTTAATCAGTGTTAGAAGACTGATGCATAATGAACGAGAGGGAATTTGAGATTTCTGAACAGAGAAATAAAAGGAAAGACATCCACAGACAATACCCAATACCCCCTTCACCACCATAGTCCAATCGCAGTATACAGAGTGATAAATTACGATAAATTCCACTATATACAGTCTCAAAGGGACCATGGCATTCCTTTTATTTCCAAGTCTTACTTGGAAGCATGAATTGTAAGCACACATCATGCCCATTAATATGCTAACTATGAAAGAACCATAAGGGAACATGTGATCCTTCATCTACTGGGAAGCATGACTCAGATCCAGTGAACCATGTAGTATAAAAAAATAAAAGAATTAAAAATTTTAAAAATATTTCTAGATTATGTGGTGCAGACAATAAGCACTGAATTGAGAAGTCAGGCAGAGAGAAATGTGTGAATGGAATGTGGTGGAGTAGCGGGGAGGGAGGTGGAGGGGCAGGTAGATAGAAAAGATTTCTCAGGGAAGAAGAGCTTTGGAAAGTGGGAAGCAGTCAGGCAGGGTGAGCACAGAGCGGGGGAAGGGGGCAGGGTTGCAGGGTCAGAAGATGGCAGATACAGACAACTGGCTGACGAAGGCCAAGGGAGCAGGAGTGTCCTGGTTGGTGGCGGGGAGCTCAGTGAGAGAAGTGCCAACCAAGAATGCATCAATCCCTAGCCTTTCACCTGCCCTAGGAAAGACAGAGGGGGCTAGAGAAAGCAAAGAGAGAAGCAGTGAAGAGGGAGAGACATGAAGGAGAGCTCCACAAAGAGAGAGAAAGCACAGAAGCACGGGCAGAGAATTCTCTGCATCCAAGAGTTTTAATCCTTGGCTGGAAGGGGCTGAAGCTGAGGCTGCCTTCCCCGTGGCAGCAGAGAACCGAGGCAGCTCCGGAGCCAGCCCCAGCTCGCGTGGGGGTGCTAAGGCATGGAAGGGCAGTGGTGCCTTGCCTGGGGAGCCCAGCGCTCAGGCCAGTGGGGCACCTGAACCCTGCCTCCTTCTCCACTGCCAGCTCTAAGTTGCTAAGGTTACCTTCTGAACTGCCTAATTAGAGAAGCTGTCACTCTGACAAAGATCAGGGGGAAAAGGGGAAAAAAACGAAAGCAGACATTTCATACTCTTAGACAAGAAGAAAATAATGACGCTAATTCAACAGTCACAAAAACTGCCTACAGTCAAAGAAGACTGTGTCTTCGCCAGGACCATCCTGTCGCCAGCTCGGAGAGCTGGAAATGAGCAGCTATTTTCACCAACAGGGAGACTCTGGCAGTCTCCAGCAAGGACGCATGGGACAGAAGAATGGGGATGTGTACCCATTTCACTGCCATGGTCTGGCAAGTCTCAACGACCCAGACACAAGGTGTCCTTTTTAGCCAGCGGGGCTACACGAGGCTGCAGCAGCCTCTGCCCCTGGTCAGTCCCCCACCATTCAGGGATCAGCGCTAGGAGCCCGGGATGGCGCACGAGCCACTTTCAGACCCCACTTTCGGAGGACAGAGCTGAGAAAGCGAGGGGGAGTGAGACGGTGAGGGAAGGGATGAGGGCCACAAAGGAGCCGCAGAATCCCAGATGAATGCCTCCCTCTGACAGCAGAGGGCATGCCACTCTGGGATGCCAGCTCAGTTCCTCGGCTGCCTTGCGTACCCCCAGGAGCGCCCAGCACTGTGGAATCCTGGGTGTGCTGCACACCCTCCTTCGCTAAGTCCCCCTGCCCTTGTGTCGCCCCTTCTCTACACCTGCACACCTCAGCCTTCTCTAACCACGGCTACTTTCTCCTTAGGAGAAAGAAGGGCAGCACTCTGTCGTGTGTGAGGAAGTCCATTTTCCGTAACTGCATTACTCTCTCCAAGAAGGGGAGGAGAAGAGGAGCACTGGGCCAGGAGTCAGGAAGCTCAGGCGTGAATCCTAGCACCAACTCCCTGTGTGACCCTGGTCAAGTCCTTTGACCTCTCTGTGCCTCACAGTCCACACCCTGTTGACCTCCTGGGATGGGTTAAGGATTAAATGGAGAAAACAGAAAAAATCTGCTACCCAAGAAAATAAGCAACTTGGGGCTGGGTCTGTATCATCTTCAGAGATGCATCCCAGCCCCGAGGAGAGGCCCTGGTATATAGAAAGTATTCAATAGATGCTCAGCGAACTCAGTCAACACTCTTGAGAATTGTACTATGCTCTGTATTATTTCTTCACTCCAGGAACATCTCTTAGCACCTAATAAAGACAGGATTTCTGCCAATGCTAAGAATATAACATAGTGGAAAAGATAAACATCAAAAAATATATGTAATTAAAACCTATGATTAAGTGCTACTAAGACACAGAATATATAAAACAGGGAGACCCACTCTAACCCAAGAAGTCAGGAAAGGCTTCTCTAAGGGAGTGACATTAATTTAGGACCTGAAAAATTAGCAGAAGTCAGCCAAGAAAAAACAGGGGCAGGCAAGACCTTTCCAGGCAAAAAAAAAAAAAAAAGCAAAAACCCAGCCTGTGCAAAGGCCCAGAGGCAGAAAGGGAACTGTTACAGGAGAGGGACTGAAAGAAGCCCGGAAGAGATGGAAACACAGAGAACAGCAGGGAGAACGGCAGAATGTGAGGCTGGTAATGTGAAGAGTACTGGAACCAGAGGTTCGCACACTTGCAAGCATCATTTCCCTACAGCAGAGCCCTTCTTTCTGGAGGAGATGCTGAGTCCTGCCCCTTCTGGACATGGGTTAGGCATGAGTGCAGCAGGCCACGTGAAGGCAGGCAAATCCATTTCCTCAGCCCTGCAGCTACTTCCATGAATCAGCCTCGCCTCTGCAGAGGTCTTATAGATCCCTCGTCTGAGATGCTCTGTTTTGCCACAAAGGCCAAGCTGAAAAGGTCCTGGAGATCATGCAGCCCCGTGGCGGCTAAGTGAACCCAGGGATTCTAAGTGATCCTCAGGGAATATCTAAATAGCTATTTCAAGGACTACTGCAGGAAGGGGGGAAGGGAAAGCCTATAAGGCAGGGCTTGTGACCCCCTCGCTCCCATCCCGGCCGGAATAGCTTTGTTTCCCCCAGGTTTTTACAGTGGGCTTTACCCACAGCGGGCTGCCCAAGATTCCACACAAAGAAAAGCTTCTGGTGCTAAAAGAGGAGGTGGAACACTACCATCATCTTTCAGACGAGAACACTGAGGCCCCGATGAAGACATGTGTTTCCTTTGCTATTCGGCAACCATTTTGATATCGGCCCCCAGATTCACCTTTCAAAATATAGCTCCCCCTCCAGCCATATGCAGCCTAGAGGGGTTGGCAATACGGTGTCCTCTTCTTCCCTAGATGCGGGGTAAGCACGAGGCCACATTGAGCCAATGATTGCTGAAGGGAGAGGGGAAAGGAAGGACAAACTCTGGGAGCCCCTCCATCCCGGTGGGGATGCTCGGATCCCCAGAGCTGCACTTTTTGAGCCTGCTTCTTCAGCTCTCCATCCTTCTCCGAGCCACCTCAAATCCTTCCCCAAAGTCCCTCTGCTTACACAAGCAGTGCTGGTTTCTGTTGCTTGCATCCCCTTGCTATCCCTCAAGAATATGTGGACGGCTTGCCCAGGGCACTCAGAGCTAGAGGTGTGCCCCAGATTAGAAACCAGAGCCCTTCAACCACAGCCTGGGGCTGCCCTGGCTGGTGACCATTTGTGGCTCCATGATCACTGGGTCCTTAATCCCTAGCCTTCTGCCTTATCTTCGCAGCCTCTTTTCCTAAGTCTCGTAGGGACAAAAAATATAGTTGCCTCCCTTCCTTTCTAAATCCTCCCAACAGAACTCACAGGTCATCCCGCCCTACATCATAAATCTGACATCAGCCACTCCTCACTGGCCACAAAATAATTTACCTAAAAGTGCAGAGAAACAACTGTAGATATTATGCCAGGAGCTGGATTCAAGCCAAACAAAAACGAGATAAATCCCCAACTGCTTCCTTACTATGCTACACCAATATGTGTGTGTCTGTCCCTCCCACCCCAGCGAGGATTAGAGACATTTTTTGCAATTTTCCCTGCTTCAGAAAGTACCTGTGAATATCCTGTTTCTCTATCACTCTTCCCTTTGCTCACAATCTAAAGGCAATTTAATTTCCTATATGAAAGCAGCAGCAAAGGAGCCTGGCACTGGGGGGTGGCAGGGAGGGCTTTTGGTTTTTCTTCCTTCAATTTGCTTGTTGACTACAGAGCTGTTTCTAACAGGAACAGAAGTTGCTCCCAAGGCACTTGGAGATGGGAGCTCATGAGCCTAATTGCATTATGCTGGAGTTTGACCAAGCGATCACTAGCTTTATTGCACAGAAAGAAAAACGGAAATGACAAAGATGAATTTAACCCATGCATTCCCTAACTAAAACTCAGGACTTAGGCCTCCAACCAAAGGGCAAAGGGAACAGAGAAGAATGTTCATGGGTCATGAAGAAAATTATTTCTGTGTTCTGTAGCCCCCATTTGGACTAGAAGGGGGTGTGTGAACACTTCATCTTAACTAGTTTTAGCCACCCACCAACTACCCACAGTCTCCTCTGACTTGTCAGTATGGAGGCGAGAGGGAAGAACCTAGTAAGCTCTCTGACCTATCCATTCATCTGTTCATTCACTCAGTAAGTATTTACTGAGTACTAATTATGAAGCAAATGGTTTTAGAAGCACAGTGTTGAACACAGTTCCTGTCCTTAAAGAGTATGTAGTCTAGGAGAGCCAACAGACCATCAACATGGACAGATATCAAGGTACAATTGAGATCGGATGGTCAGGGAAGTCTTCTACGAGCCCTTGGCAAGCAACAGAAGAATACAGCATGGGTCAAGGTGGAGGTGGACAGGACCTCTCTGGGTGGTGGCCCTCAACCCCAGCTGTATATTAGAATCCCTCAGTCACCTGGAAAGATTACAAAACAGAATAGTAATGCTTGGTGGTTCTGATTTATTGGCCTAGAGTAGGGCCCAGGACCTGACTACTTTTTTTTTCAATAAATAGACTTTTCTTTCTTATTTTTTTAAGTTAAGAGCAGTTCTGAGGTTTACAGAAATATTGATGGGAAAGTACAGAGTTCCCATGTACAACTCTACACGATCACTCACACACACATACACACAGAGTTCCCCTTATTATTTACATCTTGTATTAGCATGGGACATCTGTCAAAATGGATGAGCCAACATAAACCATTGTTATCAATTGCACTCCACAGTTCACTCTTTGTGGCGTGTATTCTATGAGTTTTGCAAATGTGTCATAACTGTGTCCATCATTACTGTATGACACAGCAGACTTTCTCTGCTGTAAGCCCTGAGGTTATACCTGCTTGTCTCTTCCTCCCTCCCCCAAACCCCTGACAACTGATCTTTTTCTTGTCTCCATAATTTTACCTTCTCCAGAAAGTCATATATTTGGCATGATGTGGTATGTGGCCTTTTTAGATTGGCTCCTCTCACTTAGCAACAGGATTTTAAGGCTCCTCCATGTCTTTTTGGGGCTTGATTGCTCATTTCTTTTTTACCACTGAGTAATATTCTATTGTCTGGATATATCACAGTTTATTTATCCATTCATCCATTCATGGACATCTTGGTTGTTCCCAAGGTTCTGGCAGCTTTAAATTAAGCTTCTGAAAACATTCATGTGCAGGACTCTGCATGGAAATAGGTTTTCAACTCATTTGAGTAAAATACCAAGGAATGTGACTGCTGGATCTTACAGTAAGAGTATGGTTAGTTTTGCAAGAAACTGCCAAATTGCCTAACTCCCAGTTATACTGATGTAATTGGTCTACGGTCCCAGCATTTTTAAAAGCTTCCCAAATATTCTGATGTAAAGTGTGGGTTTAATATCTTGTAGGCCTTGGTTTAGGGACCATGTATTTCACTATAAGAACAATGGAAAGTCATTTCGAATTTAAGTAAAGAGGAGGCATGATTTGACCTACAAGCTTATAAAGTCATTCTGGCAGCATGTGAGGATGGATTTGGAAGGGCTGGGGAGACAGTAAGAGCAAGAATGAATCTGAGGGACCAGGCTGAATTTCAGGTCAGTGATGAGAGTAATTCATACCAAGGCAGAGATGGAAAGAAAGGGATGGATTCAAAAGACATGTTAGAGAAAATTAATAAGCTCTGGCTATTGGTTAAATATTGAAATGATGGAAAACAAAGGGAGAAATCCAAGGACGGCAAGAAATACTTCCCATCAAGCTCTATAAGCAAATTTAAGTCTACCTTGCAAAGAGGCACAAAAGTCACCAACCTGTCCTCTTTTCTGTCTTCTCTACCTTCTTCCTCCTCTCCTACTTCTTCATCTTTGTTTTGGTCTTTGTTTGTTCGAAACAAGAAATCCTCTCAACTCAAGACCAATTGCTATTTTAATGTACTACTAAACCCTTGCAAGCTAATTGAGCATCTTCCTTTAAGGTCAAATTCAAAAAGGTACATGGTATTTCGGGGATAAGGTAACTTGATTCAGATGCCACTCAGCGTCTGTTATAGCCAAAGATTGAAATTTTAGAAGGGATGATCTCTGAAGAAGGTTTATCATTCTTCCAACTTTTCTTCTGAAACTCTCCAGCAGATGTTCCTAATACCCTGAGGGAAAAAAAAAAAAGCTTTAAAACAGAGCTGATGATAAATAGTGCAAGAGTAGCAGAGGAGGTTTGAGAACAAGAAGCTCACCAGAGTCACCGAAAAAGAGCTTTGACTCTTTAGCAGAACAGGAATAAGTCACCCAGATCCTTTTTACCAGCTACTCTCAAAACTCTACCTCTTACTGAAAATCAAGGTCATGGAAAAATTTATACAAGATGAACCAAGGAGTGCCTGGGTGGCTCAGAAGGTTAAGCATCCGACTCTTGATTTCGGCTCAGGTCACGATTTCTGGGCTGTGAGATGGAGTCTCACACTGGGCTCTGCACTGGGCATGGAGCTTGCTTAAGATTCTTTCTCCCTCGCCCATTGCCCCTCCCCCCCTTAAAAACAAAAAAAGATGAACCAAGTGGTCATGGAGGCCTCCAAAGTCACCTCCAAAATCACCCTCAGTAAGTGATATTTGGAATCACATCAGACAAGGGCAGGTGCATGGAGGCCCTGACATTAGAAACTGGGAAGAGCTGCCCCCTGCAAGGCCCGGCTCACCTCTTCTCACCTTTGCCCTAAGTACCATGCTGGGATGTCTGGCTCCAACCAGGGGCAGCTAGCTCTGCATGGTACATGGGGCCATGATGGTCACAAGGGGTTTGGGCTCGTTTCCCTGGTCAGGGTGAGTAGACAGTGCTCAGGGACCACAGAGAGAACCCAAGGTTGTGGGAACCGACAAAGAGAGAGTTAATGAGAGAGACAGAGAAAAAGATAGACAGATACACACAGCCAGGTAGAAAGAAGAAAAGAGACATCAGGAGTAAAGAGAAAAAAGAAGAAAAAGACAAGGAAGAAACAAGGAGGACAGAGAAAAGGGCTGAAACAGATCAAGAGAATGTGGGAACGAAGAGGAAACAGGAGGAAAAGAGAAGAACAAGGAAGGCAAGGATGGGGAGGGGAAGGAGAGGAGAGTCCTGTCCTGCCTTCCACACTCATCCCATCCATCACTGGAGAGAGTTTTCAGGAGTTCTCTCTCGAAGAAACATTCATAAATCCTCCGTGAAACAGTCATGGAAGCTCAAACCTGTGTGTGCATGTCTGGCAGCTCTGGGCACACCTGACCCCAGGGAATGAGAACGCCGGGGGCTCCTCTTCCTGTGACCCCGCTGTGGGGAGCGCCTCACCTGGGCAGGGAGAGATGAGGTGCAGGTGGCCAGAAAGGGCATAGCTGAGAAATGACACATCAGAGACCTGGAACTCTTACCAGTGAGTGTCATTAATGGAGGAAAGTTAGACACCCTAGACTAGACGTACCAGACTTGGCAAATGAAGGTTCACGAAGCAACAGTTCTGTTAGCAAACCCTGATGTGTTTTTAAGTAGGTTGCTGTGAATTTCCTTCTTAGAAATAGAGCTCTCGGGGCGCCTGGGGGGCTCAGTGGTTAAAGCCTCTGCCTTTGGCTCCAGTCGTGATCTCAGGGTCCTGGGATCGAGCCCCGCATCGGGCTCTCTGCTCAGCAGGGAGCCTGCTTCCCCCTCTCTCTCTGCTTGCCTCTCTGCCTATTTGCGATCTCTCTCTCTCTGTCAAATAAATAAATAAATAAATCTTAAAAAAAAAAACCACCAAAAATACTAGAGCTCTCTGAGATTAGTGGTTACATAATCTTGCCCGAAGGCCAGTTCTACTAACATATATTGACACCACTTCCCCTAAGAGGTTCCATACTAGCAATAGGGTACAGAAAAGTTGGGACTCCACCCTCCCCCGCCAAGAGTCTCATAAGCAATGCTCATAAGCAGTGCTAACAGAAGTTTCTGCAATGGTGGACACATTGTATATCTGTGTTCAGTGAAGCAGCCACTAGCCCCATGTAGCTTTATTTAAATTTTAATTAAAACTAAGTATAATTTAAAATTCAGTCCCTCAGTCATAGCCACACCTCAAGCGCCCAACAGCCACGTGTGGCCAAAGGCCACTGGATGAGACTATGCTGGTAGAAAATGGGTAAGACATGGATGTATATATATATAACATAAAAGAAGTTGTCTACAAGGGATAGGTATTAAGTTTTCTAAATAAAGAAATTCAAATCTGATTTAGGGGAGGAAGGAAAGAGGAAGAAGCAGTAAGAATGGAAGTGTCCAAAGAGAAAATAGCTTATAAAAGAGAGTTCTACTACCTGACATGGAGGGGGTCAAGGACATCGGGACAGAGGACACAGTATGTGGTAAGGCACAGAAATGCGGGAGTAGAGCTTGTTTTCTGGGAGCTGACATATCGGCAGAGGAGTAATAAGAGAGAAGGATAATATAGGTGGGTTCAGTCTTTAGGTAGGAGGCTCAGATACCCAGGGGTTTACTATTAATGCTGTGGGGGGGGGGGTCACTGAGGATTCTAAGCAAAGGAGACATGACCTCTGGGAATGATCCTTCAGACAGTACATCTACTTAAGGGAAGAAACTGGAGCAGTCTATCAAGAAAATGGGAGAGAGGGGCACCTGCGTGGCTCGTGGCTTAAGCCTCTGCCTTGGGCTCAGGTCATGATCTCAGGGTCCAGGTACTGAGCCCCGCACTGGGCTCCCTGCTCAGCGGGGAGCCTGCTTCTCCCTTTCCCTCTGCCATTCTCTCACTCACTCTCAAATAATAAATAAAAATCTTAAAAAGAAAAAAGTGGGAGAGAGATGATATGACAAGAAGAACGGTAAAAGAGCCCAGGGAGGAGTGGCCACTACTGGATTATAAGATCGAGGGCTGTCCAGGAACCTTATTCTGTCCCAAATAAGGATGGCATGTGCAAGTCTAACTATAATTGAGGCACGCAGATCCCTGAAGTCATTTCCGGAGCCAATGTCTTTGCAGAGGAGGAAGCACCCAAGAAAGGTGATCTTTTCCACGACCACTTGCCAGTCCATTAACCTATCCTGCCCGATCCCTTCCCCCAGTGCCACCACCACTGTGTCTCCTCATAAGCCACCAGGGGCTTATCAGCCAATGAGAATTGGGTAGGGGGAAAAAAAAAAAAAGGAGCAAAGAAAAGAGGAACATGAGATGGAGAGAAGAGGTATTTTAAAAACATGTGCCGGGGAAGTCACAACAAATTCCCATCCATTCCTGCAGGAGATTTTATGGAGTGAGACATCCCCAAAATGGGTTTTGAATTATACTCTGCACCTCATAAAGCACGGGCACTCTTGGCAGCCTGCTCCCACACACTGCCCTGTCATTACCTGCCCAGTCCTCCTGGCAAGAAGGCTGGGACACCCAGAACTGTGCAGGCAACCCGATGAGGGCAAAAAGACACGGGGCAGGGTGGACTGTGGTCTATTTTTAGACACAGCCCCAGGCTTTTGACATCAGGCAAGGCACTGGCCTTCTCTGGGCCTTAGTCACCCACTGTGCCGTCAGAGGCTGGTCTGAGGGCCTGAGAGTTGGAAACTTGGATGGTCTGGAGAGCTGGAGTGTGGATGGACAGAATGACAGACCCGCCGTACAGCCATGTGTGTGCATTAGAGGGGCTGTGCGGTGCGAGCAAAGAGGGCTCGCTGCAATTCCTTCACCAGGTGATGGAGGACATCAGGGGTCCTATGGCCATAGATGGAAAAAGACAATCTTTGATAAGGTTTATTCACTTTTTGAAAATATCAGGTAAAGAGGGACACCTGGGTGGCTCAGTTGGTTAAGTGTCCAACTCCTGATTTCGGCTCAGGGTATGATCTCAGGGTTGTGGGATCGAGCCCCATGTCAGGTTCTGTGCTCAGTGTGGAGTCTGCTTGTCCTTCTCCCTCTGCTCCTCCCATTCTCTCCTGCTCTCTCTCTCTCTCAAATAAATAAATAAATAAATATTCTCTCCTGCTCTCTTTCTCAAATAAATAAAATATTTATTTATTTATTTATTTATTTATTTATTTATTTATTTATTTTTAGTATCGGGCAGAGAAATAGTTGGGATGGCATTCAGGGAGTCAACATGATCTGGGAATAGAAGTGCAGCTTTAGCTTGCTTCGTGCCCTGTGCTAGGTCAGTACACCATCTAATCCAGCTTCCTCATCTGCAAAACAGAAAAAGCGTGGGGTGTCTGCCACAGGAATGTCATGCAGAACACAGGAGATACAGTGAATAATGTTGTACTAACTTTGTATAGGGACAGATGGTAACCAGATCGACTGAGGTCATCATTTCCTAATGTACAAAAATATTAAATCACTATGTTGTACACCTAAAACTAATATAATGTTGTATATGTCAATTATAAATCAATTTTTAAAAGGCCACCCAAAAGGAAAAGGACATTAGGGACAAATGCTATGGAGTCCCAGGAGGGGCCATGAACTCCAAGAGTCTGAGGATCTGTGTTCCTGACTCATCTCTGGGATTCAGTTCCCCCACTTTATTTTTCTAATTATTTTTTCCAGCTTTATTGAGATATAATTGACACATAATAATTGTGTAAATTTCAGCGTTGACTTGATACACTCATATACTGCAAAAGAATCACCACCACAGCGTTTTGCTAACACCTCCATCAATCACATCATTACCATTTTGTTTTTGTAGTAAGGACATTTCAGATGGGCTCTCGTAGCAACTTCCAAGTATATAATACATCACCCTTAACTGTAACCAACACGCTACACACTGGATTCCTACAACTTATTCACCTCATAACTGGACGCGTGTAACTCTTTGGCCAACATCTCTCCACTTGCCTCACACCCCAGTAACCACCATTCTAGTCCCTGTTTCTATGAGTTTGTCTTTGTTAGATTCTACATAAAAGTGATACCATGCAGTATCTGTTTTTCTCTATCTGATTTATTTCACCTAGCACAATGCCCTCGAGATCCATCCACATTGTCACAAATGGCAGATGTCCTTATTTCTCCTGGCTGAATAATATTCCATTGTATGTATATACCACATCATCTTTACCCATTTACCCATTGACAGACACAGGTATGTGTCCTTATCCCGGCTATTGTGAATAATGTTTCTGTGAACCTGAAAGTCATGTATCTCTTGGAGATCTTGTTTCTATTTCCTTTGGGTATATATCCAGAAGTGGAATTGCTGCATTATACGGTATTCTATTTTCAATTTTTTGAGGAACTTCCATACTGTTTTTCCATAGTGACGACAACAATTTATATTTTCACCAAGAGTGTAAATGGCTTCCCTTTTCCTCTCCTTTAAGTCAGAATGCTATCTAAACATCCAACCTCTAAAATTCTGCGACTTACTGTCTCTATCAACCAGAAACATGTATTTCAAAAGCTTTCAGCTAGCCTTCTCTCCAGGGACTGACAGGTTAAGCAGTGGTCTCTATCATCTCTGTAAAACATCCTTGGGGTTCACAAGGCCTGAACACTCTCACCAGCAAGGTACTTCCTCTCTAGCATTCTTAGCTTGCTCTCAGTTCAGCTGCATTTTTACAGAGGACCAATTTGTTTCCCAAACCTATGGATGCCTGTTATGTTTTTTGTCATTTGAAAATTTAATGAAATATTATGCAAATTAAAAAATTTATGAGCATCAGAAGGAAGTGGTTTCTAGGAGGGTTAAGTTGCTTTTGCTATAAAAATAAAGAAAGTCACTTAAATATTGCTATTGAGCTAGGTCAGGTGTGACAACTATAAAAATTTAGAAAGGAATCGTAAAATTCTCAGAGAATTACTTGGCAAGCACCTTCAAGTCCTCAGTCCCCTTTATGAAACCCACATTGGAGACCATATTTGGTGCATTATGAGCAGGGTTTATGCAAGGAAGATGGCATGGGACTTCAATCAGCTGACCCCGACTCAAAGAAGAGTTCTGGAACCTACATCAAATAATTGGCAAACATATACACATTTACCTATCTTCAGCTAAAATAAAATGTTTAACGTACATTATTACTTTTTTATGATTCCCTGCTTTAATAGACTTTTTCTATTAACTGACCAACTGCCAATCCCCATAGCACCACGAGGAGGTTTGTTTTTTTTTTTTAATTTTTATTTATTTATTTGACAGAGAGGAGAGAGATCACAAGTAGGCAGAGAGGCAGGAAGAGAGAGAAGGAAGCAGGCTCCCTGCTGAGCAGAGAGCCCAATGCGGGGCTTGATCCCAGGACCCTGAGATCGTGACCTGAGCTGAAGACAGAGGCTTTAACCCACTGAGCCACCCAGGCGTCCCCAGAGGAGGGTTTCTAAAAGTAAACAACTCAACAACCACCCCCTCAACTCACTGTGATAATCATGCCCTTTCTGGCTACTCCCTTACTCCCTTCCTGGGTCCAGTTTCTTCTTTTAGTTCTCCAGACAGAGAGTCATTGTCATATTTTCCCTCTCACCTATATATCTGTATATACATATAATGTGTGTGTATTGATATATATACATGGGTATATGTGTTGTATATAAACATACATAATATACACACATTTGTATGTATATATACATTTCACATATAAACATTTTTTCCAAGCAGGAGTCAATAAAGAAGAGATCTCCCAGCCTGAGGACTGGAATAAATCTGGAGGCAGATTCTGGGGCCTGAGCATGCAGGGAGGAGCTTTATAAAGTTGGCGTAATATTCAATATAATATGGTCAGTGAGCTTTCTCCAATCACGACACCTCCATAAAATATTATGGCAGGAACAGTAACCATCTCCTTTCTAATATGTTGTACATGGGACATAGAGGATGATGGTGTAGTCTACACATAGCACTATGCTTGTAGAACATTCTTTAAAGTGGTGGAATCTTTTGTTCAAGTGAAATGGGGTTCAGTGTTGCAGACAAATTAAGAGAGGACCATCTCTTTAGCCGAAGCCCAAAATGACTCCTATTTCCCTGATTTATCACGGTACCAAGTTTGAAAAAAAAATAATACCCTAACGAAAAGACGATTTCAGTGTTAGTATCCCTGAGCTGCTTGTAAGAAACCTGCAGAGATGCTGGACAAGTCAGGTCTGTCACCAAAGGTGTCTGTTGGGCGCATAGTAATTCCACATTCCGCAAGGATCCCAGCCAATTCTTTGTCATGATCGCTTTTGGGAAATGAGACTGGGTAGGGGAGAGATGTTCACTTTTTCCTTTATAATACTCCTGAATTGTTTGCGTTTGTTAAAACAAGCTTGTGTTCTCTTTGTTAAAATTAAGTTAAAATCAAAAAGCATACATTAACTAGATGCAAGCGTTACAGATGTGAAAGAGACAAGGTGTTTAGGTTAGGAAAGTTAAAGACTAGCAAGAGAGGCAGACCATTAACCCATCACAATATTTCCATGAAAACAAGAACTGCAATGACTACACCGAGGGCCTGGGAGAGACGTGTTATTGGGTATGCCAGGAGAGGCATGTTGGAAGCAGTGAAGGTATATTCAAACTGGATCTTAGGAGATGGCTAGTAGTAGGGGCATCTGGGTGGCTCAGTCGGTTGAGCATCCGACTTCTGGTTTTGGCTCAGGTCATGATCTCGGGGTTGTGGGATAAAGCCTGACAGGGGTATGGAGCCTGCTTGGGATTCCCTCTCTCCCTCCTCTCTCCACCCTCCCAGCCTCTTTCTCTCTCTCCCTCTCTAAAAAAAAAAAAAAAAGAAAAAAAAGAAGATGAGTAGTGGTAGCTATGAGGCAGGGAAGGTATTTTTTAAATGTATATATTAGAGGAAATCTGACAATTAAGTGGGCAAAATTTAAATTTTAAATTAATACCTTTGTCTTAGTGGTGGGCTGGATGAATGTGTTCCCAAAGTATGGTATGAGAGAAAAATTTAGATGGCATGTAAATATATACAAGTATACATATATCCGTTTGGGCATATATGTAACTATATAATGTATGTAACGATATATATATCGTTACATACTTTTTACAGGCTATCTTCTATTTATAGCAAGTTATTCTGGTGTTCCATTTGTGACAGTGATACAAAGATTCCTTTTAAAAATAAATGCAGCTAATCCCATTTACTATGTGACCCTGCATAATTGACATGATCTCTCTGAATGGCCCTGTCTTCATCTGTAATATGGAGACACTAAAAATACCCATGAAAAGGAGGGTTCTTTTTTCTTTAAAACAAAAAGTGCAAATGTTATTATCCCCATAAACTGTGAACCCTTTGCATTTCTGTGCCCCCAGGGACTGGGCACACAGACTGGGATGGAAGGATCACAGAGTAATGACTGAGGGGCTTAGCTCCAGGCAAGGGGAGCTTAAGGCGAATCTTGGGTTTTAGGTGAACCGGTTTTGTCTAGAAAATGCAAATAGAATTCATCTGTCTTGCAAACCCCAGTTGATAAGTTGAAGGCACTGCATTTGAGTGATCTAAAGCAGTGATTACGTTCTTGACGAGCAATGTCTGATCACACCGATTTTTCCATTTATTCTTAACTTCATTCAACAAGTATTTACACTGAGGGCCTACTACGTGATGGGCATGGCCCTAGGCACCTGGGATCCCCGTAGTAGATAAGACTGGACGGTTGCTTTGCTCTTGCAGCCCAATCTTCCCCAGCTTCTTGAAGGAGAGCTGGCTTGGATAATATTCCTTAATCTTATCTGAGGCCAGAAGGGGAACTGTCATTTTTTTGAGGTCATCTAGCCAGGGAATGACAGACACAGGACTAGAATCAAAGCATTTACCTCCCAATCCAGCACAGTTTGGGATTTAGCAGACTTGCAAAACTGGTTTTTGGTTTTCCAAGATTTGCAGCTCTGCCCTTTCTCAACCACCAGCCTTCCCATTGGCTGTCCCTCTTAGGGGAAGGATCACTTTCTATTCCGAAGCTGGGGACTGGGAACCAGGGGAAAGGGGGGCCCTTCCCTAGAGGCCTCTGCAGTGAGGAGAGGTGCTGCAGCGAGGCCAGGAGAATAAAGTGAAGAGAGAAGAGAAGGGAGGGAGAGACGGGGTGTCCCGCTATTGGCAGACAAGTAATTGGTTACTTTGGGCGGTCAGCTTCTCCAGTCTCTCTCCCTGGGGGAGACTAGAAAGAAAGTAATTGAAGAAGGTTCCCTAACAAATTAGTGTGAGACTGGGCTGGAAAATTCGAGTTGCACCTGGATTCAGAGCCGAGGGTTTGATCTTCAGAGGCCCCACGAAGGATGCAGAGAGGGAGGAAGGAAGGGACGGAGGCTTTATCCTGCTATAGCGGCTTCTAGTCTCAGAAACTCCTTGAGGAAGCCCTTCTCTCCCTCCTGGGCTCCTGCTGAGCTGAAGGGGCTGAGAAGAACCTCAGGGATCACAGGGATCAACCTCATCATATTAGAAATGGGGGAGGGGGGAGTTCAAAATATGGAAGGGATGGAATGACTGAGACCCAGCTAAACTAAGACCAAACCCACGCCTCCTGGTTCTTAGTCCTGGCCACCAGATCACACCTGAGTTCCATGAAGTCTTTATTCACAAGATTTCCTTTGAATTGCCCTAAATCCCTCCAACGACAAAGTAAGTGGGGAAGGGGCAGGTCCCAGGGGTTAGGGTGCAGGCCTATTCATTTCTGTTTATTTAACAAATACGTAGGTGGCCTGTGCCCAGGGGCAGCCACTGCTCGACATGCTCTACACACTTTAGTTCTTGAACCCTCATAACAATTTCGCCAATAAGCAACAGAAGACCCCGATGAGGCGGGTACCCCCTAAGCTGGTGCTCACTGACTATCACTCCTACGGTTGTCCATGGTCCCTCGCTGGGTCAGAAAATACCCACTCAGCACCTACTGTATGCAGTGTCCTGCCCTACATGGTTTAGGGAGCAAAAGGATGCACAAGGCACATTCCCAAGGAGCCATGACATAAAGATTTTTGAAAATAAATGGAACAGAAGGCTATGAAGGGAGGGTGGACCAGGGTGCTACTTTGGTCAGGGAAGACTTCTAGGAGGAGGTGATATTTCAGTTTTGTGAGCAAAGGAGAAAACGGAAGATGAATTCAGAGAAGGTGGCAAACTTTTAAGATTTTCTAGACTCCGAAAAGGAATTAAGAATTTTTTTTTAAGAGAAATGAGAAACAATGGAAGATTTTTAAATAGCAAAGAGTGATAAGATCTAACTTGCTTTTTTGGCGGGGGGGCGGGGAAGATCACTCTGGCAACTGAAAATATCAAGGTTGGCAAACTTTTTCTATAAAGGGACAGTTGGTAAATATTTTAAGCATTGTGGGTCAGATATTCATTGTTACTACTACTCAACTCTCTGTTGTAAAAGCAAAAGCAACCACAGACCATTCGTACATCCATGGATAAGTGTGGCTGTGTTCCAATAAATCTTTATTTATGGATACTGATGTTCCAATTTCAGATAATTCCCACATATCATGAAATGTTATTTTCCTTTGGTTCTTTTCACCTATTTAAATAAATAAATAAACAAATGAACAAATAAATGAATAGGCTCACAGGCTATAAAAAGCGGGCAGCAAGCTGGGTTTGGCCCATGTCCCAAATACAGGTAGTATAGAGAAAGGATGGGGACAGAGATGTAGCAGGACGACAGGAGACAGAGATCACAGCCCACATGAGCAAGAATAGTGGCTTAGATGAAGGTTATGACAGTAGGAAATTATAAGCAAATCATAGTGAGAGTCATTTTAGAAGTAAAACCAACAGGGTTGGCTGAGAGAAAGAATAAGGGGCAAGAGAAAGGACATTTCAGGGATGACTCCTTCGCTTGACTAATTGGCAGGATGGAATTATGGAATTCTGATCTCCTGAGATGAGGCAGATGTGGGAAGGGCAGGTTTGGGGAACAAATCACATACTGGCAGGGGGATCCCTGATGGAGACAGAGAAACACAGGGTCCCTGGGGCTTGCCAGAAAAATACAGGATGCCCAGTTAAATTTGAATTTCTGATCGTCAGAGTCATTTTTTTTTTTAAGATTTTTTTTTTATTTGACAGAGAGAGGGATCACAAGTAGGCAGAGAGGCAGGCAGAGAGAGAGGGGGAAGCAGGCTCCCCGCTGAGCAGAGAGCCTGATGCGGGGCTCGATCCCAGGACCCTGAGATCATGACCTGAGCCGAAGGCAGAGGCTTTAACCCACTGAGCCACCCAGGCGCCCCAGAGAGTTGTACTTAAGTTGTACTTAAGTACAACTATTTCCCAATACTGCATGAGACCTAATTATACTAAGCAAGTATTCGTTGTCTGAAATTCAAGTTTAACTGGGCACCCTGTATCTTATTTTTTGTGCCTATTTTTACTCACAAAGTATGCAACCCCAAGGGGGGTATGAACATTTGTGGGGGGAAAATCTCTATCTGAGCCTTGGAAGAGAGAGAGATTACTCAGAGGAGGTAATAGTGGAGTTAAGGCAAGGAGTTGGCCAGGTGAATCAGGGACAGGAAAAGCACTTTAAGCAGAGAGAATAGTGTTTCCATCCCAGGGTCAGGTGAGGGGAATGTTCCTGGCGCCCTCAGAAACTGCAAGTCATCCATGAGGCTAGAGCATCAAACGCCGTGGGGAATGGCAGGAGGTGAGGTAAACAGGTATCCAGGGGCCACTGACTCAGGTCCCTGAGGGACATACTAAGGAGTCGGTACCATTGTTAAGGTATAAATTCCCGGGCCCCTCCGGGTGCCTCAGTGAGTCTAGGAGCAAGAGACTGGGTTCCAAACTGATTTTAATAAGCAGTTAACTTTAGGGAAAACTGGGCTAAATAATCCGGGAACTTTCCCTCCTACAAATTCCAAGAGCCTAGGAAGTTGCTGCTGGTTCTGAAATCTTGAGAAGAGTAACCCAAGTCATCAGAGCAAAGGCGGTACAGTGTGAGTGTGCAGCCTCCCGTGGCAACTCCTGAGGAGGGAGCTCTGTCCATCAGGAGGGAAGGGGAAGGTCGAGAACATTCGCACAACCACCAGCCCAACTCCCAAATAGTCGCTCTGCGTCTGGCACCTGGTTCTCCTTGGGTGCTGTCTCTCAGTTCTACTCGGGTGCAAGTAGACCAGCAGTCTCTGTGACTTTCCTTGCCACCCACCCCCCTTCCGTCCTCCACCCACAGTCACCACTGAAATGATTCCCCCAAATGCAGCTATTACTGTGACTGGAAATCTCTTTACTGCTGATTCTGCTTAATGGAAATGTTCCTTCCCTTTTCGGCTGCTTGCAAAGCCACTCGTGACTTTCCTGGGTGCTTGAGAGCAAGCCTTTGTCAGCCAGCCACCACCAGAAGGGAGAGAATTCTGCCCCGATTCCCTCCTCTGACACCCACCTGCCACAGACTTAGGCTCTAAGTGCCTCTCTGTCCAAGTTGTCCTCAGACAACCCTGGAGTTCCCGGCTTCCCCCTGCTTCTGGAGAAGAAGCAGAGATCAATGGTCAATTTCATCCTTCCTTGCCTTGGAGGGAGTAGGGGTGGGGAGGAGAGAGGTGTAAGCATAGCCTGCTGGAGTGGAAGGAGGGGGAAGGCAAAAGGAGTTTGCCTTCATTATTTATTCGTACCTCTGCCTCCTTCCAAAAAAAGGATTCCAGGTGGCTAAGAGGCACAGAGCAAAAACCCCGTCCAGACGCTGTGCTCCGATGCTTTGCACACACCATCTCCATAAGGATCAGACTGAGCACAATGCTAGGCGCTGACAAAAATCTAGTTTATGGAGGGCTCTCCAAAAATAACGATCACAGCAACCCAGAGAAGTGATTATTACCTTGTCGTCACTTTACCGATGAG
The DNA here is from genome assembly GCA_028534135.1 of Potos flavus. Lineage (NCBI taxonomy): Eukaryota > Metazoa > Chordata > Mammalia > Carnivora > Procyonidae > Potos > Potos flavus. The sequence continues at coordinate 14,149,415 of CM052892.1, read as the reverse complement.
CAAATAGGCTCCGAGAAGTGGAATACAGACAACAGCAGTGAAGAAATCGTGCATCCCGAACTTGATCCGGGGCTGGGGGTCTTTAGAAGGAGCATCTGTCCCCCACCCCCCAGCACACTGCCTCCCAGTCAGAGGAACTGGGCTGCAGCCTGGATTTTGCTATGCATTAGCTCTGGGACCTTGAAAATGTACTTCTCTTGGCTAGGTAAATGAGGGAGTTGAGCTGGATCTCAAAGGCTTTATTTCACCCAGTTCTAATATTCTAGGAAAAGGATATACTACTTGGATTTTTATAGCATTCTAATGTATCTAAATATCACATATTATTATATATATCCCGCATGTATAGATAATGTCGTGTAACTTCCATTCTCAAGGTGGGAACATAAAAACGGCACAATGCTGCTAAGACGGGCTAGGTGGTGGGGCGCCTGGGTAGCTCAGTTGGTCTGCCTTCAGCTCAGGTCAGGACCCACGGGTCCTGGGATTGAGCCCCACATTGGGCTGCTGGGCTGCCAGCTCCTTGCTCAGTGGGGAGTCTGCTTCTCCCTCTCCCTCTGTCCTTCTCCCTGCTCCTGCTCTCTCTTGCTTATGCTCTCTCAAATAAATAAATAAAATCTTTAAAAAAAAAAGTGCTAGTTGGACAAAACTCAACTTGGGGTGGAGAGGAGATGTGCCAAGGAAGTGCACCTGGTCAAAAGGGGGCTATGGGTCTGACAAGGGATGCCCGGGCAATTTCTAGAAAGAGAAGACAGAGCCTTCCCACGTGCCTGAAAGGACTAGATAACAATAGAACACTATGCCCAGCATAAGGAGGGAATTCCCTCAGCACTAGGAGAAGAGGAGTGGAAAAGGAAGAAGAGAGAGGAGTAAGGAGCGGGGGGAGGAGGAAGGAGGGAAGGGGGAGAGTCTCAAAGGCACATAAGTATAGGTATTTGCTTGTCGAGTAGTCCAGGGATAATGAGTGCCATCTAGAGAAAATGAGACAAGGCCTAGTGCTCTCTTGGTAAAGTGGCACCAAGCCAGAGGGCCTGGGGAGATGCTGAGTCGGCTCCTGGCAGCGTGGAAACAAGGTGCTCAGTCCCTTGGGTCTGTGAGGCTGTCACACCTGCATTTCCAATAGAGAAACGTCTGCAACTTCTTGATAATGAGAACAGGAAGAGATAAAAAGTAAGAGAGGTTGTCAAAGAGATGAAAACTCAGGAGCACTCCTAGTCCTGTGCAGCCTGGGAGGCGAGAGAGCACAGGGCTTAGAACCAGGCAGACTCGGGTTTGGACCCAGCCTGCCGTGTAACAGCTGTGTGGTCTTGGGCATGTTCCTTAACTTCTCTGAGCCTCAGTGCTCACCTAAAACATGAGATGCACCTGGTCTTTAGGCCCAGCGTACAGGACAAACTGGGATAAGAGCTGTACGAGCGTGACACCCGGGACACCGTGAATGTTCAACATTCTCATAGCCTGCTCCATGCCAGAATGATAACGTCTGGAACACCAGGCACCCCCCAATCCCAGCCCTAGTGGCCCAGCTGCCCTTCCCCAAGGTGGGACGAAGACACACTGGACAGGAGTCAGTAGACTGAGATCTGGTTCTTGCTTCATCACTGACTTGCTACAAGACCTTGATTTCCCCATCGTTACTTAGAAGGCTTTTGTTTTGATACTACCGATTATTTTGTGATCCCCAAACTATGGTGTATCATCTTCCCCAAAACATTCAATGCTCCTCTGTTTGCCACCAATCCCTTATCTGTCTTCCATGATTCTCAAGAGGTCTTCCCTAAACCCAGCACACTTTCCTCCAATCAAACTGACCGCATTCCTCATCCTATCAACACCCCCAGAATAAGAGGGAGCTAGGAGAAGGTACGGGGAATGCCTATGGGTGCTCAGAAGAGGGAAGACTCTTTGGAAGAGGTGGTGTTCTAGCTCAGATGTTAAGACAGATGAGTGGAATTCCAACACCTCTCCAGGTTTGCCCAGTATGGACTCTCCCCGTAGGCCAAGCCACCATCATCCCTTACCTGAACTGACACCTACAGACCTGCCTGCTTCCATGTTTGCTTCTATATAGAGAAGCCTAAGTAAGTCTTTCCAAGCATAAGTTAGATGTTGAAACTCTTTTGCTTAAAATCCTGCCTGGCTCTCCACTTCACTCGCGGTGAAAGCAAAAACCCCAACAGTGGTCTGTATGGCCCTGGGTGCCTCTTCATGTCCTCTCCTGTCTTGTCCTGCCTCCCATTGCTCGCTCCACTCTGGATGCACTGGCCTTCTTGCCAGGTCTTGGGCATTCCAGCTGCGCCCCACAGCTGTTCTCGGCCTGGAATGTTCTTCTCCTACATATCTGCTTGACTAACTCCTTCGTCACCTTCAAGTCTTGGTTCTACTCCTACATTCTCAATAAGCTGCTCGCTCCGCTCTATTTAATATGAAAACCCATCTCCTCATTTCCAGAATTTCCCTAGTATTTAATTTTCTTTTGTTCATCCTCACATACTACATAATTTTCTTATTTATCATGTGCGTTGTTATCATCCTCTGCTCACCACCCACCCACCCACACACTCACTCACGTCTACATATGAGCTCTCTGAATACAAGAATCTACATCTTTTGTTCTCTGTTACAGCCTTAGCACGTGGAACAGTGCTTAGCACATTGTAGGTGCTCAGTTAAGGGACCAGTCATTGTTAGAGTCCTCTTTTCTATTGAGAGTGGGCGCCAAGGCTCGAGTGTGCAACTCCAGTGAGAGGTCAGGAAAGGTTGCAAAGATAAGGTGACATTTAAATTCAGTCTTGAGGGGCGCCTGGGCGGCTCAGTCGGTTAAGTGTCTGCCTTCGGCTCAGGTCATGATCCCAGGATCCTGGCGTCGGGCTCCCTGCTCAGTGGGAAGTCTATTTCTCCCTCTCCCTCTGCCCCTCCCCCTACTCATTCTCTCTCTCTAATAAATAAATAAAATCTTCAAAAAAATTTAAAAAATAAATTCAATCTTGAAAGGTAAGAAGGAATCTTCCCAGAGGGGTGGAGGGGTGGAGGGGCAAAGTTACCAAACAAAAAGGGAGGATTCTTACGATAGGGTACTCCGGGCAGCGTCTGATCTTGGACCTTGGACCACGATAAGAAGCTTGAACTTCATACTAAGAACTGTAAGGAACCAGTGTAGGGCTTTAGGAGAGAACAGCCATGATCAGATCTGGGCTTTTAATGAAATCACTCTGTCTGCAAGTACAGACGGTAGATTAGACGGGATAAGAGTGGAGGCAAACAGCCCATTGAGTTGACTGCTAACATTGTAGTCGAGAGGAGCGTTGAGGTCTGAGCCTGCCAGGGGCTTTGCCAACGGGGCTGGAGTCATGGTTCCCCTTCAGGGGAAAACCCAGACAATGCATACCCAGCTGCAGCGTCAGCATTGGACTCACCGCCCTCTCTCTCTCTCTCTCTCTCTCTCTCTCTCTCTGTCTCTCTCGCTATAGTTAATCTTCTGTTGCCACTAGCTGGTCAGTGAGAGAACTTGGGAAAGCAAGAGCTCTGTAAGGGAGGCCTCCCTGGAATCTGCTCCACCTCAGGGTTAAATCCGACTTTCTTTCCTTTCCTGGAAAAGAGCAGGCTTCTTCTGCTCACCCCCAAAGACAGCTGGAGTAAAAAGCAATGAGGCATCCTCCTCCCCCAGAACAAAAACCTATCAGCTCTGGTTCTCGGGAGAGATGGGAGCCAACCAGCTGGGTACTTGGGCAGGAGAACAAATTCAGTTTCCCTGGGGATATTTTTCTCTGTAGATGTTTGTGTTTTTGGGGGAGGGGGGTGTTTTGGTTTGTTTTTGTTGCAGGGAGAAGAGAGAGTGGTGCACTTGATGTTCAGCCCAGTTTCAGACACTGAGATGTGTTTAAACCCAGAGCCATGTGTTCGAGGTCCAGGGTAATGGAAAGAAGCACAGAGTGAGACCCAGGACCACTGGGTTCAAGTTTGAACTGCTGGTCCTCAAGTAGTTTCTTCCCTCGTCTGGGCCCCCATGTTATCATAGAAAATACTGTGTGCTCTGAGATGTTGTGAGGCTGTGAGCCCATCAGCACTGATGGTCACGGTCAAAGTTTTCATGACGTCACCCAAAGTCGTCACTGCCACTCCCCATCCTTCTCTCCCTGAAGCATATGTGTTCGCACCGTCCTATGGTAGCCAAGGCCAAATTTACCGCAAAGCGAGGAGGGAAGAAGCAGAGATTTTGCTTGTCAGAGGCCATTTCAAACCCGCCGAACTTGCTGTAAATTAAAATTATAGAACGCTCTTGCAGCCTGAGGGCTCAGTTCAGGAAAAACGATCAAGCTCTGGGTCACACCCAAGCCTTCAGAACTGGGCTATCTCAAGCCGGTGTCACTGACCCCAGAAACAGCAAATCTGGCTGGCTTTGACCGAACTTGAGCCTCTGTAACACGGCCAAAAGGAATCTACCTCTCTCCCTGTCCCACTGCCCTCTCAGGAACTTGGTACTTTCTGAGGGCAGACAATACATCTCTATTTGCCCTGATTTTTAAATATATTTCCTAAGGTTTGAGCTGGAGAAAGGCTGGGGACGGGTGAGGAAAGGGAGTGGAAAGAGGAAGATTCAGATCAGAGACCACTGAACACTCCCCTGACTGGGACCCCTATTTATAATATCCCTGAAACCTGGACCATCACAGCAGGATGAGACCTCTAAGTCTAAGTGCCACTCAAATACTTTATTTAGTGATAAGGGACCTGGTGCCCAACGGAGAAAATGACATATATATATTTTTTTAAACCTAGCTTTGTTTGAAGATATCAAATTCTCTCTCTTATCCACCCCACAATCTCTCTTTCTCTCTCTCTGGCCCATACAGAAAAGAACACTAGAATTGGTTTTAACAAATACTCTGTGGTCAGAAATCCCTACAGAAGACCCAGATTACTACTCTCTGTATCTGTTTGTTTTGTTTTGTTTCGTTTTTTTCCTCTCCTTGTTAATCACTGGCATCAACCTTCAGAATCAAACCAGAAACCAAAAAGGGCAAATAGCCTCACTGTCTCCCAGGGCTTGGGCTCTGTCTCCAAATGCCTGCCAGATAGCTGCGTAGTCTCTGCTCGAAGGCTTCCTCCAACACGAATCCTATAATCATCAGGGGTCAGGATGGTGAGTTCTGGACGGCTCCCTAGGAACCATCCCCCTGTGGGGGCTGAACTCCATCCCCCTGGCATTTGCACCTTCTGAACCAGACAGAAAAAAGCATGTTCCTCATTCCCTGTTGACATTTGAAAGCTGTTCCTCCTGCCCTTTGTGTACCGTCCTCCGTAGCTAAACTCCCTGCTTCTCTCTACCCGTCTGATTTGGCGCCTGAATCCTCATTCCTTCCGAAGGCTTTTCTTTTCTGGTTTCGATTTTTGTTGGTATTTTAAGGAATCTTTGCAGACCAGATCTACTCATGCAGGTGCATTTAGGCATACTACTGGATGGGCTTTCCTTCTCTACATGCCCTCCCCCAAATACAGAGCACACTCCTCAGCTGTGAGATGTATATGCCAAGGCAACTTAGAAAGAAATGCTGGCAATGAGTGCTTACTCCATTTTATCTTTTTCCCCCTTTTGCAGAATCAAGGCTGGTGGTAAACAGCCCAGCCCGGCCACTGTCCAAGTGTAGGAAGAAGGATGCCATTTCCCTACCTGTGGGCATGAAAGCTAAATCCACAAGCAGACTCCAGGGCTGCCTGGGGGCAAATGAGGACTGAGTGACGTGCTGGTTCACCTCTGAAGCCCTGTACCAGCAGTTGCTCCCGCGCAAATGCTTTCTTTTCAATCAGTCCTTCCCCACACCCTGTGTTACCAGGCAGAGAAAGGAGACAGTGAGAAGCAAGAGGAGCTCGTCAGAGTAACAGAGTGCATCAGGGCACTTCGAGTTCATAGCATCTCTACACCGAATGATTATTTTAGGGCTTCTCTACCCACTCATATTACAGCACAAAGAACTGAAGCTCTGGGGATAAATGACTTGTTCAAGGTCACGGAGGGCCACAGCTGAGATTTCCAGATACAGCCAACATGAAGTTCCCAAGCTGCATTGGAGCTTCCAACCTCTCCTCCACTCTATCCTCCTAACGCATCAATTTTTTTTTTCCTTTCTGGAAGTTTCCCCAGCCTTCTCTGAATCTACAGAGATGTGTCCCCTCCCTGAGGTTACAGAATGTGTAATCTCCATCACTCACTGGCACCATGACATAGAATGCCCCCTGATATCCCACGAGTCATGGAACTTTGAGCTGGCACGGTCATCGAAGGTCATGCCTTACTTTCAAACTCTCATATTTTAGCACCCGAGTGTAGCTTAAGTTCCTTTGAGAAATGTTCTCATCGTGTTGATGATTGGTGTATTTATCTCCAGGACCCTGCACCATGCCCTACATAAATGTAACCATATGTATGCCAATGCATATTTACCAATATGGAACTACCAAGAACACAGACATCTGGTAGAATGAGATTCCAGCATCAGGTCTGCCATTTCCTCACCGTGTGACCTTGGACTAGGAAACTGACCTCTCTAAAAATGCTTCCTTAATCTGTAAAATGGGGATAACAGAAATGCCCACTTCATATATTTTATGTGAATTAATAATAAAAGGCAAGGTAAACATCTTAGCACTTCATTAAAGATTTAATAACTATTTGTTATCCCTTGATCACTTTCAAGGAAATTCGCTTTGTCAGTGCCATTGACTTATAATCAGATTCTAAAGAAGAGGCCCAGACACCGAAACTTGGGGGAAATTTCAGCTCTGGGGTAAACTTCTATCTACATAAAGCAGGCTGGAACATGATGGGAGAGGAGTACTATGAACAGACATTATCAATAATAGAGCGAATAACTCAAACAAGAGAGGCAGAATGGAGGGAGAGAGGGCCAGGTATGCAGGTGACTTTGGTGACTGGGGATGGTAGACAATGTATGCAAAATAACCTTGAGGTCCCCCAACTAGACCGACAGTAAAATGAGAATTCTTTTATTTGTTTGTTCACCACCGCCAGACCCCTTTAATGCCAGGGACATTTCCCAACCACCAACTCTGGGTCCACAACCCAAAGCATGGCCTGAGGGCTTTGGCAGACACTATCACCCCCTAGTGGTGGCTCCATACACCCCACTATTGGCAGGATTTGGCATTTACTGACTGCATAGGCAACCCTGGCGTGTGCCATCTCCAAATCCCTTGAACTGGCCAGGAAGTAGTGAGAGACTCCCTAAACACACGGGAGACAAACACTAAGCAAGGCTGTTTAAAAGGTCTGGGGATGAAATGATGGGATGGAGCTACCCTGGGACCTTGAGAAAGATAAGGCCATAAATGCCTCAGAGTACCCCCCACCCCCCTACACACACACCGGCCTTCCTTTGCAGCCAGCCTGGCCCTCCCAGAGCTCATTGTGCACTCCATGTTTACGTGCAAACAGTGGAAGACCAACACAAATAAAAAACCCACGTCTCCCTACACAGCTCCTGCTATACTCGGCCATCTGGTGACTACCTCGCTAGCCAAATCCCCAGAGGGAGGCCTTGAGCTGCCAGTCCAGGGCGCTGGGGGGAGAAGGAGGAGGCGGGACACAATTCCCTACACGCTTCCAAAGGCCTCAGCGCTGCCAACGGGGACAGCAACCCCCCACTCCTCAGCAGGCAGTCCCTAGCCACCAGGCTCGGCTGCTGTGCGTCAGAGAAGGCGGAAGGCTCCAAGTGGAGCGCGCCAGGGGACTCTCCAGCCGAAGCTGGGGCCCCGGGGGATTCAAGACTTCCAGCTTCTCACTCAGCTCCCCACTCAGCTTGCCCCAGCTCCCAGACACCCACTCCCTCTTGAAAACCAAAGTTTAAAAAGGCAGAAATTGCCAGCTTCCGGAGACTTCTATAGCTAACTGGACCCGATCCTCCACATCCTCGGGAAATTGGAATGCTCTGGGGAATCCTAGCTCCCAAGTCCTGCATACCCAAGAATGGCCCCCTTTACGCCCTTATTTGAACAGTCCGTTAGTAAGATTCCCACTCCTGACCTCTGAGGACACCTGGAGTAGAGAAATCACGAGGGTGGAAGAGGAAGGGTGGAATTGGAAGTGGTGTCCAAGGGAACCCTTCATGGCTCCGGAAGGACCCTTCCCTGCAAGGAGGCGAAAGGACTTAGCCCTGAGCCCAAGGTTAGCCTTTCGCCCTAAGGAACCCCATCTCCACCCTCATCCCCTTCCTTGGAAATGGGCAGGCCTACAGGTGCACGTGGGAAGAGATAGTGGTGTGTGTGTGCGTGCGTGTGTGTTCTTGAGAGAGTGTGTGTCGCACGCTAGACGCCCCGCCCGGGAAGTCCCCAGGGAACCTGCAAGGCGCTCTCCCGCCGCGCCTCCCGGAAAGCTCAGCAGCTCAGGTTACAGCCAGTTGGGAAGAGCCCGGGAGCCAGAAACCCGAGGCACAAGCTGCGACGGCGAGTGGGCCTGGCGCTCCCTCGGATCTCCATAGGCGGCCAGAGTGAAAGGGAAGGGGGGCGAGGGTCACAAAAATACCTTAAAAAATATTACGACTCCCAGGAGAGAGACTTCTAGTCTATTGATTAGGCTTTGGTGCTTCTCAGGCAAACAAAGAGTTAACCTCGGAGGTTCAAGTCGGGATCCCGAAGGCGCTTCAACCCGCGAGATGCCGAAGCCGAGCCGGATCCCGAGAAGGCACGGATCCGGGTAAGAAGAGCTCGCAAGTCTCCAGGCGAGCCCCTCGCGCCTTTCAGGCGCTGTTGTTGGCCAGACTCCGACAACCAATCGCGCCCCGCGCCCCCAAAAGGGGAGGAGAGCGAGCGATCCGCGAGCGCGGGAGAGCTAAGGGGGAACATTTTTGTAAACGCTCTCCGAGATAATTAAGCTATCAATTACCCGGGTGGGAAATCAGCTGCGCTTCCCACAGCTCCTCGCAAGGGCCGACTCCTCCGGGATTGGCGCTAGGAACCAGCAGCTGCTGGCGAACTTTCCGATTAACTTTTCCATTTGAGCCCCCACCGCACCCCCACCCCTTCCCTCTTCCCTTTCGTGTTCTCGCCTTTAAGTTATTATTACTAGCCCAGTAAGTGAGCTGCGAGGACAAACCTGCTCTCCCCGGGAGGAGGATAGAAATGCGACTGCGACCGGGGGATGGGGTGGGGAGAATCAGAGAATCTAGAAGTGGAGACCTTGGGCTCAGAAGCCCACTCCTCGGAAATCACTCAATTCTCCCCAGTCCCATTTCACAGATGGCCAAAACTGAGGCCCAGAGAGGGGAAACGACTTGGCCAAGGTCACGCAATCCACACGGAGACCGAGTTTATGCGGGCTGGGTGATGCCACACGGAGCTTCTCCGCTCGGATTCTTCAGGGAATCTATCGCGAAGAGCGGCGCCTCCAACTCGAGGCGAGAGTGAGGGGGCGGTAACCGCGGGCGGCCAGTGACCGTGCCCGGAGCAGCAGCGGGCGGCTAGACCACCCGGGTCCCCAGCTGGAACCCACTCAGCCATCTGGGTCTTCCGGCGTCGGGGATGGATCACGGCAGAGCTCAACGCCTGATCTGAGAGACGGGGAGACCGGTCCCCACTGCGGGAGTGCTGGCACGCCCCCGAGCTCCCGCCAAGCGCTCTTGGGGACCTCCTGCCCGTACTGCTTTCCAACCACCTGTACGCCCTCCGGGCCCCTCGGCTGCCCCCTCCCAACCCCGCTCGGGGCAGCCCGGGGCGGGGATCCCCAGGGCGCCCCCACCCGTCCGGCTTCACTTAGGGGCTCCCGGCTCCTTGGGATCCCGCGTGTGCCGGCGCCCAGCCTTACCCAGGGTGAAGAAGGGCAGCTCCGTGTTGTCCAGGTCGTCTTGCACCGCGATGCGCCCCGGCAGCTCGTTACGCACAAAGAGCAGGAGGCGCGACTCGGCGGCGGTGCCCGCGGAGCCCGCGGAGCCCGAGGACGCGGCGGCGGCGGCAGCTCCGGCCCCGGTCCCAGCCCCAGTCCCGGCCCCGGCGCGGGCGCCGCTCCAGCCGATGTCGCTTTCCCGCAGAGCGGGCAGCGTGGACACCGTGACGGTCTTGAGCCGGCATGGGCTGTCGGGCTCCCGCGAGGCGGCGGCGGTGGCGCCGGCCAGCAGCGGCCGCGGCGGCAGCAGGAACAGGAACAGCAGCAGCAGCGGCGGCGGCGCCGGGTGGAAGCCGAGCCTCAGCCGCCCCCGGAGCCCCGAGCTGGGGCCGGGGCTGCGCCGGGCGCCGGCGGCGGCCATGGCGGGAGGGGCTGCGGTGCTGCGAGCGGCGGCGGCGGCGGTGAAGGAGGAGGGAGAAGAGGAAGCGGCGGCGGCGGCGGACGCCGGAGCTAACCAGGACGCCGGAGCTAAGGAGCCGTGGGAGCCGCTCGCCAGCAGCCCCCAGCTCCCGGCTCCGCCTCCCGATCGGCCCTGGACCGCCCCCCCCCGCGCCGCCTCCCCGGGCCGCGCCGCCCGCCCCCCTCCCCGGCTCCCCCCCCCCGCAGACCCCGGGCGTTCCGGAGGCTCCGCCCGGCCTCGTGCAAATCCCAGTCGCCCCCTCTCCTTTCCCAGGATCCCCCAATGCCACCCTCACAACGTTCTTTAGCCACACTACCCCTCTCCCAATTCTCGAGACTTAAGGACCCCTCGCGCCTCCTTTAATTCCTCCAGGCTCAACCCAGCTCGCCCAGCTTCACCCCGCCCCTGGCTCAACCCTCGGGCTGCACCTGGGGGCGCGCCTTCGCCTGGCGGCCTCCAAGCCCCGCCCTCCTGAGAGTAGGGGACGCCTCTTGATGGCCAAGACTTAACTTTGTCTCCCCACAAGCCCAATGGCAAGTCCTGTACCCTCTTCTCGTCCCTGAAATAATTCCTTATGATCTCAGAGCCCCCTCTTCACTCTCTTCCCCACAACTCACGTATTCAATCCCCCGACACCGGGATCCCACCTCTCCTCCCCACCCAGACCTCTGCGGTTGCATTAAATGCTTACAGACTGAGGGGTCACACTCTCCACGCTCTGGCCCCCAGATTGACTCTGGCCAGGAAGCTCTGGCCCCTAGCTGCCGCTCTGCAAGCCCGCCCACTCTCGCGCTTGTATTTTGGATCCCTACTCGGAGCTTGGAGCAGCTCTTCTCGGCTGCTTCTGTTCTCTGCGTGAAATTCCTGAAAAGGGTGCGAGGTAGAGACCTACTACTCTGTTTCTGGCTCCCACGGGCTCCTAAACCCTCTGCCCCATTCAGAGGAGGGGTCTGTTCACCAATTCTTTACCCCAGCCCTTCTCCTAGATTCAGGTCGATCTGTGAACCTAGGCCCTCAGACAACAATGGCAGCCTTTGGCCTTGGGCTCATCCTGTCTGACCCACTTACCTGGGATCCTCCAGGGAGCCATCCTCCTCCACGGGGATCCAGTGCTCCAGCAGCCCCCTTCTCCAACCCCCTCACCTTTCTTCATCTCTCCTAGCTCTGTTTTTTCTTTCATCTCTCCACTCACTTTATTCCTCCTCATCTTGACTTTAATCTTATAAATGCTTCCTCCCTATAATTTGGGACACATTTCCCATCGCTCTATATTGCTTGCCCATCTGCACTTTTTGTGGGGTCTCTGGGTGCTAACTTCTCTCTTCCTAGCTCTTCCTTCTTCTGCTTCTCCTTTCTGTTTTTAACCCTTCACACGAATTGCCTTTTTCCCTCTCCCATCACATTTTATTTACTGTTTTGTGACTTGGGATAGAGGCAGAAGACTGAAAAGAAGGAAAAAATCAAACCCTATGTTGTGACCTTGGATTTAATACTGCTTATGAAGCATTCCCCAAGTGCTAGGCAAGTATCTATATTAGCTTTTATACATAACCATAATCCAATGAAATGTGTATTATGATTCCCATTTTTCAGATGAAGGAACTGAGATCAGGAGGTCTGGGAGATGAAAGGAGTTCCCAAGGTCATACACAGCTAGTGAGCAAAAGAGCTGAGATCTGAATTCCAGGTTCCAAAGCCTTGGCTGTTTCTATTAAATCATACTGTCCTCAGTGACCTTGGAAAAACTCACCTATCGAAGATGTGAAAGGCCCATCTGCATGAGTGCATTTGGGTCTGTTTCAGCTCTGAGGTTTGTAAAGTATGCTTCTCCTGTCTCAGTTTACTAATCTGTGAGCCCAAAGGGAGGGGGGGAGGTGGAATCTGGCCTTTCAAGTCTTCTGATTCTAAATCGTCTCCTGCCTCTCTGATGCCTGCTCCAGTTCATTTACTCCTCCAAAATATGTCGTCTTGCCTCCCTCAGTCTCTCCTTTGTACCCTTACAATCCGCCACTATCCTCTGCAATGGGGCTTTCTGATTCTCTATGCCCCTTTCTTCAAATATGCTGACATAGTCCATTTATAGAAGTGCACACCAGGAAAAAAGGGCTCCCTTATGTAAGGCAGAGTCTGTGCAAGTCCTTCATGGACCTCTGGTACAAAGGCCTGTCGAATGCGACCAACACTTTCATTCATTCATTCACCACCAAATATCCAGGGCCCCTACCAGGCACTATATGGGGATGCAGAAATGGATAAACACAACGTCTGCCCTGGGAGGGTTTATAAGGATGGGGGTGTGGGGCGTGGGGATAGATGAGCACAGAAATATCTCAGAAAACAGGCAGGCAGCCAGACACGTGTTTTTTAATGAGATGTTTTGAAACTTGTGCTTGGAGAAATCAAAGAAAGCTTCCTAGAGGAGGTGGCATTGGAGTTGAACCATGAAGGACTAGAAGCTTGGGGGCAGGCATTCCCAGTTAAAGCCGGCATTTGGCATTCTTTGTGACTGTTTGGCATCTGAACAAATCCCTTCCCTACGTCAGAGGGTGCTTCACTCTCTAAGCCACAGCCCACCTCCCACAAGGAGGCTCCCACAAGGAGGCTAAAATCTCCAGGTAGTCTCAGCTTCTCCACAGCTAGGACTTGGGCACGTGACTCAGAACTCCCCAATCAGATTCCCCCACCCCAGAGGCTGGAAAGGAAACTAGAATCAGGCAGAATCCCCTTGAGGACCAAAGTGGCAATACTTGGGACAGTTACATCCAGATTTTATTGCTAGAGGAAATGGGTTTTAACAGCACTGGCTTGGAACACAGTGTCACTGGTGTCAAGAGTATGAACTGCCCTGTGTATGCCTGACAGCAACTGCAACAAAGTATCTCCACCAGCCAGTTCTGTGCTATGATTTGGATTGGCGTGCTTGGCTTCATGGACTCTGCCCAGATCCCATGCCCTCCTGGAGATTCTAAGTAATCCAATATCACTTTACTGAATTCTGTTTCTGCTTAAATTATCCAGAATTGGTATCTGTTGCTTGCAACTAAGACACCTGCCTGAGAACACAGAAATTGGAAACAAATGGAGGGCAGCGAGGGCAGAGCTTATGAAGGGAGAAGGGGGACGTTTAGTGAGGGGGGGGAGGGAGTAATTGAAGCCAAGACCGAAGAGGCAGGCAAGGAATTTGCTGTTCATTTTGAAGAGGATCAACTTTAGCTAGTAGGTAGTGTCAACTCTGTCATGACCACAGGAAAAGAACTCCTATTTATGAACACATACTCTGCAACTTCAAAACTTTACGCGGTCTCTCCGTGCATTATGGTAACAATCCCTGCCTTCTGGTGGTAGTGGGGCTTCAGAAGTCATCATGCAAAGTGCTTAGCATTCTAGGTGCTCAATAAATTATAACTGCTGCTTTGATGTGTCATCCCAGAGACATCTGGAGTTAAGTCTTCTTATCCCCATTTAATAGATGCAGAGTTTGAGGCTCAGGAAAGCTAAGACACTTGACTTTGATACTTATCACGTGGTAAAACCCAAGTGGTTCTGACTCTCAATCCCGACCCCTGCCACAGGATAAGGCTTCCTCACTTCTTCCAAGTAGTGTGACTTCTCTGTTCATACTCCACAATGTCCTGTCTCGTGGCAATGGCACCTCTCTTGCCGCCCTCAGCTTCTCTCTCGCCTTCTCCTCTCCCCTTCACTCAGTCCCATTTCATTATTGATTTAATTAGCTACATTCCATTATTGATGTAACTTACTGTCCTCTAGGGTGCTCTTGTATCCCCATCTCTGACTCTACTGGTCTGAAATTCCTGTTCATTCTCCTTCCCTGTCCTCTCAGCAAATCCTTCTTTTTCTATCATCTTTCAGATTTTGCCTCTCTGAGTTTTGTAGTTTTGTAACATTTTTTTCTTACTCCCCCTACCTCATACTTTATTGTTTCTTTCTTTCTTCTTTTTTTTCTTTTAATTTCCTCCTGTCCATACCATGTGACTGAGGCAGCTCAGCATAGTTGGAAAAGCAGGGATTAGGGAGGAAGACAGGCTTTGGTTTGGATATCATCTTTGCTATTTATTGGGTCAAGTCAGTTAATAAATGCTCCTACTAGACCTTTCATTTTTCTCATTTGTGAAATGGGGAAAGTAGTATCCACTTCTCAAGATCATTATGGGAATTAGATGAGATCACATGTCTGAAAATGTCTAGTCTATACTAGGTTCTCATTAATGTTCTAAGTGAATCTAAACATCTTTTGGCATCTCCCTCACTCTTTTCCTCTTCGGCCCCGTCTAACAAGCCCCTCACCACCGCCGCTCTGTTCTAGCCATAGGTATCTCTTTTCTATTCCCAGAATGTTCCAAGCTCTTGTTGCCCCAGTGTTTTCACACAGCCTCTTCCTTCCGCCTGGAGAGAGCTCCCCCTAGACTTCACCTTGTTGCCTTTTATTTACCTGTGTCAGCTAATAAAACACTTTCCCTAAGATGACTAACCACCCAGTCTAAGCTAGCCTGAGCACTAACATAGGGTAGAGATGCAAAACAAGAATACTGTCAATGAACAATCACATACTTACTGGCTTTTTACTCTAAGACAGTTATCGTACTAAGCACTAATTCTGCAGTGAAGAAAACTGCATCCTTCCAGTTTTCTACGAGTACATTATCCTCCCTCGGTCTATGTGTCTGTCTCTACCTCCCTCCTTTTCTTCCTTCCCTCTCTCTTAGTGTTCCATGATTTAAGGTTTTTTTTTTTTTTTTTTTTTTAAGTGTGGAGATGAGGGGCTCCACCTAGTGTGGAGCCCAATGCCGGGCTTGAACTCAAGACCAAGAAGAGATCAAGACCTCAGCTGAGATCAAGACTCGGACACTTAATGGATTGAGCCAGCCAGGTGCATCATCAAGTACTTTTTTTTAAGTCTTTCTTCTTTAAGCCTTGAGATGATCTCTCGAACACAAACTCCAGCTCAAGAGGAAAGCTTGCTGTATCTCCTGCTCCGTCTCTGCTCTATCTAAACTCCATCACCCATCCATCCTCCTCGAACCCACAAATCCCCACCATTTGTTTTCTCTCGCTTCCATCACCCCCCTCTGTAACTCACGTTGTTCCTTTAATCCTGCCTTGCTTGCTGCAGCACGGTGACTCCATTCATCACCTGGCATATTGTTTCTTTTCCTACGCTTCAGCCACGTCCCCCCAGACGCTGTCTTGCTGTAGCTCTGACAGCCCCTTGAGCCACACGGAGCCCAGCTCCATCAGCTGGTAGAGGATCAATTAATTACAAGATTAAGGTCAATCCTGAAGCTTTCCCTTCTATTGCTGCTGTATCCAACATAGATCAGTGTAAATATACCTATCATTGCTGCTTGTTTCCTCAATTCAGATACCTCTCTTCGATGTAAGTTCAAATTCCTTTCTCCACCACTTACTATTTGGCTAATTCTGAGTGATTTACATCTGTGAGCCTTCATGTCCTTTCCCATAATTGGGGTCGTGGGAAGACTGAAGGAGCCAGCTGGTGTATGGAAGATCCCTGTGCTCTCTGGCACATAGTAGGTCCTCAGTAACAGTAGCTTGTTTCTACCTGCAAATGTCTATTTATTTGGTCCTTCTGTTACTTCTCTGTCTCTTGGCTTCCAACTCTCCATTTTTCATTTCCCTGTTCAGAACATTTCCACTATATCTCATTTAGAGCAAACTTTTACCATTGTCTCTAACTTCTCGTTCGTGAAAAATGAAAGAATATTTTAATCACCGTTGTCTTTCTTCATTTCTACTTGCATCTGTTTGACTGATTTCTGCTTCAACCCAGTACTTCTCTGACTCTTTCCCTTAACAATTCTCAAATTTATTATCTTTTTTTCTCCAGCTCCTACCTTTCACTACCTCCTGCTCTCCCTGTCCTCGGTCCTCTAAATCAACCCCTTCTTGTTCTGTGATTTACTGCAGTCATTTCCAACCCTTCTTGCACCATCCAGTTGAAAATCTCCTAATCCTCCCTGAAAGTCCCCATCTCTTTCCTCCTTCCTCCTTTTGCATTTTCTGTTTCATGTCCCCTCATCTTTCATGATTCATTTGCTTGTGCCCCCATCTCTGTTTCTCGTTGCCTACTTAATCATTTAACCTATTCGTGTTTCCTCCCTCCTCTGTTACACGTGTCATCTTTCCTCATTAACACACATTAACAGGTGACGTTGCTTTGGATCTCTTTTGTGACAAACCTTACTACTGGTGTATTTTCAGAATCCTCTTTCCAAGTCCCATTGGCTCTTCTTGTCTAGAATCTTTTGTCTCTGGGACCCTATTTAGGGGGAAAAAAAAAAGCCTTGCAGTATCTGCTCTATATTTATTCAACTGAACTGCTAACCTGGTGCATTAGGATGTCTATTACTAATGAAAAGCATAAGCTTTCTTCTCTGCTATAGAATACTAGGTCATTTTCCTTTCTGCAATGCATTATTTTTACTATTATGTTTGAGCTGGTAAAGGTGCTGTCAGCATAGAGTGTCTATTTCTACAGCATTATCTGGGTGCCTAGTATCAATTAGGCTTACAATACATTTTTTTTTTCTTATGTAATTCTCACAACAACCTGTGAAGTTGGGATTTTGAACCCCTGCTTCACATGGGTACGATTGGGAATACTTGGAAAATGTATGGCCTCACATATGCTGGGCAACTGACATCTAATAAAGTCTAACTTCTTTGGGTAAAAACTCAGAACTGGCCCCAGTACTCAGAGGGCAAGGAGGGAGTGAAGAAAGATGCAGATTGGTAGGTGGCAGTGTTAATAAGCAAGGGAACTTAAATATGAGGCTTGTCTCAGGCTGCATCCACTGGCCAGAATCTTAAAGTTCACATAGAGGTCTTAGCCGGGTTCAGACATATACCATCACGTGGTCTCAACAACCCATTGTTCTCTCAAGGTTGCATCCTTGAAAAAACTCTGGCTATAGGAATGGTGGGCAGAATGTACATTTCACAGGCAGAGGAGGGGGTGGGGAGCCTCCAGATGCCCCAGGTCATATCACAGCCAACTGCAGGTCATGTCCTCCGGATGACCTCCTCCAACCACACAGTATAGTACAAAGGCTAAGAGTATCCATACTTGTGTAATAGGGACATAAAAACCACTTTGCAGGAGTGCTTTTTAAAGTTTGTCTTTCCTGCTAAATTATAGTTGCCACCAGAAATCCTGCCAATCTTGTTCCCTGCTACCTGGCATCTGTTAGGCCATCATTGGTTATTTACTGAATGAATGAATGCATATTAATGAATGAATATTAATGAATGAATATTAAAAGAACAATCTCTTGCATAAGACAACACCAGTTTTGAATTCCAGCTCTGCCTTTAATACCCGTGTGTCCTTGAACAAGGGAGGAAGAGAGCAAATTTCTTCTCACAGTTTTTATCTTTACATTTGTTGATGCTTGTTGTTTTTTATTTTTAATTGATATTATTTAACAACCTTCAGAGCCAAATGAAACTAGGGTTCAAAACCCAGCTCTCCCGATTGTTAGCTAGGATGCCTTGGGCAAGTTACTTATCTCTTCAAGCATCACTTCTTTATGTCTACAATGGAAATGATACAATCTCTCTATTACACTCCAGGACAGGTGATATGTGGTGGAGGATCTGAGGTGAAACTCCAAGACTGCATGCTTTCCTGCACATTTCATGCACATTTCGTGACAGCAGAGGTCTCACTGCTCTGACTCCTGACTTCATGGCCCCCTTTCACTGTCTTTCTCTGTTATCTTTAGAAGCTCCTGCAAACATAACTCCCAAGGCCTAGCCCAGATGTATCTCAGAGAGGCACAGGACATCCCCCACTCCTGACCTACTTACCAAGCTATATTTGATGACTATTGTATGATAATCTGCAGACTCAGCAAGGCTGGGGCTCTGCAGGCTCCCTGTGTCTCCATGCCATGCTAGAAAGGCTTCCAGCAAAATCTGTTGGAAGGCCCTCTTCCCAGCTCTGGGCACTATATGTAATATAAATATAATTTTTTTGTTTATTTGTGTTTTTTTGTCTTTTGTTTTTGTTTTTTTTTTTTTACAGACAAATAAAAAAATACTTAAACTCAAAGAACCCTTCCTTGCTCCCTCCTTCCCTCCTATCACCTCTCCCTCATGGAATACCATGAAATACTATGCTTCAAGAATGGGGACATAGCAATGAACAAGACGAAAATGGTCCCTACACTCATGGAGCTTACAGTCTAGTCAAGAGATAGACAAAAATAAATAATCAAAAACGAATATATGGGAGGAGGAAATGGGTAATTGCTATTCAACGGGTATAAAGTTTCAGTTATGACAGATAATTAAGTTCTAGAGATGCATTGTACAGCATCTGCTGTGCCTATAGTTAACGATACTGTATTGTCTACATAAAAATTTGTGAGGAGGGTAGATCTCATTGCTGTTTCCAACACAATAACACAGAGAATATATGACTGAAAGGGTTTACGTATTCTGTGATGGAAAAGAATAGGGTTCTATGAAGTTGAATAATGGAAGAGTGATTAATTTATACGTGAGGACCAGCGACATGTCTCTGGCAATGGGGTCCTTCATTAGAAACGAGGACAGATGAATAGGAGTTGGAATGGTTAAGGGGGACAGGGGATTCCCGGCAGAGGGAGCTACAAGCATCAAGGCCCTGAGGAAGAACTTGGTAAATTCTAGGAGCCAAACATTTCAAGTCATGTGGCTAGAAGTCGAGAGGGAAGACCAGAAAAGGATGAAATGGATCTCGGAAAGTTAGTACAGCTTAAATTATTCAGGTGTATGTAGGCCATGGCAAGGAGTGTGGATTTAATTCTAATTTAAATGGAAAGACATGGGCAACTTTACGTAAGAGGATGGCATAGTCAGATATACATTTTTAAAATGCTACTTTGGCTGTAGGTACAGAATGGCTTTGAGAAGCACAGGAGAGGATAGAGTCCACCATGGACTCTATCACAGCCATCCAGGTGTCAGCCTCTCTAGCATGCAGGCTTTCCCATCAGGATCTCCCGCACCATGAGGTCCTACAGCTTGCACAGACTGATAGTGGGGAACTCATTATCTCCATTCAAAACTGATTCTATCTGTGGATGGCTGTGACCAACGGAGTGTATTGATTCACATTTTTCTTGTTGAATCTACCACTTATGGATTCAAATTCCAAAATTTGAGGGAAGTTCGATGAGGCAAGTTTCATGAAAATTCTCCAATTTTCTGAAGAATCGTATCTGAAGGCATCTACTGTTTCCTCTCTTTCGAGGAATGACTGTCCTGGCTACTTCTCCTATTCTCTGCCTGAGATTAAAATAAAAACAGCAACAATAATAATTAACAACTTCCAGTTACATTGAATGTTTGTACATTCATCAACGCATTTGACCTCTATAACCTTGTGAGCCAGTAGGACAGGAATTTTTAGCTTCATTTACTAGTGGCAAGAATAAAATTCAAAGATGTGATTTACCCAAGGTTGAGATGACAAGTTGGAAGAATCGGGTCCTGAATCAAGTCCTAGGACTCTTCTTCCACGCTTCTTCGCACCTCTGAGCAAGAGTCAGCATAGATGGAGGGTAAGCTCATGCATTCTGGAATCAGACTGTCTAAGTTCAAATCCTGACTCTGATATTTACTGTGTGATCTTGGGGAAATTACTTAAACTCTCTGAACTTCAATTTCTTTATCTCAGAACTACAAAAATACCTACCTCGTAGAGTTGAATGAGCTAACAGATTAAAAGCACAAAGCACTCCATCAAGCCTATATTAATAATCAATAAATATATAATCAATAAATGTTAGCTGTTATAGCACCCTAGACCTTCTTGGCCAAAAGCAACACTGGCAAATTAGAGGTTTGTATGGGTTAGTACAAGGTATCCTGGTTTAGAATATTAACTCTGCCATCATGATAAGGTATTTAATCAGTGACTTAGTTCATCTGTAAAATAGGCATAATCATACCTAGCTCACAAAGTTATTTATTAAAGGCAAATTCAATAAATAGTAAGAGAAATCCCCTAGCACCAAGAATTAGTATTCAATAAATGTTAATGTATCTCCTTTCTCCTTTAACATTTCCTCTAGGAAGACTTTCCTGATGCCCCATGTGGGGTTAGGCATCCTCCTTTATTCCCCCTTTGCACTTTATAACTACCTAGAACAGAGCACAGATCCTGATACTCGAAAAGTATCTGCCTGGGTAGCTCAGTTGGTTGGGCTTCCAGGCTTCTGACTTTTGATTTCTGCTCAGGTCCTGATCCCAGGGTGTGGGATCGAGCCCTGCATAGGATTCTCTCTCCCTTTCCCTCTGCCACTCCCTTCCCCCTGTTTGGGCTCTGTCTCTCTAAAAAAATGAATTAAGTAAGCAAGTAATAAAGTATCTGCTTGTCTGTCTTTACCTTTAGAATGGAGTTACTCGATGTGCCACATACTGTTCTAAGCACTTTGTGAGGAATTTCATCATCTTCGTATGAACCCTAGGAAGGAGGGGTATTATCACCCCCTCAGTTAGGAAACTGAGGCTAGGGTGGTTGAATTATGCATCCCAGATTGCATGGCTGGCATAGAAGGGGTGCTCGCTTGTTCCTTCTTGTTGTCCGGATCTTGGTGCAAATGTCATCCCTGAAGAAGGGACTTCCATGACTTCCTACTCGAAAGGACTCACCCATTCACTGTCATTCCCATGGTGACATCATTTCTGAGGTGACAGGAAGGGAAAGCAGAAGGAAGCTTCACAGGGGAGATATACTGCTCTAGTAGCATTAAGCCTGAGGTCTGAGATGCCCACTAAGATTCACTGGGAAAAAATAATACTTGAAAAAAGTGTAATGTCTAGTATTTATCACCTCAGTCTACTGGTAGTTCATTCTCCCTGACATCTATGGAGATCCTTAGGAGCTAATAGATTGTCTAACACCTACCTTGCAAAGCACTATGTACTCTTTTTTTCTTATTGTTAGCTTTCTCACCTGTTACTCTCTTATTAATTTCTGTTGCCCCGGGTCTTATGTAACCTATTACCATGGTATTTAAGCTCCAAGACAATCCTTCTGATCTACTCTCTCACTATTTTTTCTTCCTACAACCTTTGTCCTTATCAAAACAGGTGTCCCTTCTACTCCCTGTGCACCCTCCAAATTTCCTGTTGCCTCTGTCTAGGTTATTTTTCCCTAACTAGCACTCTGCACGCCCATCCAGCATTCATTTGTCAGGGCCATTTCTGAGTCTCATCACATTCTTTATATATAATAGTTATTTTTTCCTTTACACATCCTTATTCTTTGCATAACTTATTTATAACACAATATTTTTTAATCACATATGCTATTTGTATGTAAGGCTGTGATACTTTAGGTTATTGTCCAGCAAATATTTATGCCCTTCCTCCTCTCACAGTGGGTAGAGAGACTTTCCCAGAACCCGTTGGTGTTGAACTTGGCCATGTTGACGAGTGAGACACTGGCAGTCACAATGCGTGCTGAGGCTATTACAGTGGGTCTGCCTCTTTGTAATTCTGCCTGTGGAATGAGAGGAATATGCACTGGCTAGCCAACTGGTCCAAGTAGCATGACAGATAAGAGAGCAGAGCCGGACCTAACCCACAGTTTGGAGACAAGCCTATCAGGAGATTCCCCCAGGTAACCTTCAGCTGTTTGAGTGAGAATCTAGGATTGCCATTTTAAGCCATGGAGTTTTAGAGTGGGATTATTACACAGCATTACTGTGGTAATAACTGACTGATACAAAGTCTTAGCTCCTTTCCTATACTCTGAGTACCTCGAAGTTGATAGAGACAGTCTGATTCCTCTTGTTTCACTCATGCAAAATTCCAAGGCATAACCCCAATATGTGTTTGTTGAACAAATGGATGGATGAATAAGTGAATAATTAAAGAGCTGTAGAGAGAGATTCAAGAATTAAGGAGACTAATGTACTCATTAATTCAACAAGAATTTACTGAATACTTATTTTGCATCAGGCGTTGTGTTAGAAAACACAGCATTCAGTGCTGAACAGACCAGACTTGGCTTCTGGATGCTCCTTGGTGGCTTGGGAAAGCTTGAGAACTAGAGATTCATAATGCAGTCAACGTGCAAACTCTGATTATCCTTGAATCACATGCGAGGGCACCAAAATAATCAGAGAAGTGATAATGGATAGAAAAGAGCAGAAGATCCCTCTCTCACTGCTGATTCCCATTATCTCAGGTTAAGAGCAAATCCCCAGACAGATGGGAGGAATTTGCATCCATTTGAAGAAAATGAGTCGTAGAAGCTGACCCAAGGGGTAAAAATGAAATTTACAGGGATAGGTATTGCTTGGTCCTTTTCTGATTGCTGAATGACACCTCTGTCCCTTTCCACTCTTGTGGAGAGGCTGTCAGCAGGCTAAGCCTAAATGCCGTTATCATCTGTATATCAAAAACCTGAATCCATGACAGACTAACCTCAATGCCCTTTTCTGAGAGCATTTCTGATTATTAAGCATTTCTGTCACACTTTCCTCCCTAGCCCACCTGCTCGCTCCGAAGGAGCGGCTCTGGGAGCGAGCTTGCGGCTGGCAACTTTCAGTTCACGGTGGTAGGAGCTCCAGGAGTGAGGAGCAGACCCGGAATTCCTAAATCATGGAGGTCATCATCAGAGCCAAGACTAAAGTCCAGCTTCCCTTGCTTTGGACACCAGCTACGGGGAGGCAAAATTCATTCAGCTTGTGCTTTAATATCACCTAAGGCTTTGTGTTAGTGTCTATGTTTTGAAAGAGCAGGTGGCTAGGGCAGATGGACTAAGAGAGAAAAGGCAACTTTTGTAGGGCTTGCAGGATGGCACTCCAAAAGGAAATGCATGGCTATTTCCAAAACCAGCACCTTTCAGCTTGAAAGAATAAGGTGAGACTTTTTACTACCTTCCATAAGTGACACGTTGACATGATAGCAGATCCTAATGGGTATTGCAGGCATTACAACAACAACAACAACAACAACAACAAAACACTTTTAGGTCAGGTAGACAACTATCAGCAGAGATCTATTTTCTAATCATTGTGAAATGTAAATGTGATAAAGCATGTACAGCATATGGTTCACTATTTAGCGTATGGCAACAAAACCAAAAATAGTAATGGTCACATTTATTTATTTTTTAGGATTTTATTTATTTATTTGACAGAGAGAGCTAGAGAGGGAACACAACCAGGGGGAGTGGAAGAGGGAGAAGCAAGCTTCCCGCTGAGCAGGGAGCCCGATGTGGGGGCTTGATCCCAAGTCCCTGGGATCATGACCTGAGCCAAAGGCAGACACTTAACGGCTGAGCCACTCAGGTGCCTTAATAGTCACATTCACTGAGGACACACGATATCCCATACAGTGCGCTAAATGCTGTGAAGGTCTCATTTCAATTCGCTCTTTCAACAACTCTAAGAGCTAGGAATAGTAGAGAATTGCCATTTAACATTTGAAGAAACGAAAACTCAGGCAAAATTCCTTGTCCAGAGTCACACAGCTAGTATGTGGCGGGGCCAAGATGTGAACTCAGGCAGCCTTATTCCAGAACTCTGGTTATAACCACAACTCCATAATCAAGATTAGACGTACAATAAATGAAAGCTATCATCATCATCATCATCATTTTCTTGATCGCATTCACAATAATTAGGTACTGTAACAAGAGAAGTCACTGCATGAGATTAGTTCTCCGGATTGGAAAGTAAAGATGCACGTTTACTTTACTTTTCAAGTTTACTTGAAAAGTGAAGGTGCTAGAATTCCTGGTTCTCAAGGGGAATCACCTGGGTGGCTCAGTCAGTTAAGCATCGACTCTGGGTTTCTGCTCAGGTCACGATCTCATGGGTAGATCGAGCCCCTGGTGCGGCTTGGGCTTTCTGCTCAGTGGGGAATCTCCTTGAAGATTCTCTCCCTCTGGCCTTCTCCCCGCTCTCTGGTGTGCGTGCACCTGTTCTTTCTCTCCAAAAATAAATAAATAAACCTTTAAAAAAAAAAAATTAAATGTGGCCTTTGGGGCCAAACTGTAGGAGACAGGGGAAAAGGAAGCGAAAGCTCTGTGAAGTCCAAAATACTTGCTTCTGACTTCACCATACGGTAGCCTACACAAGGTACCCTCTGAGTCATTTGAAAACTAGAATGCAGTGTGGATTACATCACGGCCCGATTCTCTACCTCTCCCAGTGTCTGCCACCTTTGCCAGGTGTCTCTGCAGGTGCTCTTACTAAAGAAGCAGGCTTGATCCCCCCCTCCCTTGAGCCTGGCCTTGTGACTGGTTTTGACTAAAGGAATGAGGCAGAGGTGACAAGGGACCAGTTTTGAGCCTTGTGTATTTCTGCTTGAGGTCTTAGGCTTCTGCAATCCCAGCAGAAGCACATGCCTGGGTTCGCCTACCGGTCTCAGAAGCAGGATGGCAAACATGCGGAGCTAAGTTGCAACCGAGCTCAGCTTCAAGCTAAATCCCAGCTGACTGGCAACCCCATGCATAAGCCTCGCCTAGAGAGCTGAACTCCAATCAACCCTCTAATCTGTAAGCGCTAATAATAAATCATTGCTTGAGGCCACTGAATTTTGGGGTAGTTTGTTAGGCAGTAAGAGGTAACCAGGACAGCAAAGGATCATACATATTTACACCCAGGAATGTAGCGGTTAAATAAAGAGTAGCTCCCTTTCGTGCCTCCTTAATCAGAAGAATCTCAGTTCCTACCAGTGAAAGTCCCCCAATGACATGAGGATCGTGGGGCACATAGGTGGAGGGAGCCAGCTCAGGGGCAGCACGTACCCACGCTTCCCCTTTGGCTCCTCAAGCAAGTGGGGACGTGCATAGACACCATGGAGCATGAAGCTTCACCATCGACCCATGGATGGCCTGACAGCCTCAGAGCAAGTTTTCCTAGACTGATTATTTCCATTGCCACAGCTGGTGATTTCTATGTCAAAGTCAGTTCCCTTCCTCACTCCTGATTTTTCATTTCTCTAAAAATGACAGTATCTGATTTAGCTCTTGGAAGAGGGCAGGGAGTTTAGGGAGGGATGGAGGCACGGGGGAGAAAGGCAAGGGGGGAAAGGAACAAACTGCCTCACCAGAATGGGATCTCCACATATAAAGTGCTAATGAAATTCGAAATAACAACAATAATTACGCTTCCAAGGCCGAAGCCTCACATTTCTCACCATGAATATTCATCTCCATGTTATCTTTCGAAGGAATAAAAATTGGGTGGAACAGTAATGTGCCTGTAGGTTTTTTTTTTTTTTTTTTTAAGTTCTCCTATTCTATTTTTACCTGGATCTAGGTAGGCCCTTGGTTTGATAATGACTGCATTCTAATATTCTTTGTAGCTGTGATTTGAGTCTCACTGGGTGGCCACGTACAGACATCTTCAGTGGAAGATGCTTAAAATGTCAATAAAATGTAAATTAAAAAGAATGGGGATCAGGGGAAAGCTGAAACTACTCTGTGGCTGGTAAATGGCCACAGGTGGAATATCACTTTGACTTTGGGCTTGGCAGCCAAAAGTCTGGACAAGGGAATCCAAGGCATCTTTTCTCAACTGACCCAGAAGATTAGGAGGTTACCTCAATAGTAGGGTGCAGCTTGCTGTCTGCAGTGGTCTTCAGTTGCATCCCACCCCTACCCACCAAGCCCAGAAGAACATCTCTGCAGCAGCAGACATTACACTGCCTGGAAAGTGTATATACAATGTATCAGTCTGCTCAGGCTGCCTTAACAAAATTCCAGAAGCTGGGTGACTTAAACAGAAATTTATTTTCTCACAGTTCTAGAGACTGGAGGCCCAAGATCAAAATGCCAGCTGGATTAGTGTCTGGCGAGAGCTCTGTCTTTGGATTGCAGATGGCTGCCTTTTCTCTATATCCTCACATAGCCTTTCCTCGGTATGTGAGTACAGGCAGGGTGACAGAGAGAAAAAAGAGAGAGATCCCGTTTTTTTGTTTTGTTTTTAAGATTTTATTTTTGAGTAGTCTCTACCCAACATGGGGGGGGGGCTTGAACTCACAACCCTGAGATCAAGAGTCTCATGCTCTACCAACTGAGCCACCAAGGTGCCCAATCCCTTCTTCTCATAAGGCTACAAATCCCATCTGATTAGGGCCCCACCCTCTTGACCTCATTCAACCTTAATTAGCTCCTAAAGGTTCTATCTCCAAATAACCACTACATTTGGGGGTTAGGACTTCAATATATACAACTTGAGAGACACAATTCAGTCCACGACACACAGTATGGCCAACTGCATACTGCAGGCACTTGCGAAGGTTGCATGGTTCCCATTGTCACCAAGGAGGAAGAAAATGTCTCATAGCACCCAGTTATGATGTAATTGCTGGCCTATATTTCAAGGATGAGAGTCAGAATGTCAGCATTGATAACATCACTCCAGAGGGGGTGAAAGAAGTGGAGGAGTGAGACAGGAATCACATGCTTTAGCAAATCCCATGGGGACAGCTGGGCCCAGGAGTGGTGAGACAGAGGGCTTCCTTTGCCAGGTCTCTGAAAATCAACGAGGTTTGTCTAAGTCAGCAATCAGAGAGACTCAGAGACAGAAGAAGGGCCCTGGGGAATTGCTGAGTGCAGGCGTGCCCTGGGACAGGGAGACACCCAGGTCAGTAGGCTGATGGGGTGAGTGTGGGAGAGAAAGCCTAAAAAGATGGTAAATGTTGGCACATTAAGACTTCCCAAAAAATAAATCTCATCATGTCACCCACAATTTTGCTTACAAACCTTCAGCAGCTTTCTGGTGCCTTCATAATAATGGACTAAAGCTCTTAACTTGGTGGTGGTTTCAACTAGCCCTTCCTGTCTTTTGAGATGACAGTCATAGCTAACATTTAGGGCATGCTTATTTCGGAGAGCCGCTGTTATGAGACTTCTATACATATAGACTCACTTAATTCTAACAACACCCCTTTTTAAGTTCTACTCTATTTTTACCTGGATCCAGGCAGGCCCCTCGAAGGAAGGTAGTAGTGACTATCCTCATTTTACAGATGAAAAACAGAGTTCTTGAAAGTTAAGTGGCTCAGCCAAGGTCACATACCTAGTAGATAGTCAAGCTGGAATTCAAGACATCTAACTGTAGAGCCCGTGCTCATAAAATTAGAGGATACTCCTTCTTCGTGCACTTTATGTGACAGAGTCTCTGGCTTTCTCCCAAACATGTCCTATATTTTCTGCTCCTGGGGTGTTCAACCTCATCCCATTCTCTGCAGATCCCCACGCTCATGAATATTCAAAGCCAAGTTCAAGGGGTGTCTTCTCCGTGAAAATTTTCATGGTGCCCCCTGATGTATGTGGTACCTCCCAATTCATATCCCACTGAGCATTATATCTGTTCTTCTCTTGTGGTGATTACCATTTGGGAACAAAAAAGAAAATTAATATGGCTGGGGTGTAGCGTGTCAAATAATCATCAGATATGGATGCATCAAAGCTCTCCCACAGGCTGTGAGCACCACAGAGGCATAGGATAGGTATGTCGGCACACCACACAGTGCCTAGAACAATGGTCTGCACTTACTAATTACATCAAGTGGGATTAGGTTCAGGAGAAATTAACAAAAACCCAAAACCAGTGAATTTAATAGGACAGACCTCTAACTCTCTGTCTCATAAAATAAATCTGGAGTCATCAGGACTATTCTAATAGTTCCACAGTCATCAGGAACCCAGATTGCTTCTACGTTTTTGCTTCTTAATCCCTAAGGTGTGGCTCTGATCGTCATTGTCCAAAAGGGCTGCTTAAGTTCCAACCATCATACACATGATCTACGTAGTAGGACAAAGTAACAGGAGACTTTGCGGAAGTGCAACACAGCAGTTCTACTTCTGTCTAAGGGATGATACTTAGTTACACAGGCACTCCTCACTGCAAAGCAGCTGGGGATGTCTTTTTAGTCATTTAGTTGGAGGTATGGCCTTCCAGGTAAAAAATGAGAATCATGCTAGTAAGGAAGAAGGGATAAATAGCTGTTGGAAGCAACCAGCAGTCTTGTCAAAGTAGGTCCTCTGTAAATATTCAACAACTATTTCTTGAAACCTGTTTAGTGCCAGTCCCTGCGTGAAACATAAGGACACAAGATTCAACAAGAAAGCCAAGGTCCCTGCTTGCTATGAATTTATGCTTTAGATGGGAAGATGAATAAAACATGACTTACACAAAATTTGTGTTGGAAGCTACCATAGGGTGAGTCCAGCATACTACAGGGGCCCTGAATGGATAAGATTTGGACTGCCTGATGGAATGAATTGTTTACATGAAAATTATAAAAGAAGCCCTTCTTTTGTTCCATTCTAGTGGGAGTAAATGAGCAAGGTGAGATAAAGGGATGCTGAAGGAATGTAAGTTTGGGGGAAAGAGTATGGCCAGGCCTGTGGTATTCTAAACATGGCGGCCCACCTTTATATTTGGACAAATTACTCACCATCTCCAAAACTTAGTATCTTCAATCCATACAATGCAATTATATTGAGTCTTTCATAGAGTCTGTGGGAGAGCTGATATGGTACACAGTAGGTGCTAAATAAATGTTAGCTTTTTTATTGGAGGCAAAGGGATCTAGCCACAATTACCACATTGCACATGCTCTTCCTTTCTTGTTTTTGCCCTCCAACACCAGCCAGAGCCCTTCAACTTCCACACAGGTCAGTTTTGGACAAAGCTGAGATCAAATTTGATTTTTTTCCTCCTTGAATTGACATAAAGGGGTCTGTCCCTTAATTACTAGTCATTGCCCTTCACACACAAAAAATGGTAACCCGTTCAGCCCATCAAAGCATGCCCTTTGAATGCTGAACTAGACAGTGAACAGAAAGTAGCTGCCAAAAGGCGTCTTTTCTTCCAGAGATAAAAGCAACTTGAAATGTATGTAAGTCGTGCACCCTTGTTAATTAATCAGGATTCGCGTTAAAAGCTTAAACGTCTTTGATGCAGGAAGCTTGGGGAGCCGGAACCTTTCTTCTGTTCTATGGAGGGGAGAAGGGTGGACAGGGCAGCCCGAAGAGGTGTGTGTGGGGACAGGAGGGGATCACTAGCCTATTGCTATCAGGACAGTTGTTAACGGGCAGGGAGGGGATGGGCTCTACAGTAAGAAGACCACCACGTTCATGAAGGTTTCACCCATTCATTTAAAGAGCACCACAAAGCTCAGGACTAGAGTCGCTTCCGACACAGCTTTCTTCCTAAGGTTCGTTTGCTCAATAGGAGTTTCTACTAGTGATGTCTGTTCATTCATGCAACGTATGATTAGTGGCTTTCTACTACATGTCAGGTTGGGGATGAAGGAGTGAATAAGACACAGTCCCTACCTTCGGAAGGGTCTGGTGCCGTGGTTCTCAGATGGTGTTTTGTGCCCCCAGGGGATATTCGGCAATGTCTGGAGACATCCTTGGTCCTCACGACTGGGGGATGTGATGCGGGCATGGAGTGGGTAAAGGTGGGTTGTGCTGCTAGACATCCTACCATGCACAGGACAGCCCCCACAACAGAGTTGTCCAGTCCAAAATATCAATAGTGCTGAGGCTGAGACAGCAGGAGAGACAAACATTTCAACAAGCAATTTCAATAAAGCATGATAAGTGCCCTGTTCTAGCAGGAGCAAGTAAGTGAGTGTCAGGGAAAGCCTCCCTGCAGAAGTGGTATATAAGCTGAGACTTTAAAGATGAGTGAGAGCGGAGGGGGTGGGCAGGGCTGGGCAGGGCAAGCAGAGAGAAAAGGCTGTGAGAATTCAAAGGCAGGAGAGCAAGAAACCAGTGAGAAACGGACCGGTCCATGTAACTTGAAGGGAGAATGAGAAGGGAAAAGGTTGCAGACGGAGGCTAGCAGGCTAACAGGGGCCGGGACTTGTGAGCCGTGCTGAGGAATAGGATTTTATCTGAAAATTATTGCAGAGTCACTGAAGGATTTTAAGCCCAAACGTGATATAATAGAAATGTATTGTAGAAAAAGACATTGCTGGACACTGTCCTGGGTCCTTGGGAGGAAATACCAAGATTGCCTGGACCCTGACAATCTGATAGAGAAAATACAATGAGATCAGAGAATAGTGATACAAATGACATGTAAAAATGAGTTGGGGCAGATTGGTTTCTAGTTACCAGGCCAGGGGAAATGAGTCCTGTCTTAGTTTGGGCTCCCCCAACAGAACCCTATACACTGGGTGACTCAAACAACATTCATCACTCAGAGTTCTGGAAGCCGGAGGGCCAAGATCAACGTGCTGGCACACTCGGTGCCTGCTGAGGTCCTGCTGTGTCCTCACTTGCCAGAGACAGAGCAAAATAGAGAGAGAGAGTGAGAGAGAACTCGAGAGAGAGAGTGAACATGCACCCTCTGGTTGCTTCAACCTCTTATAAGGGCCCCGATCTCCTCATGGGGCCTCGACTCTCAAACCCAACCATCTCCCAAAGGCCCCATTTCCAAATAGCCTCACACTGGGCATTAAGGACTTACCATATGAATTGTGAGGGAACAGAAAGATTCAGTCCATAACAAGTCCCATTTTGGGATCAAAAGGAAGAAGGGATCCCAATGTTGCCCCAAACTGGGGAGGTGATTCATGGACTGTGAGGCAGGGGGTTCGGAGCTGAAGTTGGGAACTATGAATAAAGAAGTTGGCTTTCGCTTACTATTTACCTTTGTCCAGACAATCTTTCAATTTCTTAAATGCATCAGATTCTGTCTTGCCTCCCAATTGTGCTACTTGGAACATTCTAAATTCCCTTCCTTCTCAAGTATACTTTCGTCTCAGCCTCTGGTCTCAGATTGGACATCAACTTTTCTGGGAATTTTTCCATGGATTCCCCAGTCTAAAGCTTGTTTAACTATCACCCCATTAGATCATAACCTCCATGAGGCAAGGAACATGAATTGTCCTCAGCTATATCCCATGACTTAGCATAATCCTAGCAAATAGAAGGTGCTTGCCGACAATGTATTGATTTGACTTGCAGTTGGAAGCCAGAAGAATACCAACACAGTGGGATCTAATCTGAGGAATGACACAAGGTCAGGGTCAGAGTTCAAAACTGAGGCTGTGAACTCACAGAGGGTGGGGAATCCTATGTATTTGGTGCCAACTGGATGCTGTGGGGGCTGGCATGGGTAGGTAGAGCTCAGGGCTACACCAAGGGCACCTGGGTGGCTCAGTCAGTTAAGCATCCAGGTCAGGATCTCAGGGTTGTGAGATGGAACCCCTCAGTGGGCTCGTGATGGGCATGGAGCCTGCTTCTGCTTGAGATTCTCTCTCCTTCTGCCCCTCCCACTTACTTTTTTTTTTTTTTAAGATTTTATTTATTTGACAGAGAGAGAGATCACAAGTAGGCAGAGAGGCAGGCAGAGAGAGAGGGGGAAGCAGGCTCCCTGCTGAGCAGAGAGCCTAATGCGGGGCTCGATCCCAGGACCCTGAGATCATGACCTGAGCCGAAGGCAGAGGCTTTAACCCACTGAGCCACCCAGGCGCCCCCCTCCCACTTACTCTTAAAAAAAAAGAAAAAAAAAAAGTTCAGGGCTACACCAGTAAAGTGAAACAAGTATACAGATTTGAGAGAATCTCTTTTTTTTTTTTTTTCCCCCAGGGGAGACAGGAGTTCTGGAAAGCTATGTGGTTCAAGTGATATTTCAGAGCGGCCTTGACATGACCTTGACTACTGCATGGTTGTGTTCTCTCCGCCTCGGTGTATGTTGATCTGCCAAATTCTTTACACACCAGTCTCTGTCAGAGCACAGATGAGGCTTAATGTGCAGAGTGTCACCCAGGCTACATCCCACAGAGGACACCTATGACATGCTGCTCCATTCTGAGATCTCCAGGCTCATGCCTTCAAAGCACAAAACTCCAACAGCATATTCAACACAGCGTACTTTGACCCAGTAATGATCATGGAGAGCGCATGTGTGTGTAGATCCCTAAAACACGGGTGTTCTGTTCAGAGACTTAAGTTTTCAAAGAATTTCTGCAACTAGAACCTCATCTCTTCTGCATAGTAATAATACCAGGTAGGCAAAGACACTGCGATACATTACAGAGGAGGAAGCAGGAGCCCGAAGAGGTAAAACGTCATATTCAAGGCCACGTGGCTCTTGTGATACCACCCAGGATGGGACCCAGGCCTCTTAGTTGCCAATAAATTAGATCCATCCAACCCACTGTAGGTGAACTCCCTAGATTGGGAGGAAATATATTTATATATGTTCCAGAGAACAACTGCTTGCCATTGGCTTGACCTACTTTGGAATGTTTAGTGGAGTCTTAACATATGATCATTTGCCATGTGAACGATCTTTAATTAAACAGTTGTACCTTCCTGATTGACCCAGAAAATTAATTTCTTTAATTATAAAATTTGTATTCTCATGTTTTAGGAATATGTGCCACAGTGAATTTTAGAAACAGATGAATAATTGGTAATAACATGAGCTTATATTCGTTGGAAGTTAAAAGCATTTGGTTACACGCCCAGCCTCTATTGAAAGAAGCTGAGGTTAATCAGTAAGGATCCAAATACCTCAGGGAAGCTGTTTCTTCCCTGAATTTGAACATTAGGCCAAATAACCAGAAGGTGATTGTTGAGATGATCCGGCTAAAGGCAAAGCATATATACATATACAATTACAATTAATTATACCAATGCATAAAGTTCTCAGAAACCCTTTCAACTCAAAGCAAATGCCTTCTCTTTGTTCCCTTCCCCTTACTCCTCCCATCAATCCTTTTCCCTCCCCTTTTTCTTTTCTCCTACCTGTTTCTTTCTAAGACTGTTTCCGCTCCATGAAGGCTTACATTATAAAGCCAACGATAACCTAGGCTCACTAATTCTGAAGAAGAAAGAAGTAGAGCTGTGTTGAATTAGGCACAAATGCATTCCTGTGATCCTAAGTTTTTCAACACTGTATGTTTTCAAGCATTCGCATAACGAAGTGTCTTTTTATGGCATTCACATTGCCTTTATCTTTTACTCTCGCTGCTTTCTGCATGCACTCACATACACACATGCTTGCAGAAACAGAGGCTGTTCCTACGCAAACTTTGTCGAAACAGTGTTCTCCCACAGATAAATCACTTCCTTCCCAAGGAAGCAAATACCTTTGCCACATGGCTGGAGTGGGAGGGAGGACTCTTCGTCCTGAAATACTCACCCTGACTGTCAATCATTTAGCAGGCAGTAGGGAGAACCTCTCTGAATGCTGAGTAGTCGGGAGTATACACACTGGACATGACACCGAGGCCCTCGAGGGGACTCCAGTGACCAGCTCTGGATGGTCTGAAGGACCCTGTGTCAGGAGAAAGATCTGATTAGTGGTAGGAAGTCCAGGATGATTTCTGTGATCTGCCTGAAGATCGAAGCATGCATGAGCTTCCCAGAACTAATGTTAAGCCTCGGACAGATGACTTATGGCTG
Source organism: Potos flavus (assembly GCA_028534135.1). NCBI lineage: Eukaryota > Metazoa > Chordata > Mammalia > Carnivora > Procyonidae > Potos > Potos flavus. The sequence goes on along the minus strand of CM052892.1, from coordinate 14,115,689 downwards.
GGAGATCCTGTGGAGGACATCTCACTCCTCCCACATTACTCAAGGGGGAGAAAATCACACACAACATACTGATGGGTTGCAAATACGTGAATGCTGATAATGTGCTTCCCCTATTGCACAAAGGAAGAAAACACATAAATGGGTTAATTAGCTCCTATGCAGAATTTAATTAGAGCATCTTTGTTCACTCTGCTTCTGCTAGAATCTCAATTATCAATCCCTATTTCCATGATTTTTGAGCATGGATGTACATTTTCACTTGGGACTTCCCATCAGAAGTTTGGGGGCTCAGCTATCTACCCCATGGCAGTGGTAGCCAATTTCAGCACGGAATTCTGATTACTTTGAATTCATTCCATTATCAGAGGGAACAATGACTCCTGTCTGCACTCAAAGGCACTTTCCCCTTGCATGTGTATAACGATAAGTAGGTTCTTGAAAAGTCCAGATTGGAGTAAGGGCTAGGAACTGGGTAACTTTTTTATCCCCATAAGATGAAGCAATGATAAGTGACATGGATCATGTAACAACTCATTTAATCCTTACAACAGTCCTCTAAGGCGGGTATTATTATTATTGTCAGTATTTGTTAAAGAAACTGAGTCACAGAGAGATTAAGAGGTTTGTCCAGATACTTGAACCCAGGAGGTCTGGATCCTGAGTCCACATTCTAAATCATCCTGTTCTGATGTCTCAAGTTAATACAATAGTCTTGCGCAGCAAGAATGCCCATGTCAATCCTACTGGAATCATACATTGAAAAAATCGTTCATTTTACAGGAATGATATTACTAAGAGCTATTCTGATTCTGAATGACATAAATCAGACCCTTACTTAACGTATGCAAAAGGGAAAACTTATTATTGGCAGGAAGGGGAAGGAATGGCTCTTGAGCAAGCCACGGGCAGGAATGCAGCTGGGCATGAGAAATGAGTGGAACCAGGAACTAGAAAATCATCAGGACTTTCTTGTTGTGTCCTTATTTCTTTCTTGTATCTCTGGCACTTGCTTTCTTCACTCCGTCTGTCTACAGAGTTGCATCCTGCAAGTAAATGTTCCACAGAAGAGAAGCTCGTACTCACAGATTCTGAGTTTCATTTCTCACACACTTGGATTCAAAGAGAGACTTATCCAATGTTTGCTCCTAATATGTCCATAAAACCCAAACTGAAAGTGAATATTATTTTTGTTATCACTGAGGACCTTGTTACATAACTCTATTGATTTCTGTGTCTGATGCTTCGAACAGCTCCTTTGACCTATACTACTCACAAGCCTGGAGAAGGAGAAGCTGCATTTTAAGGTAAAAACCTTACAAGGGTCCCCGATTCTTACTGGGCCAGGAAGGGGCTCTCTTGAACTTTTGCAAATCTATACGTGCTGTCCAGCTTTTGATACTTGAAACAGCATCAGGAATTAGGTAAGGTGGTTACTCTTTTTTTTTTTTTACAGATAAAAAAACAGAGACTCTGAGAGATGACAATTATTTAATCTTGTACTGCTATCAAGTGGCAAAATTATTTGTCAATGACTCCGTACATGTAATCAAAATTCAAAATTCAGCTTTTGGTCTTGATCTACCCTACATAAGAGAATCAATCCAAAGGCAGTGCTCCTGATTTGCGGATTAGGCACCAGATCTCCAGCCTTCTTGTCTGGCTACAAAACACTTATCTGCACTTATAAGAGGTTTCAAGCACACATTATTTTGTCAGCCCAAGCTTCAGAATTTAACCTTTTTTCCCTAGGATCATTCCTCCTTGGCAATGAGCACATACAATTAACTTTTATTATTTTCAACTTAGCTCCTCGTTTCCTCTGCCTATTCTGGGATCTGAAAAAGTGGCCAACATTGTAGATATCAAAGCAATTAAATGTTCACATTTCCTACATGGAAGCTATGAGTTTCTTTGCTTCTACCCCACCTTCTTTTAAGAGGATTTCTTCCACACAACAACCCATCAACCATTGCCATCATGGAATACTTATGGGGACCCACTCTTCACTTCACACTGAGCTAGGCATGGCTCTCTGCAGGGACTTGTGCAACGCATTTCCAGGGAAATGAGAACAGATCCCTTGGGTGGATGATGTCCTACAAATCATGACTCTGTAGTTAACCAGCTGTGCAGCATCTCTCATTCTAAGGCACCAAAGTTGGTTCTAATTTTGAATTTAGAACAGAAGAGACTGAGGTTGCACCTAAAAAAGAGCTTCTTGGTCAGCCAGGGGAAAAACACCAGCAGGAGCCAGTCAAGGATGACGTTGCATCTTTGTCCCTAGAAACCTATGACAGTGCCGGCTCTTGTGGTAGCCAGCCTTCAAGGTGCCCACCAATGATCCTCACCAGCTGCTACTCATACCATTGCATAGTTCTCTCCCAACGTGACTGAGACTAAAGTAGTAGCCAATAGGAGATTATAGAAATGACAGTATGTAACTTCTGAGGCTAAGTCACAAAAAATGTGACTTCTAATTATTTCTCTTGGACTGCTTACTTGGGGGAAACCAACAGCCATGTCATGAAGATAACTCAGGAAGCCCATGGAGATGCCCGTATGGGAAGGAACTGAGCCTCCTGGAAAAAGTGAGCATCAACTTTCAGGCACATGAGTGAACAACATTGGTTGTGGATTCTCCAGCCTCAGTCAAGCCTTCAGACAACTGTAGCCCCAGCCGACATTGGATTGCAACCCTGTGAGAGATTATGAGCTAGAACCACTTAGCTAGACTGCTACCAAGTTCCTGACACCCATAAGCTGTGAGATAATAAATGTTTACAATCATTTTAAGTTCTAGGGCAGTTTATTATGTAGCAACAGATGAGCAATACAGCTTTAAAATCCTGCTCTGTCCATATCCCATCTTAGAGAAGCTACCTTAATATAACACTTAATGAATGAGCACAACTGTGCTATGTGCTCAGTGACCTCCTTAGCCTGACCATAGCACACTGGAATGGAGAGCCAGGCACAGACACACAGCTGGATTCCTCATTCAGGAGTTTGGGTTTGGGTAACTGACAGACTGAGTCCGTACCTGGTGGGCACTGCTTCTGAAAAAAAAAAAAAAAAAGGAATAGAGAGTTGGGGGTTGTGTCAGCCACCATAAGCGGGCAGAAGGCAAAAGACAGAAGGTATTTAGGAATGAGAGAAGGACAAGAGGCAAGAGGGAAGCTGAGAAACAAAACAAAACACAAATGAGAAAGTAGTTTAAGCTTATGGTGGCTCCTCGGTACCTCTTCTTGGGGGATCTGAAACCAAATTTGAACTGCCAGGTCTCTATGAAATTTCAGACTCCTGATTTAAACTAATCTAAAGTGTACCCCAAATGGTCCTGACACAGAACATTATATGATCACCTTTCCAGATGTAAGGCTATTTCCCTAGTAGGAAGAGTTCTGGACTCAAAGTCTTAAGAAGTAATGTTCTGTGGAGGTAATAACATATTTTCCTTCCCATCTCTTCAATTTAAAGGCAAAGAAATGACTGAGAGAAATTGGTTTGCACACAGCCTTATTATGATTTAAAGGGATAATGCTCTCTCTCACACATCACATAGGGACAGAACTAAGAAAACTATGTCTAGTGTAGATGCCTATTCACTCAGGCTCAAGAACAAAAGAAATTCACATAGCTTTGGAAATGATCTTGCCCCTCTGAATCCCATGATTTCCCAGGTGGATAGCTGGAGCGGTATCATATCCCTACATTGCTTACTGGTGTGAATCCTGTCTCGGGGAGAGGACACTTCCTTGAGGGGCCCTGAATTGTCTTGCACATTAATTTGGCATTGAGGCTGAGCCCTCTGTGTGCACAGGAGCTCTGGTTAGATATTGCTAAATATCGAGATTATGTTCCAGCTTCCTCCTCTGGAAAGGTCTCATAAAAAGGAATCTTTACATGTGAAAAGTGTTGAGAGAGCTGCCCTTGCTTTTCACTGCAAGAGGCTATAATAATAGGTAGTATTTTGCACCTGAGAAGATGAGGTGGGTGAGGTCCTCAAGGCCAGAGGAAGACAGATTAGGAAGGGATCACTGGGGATGTGCACAGCTGAGGGAGTCTGTATGCAGGAGGTGGGATTAGAGCTAGAGGTGTGAGGTGAGCCCTGCAGACTAGAGAGGCAGAGAAATGCCGTTCTTGTGCTAATTTCCAAAGAGAGTCTGATGAGGTCTCCATCATGAATACGAAATGACGTCTTCCGCAAGGAATGTTTCATGCTTCCATAAACAGCCCACGCCTGTGCGATTTTATGGGAGAAATTCTCCATAATGGTGAGGGATTTCTACTTACAGAGAGTTTTAAAGTGAGCTGCAATGATGTGTCTTCAATAAAAGAAGAAATGAAACATCAGAGAGGCTTACAGGGATGGTCTTGGAATGTGTAACCATCTCTTTTTTTTTCTTTCTTTGTCTCTCTGGAGAACATTGACTGTCTGGTTTGTGCTTTTGCTTCTCAGTGGAGGGGATGTAAGGTTTCAGGGTCTTGGCTCTACTCACCTCTCCAGCCTCAACTTTGATCATCCCCCTTCCAAGTCTATTCCAGCAACATTGAACTGTTTCCATTCCCATCTGCAAGTTTATGCACCTGCTCTTCTGGCTGCCTTGAACACTCCCTGGGACCTGTCTTTACCTGGCTGCTTTTTTCCATGTTATCTCCACGATCAGCAGAGATATCAATGTCTCTGAGGAGTTTGTCATGCTCCTACTTTCAAGCCCCGCCCCCCTGCCTCCCTCTCCCCCCCCCCCCCGGATCTCCTCCACCAAATTCTCCAGTGGAGATCTGCAATAGATACTCATCTTGCTTTTTTGGCTACTCAGCAGCTTTTGAACATACACACATTCTCCCTCTTGGGTTAAAAATATCCTGCCTTATTCCAATTTGATTGGTTATAGCCCTAGGCGGACTGATTAGGCACACCCAAGGTAGACCTTGAGTCGAAAGGCAAGTACTCGAGGAAGGAGACATGCCCAAATCTCCTTGCTGGTGAAGCAGATATGAGAAGCATCTGATGCTCAGACCACGGGAGGTGGAAGTTCTGGAGTCCAGCACCCGGGCCCACTGCCATGTTCTGCCATCTTCGGGCAAGGGGCAGCAGGGTGGGCTTTGCTGCCACATTCCCACACTGGGGTTTGGGCATTATATGGTATGTAACCTGGCCGTCCGTGAGCTGTTCTAATCTATTCCTTTCATCAATTCCTTTTCTGCCTAGATTACTTAGAAGAGTTGTCTTCAGCTAAGAATGCTGACTGAGGGGGTACCCCCTCATCGGTGCCCCAACAGACACCTGAACCTCCCCTTAACTCCACTTTGTAAGTTCTAGCTAGCCACCTGTCCTCCTCTGTAGCCCATCAGTTTCCTGAGGGCCGGGGGCAGGTGTGCCTTCTTGATAACGATAGCCTAGTTCTTATGGTGACACTGGTGAAATAAATATTTGCTGATTAAATAAATACACACATGAAGATTCTTTCCAAGTGCCCTTTACCATTCTCCAATTCAGGAGTCCCCTTGTCAACTGTGTATTCACCCAGACTGTGTAAGCTCCAGAGAACATGTCTGTGGGTGGCAGGTGTCCTGGAAGAGGTGTTTTGGTTCCGAGTTGGAGTGGATGGTCACCCAGAAGAGCCAGAAATAAAACACAGGTGCTTTGATCTAAGGAAACAGACAAGCTCATCACCAGGCAAGCTCAATATCAAGGACTTCCGTTGGATTCAAGAGGTGGGTCCAAGTCCATGGGCAGAGAGTAAGGAAACCAGGGACAGGAGTAGAGGACAGAAACAGGCCTCAGGGGTGCAGTGTCCGGTAAGAGGGAGAATGAGCAGGGCTTACCTGGTGGTGAGTGGGGACAGGGCAGAGGGAAAGCAGTTACACCGTGACATTGAGATGGAAGTTTTGGGCATGTGCCAGGAATGGAAAGAAACCTAGTTGGACTGGGGATGGTGATAAGTCCAAAGCTATAGAAAGTAAGACCCAGAGAGGTAAAGTGAGCAGCCTAAGTCTGCATGGCCAGTAAATGGCAGACGGGAGATATGAACTCAAGTCTGCTTAGTTTCGGAGACTCCATCCTTAAACACTAGCTTATAGTGACGTCAGGCAACACTCAACTGAGTAATCATGTGCTGCTTTTCTTATCCTCCTTGGAAGTTCAAGAAGCCAGGTGAGGATCTCAGAGTGAGGAAAGAAAAGGAACTTGTCTGGATGGCAGAGACTGTGAATGACAGAGCTGGAACCCGGCTCTCGGTGCATCCGTTTGGGAGAACCATCTAGGAAGCTAAGGCTGACCCAAGTAGACTGGGGATAGATGTGGGGGGAAGAAGGGGATACCAGCAACTGGCTCTCTAGGTGAGACAGATAACAGTGCTCGGAGAAGATGATTTCTGCACAGAGAGTTTGCAAGGCTGGTAGCTGATGTCTTGTCAGTCTGGACAAGCTGCTGCCTTCCCGAGAAGGCAAAACCTGTGCAGACTTGCTGCTCACTTACTTGATGTACCCAGACATTAGATGCTCTAAGGGGAAATGCTTCTGATCTGCATTGGCTCCGGTCCCAAAAAGCTGAGATTTATGGCCAGGCCTATGGGGGGATAGTCGAGACTGGCTCCAGGCCCTCTTTCAGCTGTCTCCACATGGGGCCCACCCCCCTTTCCCTACCTCCCAGCTGACAGGTTAAGGGACACTCGAAATATGAAATATTTAAGCCTGGTCGTGTCTTCTGGGATCCCCTGAAATGAGGGCCTAGCTGTTCCTCACAGTTAGGCAGGGCATTGCCAAAAACATACACTGTGAGTCTCATTTAAGGTCCCAGAGGTCTGGGTATTAGCAGTTTTCAGTAGTCCCTTAAAGGATGCAAACAACCAGCCAGGTGGAAGAGTCTCTGATCTAATCTAACAGAATGATAGTCACGTTTTATAGGTGAGCAGGCAGAAGCACAGGAGGGGAGCCAACGACAGTGTAAGAAAATGGTTTGAGCCTGAACTCTGCCGTGGGCTTGCTTTGTAGCTTAAGGAAAGGCACTGACATAACAGAGCTTTGTTATAGCACCCTTGTAAAACAGGAAAGTTCTTAGCTTGGTGACTGACCAAGCAAATGCTCTTGTGAACCAGGAGTAGGGGAGCAGAAAAATGAACTAAATCATCAAATCTAGTAGGATAAGTTATTTCAATCATTGTTGAAATTATGTCCATTGTTGTTGCTTGCTGTTTCTTTTCTTCATAATTTTTTTTAATGAGATTCAACACTGTTACCTTTCTTTCCGTACCCTGCTAGAGGAAATGACGACCAAAACACAAGCTGATCCCCGCCCCCCATACGTGTCTATGCAGATGAACTCCCTTGCTGTGACAGAGATCTCCTTTTGTCCTCCAGACTTTTCCTCTCTCAGCAGGTCAGCCTGCAAAGACCTAAACAGACCCCATGGCCTGACATGCCATCAAAGTCCCTCTGGAGTAGAGTATCAGAGAGAATAGGTCTGTCCCACAGTCCAGGGACACAGCAGCAAGGACATGGATAATTCCCGGGGACACTGGCCCAAGGCCTGGCCCCAGGGCATCTCTTGCTCAAACTCTCTGGGCCTCTCTCTGGAAAGACACCAAATGCAGAGGGCTGGCCAGTGTGTGGGGGGGGCCCTAGCTGTATTTGCATGTCTGTGTATGAATGCAGGAGCTTTGTATTTCTCTGTGTATGCATGTGTGCACATATATTTGCAGGCATGGAACAGACAAATCTACCACACCGAGACTGGGTGGAGAGAAAAGGCACTGAGGTTTGCACACCTTCCAGGGCCATAGGTATGTGTCACATGTTTATTAAACAGATGAAGGAAGAGAGAAGGAATGAATAAATGACTGGACAGATGAATTAAAAAGGGAGGGTCTCAAATGGATGCAAGGGGAATGTCTGTTAATCCAAAGTCTAAAGCCAGGAGCTGTTAATCCATGTCCCTGGAAAGAGCTGAACCTTCATTTGAGGTGGTGTCATTATAAAAGTCCTACAGATTTTATAGTTAGACAAACTTGGATGAGAATCCTAGCACAAGCAGCTTTGTCTCTCTAGGCAACAATTTCTTTGTCTGTAAATCAGGGATGTCAATTTCTAGTTAATAAGATTGCACTGAAGATTAAATAAAATGCCATATGGGTGTTAAGTGCCAAGCACAGTACCTATTATAGGAGAATTTAATAAGTCCTCCCTTCCTTCCCCCCTCCTTTCTTTCCTCCCTCCCTTTTTTCCTCTCTTTTTTCCTTCCTTCCTTCATCCCTGTTTCCTTCCCTCCCTTCCTTTTTTCTCTTTCTTCCCTCCTTCCTCCTCCCTCCCTCCCTCCCTCTCTCTCCTTTCCTTCCTTTTTTCCTTCCTCCCCTCCTTGCATTCCTTCCTTCAGGAATGCAGTGATTGATTACCTTTCAAAGCACCTTACTAGGCATGTTGGCCAAATTGCCTTCGACTGGGATAGTGCCTAGGAAGACTAACTTGAAGACAGGAGGATTCTAGTTGGGTTCTAACCTCATTTGCAAACTTCAAGCCCTCTTGGGAATTCACTAATGCCATTCACTTCCTTTTATGAGTCAATGTAGTGCTTTGGAAAGAAGAAATTATCAAAATAGACTGATTTGGCATTTTGCCCTTTATGATAGTCTATGACCTTGGATTAGTCCCTTCCCCTTTCTGGTCCTTACTTGTCCTGTCAGATGGGGGCATTGAATTACATCAGGACTTTTACAACTCTACAATGCTAGATGAGAATATAAAAATTTGGGTACCGAAGGGGAGGGGCTCAGGGTCCAGCGTGCAGGTTCCAGGATGCCATGTGGGACAGAATTTATACAAGGCTCCTCCTCAAACACACCAGGCCATATAAGATGGTGACATCAAACTTCAGTGCTAAGGCAATTTAGGGAAAGGAGGGACCTTTGGGAGTCATAGTCATCGGGAGAGGCTTTCCAGATGTGAGACATTAGAATACCCTTCAGGAATGCCGCCTGTTACTAGAAAGAAACAATAATTATAACAGTGATAACTATGATTTATTAAGCATTCACTCAGTTCCAGGACCTGCACTAAGTGCTTTATGTGAAACGTCTGGCACGATTCTTACAAAATGTGGGGTCAATGCTGCTACTATTCCCATTTTGCAGATTGTAAGTGACTTGCAAGGGGAATGGCAAGGTGGGATGTGAACTGAGATCACAGGGCTCCCCAGCTGGTGCTCCCAACAGCAGCCCTTCCCAGCCCCTCCATGCCCTGTTCCAACCCAGCAGACGTGACCAGCACCTCTGCTGCCACCACCAGAACGTCCACCAGGACTATAAGCGCTGACAATGGGCCCCCCTTGATGCAGACATGACCCTTTTCCAAATGCCTTTTCAGGTATCCTCCCCATTGCCTCTCAACACCACCCCCAAAGGAAGTTGTGATGGGATTAATCCCATTTTGCAGACTAAGACAACAAGACTCTAGGAATTTGTTTCTTGTGTAAGACACACGTAGTAAGTGATGGAGATCATACCACGACACTGGGCTCCAAACAGAGCCGTTTCCTTCAGTGTGACATTCAAGTGCCCTGGAGTGGAGCGCACTTGTACTAGCCAAAAGTCTAACCCGGGGCCCAGAGCTGTCCAGCCGTTTGTCACCCTCCTTATAGTGAGTTGTGAGTGCACTGGGTAGAGGTTGGACTCCCTGCTCACGGTCCTGTCTGCTTTGGCTGCCCCACTCTGTATGCCTGCTGGAAGGCTCCCTGGTGTCACCTGAAACCTAAGAACAGCCCTTGGGTAGATTGGGATTTCTAACCCACATGCCTCGGTTCAGCTCTCAGCAGAGAGAGCTCAGATGTCATTAACCACTGTTCTGTTTCCATAAATGCTGTCAGCTCCCGTCCCAGGCAAAGGCAGACCCCTCCCTCCCCCGGAGAGGGAGGAAACAGAAGCTAAAGCATGCACCCAGCGCCAGACTGGAAGGAAAAGGCTGAGGGTAAGGCCATGTCAGGAGAGTGAAATCTTTAGCACGCCTGTGGGGAAAGAGCTTCGCTTAGAGACTTGTCAGACTACCAGAACCTCAGCCTCTGGGATGAGCTCAACCAGAATTAAATCCTGATGCCCTCTGTTGGTGTTTTCCAGTAATGGTAAAATGTTGGAGATGGAGAAAGGAAGCAACAATCCGTGGGACCCAGATGTAAACCCCATACTCGCACCCCAATTCACATGCTCCACAGGTTCACTCTCAGAGCCTGCACACTAGAACCAGGGACTGTCAGGCATGCAGGGACTTTATCAACATCCGAGTCTGGTCCCTTATTTTTTGAAAATGAAGACACAGAGGCTGTCAGAGGCATGGTCCTTTTCCCATCAGAAGATGGTAGCCATTCTAATGGCACAGGGCCGGCCGAGGAGTGCCCCGTCCCTTCTGCATGTCGTCAGGTCGAATCCCTCCTGCAGCCTCATGTAGTAGGCATTATCCTCTCCCATTTACGGAGGAGGAGAAGGAGGGGCAGGGACGTTATGGAACGTGCCCAAAGTTAGGAAAGCTAGTACTTGGAAGGTCAGGATGTTATTCCAGGCAGGTTTGGCTCAAGAAGCCATGCTGCCTCGCCTCTTAGTTAGAGCTTCAACTCACAGTTGGATATCTAACCCTCCGTCTTGCGACCTTTCCACGAATGTGTACAAGAAACACACATTTAGTCTTTCCCAGACTGCAGGGAGACACACTGAACCAATTTGAGGCTCATGCCCGGACACCACTGTGGAACATAATGCTTGTTCCAATAAAGAACACCTTATCTTTCCACCTGTGTTTAGATCCACTTGAAAGATAGACCCAAGAGCCAAAAGAGAAAATCAAGCTATTACTCCTGTTACTGTTAAAACTCTTGGATTGCGTGGCTTTGGTTCTGTTGCCCATGTGGGTTCGCCAGATCTTCAGCCCTGAATTGGGTCAGCTCACCTGCCACTGCTGCTAGAGAGGCCTCCACCGTAGACAGAGAACCTGCCCAACTAAGCTTAGCACATGGCAAAGAGCAGCGGAGAACGTGCCTTTGTGCCTTTGTATGGAGAGGCGACCTGAGAAAACCAACCAACAAACAGACATGCATGTTAAGCTGTGCATTCTGTCCTTCTGCAGAACCGACCAATCAGATGTTTCTTATCTTCCCCTGGGGGCCATCAAGAGGCCAGGAAGATAGTGCTAATGGAAGATCCTCTACATGGAAAGGGGAGAAGCTGAGCCTAAGTGATCACACCGTACTGTTATTTCAGGTGTCCCCTAATTCAGAGCATATAAAGTTCTGTGTATCATCGGCAAAGTTTGCCGAGTAAGTGAACTCTGTGATCTAGCGTCCATAGGATGCTTAGACACCTTTAGAGAGCAATTTTCGAGCAATGTGTTCTAACTAGAATGTTGCATCCTAGTTTCCAAGGAGTATTTTCCTATTCCCATCAGCGTATCCCCATAGGGACTTGAATTGAATTCCAAAGCATGCACTTTTGGAGTTTAGACTGGCCTTCCCTTAATTAGTACAAATGACAGGTCCGGCTCTATGTAGATGAGTTATAGAGTCAACTCCTGTGAGCTGCATCACAGCACGAAGGACAGTTTTCACTGTGAGTCCAGATTTCACCTGCTTGAAATTCTCTGAAAAGCCTCCGTTTGGGTGGTAACTTGTCAGACCCATTTCTTGTCATAAGTCGCAGGAAAATCAATCCCGCTATTTGGGAGTTGGACTCAATCTGAAAGCAATAGGCTTGTCACATTTAATTATTTCACACTCCACTCACGAAGCCATGAAAGTGTCAATTTCACCTGAGGGGTAATGAGACCAGGGAAGAAAAATCTGCCCAAGTGTGGGAGAACAATAAGTTATGGTTAACAATAACAGCAACTTTTGGAAGTTAAGGGGAGAAAAAAAAAAAAAAAAAGTTTCCCCAGTGAGGAACGAGACATAGATTTGCAGATTGATTTTCTCCTAATTTTCCTCCTAAAAAAATTAGAATTCCAGAAAACATGTGCAGAAAAGGAACCTTGGAAGTTAACCACATCAAACTCCTTTAGCTTATCAACACAGTGACTGAGACGTCTCTGACATTGAGTAACAATGTGAATGACTACCACCACCTTTGCCGGCAACAATAACCAGTGTTGACTCCACACTGATTATGTGCCAATCACTTTTCCAAGGTCTCCTCACCTGTCAGTGGGAGAACAGAAGCCAGAAACCAGGTTTTCCAATTGCTACTATTTTTCTACTTTAAAACCTTAAGTAAGCGAGGATCATATAGAAAAGCCTGACAGTTTTCTTTGTTATCCCCCTTACATACACATACAAAGAACACATTCAAATGTTGTTATTGGTTTAAGTCTGGCATTGGCCATGGCATGGAAACCTCCTCCCACAGAATCAGGACTAATAGATCCCCATCTCCCCCCACTTTTAAAGATAAATGTTGAAAATAGAAAGTTCGTGACATGGTACGATGTCTTTTTTTTCCCCTCTAAGGTTTTGATATGAATAAAAATATAGTCAAACTTTGTTATTTTTAACAGTTAGGGGGATGGGAGGTGGGGGAGTTTAAGATTCTTAAACCATAAGATCCAAGATGGTAGAAAATGATGCTGGGGGCAGGAGACAGGAAAGCAAGAGTTAGAGTAAAGAGATCTTTTCTACACAAAACAAAGGAATTAATGTAAGTGTGTGTCTCCATTGCAATCTGCAATTTCCCCCAACTCGGGAGTCTAAGAAGGTAGAACAATCTGGTTTGTAAGAGACCTGATTTAGACAGATAGGACTTTGCCTCTCCCTTCTGGGTACTTATTCCTTGTGTGACTTTGTCAAGAATTCAACCTCTTTTTTTTATAGTAGTTTATCTATCTATCTATCTATCTATCTATCTATCTATTTAACCATTTTTAAGTGTACAGTTCATTGGTATTAACTGCATTCATAGTGTTGTGCAATCATCACTACTATTTATTTCCAAAACAATTTTATTACCCCAAACAGAAACTCTACCCATTAAACAATAACCCCTCATTAATCTTCTCTCCCAGTTCCTAATAACCTCTAATTTCCTTTCGATCTCTATGACTTTGCCTTTTTCCATAGAAGTGAAATCCATATAATATGTGTCCTTTTGTGTCTGGCTTACATCACTTAATATTATGTTTTTAAGGTTCATTCATCTTGTAGCAGGTGTTAGAATGTCATTCTTTTTTTAAGACTTAATACTATTCCATTGCATGACTGTACATTTTGTTTAGCCATTCATCTGTTGATTGGGTTGTTTCTACCTTTTGGTGAATAATGCTTGTTGGTTTGAAACCTTGGGAACTTCCTGGGTGAACTCTGAACCGAGGCTCCCATGTACAGAGACCAAAGGGAGACTAAAGGAAGAAGCCAACTATTCCAGATTAGTAAGTGGCAGTTTTAATTAGCAAGGGAACTCACCTACAAGGCTTGTCTTGGGTGGCCACAAGATAAACAGGTCTCTGCACCCACCCATCAGAATCTTAAGTTCATGTAGAGGTCTTAACTGGATTCAGTCACACGAATACTATCCAGATGGTCTTAATGACACATTGCTCTCTCAAGGCTGCGTCCTTGAAAACAGCTCCTACTGTGGAACAGGGGACAGAAGGGACATTCTAAGGACAGGGGAGGGGCCGTGGAGCCTCTGGTTACCTAGGGCCAGCTTGAGGGTCAACAGTCAGTCATGTCCTCTTGATTATCTCCTCCAACAATGCTGTAATGAACACCATATATCTTTGAGTCCCTGTTTTCAATTATTTGGGGTGCATACCTAGAAAATGGAATTGCTGGGTCATATGGTAATTCTGTTTAGCTCTTTGAGGAACCATCAAAATGTATTTCACAGCAGCTGCACCATTTTACATTACCATCGGCCATGTACAGGGGGTCCGATTTCTCCACATCCTTGCCTCCTTGTCAACCCTTGTTTTTTTTAATTAAAAAGGTTTTGTTTTTTTTTATTATAGCCATTCTAGTAGATGTGAAGTGGTGTCTTGTAGTTTTGATTTGTGATTCCTTCTCGAAGTTACTCAACCTCTTTGAAATTCAGGATTGCCATTTACAAAATGGTTAGAGTGCTGATTATTTTGTAGATGTTTTGTATAAGAAAGATCATATTGAAGAGGGGGGGAAACCAGAGGGGGAGAAGAACCATGAGAGACTATGGACTCCTAGAAACAAACTGAGGGTTTTAGAGCGGAGGGGGTCGGAGGGATGGTTGAGCCTGGTGATGGTTATTAAGGAGGGCATGGACTGGAGGGAGCACTGGGTGTTATATGCAAATAATGAATCATGGAGCACTACATTAAAAACTAATGACATACTGTATGGAGACTAACATAACATAATAAAAAATTAAAAAAATAAAGGCAATGGTTATAAATAAAGTTTGGTCTTAATTTTATGAATGAAAAAAAGAGATGATCATATTGTCTGAAACATAGTAAAACTCAGTAAAGGACGGATGATGGCACTGATGCTGTTGGAGGTGTTGATGCCTTTGTCCATCCAACTGTTCCTTCCTTTGGGAATATCCTCCCTTCTCACATTTCCAGGTTTTCAAATTATATCCATTCTCCTGCCTGTTCATACGGGAGTAAGGAAATATGCATTTGTAGTTAGAGGAGTGATACTGGGGTCCACGTTTTACTGGCAAGATCTAAGGGAACAACAACCTCTGCTCATGTTCATTCTTCCTCTTCTTTATTCACCAGAAATGGGAGGAACCACTTCCAGCATTCTAACATCTTTCATTTAAAATATTAATTAAACAATGGGATGCCTGGGTGGCTCAGTTGGTTAAGCGTCTGCCTTTGGCTCAGGTCATTATCTCAGGGTTCTGGGATCGAGCCCCACATCAGGCTCCCTGCTCTGTGGGGAGTCTGCTTCTGCTCCCTCCACCTCCTCCTGTGCAAGCATTCTCTCCCTCTCTCAAATAAATAAATAAGATCATTTTTAAAGTATTAAACAAGATACTGTTGAGAAGCCACCCCCCCTTTTCTTTCTTAGAATATTTTACTTTGTCTCCTGGATGACATGTAGGATTTATAGGTATTTTTATTCCATTTCTAATCTACTGAGGCAAGATATGAGCAGGGACCAGATGGACACCATTTTTCAGCAAGATGATGGCAACCTCCCAGAACTTCTCCTGGGTGTTTTAAATTACAAGATGCCAAGAGTCACAAGGAGAAGAAAACTTTTTGGACGAGACCTTTGAGTACGAACATCTCTGAATTAGAAGCTGTGGTTCCTTACAGTCTTGCTTCTATGCCTCTTCTGAACATTCTTTCACTGCTTAAATTCATTAATGAGAAGATGAGTTGATGTATTTGAAACATTTAGATCAACACCTATCCTTCTATTAGGAGGTGAGAGTGTTGATTTTATTATTATCATGGTTGTAGAGTTCATCTTGTTGTGGTATGGTGTTGGAGCAAATGAAATGAGGGAGGGTTACAAATGATGTGATGGGAAATTTGCTCCTTAATAATCAATAGAGTGAGATAATGTTTTGAATTACTAACATGTTCTTACATTGGTTTACGTAGCGTGGCTCTTCCTTGGAATCAGGAGCAGGGACATTCTCCCTTCGTATTTTTTTGGGAAGCATTGTTCCAGTAGAGTATGGGCAACAAAAGAAATCAGGCCTCAGCCTTTGAGGTTCAGAGTGAGATTTTGGAACTTACAGCTTTAATAATAGTTAAAAAGAAAATGACTTTTGTATTTCAGGATTCTGGAAACTAAAAATAAAAGGCCCAAATTTGTTGCTGCCATGATGCCAGAGGTCACATTGGGGTAAACACAATCACTCAGGGTTCTGGAAAGATGAGCTTTGGCCAAAGCTATGAGGGAGAGTTGAATCTTTATCCTGGTAAAGATTCATTCATGGGAAACTTGTATCACCTTTTGCTTGGAAAATTCACTGATCACTTTTGGCAGTAAGTGATCTATTCTACACCAAATTTCCTAGTTAATGTGTTTGAACATTCCTTAGAGTACTTAATCATTTCATACATTTTGTTATATCAATTTACATACGTGACTTATCTTTCTTCTTAACCTTTAGGATCCTGGAAAACAGGAATTGCAGCTTATAAGTGTTATATCTAAAACTTCATAGTGCAGATGAATCACTTGGGGTACTAACACAGGCCACGGATCTCTACTTAAAGTGATTCTGATTCAGTAGATCTCAGATGGCATTGAAGAATCTATTTTATAAGCCGTCATCTCAGGTGATCCTATTGCAAGTCTAAAGACCGCATTTACAGAAACACTTCTTTGTGACATTGAAAATTATGTCTTGCTCACAAAATGCATGCAGTAAGTGAGTGCTGAATTAATGTAAGAGTAGATGAAGGCATTGACAACTTCAAGAATTCCTCTTTTTGGCAAGTTTTATGTCTGAAGAGAATCTTAGGAATGAATGGGGAGGGAAATAAAATGTGATTGTCTCCCACTCAGTTAAATTCCTTCAGCGCCAGAACTTCTTTACCATAATCCTGCCAGGTCATTTACACAAGAGGAAACTGAGGCTCAGAGAGTCAATCTCTTGCTCCAAGTTAATGAGCTAGTAAGTGACTTCACACCCTGATTCATCCTATTTAAAATCCATTCCCTTTTCCTTTCTCCAGGCTCCTCAGGGTGCAGGGCTCAGATACCACAGCCCAGAAAATGACCTCTCTCAGGGGTACAGAGAAAGGCATTTAACCTCTGTGTGCCTTAATTTACCATTTGCAAAATCAGGGCAAAGACACTTAATTAAATAGGATGTATTATGAGAATTAATCAGTGGAGGCTTGAAATGGGAGGTGAAAATGGAAAGGCATCTAATCATACCATCATTATATGAACAATAATAACATCATCAATGTTGGCTTCATAATTTAACCCATGGAGCATTGAACTACCCACTCTGATTATTACTATTGATAATTAATAAGGATAAGACACGAGGTTAATGAGGGTTCCTTGTGGCTTTAAATCTTTAGAGGGTAGGAGGAGAAGAAAATTAATTCTTTCCTTATACCAAATGTAACTGGATCTGGATTTGTTGTCTATTTTTGTGTTTCTTGATCTCTCCCTTAAAATTCCCTGAGGCCCACTTGGAATAATGGAGTAAATGAGTCAGTCTATGAAAACCCGTTTTAAAGCCCACAGTGGTGGCAGCTGCAGCACACAGTAGTTGAGACAGTGGCTCATCAGGGAAGTGTTGGTTCAATCCAAGACTGGGTTATTTTCTGAAATTCAGAGGCAAGTGCTTGAGGGGAAGATAACTTCCTATAAATGTGAGCCTAGGAGTAAGGAAACAGCAGAGAGATCTCTGGCTCCACGAATGACCAGTCTATAAGTTTAGCTAAGTTGTAGCATCCCTGAGATCTGATCTGCAAAACAGGGAGTGATAGCCCTTGTTCAGCCTGCAAAGCTGTTTTGGGGATCAAAGGATAGGAGGCATATGAAAGTCCTGTTGGTCATTTGCTCAATTTCCAAAGATGGTCAGAAAGAGAAAGCAAGGAATTTGAATCCTAGATACACATACCAATTGTGTGCTTTGTTAATAGATTCACAGTGAGTTATAAAGTCAGAAGAATGACCTGGGTCTAGTGTTAGAAATTGCTGCTCCAGAGAGGTGTCTATGTCTAAATCAGGCCTGTCTAAATCAGGCCACCCAGCTGAGACACCATCACCCAGGGCTGAGGTTATCTCCCTGGGAATATGATCCCCCTCCTCAGTGCAGCAGAGACTCTAGTAACTTGATAACTTGTTTACCGGAAGCTTTTTTAAAAATTTAAATTCCATTAATTAACATATAATGTATTATTGGTTTCTGAGGTAGAGTTCAGTGATTCCTCAGTCTTCTATAACCCAGTGCTCATTACCTGAAGTGCCCTCCTTAATGTCCATCACCCAGTTACCCCATCCCCCAACTTCCTTCCCCTCCAACAGCCCTCAGTTTGTTTCCTATGATTAAGAGTTTCTTAGTTTGTCTCCCCCTCTGATTTCTTCTTGTTTTATGTGATACACACACACACACATACACACACACTGGAATACTACTCAGCCATCAAAAATGAGATCTTGCCATTTGCAATGACATGGTTGGAACTAGAGGGTTCCAACTTACTTCGCTAAGCGAAGTAAGTCAATCAGACAAAGACAACTATCATATGATCTTACTTATATGTGGAATTTAAGAAACAAAACAAGATGATAGGGGAAGAGGGGAAAATAATACAGGATGCTTCTTACTGAATATATTCCTTGAACATAATTTGACCAGAGAAGTGGTTCCATTTTTTTTTTTTTTTCATCTATTCTAAACTCAGGACCCATACAATAAAATGCCAACTAGTATTTTGGACATTAAGAAGCATAGTTCCAATGTCAGAAACTTGCAGAGTGAATGCAAACATGGCTACAATTCTTTACCCTTCCCTATATCCACAGCATTTGCAATACAACTTGGCTATCCCCCCCAACGAGATGGAGTCTGGTCCCTTATCCCTTGAGTATGGACTTGCAACATAAATTGGCTAAGAGAATTTGATGGGAGTGACAGTACAACGGTTCTAAGTCTCGGCCTCATGAAGTGCTTTTGCTCACTTTCTTTGGGAGCCTAACCATTAGCCATATCAAAAGCCCCAACTAACTTTTTGGAGAATCAGACTCCTTTATAGAGGAGAACCCAGCTGAAGCCTATTTATAGTCATCAGCACAGACCAACACACAGCTAACAGCAGATGTATGGGTAAGGCAATTTAAGACAAGGGGAACCACTCTGAAGGTGGCTGGGTGGCTTAGTGGGTGAAGCATCTGCCTTCTGCTCAGGTCATGATCCCGGGGTCCTGGGCTCAAGCCCCGCATTGGGGTCTGGGGGAGTCTGCTTCTCCCTCTCCCTGGTACCCTGGTACCCTGCCCTCCCAAACCCCCATTCATGCTCTATCTCAAATAAATAAATAAAATCTTAAAAAAAGAATAACATGGAGGACATTAGGGGAAGGAAAGGAAAAGTGAATTGGGGGAAATCAGAAGGGGAGATGAAACATGAAAGACTATGGACTCTGAGAACACGAGGGTTTTGGAGGGGAGGGGGTTGGGAGGGATGGGTGAGCCTGGTGGTGGGTATTAAGGAGGGTATGCATTGCATGGAGCACTGGGTGTGGTGCATAAACAATGAATCTTGGAACACCGAAAAAATAAAAAAAAAATTCAAAAAAGAGGAACCACTCTGCCACTCTGTTAATAGACAAACTCAAGAGCAATAATAATATTTCTAGTTTTAGGCCATTAAGTTTGAGGTGATTTGTTAGGCAATGGTTGCTAACTCACATAAGCTCACAATGGAGATCTTCAAAAGTAACATTTGTGTGTGTGTGTGTGCGTGACTTTATAAAAGGAAAAAATAGTAAAGGGAAAAAATACTAACATAGCTTGAGTTTACCAGCAACCAGATTTGTTTAATCTCTAGTTGAGGTTTTAAAATTTTTAAATTGTGATAAAATATGTAATAGCTATTTTATTGTTCAGAGTAGAAAAGATCTCAACCACCTATAGAGTTGAAAGTAAGAGACCATGAAATGACCTATTTATCTCTTGATTCATCTAAAAGCCAAACCAAAACATCTTTCTGGCTACCTGCTCTATGTCATAAGTGTTGGCAGGTGCTAGGATATAAAGTCAACTAACACATGTTTGGCATTTCATTTTTAGTGAATTATTCTTTGGAAATCTCCTTTGAAATATCCCCAGAAGTGAGGCCATATTAAATTGACCTCAACGACCAACACAGATGAAAGTCTCTGTGTGTATTCACTTAACCTCCTTCCGCTCATTGATGATCAGTTTTCTCATCTGAAAAGCAAATCTGGGGGGCCCAGTTCTCTTCCATCTCTTGATTACTTGATGTAAATAGGTTTCCTCACTTTTGTTCCTGGATCATCTATGACTGATACAATGATGACATGGATACCAATGACTTAACTCAAAGCAACGACATTCTGATGCTGACAGTTTTGGACACTGGATTTCAGCTCCAACACGTAAAGAGGAATCATTTCAGTCTGACAGTAAGAAAAAGACAGAGAAACTGAAAATCAATGCCTTTTCTTGGGCCCACTAGAGAACTGAGGCTTTGGGGCACACTGCACTCTAAAATCTGGAGAAACACTTCCATCCAGAAAGACACAGCTAGACCTCCTGCAAAAGCTGTTGGAGCCACATACTGGGAGGAACACTAATGATAATTTCGAAGAACTGCTCGTAGCTGAGTCTGGGAGCCCAGCATGGGAGTGAAAAATGCCAAAGGACTTCAATCTTGGAGCACCCTTTACACTTTTATGGGATTTACCTCCAGGATCTCCTCCCCCTTCCCACCCCCACCCGGCCCCCACCACCAGATTCTCATTTTGAAGACTAGGAAGAACCCCTTGTGTCTCTGGCAGGGCGATGGTAAGGGGTAAGTAATCATTATAAAATACTCCCAGAGCCCCTCCATAACAAAAGCCGACACTTCAGGCTAGATGATTATCCTCATTGTGGGAAAGGGAAGGGTATTCTAATTACTCTAGCCCTTGGAGCACTCCTGATTCACCTAAGGGGAGAAGAATGGCATAGTCCAGAAGGATCTGGGATTCAAGAAAATCGAGAATGCTTCTGTCAGGAAAGGGAATAGGAGACAAGTGGGGAAAAAAAAAAAAAAATTATAGCACTTGGGAGGCACCTGTGAAGGTCATTACCCTAAGACACAACCCTCAGTAAAACACTGAGATTTAATGAGAAGATTTTAGAAAGTGCTGTGGAATCCGAGCAGTGGCATACCACCGCTAAGATATCCACATCTTATCCCCAGAGCCTGTGGATACGTTACATGGTAAAAGGGACCCGCAGATATGATTAAGTTAAACAGTCCTGAGATGGGAGATTATCCTGGGTTTTCCTAGTGGGTCTTAAATTTAATCATAAGGATCCTTAAAAGAAGGAGGAAAAAGGTCAAAGCAGGAGGAAGGAGATATGAAAGAGAAGAAGTTAGAGTAATTCAAGGAAAGGGTCACCACCAAGAAATGTATGCAGTCTCCAGAAGTTAAAAGTCAAATGAACGGATTCTCCCTTAGAGCCTCCAGAAGAAACCAGCCGTGCTGACAGCTGTACTTTAGCTCAGTGACATAGATTTCAAACTTCTTAAAAAAAAAAAAAAAAGATTTTATTTATTCATTTGTTAGAGAGAAAGGAGTGTGAGCTGGAGGGAGAGGGAGAGGGAGTTAGAATCTGAAGCTGCCTCCCCGCTGAGCACAGAGGCTGACATGGGGCTTGATCCCAGGACCCCATGAGATCATGACCTGAGCTAAAACAAAGAGTCGACCGCTTAACTAAGCCACACATCGCCCAAATTACAAACTTCTGGCCTCCAGAACTGTAAGAGAATACATCTGTATTGTTTTAAGCCACTAAGTTTAATTTATTTCAGCAACAATAAGAGAGTAATACAGCTTGTCCTCCCCTACAACTTACTCTCACACCAGCTGGAGTACAGTTTGATGACTGGGTTACACTCGAAGCAGCTAAGAAACACAGACTTTCTCTGAGGAATAGTACTTAAGGAAGCCCTAATTCAAGAGAGAAGACGAAAGGGAGGGCACTAGAGGAAGTGGAAGCTTCTGGAACCTAAAGCTACACTAAACACAGTCCAATTCCTAGCCAGACCATCATAAATCCTCACATTAAGAGCTTATTTACCACAGTTCTTGTAATCTGATGCAACATGTCTGCCTTTCAACAACAACAAAAAATTACAAGACATAACAAAAGGTAACAAAAAACATGGTCTGAAGCGACAAAGCTAGTATCAGAAAGCCTCAGAGATGACATAGCTATTTGGGGAACTATCAGAGAAGGAATTTAAAATAACCCAGGGGAGGGGCACCTGGGTGGCTCAGTTGGTTGAATGTCTGCCTTCGGCTCAGGTCATGATCTGGGAGTCCCAGGATCCAGTCGGGCTTCCTACTCAGTGGCGAGTCTGCTTCTCCCTCTTCCCTTCAGCCTGCATGTGCTTTCTGCCACTCTCACACGCTCTCAAATAAATAAATAAAATCTTAAAAAAAATAAAAATAAAAAATAAAATAAGCCAGGTGAGTATGTTAAGGACCCTAATGGAAAAGGTATACAACATTCAAGAACAGATGGGGAATATAACTAAAGAGATGAGAACTGGACAAGGAAGAGGAATTTAAGCCTAAAACAACCAGAAGAAAAAGAATAATAAAAATTAGAGCAGAAATCAATGAAATTGAAAATAGAAAAAAAAAAAAAAAGGAAAAAATCCACAGAATCCAAAGCTGGTTCTTTGAAAGGATCAATAAAATTGATAAACCTCTAGCCAGGCTAACCAATAAAAAACAGAGAGAAGACATAATTTACCAATATTAGAAATGAAAGAAAGGTCATGAATATTGATCCCATGAACATGAAAAGGATACTAAAGGAATATTATGAAAAAAACTTTATGGCCAAAATTTAATAACTGAGATGAAATGGACCAATTCCTTGAAAGATAAAAAATCCTCACACAGACAGAAATCTATAACCCGAATATACCCTTATCTATCAAAGAAATTGAATCAATAATGAATAACCTGAATTTATTTATCTTTCTGAAAAAGAAAAACTTTTTTCTTTCTGAAAAAGAAAACACCAGGCCCAGATAGTTTCACTGGTGAATTCTACCAAACATTCCAGGAAGAAATAATATCAAATCTCTACAGTGTCTTCAGTAAATATAAACTGATGGTGGGGGGAGAGGGGAGAACATTTGCAAACTAACTCTATGAAACCAGCATTACCTGAATACCAAAACTCAACAAAGACATTACAAGAAGAGATAACTATAGACCAGTATCTTTCATAATCATAGATGTGAAAACTCTCAAGCAAATATTAGCAAATAAATGCCAACATTATATAAAAAGAATTATATATTATGACCCAATGGAATTAATTCGAGGTATGTAAGTCTGATTCAACCATTGAAATCAACGTTATCAACCATATAAATGGACTAAAGAAGAAAAAACATGATCATACCAACTGATACTAAAAAGTGTTTAAAAAATCTAAAACTAATCCATGATAAAAACACTCAGAAAAAAAAAAAAACACTCAGACTATTAGGAATAGAGGAATTTCCTTAGCTTGATAATGTATAGCTACAAAAGTCCTATAGCAACATCATACTTAATGTTGAGAGATAGGGCACTTTCCTTTTAATATTGGGAACAAAGCAAGAATGTTCTCTGGTGCAATCAGAAAAGAAAGAGCCATAAAAAGTCCATAGATTGGGAAGAAGTGAAACCATCTTTGTTCTCTGATGACATTATTTCTATGTAGAAAATTCCAAACAATCAATTATAAAGTCCTGAAACTAGTACATGATGATAGCAAGGTTTCAGGACACAAGAATAATATACAAAATCAACAGCTTTCCTATAAACCAGTAATGAATTTTACTGTAAAAATAACATTTACAATAGCACCCATGAAATGAAATATTAAATATAAATCTAGCAAAATATATTATAATATTTGTATGTGGGAACTACAGAACACTTATGAAAGAAATCAAAACAGAACCAACTAAATGAAGAAATATTTCATATTCATAGGCTGGAAGATTCAGTATTGTTAACATGTCAGTTTTTCCCAACTTGATCTATAGATTTAATGCAGTTACAACAAAAATCCCAGCAGAGTATTCTGTGATATTGCAAAACTCTTTCCAAAGTTGGAAAAAAGAGATGCCTTTTTTGCAGAAAGGCAAAAGACCTAGAATAACCAATACAATACTGAAGAAGAATGAACTTGGAAGACTCTACTCCCTAATTTCAAGTCTTATTATGAACCTACTATAATCAAGACAGTCTGGTATCCGTGGAAGAAAATAGACTGAGCAACAGGATAGAAAGAGCCCCAAAGGAGACCTGCAAGAACAGTCAATTTATCTTTGACAAGAATGCAAAGGCAATTTAATGAAGAAAGAAAGACTCATCTTTTCAACAAGTGATGCTGGATCAGGGGGACATCCATATGTAAAACAAACAAAAAACAAAAACAAAACAAGAATCTAGGCACAGGCCTGCCACAAAAACTAACTCAAAATGGATTATACACCTAAATCTAAATGTAAAATTATAAAACTTCTAGAAGCAGGAGAAAATCTATATGACTTTAGATTTGGAGATGAGTTTGTGGATATCATAAAAAAAAAAAAAGATAATTAAAAAATGATCCATAGTAGAAGAAAATTGATATTAGTCCTCATTAGAATTAAAAAAAAAAAAATTCCTCCATGTAACACATTCTTAAGAGAATGAAAAGACAAACCATAGCCTGGGAGAAAATATTTGCAAAACACATATCTGAACTTGTTTCCAAATATACAAAGAACTCTCGAAAATGGGGCAATAAGAAAACAAATCAATTTAAAAATAGGAAAAGATCTGAACATGCCTTACCAAAGAAGATATACAGATGGCAAGTAAGCATATGGAAAGATGCTCCACACAATTTATCATTAGGAAAATGCAAATTAAAATAAGGAACCACTACACACCTATCAGAATGGCTACAATCCAAAAAGCTGACAATACCAATTTCTGGCAAGAATGCTAAGCAACAAGAACTCTCATTCATTGTTGGTGGGGATGGAAAATAATACAACCACCTTGGAAGACAGTTTGGCAGTTCCTTACAAAACCTAAAAATAGCCTTCTCATAGACTTCAGCAATCCCACTCGTAGGTATTTACCCAACTGACTTGAAAACTTAAGCCACACAATAACTAGCATTTAAATATTTATAGCAGCTTTATTGATAATTGCCAGAAAACTATCATCAACCAAGAAGTCTTTCAGTATGTGAATGCATAAACATGTTACGGTACATCCGTGCAGTGGAATACTATTCAGTGATAAAAGGGAATGAGCTTTCTGGCCAAAGACATGGTTGAACCTTAAAACAGCTAAGTGAAGGAAGCCAGTCAAAAAAGACTGCATATTGTACCATTCCATTTATAAAATATTCTGGAAAAGGTAAATCTACAGATATGGTAAATAGATAAGTGGTTGCCAGAGATTTGAATGAAGAGGGGGACAAATAGGTGAAGTACAGGGCATATTTTAGGACCGTGAAACTGTTCTGTATGATACTCTAACGGTGGATATATGACATTAGGTATTTGTCAAACACATAGGGCTTTACAGCACAAAGTGTGAACCTTAATGCATGCAAATTTAAAAAATGATGTGGGAGTTCAGAGAATCCCAAGATGAAAGGCAGAGTATCACAAAAGATTGTAATTGTATTACAAATACATGATACAATCTCACTGAAGGGAGTTGTAGTGGGGAGGAGGTGTTAATCCAGGTAACCTTGGAAATGAGTACAGTACCTAAGACTAAAGGCAAAAGGAACTGTACGTAAGCACTATACTCCAGTTGAAAATGTTTTCCACAGACGTACAAATTAACGACTCTAGAACCTTTATTATACACACTGGAAAATTAAGTAAATGATGGCAGATAGTAGGAGCCAGGTTTCTCACTGTTGGAGGGGAAGATTACAGACAAGCAAGAAGAAGTTAGAGTGATACATGCGGATCAGAGTTAGCAACATCAGGATGAACTCATGTTGCTTAATATGGATACAGATGGTTACTTAGAACTATTTATAGACGAGTGTACATACAATGTTTAGAACACCTTATATGTTTCCTGGCTCTGTCAGCTGAAGGGCTCTATAAGATGAAACCCCAGTAGTATCAAGTATATGTAGTGCTCATAAATTAGTTTCTAATACCATTCTCCCATGAAAATAACCAGGGCTCCTTAGAGAAAAGTCTGACTTGAAGACTGGCAGGAAATGCACAAGGTGGGACTGGAAAGTCTCATATTGCTAGAAATTAAACCACACACACACACACACACACACACACACACACACACACACCAATTGGGATATGTCAAAGGGACACAGCCAATTGTAAGAGTTCCCAATGTCCAATGCTGGAACAATATGAACAATGTGAGAAACATTATGTGATATTGAATTATAGCCTAAAGTATAAAATAAATATCCATGAGTCACACTGATTTAAATAAATGATTTAAGTAAATAAATAAATGGGGAAATGTGGACAAATCTCCTATGCAGAAGAATCTCAAATAATTTTTGTAGAAAATTATGTATGGGAAGGGGGGATGGGGAAAAGCCTGGAAAAGGAGAAAGGGTAACTGTATAGAGGAGAAACCTGGAAAGCACTATCTTAGCCATGTGATCAAGCTGAACATTATCAGTGAGAAGTCATATTGGGTAACATGGGTAACGAGGGTAATATACACCCTTGATAGGTGATGAAAATGACATTTCATCTCTGTGATCTTCCTCTCCAAAACCCCAGTCCAATCATGAGAAGAATATCAGACAAATTCCAACTGAGAGACATTCTATGAAATACCTGAATAGTACTTACTCCTCAATACTGTCAAGGTCATCAAAAACAAGGGAAGTCTGAGAACTACCTCAATGAAGAAGCACCTAAAGAGACCCGATAAATGAATGTAATGTGGAAATATGAAACAGAAATAGAATATTAGGTAAAAACTAAGAAAACCTGGATAATGTATACATAGTAATTAATAATAACATATTAATGTAATTAATTCTCGCATGCTAATTAGATGCTAATAATAGGGAAAACTGGGTGTGGGTTATATGGGAACTCTGTACTAGCTTTATGGTTTTTGTATAAATCTAAAAGTATTCTAAGATTTCAAAAGTTCATGTAAAAAATGCTGGGAACTCCAATAAGGTTGGTGAGGTGAATATTTTTTTAGGTAGAAGAGGAAGCCAAGGTAATCAGTATAGCATATGGATATTGTTCAGTTTAGTGCTGGACAGATCTGGGTTCTGAGGTCGATCCTGCTACTTTCTGGCTGTGTGCTGCTGAGCATCTAGTTTAAGGTTTATTTCCTCATCTGTTAATTGGGTATCATGTAACGATTACCCCTGACTTATATAAGGCACGTAGCCCATATACCAGATAGCTGTGTGGCTAGGGCTGGAACTGCCATTCTCATTATGACATGAATCTTCTTGGTTTAGCTATCTATGCTGGTTAGCAGCCTCCACGGGGTCGAGAGCTGTGGTGTATTTGTTTTTTGTTTGTTTGTTTTCAAAAAAAAATTTTAAAAATTTATTTGCACGTGCGAGAGAGAATGAGAGAGGAAGCACGAGTGGGGAGAAGGAGAGGGAGAAGCAGACACCCCACTGATCAGGGAGCCCGATGAGGGGCTTGATCCCAGGACCCTGAGATCATGATCTGAGCGGAAGGCAGAGTTTAACCAACTGAGCCACTCAGGTGTCCCTGGTGTATTTGGATGACTACTGCATTAAGAAAGTCCTTCCTTGTACTCAACCCAAATCCAGCCTGCTGTCACTCAAATGTATCCCCTCCTGGGGACACAGAAAGCAGATGCTCCCCTTTCCCTGGACAAAGACATTGATTATTTAGTCAGATTTCTATGCAGATTTAGGACTTCTTGTCTATCTTTTGCATTCTTTTACACTGGTCCTGTTATTATTACAATTGAAAGAGACTTAAGGCTGAAATATTTATTATGATGTTATAAATAACTTTTCAATTGTTTTCCTTTTTACAAAACAACAGATAGTCACTATAGAAAACTGATAAAATGCTAAGAATCAGAAAGAATTAAAAAGCACTTATAATGCCCATAGTCAGAAAGTTTGACAACCTGCTTTCAAGAACTAACATGTACCTTGTAAACACATGATCATGTTTGTGTGCCTAAATATTGTCACACAAATAATTTCCAATTGCTGCATAGAATTCCACATATAATGACTGTGCTATAGTTTATTAGTTCAATTGCTTGCTTTTGGTGTTTGGGGAGCTTTATTTTATTTATTTATTTTTATATTATAAATAGTTTGGTGATGAACATCCTTGTAATTAAATCTTTATGTATGTTTTTAATTATGTCCTTGGGGTGGTGTGTTATTTGTCATTGTTGCTTGGCATCATGAGCATCCTAAGATCAGCACTGTTCTTAGGCCAGAGGGAGAGGGAGATGGAGGGTGGGAGGTAAGGGGGTTCAGAATGAATACTTGTGTAATTCAGACTAAAACAAAACATAACTTGTATTTATGCAAGGTTGGACTTCGAGTCTCAGTGTCTACACGTCTGCTTTATTCTGGTGGCAAAGATTCCAGCCACCGTACCCCTTGTGGTCAGTACTCTTGGCTATTAATTTCAGTTATGCACATAAGCAGTGTGCCTCATTACATCCATCTGTAAAATGGGGTTGTCTTGGGAAAACTAAGAGAAAAAAATACATGTAATTCTTCTTGCACCTGATACGAGCTCGGCAAGCAATGGATGGCCTCACCTGAGAGATGCTTGAATCTTTCCCCATCCCACATCAAGGCATTTTCACCCTCCACTTGGGGCAGTTGACTATATCCAGGCAATATTTTCCTTCTGAGAAAATCAAAAGGGCATTTTTCTCCTCCTCCCTCTTTCTGCGTCCTCACAGCCTCAGGCCCTTCTGAGACTCCTAGGACCACAAAGTCACTTCCCTTATAATCAGGACTAGAAGAATATCTGTCCCCAACAAACAGGGTTTTAATTCGCCAAGGGCCCCCCAATACCCTGGCGTCCAAAATGCTTTATCTGGCATTTTCTTAGCCAACACATGAGTAAGGAAGAAAAGGGAAGATGGTATGCAGAGTAGAAATCTAATAAGCCCTGAAAAATTCACCTCCTGTTTCTCCCTGCCTCTTTTTGGGGGAGCTACCCAGTTTTCAACAAGTTTCGGTTTTACATCAGAAGGGACCTGAAAGAAAGGACATAGGCTGGGTTGTCAGGCACATCAGTCGGGCACACCCTATGTCTCTGCTGCTTACTAGCTTTGGCATCCTGGGCAAGTTAATTGGGGTCTCTGAGCCTCCGTTTCCTTAAGTGCACAATGAGGATAATAGCAGCTGGTTGGTAATAAGTTCGTGATTCATGTAAGATGCAGAGCACGGTGCCTGGCACATAGTAGCACTTTCCCATTCACTGCTTCTCTTATTCATCACAAACTTTCCTTACTACACCTCTATTAAAGTTACCCGAGGAGAGAGAGAAAATTCTTCATCAGTATATCCCTCTACATGTGCCTTCCAGAGTGCTTTAGTTACAACAGTTGCCTAAAAACCCGCCTAACTAGACTCACTTCTTCATCCATTCACTTAGCCTGTTCCAGGAATTATGCTGGGTATTGAGAATGCCAAAATGAACAAGGCATTCCCTTCCCTGAGGGATCTCAGAGCCTACTGTGGGACATTGGACAAGGCAACCTGTAATTATAATTCAGCAACAAAGGATTTGTGTGTGGCAGAGGGACATGCAAGGGCTTGGCAGGGCATTGAGCAGGGTCACTTAACCTAGCTTTGGGGACAGCGGAGCTGAGTTTGATAATCCAGTATGAATTAGGTAGATATGAGTTAAATCCTGTGATTTAACTTTACAACAACTCCAGAAAAATAGAGTTTTATTTTACTTCTACAAAGGTAGAACCTAAGGTCCAAAGAGATTGATTTATCCAAGATGACCCAAAATTGTGGCAAGCCAATAAAATCCGAAGGAACCTGGCTCCAAAGTTCACGATCTTTCCTCTGTGCCACGCTGCCCCTTGCAGACTGAGAAGGTATCCTTGATTGTGACGGGTCGGGCACCCTGTTGGTAGAGCGGCTGCCTACAGCGGCTGCCTACACGAAGGAAATAGTATGTTTTTCAGCTTCCTTACATCCCCCCACCCTTCTTTTTTCATGCCGAAGCTCTTCTTTTTCAATGGTTATGCTGGGGATGTAGAGAAGGCAGGGACTCAGCTTTGCTTCCTATGCCAGTCCCAGATGTGGGTTGCAGGGGCCTCAGCCACCCCTCAGTCATCATTCTTTCTTCCAGAGACAGAGTTATGGCCCCCGGGAGAGGTCTGTTCCACCAGAGTAGTCAGTTACTAATGAGCTTCATGCTGCTTCTCCGCCCCCGGCTCCCCAGCCCTTCTCCACCCTCACATCTCCTAAGTCACCTTCATCTGGCAGCTGGAGACTGGTGGGAGGGAGGGAGAGAGAGAGAGAGAGAGAGAGAGAGAGAGAGAGTGTGTGTGTGTGTGTGTGTGTGCGTGTGGCCCAGCAGCTAGAGGATGCCTCCTAGGTCTCCTGTAATCCACTGAGTGTAAGCCAACCTCAGGGGAGAAGGGTTCAGCTCCTTGGACTGTTCCCAAGGACAGACGAGCCTGGCCTCAGTGCATCAGACCTTGTGGCTGCCTCCCTCCGAACAACCCAATGCCCACCGGGCTCTGGGTGTTCTCTGCAAGAATCCCAGGACCCCTCTGCTGAGCCTGTTTCTACTGCATGATGGGACTACATATTATCGCATGGATTCAAATTGGGAACATCAATATCAGCACAGCCACAATTTACTGGAACTTGCTACATGCAGGATACAATTATCTCTGTTCTATACATGAAGAAAGTAAGGCTTGGAGCTGTGAATTGTGTAAGACTGACGAATCATAGACCTGTACCCCTGAAACAAATAATACATTATATGTTAATAAAAAAAAATAAAGACTTGGAGAAATTAAGGAGCTTGCCCATCTTCCCACAACTGAAAGTGGTAGATTGAGGATTTTATTCCAGTGCCATGGCTGCAGACCCAGTACTCCTACCCACCATCATATAGGGAGAGGAGCTAATGTTTGAGCACTTACTGTGTGCCAAGCATTGGGCTAAGCCCCGTGCATGGATTATCTTAGTGGTTCCTCATAACTAGCCCATCAGGTAGGTACTATAATTATCTCTATTTTATAGATGAGGACCCTGAAAGGTTAAGAGATTTTCTAGGTCACACTGCGGGAAAGTGGTGGGTCTGAGATTAAAGTTCCAGGCAGCCTGACTCCTGAGCCCACGCTCCTAGGCACCATAATATTCCATCTGTATTGGTTTGAAGAGTGTCCCTCCCAAAGCTCATGTCTGCCTAGAAACTCAGACTGTGACCTTACTTGGAAATAATGTTGTTGCAGATATAATCTGGTTAAGATGAGAATCATCCTGAATTAGGGTAGATCCTAAATCCAATGGCTGGTGTCTTCATACATAAGAGAAAGGAGAGGAAGATTCAGACACAAAAACATAAGAGACACCAAGAGGGAAGATGCCCATGTGAAGACAGAGGCAGAGATTGGAGAGATGCAGCTATAAGCCAAGGATTGCTGGTGACTACTACATGCTAGAAAGAGGCAAGGAAGCATTCTTCCCTAGGGCCTTTTGGGGAGCATGGCCTTGCCAACAAACTTGACTTTGGACCTCCAGTTTCCAGACCTAGGGGAGAACAAATTCCTGTTGTTTCAAGCCACTGAATGTGTGGTGATTTGTTATAGCATCCCTAGAAATCTAATATACCATTTGAGTATCATGTTATCATTAAAAAAAAAAAAAAAAAGTACCACTAAAAACAGGAGACTAGGCTTCACGCTCCCATGGAGTTCTTTTTGGCTCCAGGAAGTATGATTTTATGATTCTTAGGCCAAAGGCTGTGGAGCTCCTGTGGGAAATGATCTGTGGGATGTCATGGCTCCTAACTTGGGTCTAGAAGCATGACTCCCTCCTTCATCATCCCATGGTGTTCTCCGGTGTAGGGAGAATGGACCTGGATTTTCCAATAGAGAGGTCCTGGATGAGTCAGTTAACTTCTTAGCCTCAATGTTCAAACCTATAAAATGAGAGTAACTATAATACTGAAATTGTGAAGATTGAATAAAGTACCAGATATATAGTACCTGACACATGAAGAAGCAAATATATTCATGAGTCCCCCACCTCCACGTCAGGGAAGTGTTTTTTGAAGGTGGTGGCATTTTTGCAAGGAGGTTCCCAATAGGAGAGGGGCCAACGCTATTTGGGGTGGAAAGTGAGGGACCCAGGGCAGTGTCATTGGGTCTCATGGAGATGTTTGCATGGCAGACATTTGCTGCTGGGGGAGGGTGTGAGGCAGGATTCAGTAGGTCAGTTCAACAAGACATTTGCTGACCCTCTGCTACGTCCTGGGCACTGGGATAAATGCCATGGCAGGGGAGGAATCCCCCAGAAGCTGTGTGCCAGATGGGGTTGCGTGCTCTGCAGTAGAGTTTAGCTGTACCTTTCTATATTTAGATTCTATCTTTGTCAAGCAAGAAGACTTGTTTGACAGTGCTCTGGTTTTTCATCTCTGAAAAGCCACTCATCCATAGAGCTTGGGGTTTGGGGGAGCGGGAAAGGGGAGGAGATCTGGCTTCTCTCCCCCACTCCGAACAGATGGGATCAGAACAGGGCCCTTCCACATCCGCAGCCAAGATGTCTGAGCCTTGGCAGTTGTCCCAGGACACAGACAATGGGGTCTGATGGCAGCTTCTCAGGCCTGGCTCTCCCTGGGCAGGAGGCTTCTCCTGGGGCTGGCAAAGCCATTCCTTCAGACTCAGAAAAGAGATTCGGGGAGAGAAGACTGCACTGAGGCAACTCCTGACAGCTTCTCTGGAAAACTAGGACATAGGTTGTGGGATGCCAGCCCAGCGGTCCGGCCACCTGACCTTTCTGTCTCTGCCAGTACCATTGTCTAGGGAGACAGAGGCAGAACTGGCTTAGGAGCACTGATCTGATGGGTGAGGTGGGGGGAGGAGGGTCCGGCAGCCAGGATGGGACAGTTGGTTCGAGGCTGATGTTTCTCTTTATGGGTGAGGCAGGATTTGGAGGGAATGGGTAAGAACAGTTGGCCTCTGAGCACAGCCAAAATAGAAAAGATTAAGCATTGGGTAGGGGAAGGGATCTGTCTGCCCATACATCTCAGACACAGCCCTGAAAAATGAAGGAATCAGAACCCGAAGAGTCTTTCAGTGGTGTTTGAGCCCAGACTCATGCCTTCAGAAAGATGGATTTCAAAACCACCCAGGGAGGATGGCTGAATGATAATCCCCCCATTCATCTCCTGGCGACTCTATCCTGTCGTCTCAGCCACTTGTACTCCCCATAGGTCCCCAGCTTCCTCCTTCCTGAGTAGATGACTTACCCTGTTCTTTATTAAAATTAAGTTCATCTGGTGCCATCTCTCCCTGTTTCCTCCCTCTTTCTCTGCAAATGTGTTGATCTTCAGCCCAGCAGACCGTAAGCTCCTCAAGGGAAGGTGCCCTGCCTTATTGCTTGTCTTTGTCCCCATCATCTGGCCTGAAAGGAAGAGGGAGGCAGAGAGAGGAAAAGGGAGATGGAGAGATCTATAGATATAAATATAGATATAGGGGTGCTTGGGTGGCTCAGTGGGTTAAAGCCTCTGCCTTCAGCTCAGGTCATGATCTCAGGGTCCTGGGATCGAGCCCCGCATCGGGCTCTCTGCTCAGCAGGGAGCCTGCTTCCCCCTCTCTCTCTGCCTGCCTCTCTGCCTACTTGTAATCTCTCGCTCTGTCAAATAAATAAATAAATCTTTAAAAATAAATAAATAAATACAGATATAGCTACACAGAGAGAAATGCAGCAGAGTCATAAAGAAGCATACAGAAAGCAAGCCAGAAACAGAACACTAAAGCACATAAAATCCTTGTTATGTGCCAAGCACAGTGCCAGGCATATAAAATACCTTGTTGTTGTTGTTGTTGTTATTATTATTATTATTACTATTTTGGTGTGGGGGACACTTCATTGGGTTTTCAGTTCAAATTACAAAGGACGATAAATGCTGGTTGGTAGGTGGGTACTTGCCAAATAACTCAGCTATGAACACCTATAAAACCAGTGATCTCCTTCTTCCCTCAACACCCTCCTCACACATTGCAATAAATATCCATAATTAAGTGTGTTAGCTTCTGTCTTACCTGCCCTGTCCATATGTTTGTATAAGCATAGGCTTCCTTTTCTTCTCTTTCTTTACCAAAACCCCTCACAATATTCTACTATACCCAGTGACTCTGTATTTTGCCTTTTTCACTAACAATATGTCACAGACATTCCTTTTTGTCAATACACATAGATCTAACTCATTCTTTTAATAACTAAACAACTCTCCACAGGGTAGATGCGTAAGAATTATTCTACTATCGATGGACATTCAGGTTGTTTCCAGGCAGTGCTTTATGTTATGATAAACAATTATCTCATAAAGATCCTTGGCTATCTATTCATATATACCGGTGTTTTTATTTCTATATGTTGGACTCCTCCAAGAGGGATTACTGTGGTAAAGATTTACAGTTTTTTAAAATTTATTAGATTCTTCCAGCTTAATTTCTAAAAATGTTATAGCAATTTATATTCTCACCAGCAATATGAGACAATTTTTATTTTTCGTAATCCCTTGTCAGCAGCTAGATGGAATCAATCTTTAATTTTCATGCATTGGATAGGCAAAAACATTATTTCATTATTGTTTTGATTTTGTACTTCTCTAATGACTAGGGGAGCCTAATCCAACTTTGGCCTTATATTGGCCATTAGGGCTTTCTCTTCTGATATTTCTGTCTCACATTCTTTGTCTTTTCCTACTGGGATGTTCCTTTTTTATTTTTTACCCTCCTACTGGGATGTTCCACCTTTTCTTATGTGTTGGTAAGGGATTTTTGTATATTATGCATATGACACATATATTATTTAACTTAACCTTGAGTGTGATACATCAAGGTGCCCGGGGGGCCACAGAAAACTTTGAGGGACACCAAGAGATTGTTGACACTTTAGGGAGAAATTCAGTGACATTTAACATCTGCTAGATCCCGATACTACGGGGGAGGGGGAGCTCACCATGTCAACACCAGATCACAGTACAATCCCCTCAGTGATGTCACAGGTATGTGATGCTGGGTTTCAGAGGGTTGCTTCAATAAAAAGCCAGTAACATGCAAAGATCAATGTGGAACCAGAAATGGGGGTCATAGTGTTCAATCTGAAGTTTTCCAAATTTTGAGAAGTTGAGCAGCATCCCCTTCACCCATACATTCCACAAGTGAGCAAGTGATTGCATATATTTAAAAATGAAATGATAACATAATCCTTCTTTCACAGTAGGTGTATCAGGTGATAGAACATACATACTAATGCAATGGTTTGAACCTAACTACTCAATAAATGGAACTGTTGGGCATTTCTCTCAGCCTAGCGGTCCCGTGAAAAATTACTTAGGCATTAATGAATGTATGAATCAGGCATGTTTGGGAATCTTTGCTTGGAAACAATCCAGTTTTGGATCCTTTTTACAGATGCAGAAACTGAGGCTCAGAGAGGTCAATTGATTTATTTAAGATCAGAGGCTTAGAAAGTGACAGTCTGGATTTAAACCCAGGTCTGCCTTGCTCATACCCTGAGACTTTCTCACTCCAGCAATCTGATCCGATGCATTTGTTGGTCCAAGTCTATATTGCGCCTTGGAGCCTTAGAGGAAGATGAGCCTCCTTTCTGAAGCACCATCCTCTGCCATGGCCCTCGATCTGGCCATGGATTATATCTTTGATCTCTCCTTCACCGAATCCTGTAGCCCATGACGATGTTAATTCTTATCTTAAAAGAAGTAGGGGAAACAGTCCTTGAGCTTGATAATCTGTGTCAGCCATTTTGCCACTGTGCTCCTTTGGACCACAAACTTCTCCGTAGCTTGCTGTCACCTCCCTTCCTCACTTCCCACTATGATACAGCACTGATTGTAAACCACCTTCCATACTTGGTTGACTGACGTGGTGTTCACCAAGGCTGTTGACGTGATTTTTAAAAATCCTCACAAAGTTCAAGGCTTATTTTAAGGGATCCCATCCCTTTGCCCTTGTGCATATTGGAATTGTATGCACTAGGCATTCAATGCATGCCTGGGACTTAATTGGCTCTGCAGGTTTGCCCCCCGCCCCCTTCCTCAGTGTCCTTCCTCAACTCCAGGGCTCTGTTAGTCTTCAGCTGTCTCATGAGCACCCCTAACTGAGTGAGGTTCTGAAAGGATTATCTATGTAAATCAATTTTCCCAACTGCCTCTGAATTCCACATGTTCCCGCCTCAAACTATCCTTGCCCACTTCCCTCTCTTTTCCTTTTTCTGTTGTGTAATGAAAGTATGAGAATTTTAAATCTACTGAGAGCTAGGTTTGAATAATCCCTTATGTGACCTTGGGCAAGTCATTTTACCTCTCTGCACCTGTTTGTTCATCTATAATAAAATATAACAACGATAATAATAATAATGCATTGTATGGATGTTATAAGGATTAAATGAGAGACTTCATGAAAAGTGTCTAATGTAGGGCTTGGCACTTGGTCGGGTTTGAAACATGAAACTAACATTAGTATTCATTTATCAATGTCATCTTTGTCACCATTGTCATTACTATCATCTTCCCCACAATAGACCTGTTCCTCTTTTCCTGTTGAAAGAAAATGTGCTTTAGCAAAAAAGAGCACCAGATTTGGAGTCAGAAAGACCTACATTCAAAACCCAACCATATATCTACTGTATGACTTTGGGCAAAGGACTTCACCCCTCTGAGCCTGAGTACCCTAGTCCATAAAAGGGGATTCCTATCATTCATTTATAATGAAGTGTCCAGTGGAATGATAGGTGAGACGACATTGTATAACTTTCATATTACAACACAGGTCACTTTCAGCTGATGGTTTATTACTGTGTCTATGGGGCTACCATTCTCACAGGAAGGAGGTTCAAAGTCAGCTTAGACATCCAGCCTCCACCCCACACATACACCCAAGGGTCAGCATTCACCTTCAGTTCCTCATCTTGCTTGTGCTGGTCAGAGATGTGCCCTGGATGGAGGGGCACTTTCTCTGCATTGTGTTTACTCTAGACTCACAATTCATGTGTAACCCCCAGCAGGACGAGAGATGTAGTCCCATGGGTGCTGTCCCAGCATCTTTTCCTAACACCATATGCTGTCTACTTGCCTGATAAGGTTTTCCAACAAGGTGAGTATACTTTCTGAGTATCTCCATATCTTAATGGAAAATTCTCCTGCAACTTTTCAGACACTTTATCTGTGATTAAATATTAACATTCCCAACCAGCATATTTTTCATCAGAAAGCGTGAAATATTGCAAGATCCTCTCATGTTGTCTATTCATGTGACTTCCTGAAGCCAGTGCCAGATTGGGAAGCTGATTGGAAATACAAAGGACATTGAAAAGAGGAGAGGATACAATGATGCTGGGAGCAGGGAAGAGAAAGAATGCAGACAGACCCCTTGAAGACTGCAGGGGCTGGCTTGGAGCTGTTGTTCATCATGCTGTGATTGGCGGATACCTTGCAATGTTCCCAGATAGCCCCCCTTGAACAGCTGAGCCCCCTGAGATTTATTTATATGACTCACAAAACATGGGGAGCAAAATGCAACTGTCAGGAAGATATTACAACCAGGATCTGTTTTTAATGCAAAATCTTTAACTCACCAACTTATTCATCTCCAGGAAAAGGTTTCCCTGTCCAAACCCCTTGTATCAGACCTCGGCGAAATGTATGGGGGAGAGGAAGGAGTTCGCTTTAACCGATAGCATTCACCGTGTGTTACGGTGCTATTCGTCTAAGTGACAAAGTCAGAAGGCAAACCTATACTTCTTTCTGACTTTTTATTGCTTTTCATCCCAGTGGGAACCAGCAGATGGGGAGAAAAAAAGTCTTTTGAATGGTGAAATGTGTTTAAGATTTTTTTTCAGAAGGAGGGAGGAGAAAAATGACCAACAAATATGATTCGAGTTTGTTATAGTCTGGAGAAAAATGTTGTTGAAGCTGGGCTTCTGCAAATTCTCTGTGACTTCTGTGGATCCAGTTAGAGCTGGAGGGTAGCAGTGGGACAAAGGAAAGAAGTTACTGCGACTTGCATTTTGGCTTACTATAAGAGAGTGTAGCCCACAGAACTGTGTACAGAGTAAGCTACTATACAGATAGTGAGGTCCCCATCACCAGAGGTATTCAAGTATATGCCACTTGGTGAGGACGTTGTAGGGAAAATGCAAATGGTGTAGAATAGGCCAAGTGGATGGCCAGTGAAAACCTTTTTCAGGCCTTTGAGTTGGTGGTTCTCTAAAATCAGCTGAATGAAGAAAAAGGGAGGGGAGCTTTAGTAGTGAAAATATAGGCACTTTCTTATCTCCCTTTGATCCAAACAGAACTGAGTTTTGATCACTCTACCGAGTGAGAGGGTATACATTCCATTTTATAATGAGAGGGACTAATAATATTAACATTAGCAACAACCACAGGGATAATAGTTAATTTACATTTAGTGTTGGCTCTGTGCCAAGCATGGTCTTAAGTGCTTTCTAAGCATTATCTACTT
This sequence comes from Potos flavus, assembly GCA_028534135.1. Classification (NCBI taxonomy): domain Eukaryota; kingdom Metazoa; phylum Chordata; class Mammalia; order Carnivora; family Procyonidae; genus Potos; species Potos flavus. The sequence goes on along the minus strand of CM052892.1, from coordinate 14,077,283 downwards.
CATTCCTCAGAATAACCCTATAAGGGAGAAGCTGTAATTATTCCTCCCAACTTAGAGTTGGGAACTGAGACTCAGAGAGGTTGTGTAAGGTCAATGGAACCTCCTTTTTTGATGGAAAAATTGTAGCCCCAGAGCATGTTTGAAGCAGGATGATCAGAAGGGATAAGGGGATTTGGAGTTAGAAGATGAGCATCCTAAAGTTCTAGGTATTGAGTGTCAGCATGTATCTTTACTGCACTAGGTAGTTTATCTCATTTCCTCTCACAACAACCATGAGTGACAACTTCATCTCCCTTTTATAGATGAGGAAAGTAGAGATCAGAGAGGTTGAGTACTTGCCCAATATTGCACAGCAATGTCAAGGTAAAGCTTGACATATTCAGATCGATTACCGTATTAGTATACAGAGACCCTCTGTACCTGAATCATATCTCAAGGAAGTCAATTAACACTTTAAGGTTTGGTTTTGCTCATTTGAAAAATGAAATATAATAGATATCCTTGACTTGTCCATTGTCCAGTGTTGTTCGAGTCCTAATAATGCAGATCTAAGTACACTGTGAATTAAGTATAGAGTCTCTCATTATTGCAATTACTGGGTTTTCTGATTATAAACCTGGGGATCCTCCAACTTGGTACTAGATTGGTGTGTGTGTGTGTGTGTGTGTGTGTGTGTGTGTGTGTGTTCTTTAAAGAGCAACTAGAGGCCAGGGAAGGTGGATCAGTGTTCTTTAATGCTAAGGCTTTGGTGGGTGGTGGCTTTGTACCTGTAAACATGTGAAAATCGATGCTGGCTTCTCTGCCTGACATTGTACTTGCTGGGTGTCAGAAAGCAGAGAGGCCAGAGGAAAATGCCGTTTGAGGGAGCCTGGCATAGTGTGGCTAGGCCCCCCAACTTATTACCTGAGTTCTCTCCCATACAAGTGATGGGGTCTCTGTGGCTTTGTTGGCACTTGTCCGGGGTTTGTGGCAAAGCTGCTCTATGTTCCCCAGTCTAGAAAAAGTTCCCACTTTGGGCTTTTGCTCTTAAACCTCCCCTGTGTGTTTTCAGTCTGGAGGATAGAATCCAATTGCTAAGGTCCCTACAGGCATGCCTTCTTTCTTCTCTGGTAGTCCTAAAATGATTCCTTAATAAATTCCATGTTCAACAACTTTTTTTTTTCTCCAAATGTGTGATCTATGGGGGGGAGGGGGAAACCAATGCTTGAGGTTTTCAGAGCCCTCACGATATTCTCTAGCACACAGAGCCCTGGAGCCAGAAGAAGGTCTAGCATTTGCCTCCTGGCCTCCTCTGCCGTGAGATCTTGGGGAAGTCATGTTATTTCACCATCTTATGTACAAAGAAGCTGGAAATGCAGTAAGAGAAGGGTATGCCAGAGGGAGCCATCCGGTGCCAAAATTCCCAGAGCAGGCGCTCAATCAATTCTGCAGTGAAGGAGTACAGGCAGTAAAGGCTTCCTGGAGGAGGTGTGATGAAACTGACACTTGATGGGTATGTAAAAGTTGGCAGTAAACACGTGGAGAAAGGGCATTCTGGGGAGGGAATAGTTTGTTCAAAGCACAGAGAGGCAGTGAGAAGGCCTGGTGCATTGAGGGACCAAAAACCAGTAGGTATGGTTGGAGCATGAGATGACTCTTAAAAGATGGTGAGGCCAGGTCCTGAGGAGCCTTATGTGCCGAGAGAACAGTGGGCCGCTCTCCTAACAGCAATGGGGACACATCAGCGGACACTAATCCATCAGAGGGTAAGTGTCCTATACCAAAAAGGCCACTTGGGTTGCTGTTTGAAGGGCGATGGGAGGGGGCAGCAGAGGGTTAGGACAGGATGTCCAAGAAAGGAGAGACAAGACATAATCTAAGGTAGGAGTGGTGAAGAAGAGGAGTTTCAGGGTGCAACTTGTTTCTTGGGGCTCCCCTTTCCTCATCTATAAAACGTGGGGATCTCTGTCATTCAAATCCTTCATCACTTCACTCCTAAGTTTTTCTTCTAGAACCTTTCTTTCCATAGACCCCCAATGCTTCAAGAGGTTATGTCTATTAAGTTACATTTATTAAGGGATAATTAGTTTTCCAATAAGTACCAGTTTTAGTTGATATAATTCCCACCAAAAGCAATTAAAGTCTGATTTTATTGGGGAAATATATGATTCCCGTTAGCATCTTTGAAATATGGAGAGGAGATCATGGACTGCCATTATATCTCCTGGCTTTCCTTGCCAGGGAGTGTGAGGCAGAGAGTGTGCAAACCACTGGCTGTGATCATCGGTAAGGCTCACCTCTGAAATTTTATGAGTCTGGGAAATAATCCTCTTTAACAAGTACTTGGTAAGTCGTAAATCAGTCTGTAAGTGTGAGGGATTGTTATAACTCATTATGATGAGGTAGATGCTCCCAAAATATGAGCCTTCAGACCCAAGAGGTGGTGAGGTGGGGACACCACCATTTAACACATGAGGAACTGGCGGCTCAAAGAGGTCGAGTGATAGGTTTTAAAGTGTTAGCAAATTGGTGAAAATAGCACCCCTTGATCCCCGTTTGACTTCCTTGGGCATCTGCTGATTTTAAAGAATTTTTGAAGTTCTCCTCTCCCCACCTTCGGACATTCCACTGAGTGGGAAAGGAATTCATTTCTTGGTGCCAGGGAACAAGGAAGCAAAGAGTGGTGCTAATAGGGGACTCAAAGGGGCCAGGTGCCAATTTGTGAGCCGAAGCAGATACCCTCTGCACCCCGGCTCAGACAGAAGGGCAGAGAGAGCAAGTGGGGGAGATGCTCGCAGGGCAAAATCATGGACCATTCATTACAGAAGGGCATTCGAGGGCTCTCAGTTCAGCCCCCCAAATGGAAGGAGAGCGAGGACAAGATTAAGAAACCTGTAAGTGGCCCTAGCAATGTGACAACCCTATGCTGATCTGAAAACGGCAATGGGAGGAGCAGACAGAGTCCAAGTTTAAATGCCAAGGTTCATCTAACTGCAACACATTTTAAATGGAAAAAAAGCACACTGTGGGCTAATTGCTTGGGCATGATCCCATTCATGGATGAAAGAAATATGAACTCTAGCTCAGCGTCCTTACTGGCAAATTGGGGGTAAAAATAGCACTTGTCTTCTAGTATTGTGGAGAATAAATGAGGTGAGGTGCCAACGTGTTTAGAACCATGTCTCAAATGCAGTGAGTACCGTGAAAATGTTTGCTCTCGTCTTTACTACCGTGTCTAAGCATTTATACGTCTGTGACTAAAGAGGTTGGATTTGAAAGAGCCAGTGGTGGTTAACTGGGGGGGGGGGGGGGGGG
>CM052892.1:13974960-14073489 GCA_028534135.1 Potos flavus | reverse complement strand
TGCCTGGGTCAATGGTAGCACCATCCCCCTTCCACGCCCCAGCTCTAAGCTAAGGGAGACTTTATTGAGATGAAGGTGTACTCAACCTTGCTTCCCTCCCCTGCCCCCTCATTTGATTCCTAATGCTGGGTTCACTAATGGGAATTACCACGTGAGACTCAGGTTTGCTCCAGTGCCTGAGTTAAGCTGCTCCTCATATATCTTCATCCCCAGTATCTAATATCAGTATGTCCAATGCACTGAGACCATTCAAACGGACCTGCTCCACCCAACATCACAAATGCAGAGGACAAGACCACACCATATGGCACACTGCAGACATTCAGTAAATTCAATTCAAATTGAACTGACAAAATTGGGTTCGAAACTTGCTGGGGCAGATGATGATGATGATGATGATGATGATGATGATGACAGGAGTATGGTGGTAGTGGGATGATGGAAGCTGCAATTAAGGGATCAGAGTGATATTTTGCAAAATTGAAATGTATTAAACCAAGAATTGAATAAATGCTCAAAGCCTGGACGGCTGCTCACACAACCTGGAGGCTCTCAACTGAGGTGACCATATACATGGGGAAAACATCCATATGGGAGACAAAGCTCTTCTTTAAAAAAAAAAAAAAAAAGATTATTTATCTGAGGGGGGAGGGGCAGAGGGAGAGGAAGAGGGAGAGAATCTCAAGCAGACCACCCCAGTGAGCGCAGAGCCCCATATGGAGCTTGATCCCATGACCCATGAGATCATGACCAGAGCACTCAAGCAACTAAGTTGGGCACTCAACCAACTGAGCCACCCAGGGGCCCCATAGCTCTTCTTTATTAATAGCTGAACCAATATGCAATAACTTCCAATGATGAGCTCTGGTAAAAGCTGACTTGCAGCCTGAGGCTTCGAAATCAAAACTGGTCTATTTAACTCCTTTCCTTAATTAACTCCTCTACAGAGGAAGTTATGGCATGATTTATTCACTCAGTTATACACATGCATGAAGTAGGGTAGACATACAGACTTGGCTTATCTTTCTCCAAGGAGGCAAAAGGTACCCAAATGTGCTTATTCCACAGGAGCAGGAAGGAATCTTGAACATGAACACAGCCAATTCGCTGTCCTGGAGATGACCAATCAGATTGGCTACTAAAGGATCTGGCAGAAATGGAGGCATAGGAGATTTGGTAGAGGTTTTCCTCTTCCTACAATTTACCATGGTAGAACACTTTGCTAAGCATTTAAAACATGTTTTTCCCCCCTTTAACTTTCACAAAAATCCTGGGGGATAAATCAAATCATTTTCCAGGCGAGGAGATAGGTTCAGAGTGATGAAGTAATTTGCCTGAAGTCACTCAATTAATAAATGGCTGATCTAGATCTCAGACTCAAGTCTGTCTGGTTCCAAAGCCTATGCCTTTTCCATTACACCCTCACTACTCAAAATGTGATCCATGGGCCAGCTAGTCAGCATCACCTGGAAGCCTGGAAGCATTTTGGGAGTATAGGTGTCTCAGGCCCATTTCAGACCTACTGAATCTGAATCTGCAATTTAACAAAATCTCCAGATGATTTGTGAACATATTGAAGTTGGAGGAATACTATGCTATATAACGTTGTCTAGCTTCCACCGTTATTCCCTTTTTCCAGGAAACAAGTCCACTTATTGTGGTCACACCATGCATCAGAGGCTGACGTGGATGTGGGTAACTGGACTTATCCTGCCTGCTGGGTGGGAAACCCAAGGCCTGAGTTTCTTGAGGACACTGGGCACTTTGTATCAACTGGTCTGTTCCCTCTACTAGATCCAATGTCCTAGTTACTACCCAATCTTCCTTTACTTTCTTCTATTCGATCTGAGGTCGAGAAATCCTAGCAGATGTTAGGCAGATTTTGTCTAAACATCTCAATGTGTGGCCACCCCAGACCCTCAGAGGAGGAAAGAGTCTGTTATATTTCCCTTTGAGGAAAAAGAATAAGCAGATATGTCTGTGGATTCCTGCGGAAATGAAGTCCCATGATAACCTAAAAAAAGAGTTTCTTGTGAATTTATAGTCACTTATTTTCCTTTTTCACTTTTGATATAGTTTTGTTATTTCTCAGTGTAATTTCCTATGGCAGATTAAGATCCATAATGTTTCAAGATACTGTGATTCATGCATAAGAGAGATCTGAAATAAAAGATACATTTGTTGATACTGCTCAGGCACTTGATAAATATTCTCTCTCTAGAGCCTCAAAACAACACTCTGAGGATAGGGGAATTATCCCCACTTTATAGATGAAGGCAATAAGTTCAGTTTCTGGTCTTACAACCAAAACCAGTTTTAAGTGTAGAGTTGCACCATTCTTAAGATGCATATGTTTGAGGTGAATGATAGATAACATATTAGGAGTGAAGGATGCCTAGAAATGAATAAGATATAAGGTCCTAAGTCAACTATCTTATTTGAATATTTTAAGGTGGGGGAAATTAATACATTTAGCTGGTAGGCATTTATTTACATTTTTTAAAGAATCATGCACATATTAAAGAGTAGAAAGCAAATGTTGAAATTTTGAGTGAATTTATGACAAACAGAAGATTTGGATAACTCTTCAAGGATGTCCTGAAACCCTGGGGATAGGCTTTTCATCTTCTCTCTGTTGTTAGCAATAGCAGCAGCAGCAGAAGTAGCAGAAGGAATGGTGCAGTGGTAATAGCTTCAAAGCTACTATATTTGTTATCTATTGATGCATAATAAATGATCTCCAAACTTAGTGGCTCAAAACAATAAGCATTTATTATTTCACAGTTTCTGTGGGTCAGGAATCAGGACATGGCTTGACAGGTTCTCTGCTTCATTTTCCCACAGGCTGTGATGACACTCTTGACTGGGGCTATAGTCTCATTTGAAGGGTTGATTGGGGAAGGATCCCCTCCCAAGATCACTCGGTGATTGCTGATAGGATTCAATTCTTTATAGGATGCTGGATTGAAGGCCTCAGTTTCGTGCTGGCTATTGGCCTGAGGCCAACCTCAGTTCCTTATTGCATGAACCTCTCCAACATGGTAGCTGGCTTCATCAATGTGTGTAAGATGAGAAGGCAACAGAGAGAGCCCAGTAAGATAGAAGGGATAGCCTTTCATGACCTGCCCATAGCAGTGACATTGTATCATATTTGCTACATTCTTTTTTCTAGAAGTGATTCACTAAGGGAGGGGATTACATAAGGACTTGAATACCAGGAAGAAGGAATCATTTGAAAGATATCTATCATAATTACTATTAACTGCGTGTCTCTGATGTGCCTGGAATTTTGTTAATCCCTTAATTTACATGATCTTATTTAATATTCACAACTTTTAGTTGAAGTGTGGATTATAATACCCATACCCATTTTACAGATGGGGGAGCTGAAAAACATGAGGCTAAACAACTTGTCCAGGGTTACACAGGGTCAAGGTCAAGATGAAAATCATGATTTGTGTGACACTAAAGCCCTCATTCTGAGACGAACTCTTTAAAAATGTTATAGTCTTTCCCAGGGTCTTTGTAGGAAGCAAGGACCACAGGTTCGTTTTCCAGCCAAGTCCTTGGAACTTAGAGGTCTAACATATCCAGGGGGCTCAATTCAGGGACACAGATACTTATTAGAGAAACATTTTAGTAAGCAAATAAAGGGGGCATCTATTTACATGAATTACTGTCCCTAGGAACATCTGGTGTTGGCTGAAGCATAAGGGAGGTGACTCTGTGGAGGTAAGAGAGGGATCAGAAAAAATGGAATGAACGGAATGGTCACTGTGTCGTCCTTTCTTGGTGGACTTTGTTCAAATACCTCTGATATAGGGATTAGGACCAAAAAAACTAAAAGAAATAGTACTTGAGCAAGATTTAAAAAGTCTCTGAACATAAGCAGAATCAGTTTGGGAGCCATAAGTCAAGGAGTAGCACAGAATTTGTATATCTTAGAGATGAGGATTTTTTTTTTTCAGATTTTATTTATTTGAGAGAGAGAGAGAGAGAGAGTGTGTGTGTGTGTGTGTGCATGCACGAGTGTGGGAGAAGCAAAGGGAGAGAAAGAGGGAGAAGCAGACTCCCCAACAAGCAGAGAGTCCTATGTGGGGCTTGATCCCAGGACCCTGCGATCATGACCTGAGACGAAGGCAATTGCTTAACCAACTGAGCCACCCAGGTGCCCCAGGATGAGGTTTTTTGGTGAGGGACACATAACTCAATCATATCGGCCATCAGGTTGGTAGAAGTAGGGAAAACTTCAGCTTGGTTTGATTCACTGGCTCTATGGTGTCACCAGGGACCTGATTTCTTCCTACTAATTTGCTTTGCCTTCTACAGCATTTACTTCATCCTATAGCTGGGCCCATATCTTTTCTTTCTTTCTCTTTTTTTTTTTTTTAAGATTTATTTATTTATTTGCGAGAGAGACAGAAGGGAGAGGGGCAGAGGGAGAGACAGTGAATCCTGAAACAGACTTCTCACTGAGTGGGGAGCCCAATGTGGGGCTCAATACCAGGACCTGAAGATGATGACCTGAGCTGAAGGCAGATGCTTAATCGACTGAGCCACCCAGGCACCCCAAGCTGGCCCCATTTCTTAATCATAAACTGAATACTGGAATGCCCAGGACTACATACCTCTTTGCCCATATCTAGAGACTGTGTCTGAGAAGTACAGGCAGCCTTGTCCAAAAACATTCTACAAACTGCTCCTTACTTCTTACTGGTCTGAATTTTGTCACATGTTCATATAACTGTGGCCTTGGTGTGAGATCATGGTGATTAGCTAGAATGAGATACGTGTCCTATCTTTACACCCAGAGGCATTTAGAAGTCCCTTTTAGGGGTGCCTAGATGGCTCAGTCAGTTAAGTGTTTGACTCTTGATTTCAGCTCAGGTCATGATCTCAGGATTGCGGGATCAAGGCCCATAACAAGCTCCACATTCAGCATGGAGTCTGCTTGAGATTCTCTTCTCCACCCCTTCCTGCCCCTCCCCTCATTCTCTCTCTAAAATAAATAAATAAATTTTTTAAAAAGTCCCTTTTTAACCTAATTTGGTTATGTCATCTATTTTTATTGTGGGGTTTGATTGAACCTGGCTATGACTGAAGATCAACCCCCTGAGGATGAAAGTACTCTTATCTCATATGCAAATTTTTGTCCCAAAACTATATCTGGACACAAGTCAGGGACAGAAAGATTTGTAGAAAATAACACAGCATATGGTATCAAAATAGTCTTGTTCTAGCCATTTGTCAGGTGATCTTGGGTATTCTTTGACTCACTCAACTAATATTAATGATCTTACCTGGGGCTGTGCTCTGTAGGCTATGCTCCATAGGACTAAGCTCGTACTTAAAACTCAATGAATATGTCAGTTGAATGCGGTAATGTCTTTTGATAATATAAAGATCAAGTCAGACAAATATCACTAATCAAAATGTCACCCAAATAGTACAAAGTGTAATTCCAAAATTTCAAGCCAACATGTTCCCTTCTCCTATATTTATACCTATTATGGCTTCAATCCCCAACAGTGGCTAAAAAGTCCCCCTTCCCCAGCTGTCCTATAGGGCTGTGGAGTCCATATCAAATAAAAATTTTCTCAATTATAAATTGATTGAATTAATCCAAATGATATCAGAATAGGATGGGAATGAAAGGCATCTTTGAGAAAAAAGAATGTGAATAGAATGGGTAGAGCAAAACAGAATGGTTAAAGAGAAGTTACAAAAGGCCATGTGCATGTTGAATGCACACGAAATCAGGGAAAGTCAATGCACTGTGCTGAGGATGGGAAGGGCCATTATACATTAAAGGCTGATTGTATGTACATGAAAGACTGCATTATTTCAAATTAATCAAGAGAAATATAGGACACTAGTAGACACCAGCACATTTTAAAAGGTGCTATATTCAGTGAGCATCCATCAAAGACAAAATCACTCCACTGTCATAAAGCACGCCCCATTATAACAGAAATGACCTGTGTTGATGTCTGCATAGCTCAGGTCACTTCTCAGCCACAACACGGTGTGGGTTTTAATGGACAAAAACCATGACATCACAGAAGTCTAAGTGGCGATGAGAATGTTTTCTTTTTTTTTTCTTCCAGATAGGTTTGGCTGATAGCGGTATTTAAGCACTAACTTGCAATTATGCAAATATATGTATATTACATGTTAATTTAAAAATAATTTAAGAGAACCGAATCCAGAAATACAGTTGCTCCAAACAATGCAAGTCCAAGACATACCTTTGAACTATCTACTGCTTTTGCTTGTCTGTCTTCTTTCCTTCTCATCCTACTTATTCTTTAAGTCTATGGGGATGGGCTTCTTAATTTGGAACTCTATATGGATTTAGGAGGTCAAGAAACTCCCTGAAATTTCACCCAATTTTATACATGAAAGAAAATGCATTTTTTTGGAGCGAGTATCTCATATTCGCAATGGGATATGTAAACCATCCAGTCCTCCACCAGGCCAATGTTAAGAATCATTACATTAATTGGAAGGAACAATGTACTATGAAAAGAGCCATAGGTTTTTGAGAGTAAGAGGGATTTAAACTCTAGCTCCATAAAGTTCTTGAACAAACTAGTAAACATCTCTACTCTTAGATTCCTTCTTGCCCTGTAAGTTTATTATTTAAATCAGTTAATCAAATAAGCTAAACAAGTATTTAGAGCATCTAATTCAATATGTGGTATGTAGTAGGTATTCGGAAAGGGATAGCGGACATTATTATTATGATTTTCCTTTTCTTTTCCTTTCTTTCTTTTTATTTGTTTATTTGTTTGTTTTTCAGAGTGGTAACCAAAGCACTTAAATGTGATCTCTGTGTTTTGTATTTAGTCTAGTCAGGAGTGATCACACTGAGTCAACCAATTGGGCACATTCTTCATATGAAATTATTGGAGAGTTAGACTCACCTCAGTTTACCCTATAGTTGCTAAAGTAATTTTTTGGAAGATAGTATCAGGTATTTTTCCATAAACCCCATGGTATCTGGAGACTGGCCCATGAATTCCATTTTGGATCCCTCAAAATCAGTAGATAGAAAACATTTACGTGGTTCTGCAACTGAATATGTGACCTTGAACAAGTCATTTAAATTTCCTGGGCCTACTTTCTCCACCTCTAGCACGAAAAGTGCTAATGCTTATTGCTCCAGCTACCACACACTTTTCCTTCTCTCATGGCTTTGTTACACTTATTCCGAGGAAACTCTTGGATCAAGTCTGTAAGGCGAATCGTTCCATTATTCGGCGTGCCTCAGCTCTTATGTGCAGAATTTGTAAGCGGATAACTTCAACGGGGCTTTCTTATTTCTATACAAGTGTCTAAGTGACTCAGTTGTGAATAATCTTTTGACCTCAGAGAAACTCATGCTTGGGATTTTCACCAGACTTATTAGGGCTCATTTATATATGATTTCCAGCAGCGAGGGACCAGGTCACGTCCCCCTGACTGCTCTTCAGAAGTTTCCAAAGTACCAAAGGCTCTGCTCTGGCCACCCACTGCCCACCTTTGGCCATTTCTGTATTCTCTCCTGCTCGGCTCCTTTGCTGAAAAGATCTTCAGTTTTCCATCTCTCTATTTGGCCATCTAACTTAACCTAAACCATTTTTGACAATGAAAAACAAGACTGGGTTTATTAAAAAAAATCTTCTTTGATCTTTAATCATGGCTGAAGATAATTCGATCTAGTCTTCATTATCATGGTGGTTTATAAGCAGCAGCTGCAGCCCCTGACTCAGATAAATGCTTGCCCTGTATTATTACAATAAAACCAGCACCATAGAATGATTTTTTTTCTCTTTCTTGATATCATCACAGAGAATTAATGTTCCTTTTTTTTTCATTACTGCTTCATTGTATGAAATATGGACTAAATCGAACCCCTGGTCAGATAGCTTCTTCTACAATATTGAAGGGGGTTGGGGGGGATCTCAACCACTGAGATCAACGGGTGAAAGCTACAGTGTGGAATAATCAGTGGAGAATGTTTGATGTGTGTTCACAAAGAGAGGAGACAGAGTATTCTCCATTTAAATTTCCTCCTTAATCTAAGCTGTTCTGTGTCCTCTGTTTTAGTCCATGGCACTTCTATCCTCACTCACAGGGAGGTCCAAACTCCATCTCAATAATGGTTAAATGCTGGAGCATTATCAAATAGAGTCTGGCTAGGAGACAGGTGGGATACCTGAATCCTGCCTTACTGCATCTATTCCACTTCTTTGCAAGAATTCCCAAGGGCGGTAAACACATAAACAAGGACAGCAAAGTTAGAAATCAAAATTTCACTTTCTTTTTGGCAGGGCCTATGCCAAAAACCCAAATCTAATCTCTTTGTTAAATTGGCCTGGAACAGGATGGGGAAGGAGAAAAGGAGATTATTTCTCACGTAATGTCCAAATCTAAATCTTACCTTTAGCCTAGTGATTTATAGCTTTTCACCTGGGTAGCTTTTACTACGTGGGTCTTACCCCCGAAGATTTTTATTTAATTGGTCTGGGATGCAGCGTGGAGAATCAGGAGGTTGAAAAGTTTTCTAGATGATTCTAGTACACACCCCAGGTTGAGAGTCTCGTTTTCTGGCTGTCTGACACTGAGGGACAATTTCCTAGCACAGTACTTCTCTAACTTGAATGTGCATAGGGATCACCCGGGATCTTACCGAGAAGACTAATTTAGTAGCCCTGGAGTGGGATCCAAGAATCTGCATTTCTACAAGCTCCCTGTCACTGCTGCTGGTGGTTCACAGACTGTACTTTCAGTACCAAGGTACTGACTGAAGAGAGAAGGGGAATTTGCAGGTTTGATCTGCTAACTTATTGATCTGGCTGCAATGAAAGGAAACAATAGAAGAGTGCATGACAATTTTGAGCATCACCCACTGGCCCTGTCCTGAAGAGCATTGTCCCTATCTCTGTCCTGGAGTCTCACCTAAAAAGATTAGTAACTCTTTCTTTAAAGCAAGGTGGGGTAGGGAGAAGAATCCCTTCCCAAAAGCGTTTGTAGTGTGAAGAAGGATTTGAGATTTACTCCTCATCCCTCTTCGAATCAATCCATTGTCAACTTCTTAGTTCTCCCTCTGAAATATTACCCACTTTCTTCTCATTTCAGCTGTAACTACTTCATTTTGGTATCTAACCATCTAGAGTGATCTCTCCAGCTCTAGTTTCTTCACTGCCAAAATTTTCTGCATCCCTTTGCTAGATTAATTTTACCAGGAGACGATTCAGTTATTTACATAATCTTATACCCAATAAATCTAAATTCCTTAGCCTGTCATATAAGCCCAGCTCACTGTGCTCCCAAATAGGCCATATCCTAATCCCGCCACATTTGCATCTTCTGAATATATTATACGTGATTCCATTCAACCATTCTTTCATTCAAATGTATATTTGTTCATTCATTCATTCATTCATTCATTCAAGATGGCATGCAAAGAATTGTGTCATGGTGTGATATGATCTGAGAGTATCAGGAAAGGCTTCATAGAAGAGGTAATATTTGATCTCAGTCTTCTAGGAGAATGGCTTTTAAGGTGGATAAATCAATTTTGAGTTCAAGAGACAGCAAATGCAAGCTTTCAGAGGCATGAAACAGAGGTCATCATGTTCAAAAGGTACAAATATTTTGTAGTGTAGTTTTAGGAGGCTAGCATGTATAGGAAAATAGAGTGAATGGAGTAGAAACACGGGCAAAGAGACTGTGGAGCCTGGAATTGTGTTGTAGGTGCAGGGAATCTAGAATTATATTAGAGTCATATAGTAGAGTTATATTAAGATGTATGCTTGCTCACCTTTTGGCATTTGCCTTTGTTGTTCCCTCTCCCTAGAATATTCTTTTCCCTCCATTTTCTCTGTAAAGGTTTACTCACTTGTGCCTTAGTTGAAATAACCTCTCCTTACCAGAGAGAATCAATCTTTCTTTCTGCACTTTGGATTCATATTATTCAGGTGACATGTGTCTCTTTGCTTATATTTTAACATATTTTGACAGCAAATATTATGCCTTATTAATCTTTGGATCTCTTTACCATTCAACACCTAGGCTTTCTTCTGGCACATGTTAGCTGTTCAATAAACAGTTGTTGAATTAAATTATACAGGATAGGAAAAGCCATGCCATCAATTACGGCTTTAAGCATCACCATCTCTCTCCACTCTTCTTATATTTGACTTGAGTGTTGATCAAAGAGTATTTACTGACAAAACCATGTATTCACTCCAGTACTGTCTCCACAGAGACTTTGCTCAAAAGCAAAGGGTTGGGAGTTAAAAGGCCCTTGCATCACAACCAAAGTGATGGCTCAATTTCTTCTGTCAAGACTTCAAGTCCAGATGCTGAGTACCAGCACAAAGCACAGCTGGATCTTCTTATATCAGGTTGAAATGAAGAAGCCAAAGGATAGAAATGGCACCAGCCATTCTACATTTTGCTACTAACCCTTCAGGAAACAATAGTTATCTATCAGGCCATTCATTAATGTCAAGTGTACATAGCATAATAATAGTAGCTATCATTTCTTGTGCGCTCACAATTTAGACACTGTGATAAGCTTGTCCTGTGAAGTGTTGTACATGATATTCACAATAACCCTCCAAAGTGGACATTATCATTCCTTTTTCTTAGATGAGGAGACTGAGGCAGGGAATGGATGAATAGATGCCCAAGGTCAAATAGCACCGGTGAGTGTCAGAATTAACAATTGAGCCTTGACTCTCTGACTCCCCAGGCCGGACACTTAACAACTCTATCATATTGTCTCAAGGAATTAAAAAGGATGGCCTGAGAGTCAGGGAGTGTCTAGATAGCTGCAGGGAGGGCATGAAGAACTTCATGCCACCTAGGAGTCTTTAAATCTATGCCCTTATCGTCACCAGCTTCCATTGATGCAATAGCAGCGGGACACATAGGAGCATTTGAAAATGTTCCTATTGATTGGAAGTGAATAATTATTACCTTCTCTATATTACGGGATCACTATCAGAATGTAATAGCAGAAATGCTAACCAAGATTAATAGCTGTGTTTCATGATTTTTAATGCAAACTATTGATTTTAAAGTGGTGTAAGGTATGGCAGTTTATTACAATAAAACAATAAAATAGACTATATGAAATAATTGAGAATAATCTTTTCCCTTTTTGCTGCGGCTAAGGAACATAATGTGCTGTGCATGTGAAGGCATTTATGGCAAGCTCTATCCAGTGATGGCAGCTTAAGCACTCTATAAAGAAGCACTTTGGGACCAGAGTATTATAAATAATCGACAATAAAGCTGGTAAATGGGCCTTTAATTTGATTCCATTATGTCACAGGATCACAAGGACCAAGGGGGCCCAGGATCAAAAACACTAACTGCTGAGCAGCACACAAAGGTAAGCACATCAGATGGTCTTAAGATGGCCTTTCCACCTGGGGAATTTCCAGGATAAAGCTGGGTCATTGGCAGCTAGATGTGAGGTAATATTTTACCTATGAGCCAATGCATCCACGGTCGACAACACCCCCAATCCCAACACAAAGTGTCTTCTAGCAGTCTTCCTCACTCGGCATTGTTTCTCCACGTATCCCCTCTACTTCTATTCTCTTTGGCTATTTTCACAGTTAATGGTAGACACATTCAGAAGCAATTTCCCTCTGGAGTCATTCTGTTGATTGGGGCTGTAGAGGCTGCCAAAATAATGTATGGCTTCATTGCCAGAAATAGACCATAAAAGATGCAGGGGGTGATAGGCCAACTGTATATGTTGTGTTAATCAGACCACACCTGGAGCAGTGAATACAGGTCTATACCAACTGTAAAAGCAGATTAACATTGGACGCACTGGGTAGAGATAGGGAGGATGAGGAGATGGAGGTGAAATCGGGGCAAAAGAAGAATGGCAGCCAGAACTGTGGTTGTTGACATTAAAGGAGACTCTGGAAAATGGAAGAACTGTCAACAAACATTTGAAGGGTTGACACATGAAGGAGGATTTAGGCTTGTCCTGTGAAGCCCCAGAAGAGAGAAATGTGCTCTTAGTCAGACATGGATGTGAGCTTTAATTCTTCATGTCTAGTAGTGTGACCTTACACAAGTGACTGAAGCTTTCCGGTGCTCAGTCCCTTCATTCATACAATAGAGGTAATGCTAACACATACCCTACATGATTGGGAGCAAGTAGATTAAGTGAGACAAACCACACGAAGTGCTTAGCTCAGTGCTCAGTACAAAGTAAGAACTCCATGAACACTGGCAATAAACACAGACGGTAACAAAAGCAAAACCAGAAGACAGATGGCACCCCACTTGAGGGGCTGCAGCGGACATAGTTGACACTGAAACTGGGGCCACAGCGGTTTGAACTGGCTCCATAAAATTACCCAAAGCTTTTGAGAGATCCAGTTTGAGGGTAGAATGAGAAAGCCAGACCATCCCTATCATTTAAAGCATAGTGGATTAAAACTGTGAAAGCCAAATGCAGTCCAATTTTAGAGGCAACCATGGGGCTGGAGGCAGAGCCAGCAAGAGGGATAAACAAGGGGACAGAGAGAACATGAGAAGAAGGGGTAGGAAGGAGAGACAACAACTGGTTCTTAAGATTGTGGGTCATCACAGCTTACTTCAGTGGCCTCTGATTACATAGTGGGACAGGAGGACTGCAATAGTCTTGGGTTTAGAGTGGGCACCAAAAAGACTGATTCTAGGTGGTATGAGGAAGAAACAGGTAATACACTGTAACAGGTTTACCAAAGAAAGTTGAATATTACTTAAGAGCACAGACTCCGGAGCCAGACTGGCTAGATGCTAGTCCTGACCACTCTGGTTAGACCTGCCTCACCTCTCTGCGCCTCCACTTCCTCATCTGAAAAGTGGGGATAATAATGAAGCCCACCTCTTCCAGTTATGAAGATTTAATGAAATCATGCATGCAATGGTAGTTATTATTGTAGTTAGAATAATTGGAAGATGGTACGGATTTCCATGCATACATGAATCTAGGGTCAGAAGCAAGTAGATGCTCCTGAAAGTAGATGCAGCAAAGAAAGCAGAAGCAGTAAAGCAGACCCATTTCCCTGGGGTGAGAGCCTATGGTCTATTCCCTTACTCACAGCAGAAAAGAAAAAAATAATTTAGAATAGTTTTTTGTTTTTGTTTTTAAATGTCAGAGACATCTATGGATAGGGTCCAAATACAAGCATGTGGCCCCAAAGGAATCATTTGGAGGAAGCACTCCCTTCCTGAATGTATGCGTGCTGATGTGTGCCTATGTATGTGTGCTGATCACAGGACAGGCTGAAAATATCCAGAACAATTTTAACCCCTGGTCCTGGCAGAGCTTTGGATCATCTCTTTCTGTATGCTCATCCTCTTTCCAAACTTGTGGAGAGATTGGAAGTGGGACTGGAGCTGTGTTCTTTGCAGCCTGGATTTTTTTCTCCCTCTACTACATAAGAAAACCTATTAGATCCCATATCTTCTAGGGCCATTCAAGAGGTCTCCATCCCACCCCACACTGTTCTACTTCTTCAAAGTCCTTAAATTTTATAGAATACCACAATGCCTGTGCCCTTTACCTGCCATACTCATGGTAATAAATAATTATTTGTAAAGTGAATTAATAAAACAAAGACCCTATGTCCAGAACTCAGCTGTATAATGGCAATTTTTGCAGTCATTGGAAACAGTCACATTAGTGCTTTATCAAAGTGCTCCAATGTGCCTATGGGGGCACAACTAAGGTGAAATGGGGAAGGGACACTAGTCAGAAGATTACTGCATTGTGGGAGAGACGAGGGCTGAAGCCTGGGCAAAAGACACACCCCCAGCTCTAGATGCCCAGTCCCCAGCTCTGCTCCTAACACCAAACACCCCAAGGATATTTGGAAAGAGGAGAAAGGTAGGATTGGGATGAGTACTAATGGAACAGAGGATTTATATAACTCAGAGTCAACAGAGGAAGAGATCTCTAGATTTCCAGAGACAGAAAAGGATGCAGAAAGTGCCCATGGGATGTGGTAGATTAACTTTACCAACTTCACGGCACCTTTTGCAGACATTAAGAATTTCCTGAGTCTCCAGCTAGTGTGTGCAGTTGAGGACAGCAGGTTAAGCCAGCTTGTGGCATTTTGTTTTCTTTCTTTGCTAGTAAAGGGAGAATTTAAATGAGTTTAACCTTTGATGATCTGGCGATTGTAAAAATCAACTTACCAAAGTTCAAGCGGTGTCAGATGCACAGACACCCTTTCTGAACAGCTCATCTTCCCAGACCTTTCTCTGTCAAATGTCAAAGCCCAAATGAGCTTGTTTGGAAGGCAAATTACATGTTGCAAGCAGCCATTTCCCATAGCTGGCAACTTCTTTCTGAATAATTAAACAATGCAGCAACAAAAAGACTCTGGTCTTAAAGTCTAAACATGTGTGTGTGTGTGTGTGCGCGCGCGCACATTACATATATATATATATATATATATATATATATATGTAAATGTATACAAACATATATAAATATATATAATTAAAATTGTTCTCATAGTCCCTAGACATTGGGGGAGTTCAAGTCTTAAATGAGACATCAATAATCATCTACCCAGAATTTGTCATTATAATGGTTGTGGTCTTTTTGAAATAAAAGCTGAGTTGTGAACACAGATTTAATGGGACAAGAGAAAAAGAGAGAAATGATCTCTTTCTGGAAGGGGAGGAAGGGTCAGGGCAAGGTACAGTGAGGGATTAAATAAATGGGTAGAGCCTTGGTCTATGAAACCAAAGGGAAATGATTTCTGGAAAGCCTGGTCTTCACCTTCCCCATCTTCATCCTCCTCTTCAGTATCCACATAATAAAGCCTTCACATTTATATCACAGTTAAACATTTGTAAAGCACAAATGCATTTAAGCAGAGCAGGTCTTTTTACCATCATTTAACATATAAGGAAACTGAGGCACAGAGAAAGAAAGTGGGATAATCCAGCTAGTAAGCAGTAAAGGCCAGAGGATGGTGTCAGTGATACCCCAAGTCATCTGGTGTCTGACAGACACTGTGATGCAGGGAAGGCACTAAATCACTGTAGACTCAGAGAGAAAATCCATATGTCCAAACTCAATTAAATGCACACATTTAATACTTGAAGCATTTTGTATATTAAGTATATGTCAATAAAGCTGGAAAAAAAAATAATGAGCTCCGAATCTAGCTGAATGACCCTCAGCAAGTCAATCTATAGTGACTCTTCCCAACCCTGGTTCTTGATTCAGGTGCTCAAAGTTCTCACCTGGATGGCTCCAGCAGCCTATCCACTGCTCTCCCAGCCTCTTGTCTAGAGCTCACCCCTACTGACCCACCACCACGTCATGAGAATAATTGTTCTAAAACATGTACTTGGTCAAGATCAGATCATGCCCCTCTATAACATCCATCATGCCAGAGTCAAACTCTAACCTCCAAGCCTATTCACAAAACTACTGAGATCTGGAACCATCTATTTCTGAACTAGGCCCCTCCCAGCTTCTTTTAATTCTTGGACCCCTGAGTTCCAGTTTTGCAGAGTCACAATATGTAAAATGCTCAGAATAGCATCTGACCCATGGCAAGTACCATAAACATGTTAGCTTGTGTATTACTGTTATTATTATTACTACAATTGTTGTCTTTGTCAGCATTCACATTGAACTACTTGGATTTCCCAGCAAGCATCATTTTCTCACATATTCCCTCCCACCCCGGGCATTTACATGCATATCTCCTTCATTTGCTTAACTGTCACACTCCCAAGAAAATAGTGAGAAGCCACTCCCTCTGGAAAACCTCCTTGACTTCATCAGCTGAAAGCAGTGACTCTTTTTTTTTTCCCCCAAATACTTTTATTTTATTTTTTCAGTGTTACAAGATTCATTGTTTATGTACCACACCCAGTGCTCCATGCAATACGTGCCCTCCTCAATACCCACCGCCAGGCTCGCCCAAACCCCCACCCCCACCCCTCCAAAACTCTCAGTCCCTTGTTCTGAGTTCACAGTCTCTCATGGTTCTTCACCCCTCCGATTTCCTCCAATTCATCCCTCCCCTCCCTTTCACAATGTCCTCCATGTTTTCCCTTATGCTCCACACGTAAGTGAGACCATATGATAATTGACTTTCTCCGCTTGACTCTTAACAGTCCTCTGTGCTTCGGATACAGTCCCCTTAACCATATTGTACTGTAATTCTGTTGACTTTTTTCTGGCTCCTGCTCCTTCTCTTACCAATAAAGACTTGCTTCTCTTCTTCTCTCTAACCACAGTACTTAGCATGGTGCTTGGCGCATAGTGGGCTCTCAGTCCGTGTTTGTTAGTAGGTTGACGATATGGCTAAGGCAAAATGAGCCTATCTCAGTGCCTATCTCTTGGAGTGTGTTTTGGGGTTCTAAATATCATGTAAATGACCTTCATTCTCTGTTCTTGTTTCGAAAACATTACCTGTGGATAAGCTGGCTATTCTCCTCAATTTTGAGCCACCCTATTTCACACCATTTAGTAAGCACATGTATGAAATGCCCCTGGCTCTGATCTTATGGTTCCCTGGGGATGAAGCTGCTGGGCCAAGTGGCTTGGGGGAGAGACTAAAACAGAGGGGTGCTAAGGAGCCCCCATAGAGCCATTCTAGTTGATTAGGGTCTGAGTGTGAGGCAGAGCTACAGGTGTCGTAGAGGAGAGACCTGGCCCCTTCGGGACTGTAGCACGCACACATAAACACACACACACACACACACACAGTATCGCACATATTCACACACACTCAGTCACACACACACTTACACATGCACCTACTTACACACACACACACACACACACACACACACGCCCCATATTTTAAAAGTTGTTGCCCAGATTCTGCTTCCAACATTCATTTCACAAATGTGAAATGAATCTACTCTATACATGTCTCTGGGTTAATAACCAGGAGTGAGCAAAATGGGATAGCCATTAAAGCAGCTAGATAAGTCCAGAGATAACTGCCATAAGCTCATGATGTGACCAAGATGATGGTGATAAAATTAGTGCTCTTTTGTTAAGAGCTTACTTTGGACCAGGCCCTGTGCTGAGCACATCATGGGTCTCTTCTTGTTTAATCTTCCTGATGAAGGTATGAGGTCTATGCTGCCATCCTGGTTATATAGATGAGGAAATCAGACTCAGGGAAGTCATGCAACATGATGAAGTTCAACTGTGACCCAAATAATATGTATTCTCTGAAAAAAATGAGACTTAGAGGAGATGGGAGTGAAGGGAAGGAAAAGAGAATGCAGAGAAGGCGAATTGGGGAAAATGAAGGCCCCTTTCTTCTGGAAGATTAGCAAGTTAGGAAATGCTAGGAAGTCAGAAGTGGCCTGGTGTCCTGTGGATAAAGGCATGACAACAATGGCTGTTACCAGGTCAATCATCGGGGAGGGGGAGACACAGCCATCCAAGAACCTCTGTCTGTAGAGGTAAGGCCTGGGGTCAGGCCTAGGGGATGCCAGTGTTGCTGTTCGTGGTACATGGAGAGATATGCACCAGCACTGGGGTGGGGTGGTAACTGGGGTTGGTAGAAGAATTAGTTAGCATCACGGTCAAGGGCATTTCTAAGAAATCACACCCATCATGAGTAGTTTTTTGACTTACATACAAATCATTAAAATCCTGGGTTTTTACAATAGCTCTCACTTTATTTTTCAGATAGGGGTACTTGGAAGGGCCAGAGACTTGTCTGGAGTCTGATAATGAGTTAGTGGCTGAAAAATGACTAGGAGCACGATTGATTCTCTCTTCCTCTATAGGAGGAGGGTAGCTTCTGCTCTGTGTCCTGGTCTGGCATAACCAACACTCTCTCTAGCTCCCAGTGGCTTGGCCCACAGTTGTTTTCTCTTCTGTTTCCTCTGTCTTTGGTTCCTGTGCTATGCCTACTTGCCAGCGGTTACAGAGACAATTAGAGAGCCTGCTGATCATATCTGCTCAGGTTGTCTCTGAGATAGGGAATGGAGCTCCCTGTCCCAGTGGTACTTCTTGGAGTAAACCTCTGGTCAAAGCAAATGTCAGCCTTGTGCTGAGAGGAACTGCCTTCAGGGTCCTGATTGTTAGGCTCTGGAAATTTTCCTTCTTTCTCTGTCCATCTTGGCAGCCCAGGAAGTCCCTGCTGAGGAAATCCAGGTCTGGGACAGTGATATTTTGGTAGGACAGTACATTTTGAAAGAATACATTTCTTAAAACGTATATGATAGTCAAAAATACAGAAATCAAGCTATAAACTACCATGTTGTAGAAGAGGGTCCTTTTCCAAATAGCTAGGAAACAAATAAAATTCATAGTTGCCTTTAATTTTAGAAAAAAAACCTTCCATGATATATTTCCAATATTTCATATATGCTCTTTAATTTTGACTTTCCTTCACAATTAATTATAAAGCCATTTGGATTAAGTGGCATTAAAGCCAGAAGTAATAAAACAATAATCAGAACCACACAAACACCTAGGTAAGAGGTATTGAAGACTTGCTCTATGACAGATAGGTTTTTAAATTCCATTAAAAATACAGAATACACATAATATCGTTCTAAATTTACAGGTGAGAAAACTGAGACACTAACATGCTGTAATAGTTCACCCCAAATCATGCAGTTAGGGGCAGGCAGAACTGGAATTTAAATCTAGAGCATTTAACTCCTGAGTCCGTTCTTCCCCATCACAATTTACAGCAGCATCAGCATCAGGGGCATCAGAATCACCTGGACAGCTTGGTGTTACACAGGTTTCTGGACCCGCTCCCAGTGTTTCTGAGTCTGGAGTGGGGCTAGAGAAATCATACTTCAAACAAGTTCCTAGGCGATGTGGATGCTGCTGGTCAGAAAATCCTGCTTTGAAAACCTACTGCCTTGTAGGGTCTCTAAATGACATCTTTCACGATTACGTGACTTAAACCTCACACAACGCCTGAGAAAGGAATTTCATTGTAATCCCCATGTTATAGAAGACAAAAAGCATTTTGCCTAAGGTCATCCAGTGATAAGTGACAGAGCCTACATTCAAAGCAGAAAGCTCTGCATTCAGAGCCAACATACATACTAAAGCATTATGCTGGAGTGATTTCCACATTTTCCTTGATTGTATTAAGCTTATTATATCTCTGCTTTTGCTGCAAGTAGCAGCACTGGCATTTTTTTTTTTTTAACTTTCCATTCACAATTATAAGACAGGAAGGTCAAAATACAATAAGAAAGGCAATCACTTGGACAAGCAAACCCTGCTATACAAAGAACATGGCAAAACTGTCCAACTCTGAACTCCTGGCTGGCGTGCAGTGCCACTAGGTGGTAGCTCAAAATGTTGAATGATCAGCAAATGCACAGAAGTCCAAATTCACATTTTTTATACTGTTGGGTGAAGTTTAAAAATGGTTGTAGAAGATTGCTTCCATTGGCTTCTGTGTCTGAATCCTCCTAAGCCCTGGGCATCAAGCAGATTACCACAGTCTCCATGTGAGAGATTTAGTGGCCATGTCTACAAAGGCTAGCATCTACGGTTTATACAAATCATGCCCAGCCTTGTGTCTCTCCCCAGCCACACACCCATCTTTCTATTACACAAAGCAACACAACTCAGTGGAAGAAAACTGGGGGACATCATCAACGACTGATAAGTTTATCAGGAATTCTAGGGTAGGTGGGTTGAAAATGACTAGCAAAGCCTTCCCCCCCACCCCCCACATACAGAAGAAGGGAAGTTATTTTGAAATCATTTATTTTTGTTTTGTTGGTGACGATAAGAGAAGTGGGAGTTTTATACTATAGTTTAGCCCTCTATTTGGCCATGATAGAGAATCCTCCTTTTCCAATTGCTCAGGCTTGGATTAAATGAGATCAAATGAGATCATGCTTGGTAAACTGTAAAGTGTAGTGCCAGAGGGTGAGATTATTATGATGAAACACAGAGGAGCGAAATTGGTCAATTTTCTAGCTTTGAAGACAGACAAATTGAAGTTTAAGCGCCAGTTATGCTAATAGCAATGTAATTTTGGGATGAAAATTAACCTCTCTGAGCCTTTTTTTTAAACAGTAAAATGTAAATTTTAATCCTATTTCATGAATGTAATTGTGGAGTTAAATTAAGAAGTAAAATATGGTCAAGAAAGCATTATAATTGGCTTTTATTTTTGAGGAGTACTGGTTTGGGAAGTTTTTTTAAAGGCCAAGATGTACCCCAAAGTAATAATAACTAGGATATATAGGCCAAAATGCTTAAAGATGGATAAAAATTGGCAAAACCATTGTCATTTTGCACCAAAATGGTATGTGAAAAATCACGAATAGAAGATTCATTTTTGGCCAAAATCTGGCCTTAACCAAAATTTTAAATAATTCATAAAGTAAGAAATCACCGGATGGCATCAAAATTATGGTTTTAAGACACTAGAATGATTTAAAGTTGTATTCAATAAACCTTTACAGTCAAAGGGTTTCTGAGAATCTCAAGGGCATTTGTCCCATAGAAGCATAAGAAACAACACATGGCTGAAGTAAGGAGAGGCATGTCAAAAGAATTGTAGTTGGTGCTTCTGTCAAGTGGTTCTACATTTCTCCACTGATATGTAGAAAGCCCATAAAGCTTTTAAGGGAATTGAATCACCAGTGTAATACTAGCTTGTATTAGAAGGGACTGAGATGGTTCATGTTTCTGAAGTCTCTAAGCCCCCAACTTCCTTACAGGCAGGAAATAGGCTAAGGAATTTACTTACTTGTAAACAAGGGTTACGGCTTCTTATAAAATAGTAAAAACAACTCAGAGGGTAGAGTCACAATCCCTGAGGGCAGAGTGAAAAGCTAAAGATGTCAATAATCTTCAGAGCCATTTCCAGGGAATAGATCCAGACCCAATTCAAAGGACATGACCTGCTCCTAAATTAGGGGGGACCTGACAACATATACCCAGAATTGTGACAGCTATAGCCCTTCTATTTCTCCCATTTTCAGTGGGATTGTCCTTCACGGTTATCTAGTCTCCACTCACCATTGTATGTTAGGACAGTGGGGGAAGGTATTGCCTTTTTAAGTCATAGAGTTTTTGATAAAGAAGAGTGATACATGAGATGTATCTGAGGAGCCTCAACCACATCTGGACTTGACTTAAATAATAAGATTCTGGAACTGGAGTCAGATCCCAAAATGGCTTTGGTCAGTGTCTCTTCTAAAAGCTACAGGAGAAAATAAAGGGAGAAGCCAACTATTTCTGGGAGGAGAGGCTCTCCAATGCATACTCTTTGGCAATGCTGCTGATCGTGTGTCATTGTGTCTTGTGGCAGTAGAACTTCCAGTATGGAGATCCCTCTGGGACTGTCTTTCCCCTCAGTAAAAGTTCCTAGATGACTGAGGATCTGCCACATTAAGCTCCTAAGGGTTGCCTTTCAACAATTCTGTAGAGTAGCACATTTCTAAAATGTACCACATGTTTCCTTGATTCTTGAAATAGTGAATCCTGAACATCAATTTTGTGTTTTCCTATGACTAAGCTTTGTTCATATTCTTCCTTCTCCCAGAACAATCCATTTCATTTCTACCTCTGAAAATCCTCCCATCCACCAGAAGCTGTTGAAATGCCACTTCTTTCATGGAGAATTTCTTGATTCTTTCTCTCCAACTAACTTAATAATAACATATAATTATCATGATAATAGCTATCATTTATTGAGTAGTTGCTATGCACCAATTATTTTACCTAAATTACATGATTTAATTTTTACAACAGGTAAGTGTTGTCCTATTATTATTTTACCCACACAGATGAGTTAAAAAGCTACAGGATTTCGCAAATGAGGAAATTGAGGTTCAAGGATTTGCTGAGCCTTCAAGAGTCATAAATCAAATGACACTTTCAAGTAAAAAGAGTCAGAATGGGTCCCAAACCATACTGCTCCCAAATCAGACTGCTTTCCATCTCATGTATAAAGATCTGCCCAACCACAGGGAGAAGGTGATGTTCTTTTTCCTCTCCCCCCTCCCCTTACCTATGATATTTCTTCATTCCCTACTAGCTCACCTTGTGAGGATATTTAATGTGGGGATTTGAATGGCCAGACTGGCAGGGTTAAATGCTGACTCTCCCTTTTACCAGCTATTAGATTTTAGGCAAGTCACTCAATATCTCTACATGTTAGTCCTTACTTGTAAAATAGGGACGACAAGAGGAACCTACCTCCCTATAGAGTCATTGTAAATAATAAATGTATTAATTCATGCAGGGTTCTTAAAACAGCGCCCGGTGCATAGTATCTCAATACATGTTAGCTATTATTGTCTTATTCTTTTCACTTCCCTCTTTCCCTCTCTACACATCTCTCTCTTTTTTCCTTATGTTTTCAGATTTTAAAAAATATAACAATTTGGCCTTGATTGATGAAGCTGAAAAGTAAATAAATAGCAGGTGCAAGCAGGAAGCAGATGGAATTCACTCTGGGTTTCCTTTCCTGTTAGCTTTGGACAGGTTTGCTGTTTGCATAACTTGTTCTCTGCCTTTTCCCAAATAGCCCCTGATGAGTCTCTATGTTTGTTATTTAATTCACAAATTCTTTTCACTTATTTTTCTTCTAGGTATCTGACCCCTTCCTTTCCCTCAATATTAATAATAGTTGTTATTTGTATTTGCTATGTGTCAGGCACCCTCCATGCTTTCTCTTATATAAGATTCACATGGTCCCTAAGATATAGGGATAATTATTTCCTTTTTATGGATGGAGTAATTGAGATTCTATAGAGATAATCTCCAAAATGTCTGCTTGCAATTATCTAATATTTATGTGACTTTAAAAAAATTAGGCAGGCTTCAAATTGCTTATGGGAAATTTTAACTTCAGAAATTCTCTCTTGTAGAAAATAGAGGAAATGCCACTGTGTTTGCAGAATGTGTATGTTTTAACAAAAACTAGCTGAGTTGAAAGATTAACTTTTAGAAAACAGGATGCAGGCTGAAGAATGTCTGATTCATTGAAATATTGTCCTCAGTAAGAGAAAGGAGTTGAACCAACTGTGATGAGATGCCCCTTTCTTCACCTGGTCTCAGGAGGAAATAAGCCAATGAGCAATGAGCCCTTCATACAATATAAGGGCCTCAGAGAGAAGGCCCAATGTGGAGCTGCTTCTGCTCTGGTGATAGGTGTAGGGATGAGGTTATGAGGTCTGAGATTTGTGCCCTGGGACTACTGCATCTGGTACTGCACTCATGTCGCCACTGTAATGTCCTGACACCCAACTCTTTTCCTCTATGTCTTTCCAGGACAAAATGTTGAGATATTCTTTAATTATTTCTACAGACCAGCTTCCTTTGATTTCTTATAGGTTCTCTGTTTCCTCAGATCTACATGTGCATGCAGCTTTCCCAACTCTGTTCTTAGCAGGCCTGAGTGTAAATGTATCTGTCAGTTTTTATCTAGGTTATGCTGGATAACAAACTATCTCAAAACCTTATCAACACAAATTTAATTTTTACATTTATTGAAGGTTTTGGGTCAACTACAGCCCTGTGAGAACTTACCCAGATTCCACATGTTTTCTTATTCTGCAACCTAGGCTGAAGGAGGAGCCACTATCTAAAACATGCTGTTTTCAGAGAGGTGGCCCAGAATGAGAGAACCCGTGCAAACCATGCAATCAAATTGAAAGCTTCTGTTCATGTGAGACTAGAATCATGTTTGCACATATAAGATTGACTGGGATATGTCACATGGCATGGGAAATGGGGCTGGGGAGCACCATAGGGGTGGGGAGGGAACAAATCATCATGAACAGATACATACAGCAATCAAGGATATTGGATTTGCCATTTTAAGAGGCCATCATCATCAAACTATGGATTCTTTTTCCCTCCTCGGGCCAAACAACAGGGATCAGGGAAATGGGATACATTAGCATTATAGAAAGGGAAAAACAAGAATGCATGAGAATGCATGAAAAAGGCATGCAAATTCACTAAGCTTATGTTAACTAAATGTCAACCTATTGCTTTTTCCCCTTATTATTAAACTCGTTATTATCATCACCTTCACTTTAACACCTTTCTACCATTGTTACCACCAACATTAGCATCGTCATCTTTATGACCTTAGTGGCTTTACCACTTTCCTCAGCATAACCACCTCCATCATCTTTATTCTTCTTTGGGACATAGTCATCTTCATCATCTGCACTATTGTATTACATTTATTCTAAGCATTGTAAATTATGGTATTCTCTCCAACATCTATTCTTCCTCTTAACTACTGTGTAGAACACATGGAATCTGAGAAGGAATTAAATTCTCCACCCTCAGCTAAAGAAGTTGGAAGTGATTTCAGTAAGCCAACAAACAAGTTACCATGATAATAGTTATTATGTCTTATTATACTTATTGGTTCAGGAAGAATAAGTGATCCAAGTCTGTCCAATGAAAGGTTCATACTCTGGGTCAGCCAAAAGAAAAAAGACGATCCATCTCTCACTGGACATCTATAAGGAAGTATATAGGAAGTATAAGGAAGTACATAGCCCAGGATATTTCTGGAAGTAAAAGGAAGTGCATAGTCCAGGATATTTCTGGAAAGCACCTTGTGACTGTAAAAGAAACCAACCATAGGATGAAACCACACTGAAGTAGAAACAGGAGACAGAAAAGCACTAGGTGTTTTTGTTTTTTTTTTTTTTTTGCTGTTATTGACACTATTGCTCTATTGGATCAATTCTGACCTCAAGCTTGCCCTATGTACATTTTGTGTATTTGGTGCAATAAGTTTCCTTTCTCGTCTATGTCTGAATTTGTTTAACTACAAAAACCATCCAAAATTATTTATAACTAATGATGTTCACTAACTTCATCAAAACAAATATCACTAATTCCACAACTGCTACCATTTCAGTGTCTGCCTCTACAACATTTCTGAAATCCTTGATTGGAGATCAAATTATAGATATGAAGGAAAGAAGTGCAGAAACATGATAAGGGGATATTTTGTTTTCTGTTAATATTTTTGGCATTTTGAAAAAAAAATCCACCTATTTTTCCTGCATCTTTCATAACAGTAAAAGCAATCTTGGACATGCATAATACATTTTATGTTCCAAAACTAATAAAGTGATTTTATATCTGAAAAAAAATTCTAAAAAATAATCAGTACTGAGTGTATAGGCAGCCAGGTGGCGGGATGGGAAGTGCACTGGATGGGCTTCCTTCTTAACTAAGAATCTAGAAACCAGCCTTTTAAGAATATGAACCACTAATAGCATCTGACCTTGGACAAGTTCCTGTCCTGTCTGGACTTTAGTGTCTTCATCTCTAAATTGATAGGGTTAGCCCAGGTTTTCACTAAGGAGCCTGAGATTCTAAGGTGGATTTCAGGTTTTTTGGGCAGTGGGGGAATATATTTTAATGGATTTAGTATTTCTGGACAAGCCATGCATCTTAGTTCAGTAGCTTATAAGTTTATAAAAATAGAAGTAGAGTCATAGTCTCTTCGAGTGACAAAGCACCATCGAGATCACCTAATCCAACTCCCTTACATTTGAGATAAGGAAACCAGGGTCTGGAGAGGTTAAGTGACTTACCCAAGCAATTTCATGGCCATACCCTTCACCCACTCTTTTTGACCTTAATTTTATCTGATTTTCTTGAGTTAATCCTACCCTGACATCTCTTTTAAATTGAGAATTCCCCAGTGATAGGTTATTTTTTTTCCCTAACATAGCAAATGAAACACAAGACCATAAGTTCTTCAAAAATGGGACTATGACTTGGTTATTTCTGCAGTCTCCAGGCCATTTAGCTGGGCAATCAAGGCAAGTTGAGAAAATGAACCTCAGTGAGACATAAAGTCATTTCAACCATTCTCCTCCTTCTATAATGCTTTCTCTTAATGATTCCACATGAGTTGGTTGTGTGACTTTTTAACCTTTAAAGAATTCAGTTGGATACTCACTGCAGATCTGAGACTCTATTCCAAATATTTAGAAGATGGTGGGGAAAGATTAAGAAAGTCTCCTAAAGTCATCTGCATTTGTATACCACTGGCTCATTGTACTTGTCTCAAACTTGCCTTCCACTTTCTCTTTTTTTTTTTTTTTTTTTTGAGTGGGAGAGAGAAAGACTGAGAGAGAGAAGGGAAGGGCAGCAGAAGAGGGAGAGAAAGAATCCCAAGCAGGCTCCATGCCAGCACAGAGCCCAACATGAGGCTTGATCTCGCTACCTGATATCATGACTGGAGCCAAAACCAAGAATCATACTCACAACTGACTGAGCCACCCAGGAGCCCCTGCCTTTCACTTTTGATATACCTGTCAGGTAGTCATTGATAATGGACATAAATGGTTATTTGATTGCTTCACTGTGAAACTATCAGTTCTGCCAGTTAATAATCTATTAACCTTCTTTGTCTAAAGCAAGGAGGGGGCAGGTCCTCCATGACCTTTGCCGACCTCCAGAAGCTGAGAATGCAAAGGGAGATTTTATTTTGCAATTATAAGGAGTAATGCAAATAAGGGCCATTTGAAAGTGGCTCTCTGGAGTCCTTCTTTTGGACTGCGATCTGTGATGGAGGTCCTCAGTTTATTCTGCTGTGAATGACCTGCAGGGGTCACAGTAGGATCACACGCAAAGCCCCAGGAAAAAAAAATCTGTGATTTTCTGAAAAACCATACTTCAGGATCTCTGTAGGGAGCTAGAGACCCATCTCCTGCTCAGTCTTCTCTCTGAAACTAACAGACCAAGCTGAATATGGATGAGCTTGCATCTCTGTGACCTTCTTTGCCTCTTCTTCCCTTTCAGATATAAGCAAGGTCAAGACTGCAGAACGTTGAGTCTCACAAACCTTCCTTCCTGGATGCTAGCATGTCAGGAAAGCAGTTGCGGCTTCATGGATTGAAGGTCAGGAGACCGGGGTTCAAGCCCTCGTCCTGCTACTTCCTGGTTGTATCACTTTGTTACTCAGCGTCTGTTTTATTCATCTCTTTGGTGGGATAATGCCCACTTCATGAGGTGAGTGTGACTGCTCTAAATAACATAGGTGAAATGTCTGGTCCACGGTTGGTGCTCAACAAATAGTATCTGTCATTGTTATAATTTTAACAGCAGCCCAGGTTGTGAGAAAATATTGCTTAAGACTACTAAATTCAAGAAGAGCATTTGCCTAACTTTAGGATGCACAGAAATGTCACTTGGGGAGCTTATTAAAACACAGATTCTAGACGTTAGCCCCAGAGAGTTAGATTCAGTAGGAGTGAGTCTGAGAATCTACACTTTTAACATGAGCTCCAGGTGATTCTGATGCAGGTGGTTCATGATCCACACTTTGAGTAAAATGTTGTGAAGAGGAAAATGAGCAGCAAGCAGGCTTAGCAAATATTTGTTGGTGCATTGATTGACTCATTGGGGACACTAGCTCTCACCTGTAGAGGAGACTGAAAGTAAGATTCATTTTATCCCTGTAGTAATCAAGAAATCTCTCCATATGTCTAATTTCATCCTTGCCTGCAATAACCAAAGCCTGCTCCTCTTACTAAAAATGAGACCGAGTGATCAGCAACCCCATCATAAAAACTCCTTAGATATTTGCTGTGAGCAGTCACGTCATCTCTTAGTCATCTTATGCTTTCACAAGACATCCTTTCCCTTTTATTTGTTGTAATTTCAAGTCCCTACTAAGACTCAATAAGTGATCTTTAATGAACAAAGTCCTGATAAAACAGGAATAAGTATCGAAGACTATCAGAAGTCAGTGGAAACTTGGAGATTTTTTAACATAAGTTTCTCATTTGACGGATGAGCAAATTAAGACCTAGAGGTCACATGACACATCAGTGGCGGGATAGAGATTTAGACCACTGGGTCCTGCATTCCATTTCAGTATTCTCACTGCTACATGACATAGGTTCTAATTCATTTTACACCAATGAACACCCTTTCCCAGGCACTGTGCTGGGCATTTTCAGGAATGAGGAGAAGTGTTGACCTAAAAAAAAAAAAAAAAAAAAGTCCCCTCATTAAAGAAGAACTCTGTCTGGTGGGGGAAGCATAAAGCTAACAGACAATTGACAAGTAACAATAACGATTCCAAAGCAGGACCAACATCTAGTAGTATCTGAAAGAGCCTAAACATGGTCTTTTAATTCATTCAATAAATACATTCTTATGGCAGGCTTCCATACTACATGCCAGTCTTATGCTAGGCATTTGTTACATAATGATGAGTGGGCCTTCCACCATGCAGTGTAATAAGTCAAGCATGGAGTGTAAAGCCAAATCTTAGAGCCCATGGTCTAGAAATCTTCTGCTCCCTCTCTTTAAGCAGAGACCAACTGGCTTGTGGCCATTCTGGGAATTTCAATAGGAAAAATAAAGCAAATTTTCTTTCTCACCTAACAAAAGTAAAGACATAATCCATGTTAAGTCAAATCAATCTTTTCTTACTCTCTGGAAGTCCAACAGCTAAAGGACCCCTAAAGATGGATGGTCCATCTTGAGGCTGTAATTACATTTGCCACAATTATGTTCCCGGCAGTCAAATTCTGGGGCAATGAGGGAAGGAAACACATTGCGGTTGCCCCCGCCCACGTTAAATGTTGAATTATCTTACAGTTGATAGTTCCCTAGATTCCTCGACCTTTAAATGCCGAACGCTACATGCCTTTTGAATTTTAATCAATTTATTTTTTTCAACTGGAAATGTCAGACTTCTGTATAGAATTACTTGGTGCTGCTGATGTGACAAAGACTCAAAGTTCAGTGTCTGAAGTCATGGAAGAGCAGAGAACCCGCATGCATCAAGAGGCATAATTTGCAGGCAGCCAAATAAGGAAGTGAGAGAACATATATTTTTCATTAGCTTTCATTTAGAGGTTCTGGGACCTGAATTTGCTCCTATCCCCCATCATGACTAAAACTAGTGGGGATTACTAATGACTTGGACCATGTCACAAAACAAGCTGAAGAGGGATTGTGATTTCTTACTTCTAAAGTGCCTACTGGGTGTCTGAATATGGAATAGCATTTAATCCTCCCCCATACTCTGTAACAGAAAAGTTATGATTCCTATTTTTATAGAAGAGGAAACTGAGGCTCGAAGAAACTTGCTTGTTACTGCAGAGCTTATAAGGGACAGAGCACAGATTAAACTGTGAAATGCTGAACTCCAAAATGCGAGCTCTGGCCACGACATTAACTTCCCTGACCTGAGCTAACGTTCCTTTACCGGTTCCTTAGAATGAGAGTGTCTTCAAACACACTTAAGCTGCACACAACTGCCTAGTTCCTGGCACCGAATTTCCATCTGCTCTGGGCTTAACAGACTGAGAACCTTCACATTTGTATATTTTTGTATTCAGATAAATAACTTCTACAGTATTTGTCTTCGGTGAAAAGAAAAATCATGTCTAGCATGATCTCCTCCATATGGTCACCAGTTTGACCACCAGGAAAGATGCGTGGCACACAGTAGATGCTCAAAAGTGTTTGTTGATTTTTTTCTTTTTTGGTAGTTCTCTCTGTCTCTGTGTATGTTTCTCTCTCCCTCTCTTTCTCTCTCTCCCTCTTCCCTCGACATGCGGTCCAACATTTATCTCTAGGTTAAGAAAATGCCAGACCGATCTTAGAAATTCATGGGTCTCCCTCCTTCACTGAGCCACGGTAATTTCCCCGGCTGGCTAAATAAAGCTAACATTTAAGTCACAGAACAGGCCCCGAGGTAATAATGGAGAAGTAGGACTTTACTAATCACTGACTAGTTTTACCTTTTAAGAAAAGGCTGTTTGACCAAGTCCACAGTTCCGCAGCCCTTCAGCTCTCCAGATGCCCACTTTATGTCTAGAGAACTATCTGCCCAGCAGGCTCTGCAGACTGTAAATTCCTGGGCAGGAATGGGCTCGTCCTGGGCTGTCACTGCATCCCGGCTCCATCTCCCCACACAGGGAGGTGCTAAAAGCTTATTTAAGCAGCTAACACCAGACAGGCTTGGTACCCTTAGCTGACTTTTCCATCAACTGGTCCCCTGAGGAAAGAAACCTGCCAATGCCTCATCCTCTCTTTCCAGGTTCATCTGTTGCCACTTACTCTGTTTTCTACTCACAGGGTTGAGCTCAAAGGCACACAGTGGCCGAGAAGATGATATAAACCGTGTGCATCAGTGCAAGCAAAGTAGAGCGGATGCTGCCTATGTTACTTCGCTTCAGCAGCGTGTGTCCAGTGGGAAAGGTGGCCCAGTGCTGCTATAAATTCCAAACTTTCAGAAAGACCCTGATAGCTTATGTATGTGAAATTTGTCAGTCTAGAAAGTTTCTTAAAAGATCATTATCATCTTGTTTCATGGATATATATCTATATATATGTATGCATGTATATAGCTCAATTACTAAATATGGAGCATGAGTCAATGAATAAAAAACTTGATTAAAAAAAAACA
This sequence comes from Potos flavus, assembly GCA_028534135.1. Taxonomy (NCBI): domain Eukaryota; kingdom Metazoa; phylum Chordata; class Mammalia; order Carnivora; family Procyonidae; genus Potos; species Potos flavus. The sequence goes on along the minus strand of CM052892.1, from coordinate 14,043,073 downwards.
AAACAAAACACAGATTCCAAATGTCCCAAAATTAGGTGTGTGGCTGTAGAAACCTCTCTTCTTTACTCCTGGAATTCTGTTATCTGTTGTTTTCTGACCCTTGGATTTGCTTTATGCTGTTTCCTGTACCTAGAATTCTTGTCTCTGTGACCCCGCTATCCATACCCTAAGACGCCACCTTCCAGTTGGAACTGACCTTTCTCTCCTCTGAGGTCCCATGACATGTCTTATGGCTTTCAATCAAATGTGATACTTTGTGGACGTTTAGTTCCCTGGTTCTTATTCATCCTGTATCATCTGTCTCAACGACTAATAATATCTCTTGAAACAAAACTGCAACAAATGAATGAACAAATAAATTAACGAGCGAATAAAAAGTGTGGTATGATTAAAAAAATGAACCTTGGAATTAGACCTTGGTCTCTGGGTTTAAATTTTATTATTATTGTTTATTGTTTATTTATTCAAATATTTTATTTTTAGGTAATCTCTACACCCACTGTGGGCCTCAAACTTACAACCCTGAGTTCAGGAGTTGCATGCTCTACTGACTGAGCCCATCAGGCACCCCAGGTTTAAGTTTTAGATCTGCCTCTTACTAACTTTGTCATCTTGGAGGTAGTACTCTTGTTGCCTGAAAAGAAAGACAAAGATGTCTACACGGCAAGGTTGTTGTAATGATTAAAGAAAATTAGGTTCGGAGCCTGGACCTACACTCTCATTGTTCCTACTGCAGTGTTTTTCAAATATGGCTGATCATAAGAATCATAGAGCCATTTATTAGTCATCCTGATTCCAGGGCCCACACAAAGCATACTGAATTAGTATCTCCAGGGGAAGAGCTTAGGGATGTGTGCTCTTATAATCAGGAGAGCTTGGAAAATAAAGCACATTCATTGTTACCTTTTCTGTATTTCCAATAGCAGGATTCTGGATGTTTTAAAGTATTTCAACCTGCTGTGGTCAGTCATCCTTTCTGCTAATATTTAAATAAAAATGGAATAAGTTCTCAAATTTTTCCATAGTCTGATTATGAGGGTGTGTCCAAAGTAAAAGCAGCCACTGAGGATTTATATATAGGAGGCTTCCTTTGAAAGTTATTAAAAATTTTATTTCCTGATTCCTTAGGATCCCATTAAAATGTTAGCACCATAAGGGCAGGGATTTTGTCTGAATTGTTTGTTGCTATATCCCATTAGCTTAGAACAGTGTCCAAAACATAGATGTTCAATAAATATTTTCTGTTAGGATCAGATAATTCAGTTCACAGCACTTATACACCAAGAATAGGCTCACATTTTGAATATCAAATTGTTTTTCCACCTGTCTCCTCAATCTCATATAGCACCTGGAATAGAACCATACAAAGGTCACTTCAAGTCCCAGCTCAAAACCTCAATAGCTGAAAATTTAGCTGGATAGTTGATGGTTCTAACACTGTCTATTTATCTTCTTATTAGTCACTTTGTAGACTGTGTGTCCAAGCACACACCTTCATGATGTACAGGACCAAGGCACGGATAAGAAAGATGGAATACAAGTATTAGTATGGCCATTCTCTGTGGCAGGCCCCAGGAATGTGTCTGATGAAAAACAAGTAAGAAATCCTGAATTTTTTTTTTTTTTTTTGTTAAATCACAATGGAAAAAAGTAGAGGTAGAGATAATCAATTGGTATTTTATATTGGTAAAACAAACAAATAAACAAAAAATACAATGGTAGGGGTGCCTGGGTGGCAGTCAGTTGAACGTCTGACTCTTGGTTTTGGCTTAGGTTGTGATCTCAGTATCATGAGATCCAGCCCCACATCAGGCTCTGTGCTCAGTGTGGGGTTTCCTTGAGATTCTCTCTTCCTCTCCCTCTACGCTTCCTGCTCTTGCTTTCTCCCTCTCTATCTCTCTAAAATAAATAAGTCAATCTTGGGACGCCTGGGTGGCTCAGTCGGTTAAGCATCTGCCTTCCGCTCAGGTCATGATTCTAGGATCCTGGGATTGAGTCCCGCATTGGGCTCCTTGCTCGGTAGGAAGCCTGCTCCTCCCTGTGCCTGCCACTCCCCCTGCTTGTGCTCTCTCTCTCTCTGAAAAATAAATAAAATCTTAAAAAAATAAATCTTAAAGAAACCAACTATAAACTAGGAAAAGGAAAACCATATGATGTTGAATATACACCTTTTATTCACACAATTCAAGGGAGCAATATTATGACAACCTTCTGACTGAATCGGGAGTTATCTGTCATTTTATAATTTATGAAAAAGAATTAAGTATATAATGAAATGAAAATGCCCTTTGCCAAAGGAGAAGGAGGCAAGATAAGAATTAGCTAGTGGGTGGCCAAGACCCCCCAAAATATAAATAAATAATCAAAAAATAAGTAAATAGATTTATACATACATAAATAACAAGCACACATAATTCAGATCAGGAAATACTGGAAATGTAGCTGAATAATATCATGGGGAAAGATAATTTAAGATTTCATAGTCATTTGAAATAAAAGACCTTTAGTTATTTTTTTCTTGTTCTGGTCTGATTTCACTGGTAGAATGATTTTTTTTTCTCTTTTTCAAACTTTCCCTTTAATGGAATTACATACCCATGCCTTTTTTCCACATGTCTTTGAAGTGCCGGTAGGTAGAGTAGGTGGAGTACACATCCCCACCTCAACCCTAGCCCCATTCTCTTTAGGCTTGGCCATCTGATTTCCTTTGGCCAAGGATATGTTTAGCAGACACCCCATGAACAGAAGCTTTAAATGTGCTTGCTTGAGTCGTCTAAGTTTCTTGTGCTTTTGCCACCCACCATGAGACGATCATGCCCTGGATAGCTTCTGGGACCATAATGAAGCCTATGACATGAACGACACCCAACCTGTGGCAGAACATCCCCCATCTCCTCTGTGGGCAACCCATAAACTAGAGAGTGAAAGAGCCAGCAGGGGAAAGGATGTTGCTCCAAAACAACCACGATTTTATGCAACATCACCACAGTAATATTTGGCTTATTTGGCTACTATAGTCTCTATACACCTGTTATTCCTGTTGAGAACTAAGTGTTGCTCAAGGTGACGTTCACCTCACCAGAAGTGCTCCAGCCTACTGCATGCATGAACTTGGACTGTAAGAAGCGATGTAATTTACAGTATCTGTGGTAGAACATCATGTAGTTGCTTGTGACAGACTGGGTGGCATGTACACAGAGATGAGCCATGCGCTCTAAATTTTGATGACACCTATTTTTACATTAAACATGAACTGTAAATGGAAACAGGGTCATATGACATTATGCTCAGTCATGGAAGAAACGTTTACTGGCAAGAAGAGGTAGATTAACTGCAATGATAAATACAAAATCTCAGGGGTTTAGCAAAAACTCAGGTATATTTCTCCCTCATGTAAAGTCCAGATGACTCTCCAGACCAAATATTCTCCATGTGGTGACTCAGTGATGCAAGCTGGTGGAGGCTATACCATACCCCACCTGTGTCATCTGGAACACATGACTTTCATGGCCAATGAGTTAGGTAAAGGGACTGCAAAAGGGTCTTACAGTGGCTATTAAATATGGCATCTCAAACATGATACACAGCACTTCCTCTCACAACCCATTGACCAGAACTAGACACACGGTCCTATCTGAATAGCTACAAGGCAGTAAAGAAATGTAACATTATCCTGTGCCTGGAAGGAGAGAGCAACCAGTTCTGTGTCAACACTGGAAATCCCAACCACAAAACCATCTTGTTCTATGTGATTAAGTGGAGAAGGTATTCAGTGGACTGTCAGTATGCTATTGTCAGCAATTACTATGTCAAATGCTACACATGACAAACTTTAGCTGATTGATGTGTGAACACAATTTTTAAAAAGTATCCCAGAGTATAACTAGTGACTACACATTAAGTGAGACCTGTATTAACATGAAAGAATATTCACGAAGAGTTCCCTGGTACTCTAAGTGATGAAAGCCTCCAAGAAATTACTGTCTATACCTCAGTCTGGGGTAATGAACCTGTATGATATAATTGGAATCCCTCACAGAGTAGGGCACAACCTTTTGAGCCCTTTTGGGAGTAGAATTGTAAAGGATATGAGGTAGAAGGAAGGAGCATTTTAAGTCTCCCTGTGGACCTAAATTGCTCTGGGGTAGATAAAACATCCCCAAATTGCTCTGAAGCTATCCAAGCATTAAAGATTCCATGCAACAGAGAGCAGTGTTAAACTAAAATAAGACATTGTGTAGACATGGAGGACTCCTGGGGGAAACAACCAACTCCACTCGAGAGGTCATGGTCAGCAGGAGGGGGGCTGATCATGGGAATTTGTAGCCATGGCTCACAATGCATGATCCAGGCAATGTTCATCTACCATATAATGAGCTAGACTCTTCAATAAGACATCAGTGCCCAAAGTACTGAAATTGTGAATTGGACAAAATAACCACAGGGATAATAAAACTATTTTATAGGCTTAGAAAAATAGAAGGTAGTGTTTCAAAATGAGGCATGCTATACAATTTGTGGGTCCATACAGGAAGAAAAATTGGCAATAGTTAGGGAGTTAATAAGAGAGAACTAGATGAAAACTCTGCCTTATGTCTTGAGTAGGCTTTTATTTATAAGATCTCTATTGGGTATAAAAAGTAAGATCTGCCTGGGAAGTAATGTTGTCTAGACATGACTCCCAGAAGTATCATTTTACTTTTGTTCTTCAAGAAATTGTGTTAAATTTATAACTATCCCAAGCATCCACACCTCCTGAGTGTAAGCTGCTGAGTCAAAAGGTGCCATTTTCCCAGCTCAGATCAGAGTCCTAAAGACTAGTTCATTGCAGCCTATGTAAAACTTGCTGGTTTTGCTCTAAGGAACAGTAGATGTCACAGATGACCATTCCTGAGATGGTGAGAAAACATGAGGTGGTTCCAGTAATGGATGGAGAAACTGTGTGTCTCCACGTAAAGAAAGTGATATGTATTTCTATAAGTGCTCCTGGGAGGGCTCCTGCCTTTAAGGTTACAGGATACCTAACTGTTAGCATCTCTTTATTGGCTGAGGGTAAACGATGTACCTCAGGAGTCAACAAGGTTTGGCTCAAACGGTTTAAGGTGAGAGAGTATCATTCTTGAAGACAACATTTTGAGGTGAATTAGAACTTACTTCATTGGCAGGTCACCTTGCATAAAGTTGAAACCGCATGAACCCAACATTATACAATACAACACAACACACACACACACACACAAGCACATAGGGGTTGACTGCTGTTTCACTGACACTATGGTGTCAGAAAACAGTAGCTTCCTACTTTAAATTCCCATGGAATTCTGGCCAAATGCAAGGATTTCTATACCTTGAAGACTACATCATTCAGCTTTTTTCAAATAATAAGTAAATTTAAATGATAAAGGTGCCAGAGACTCTTGGAAAATCTTTCCTTGAAAGCCTAGGCATTTTGGCCATTTTCATGCTTATAATTGTTCCTTCATCTGGGGACAAGAATTGACTCCATACATTGTTACATAGAGACATAGAACACAAAGTTTGAGTCCTTGAAGTCTGAAGGGAGAATTTGTGTGTAAATTACCATAAAAGTAGTGAATAAATATTGAGATAGTCTATAGTCTTTTTGTCTTACATCAAGATATAAGTTTCATGCTTACTACTTTGTCATATTCCTGTTAATAAACAGGAGAGCCATGATCTACTTTGCAATATTTTTGCTAGAGAAGAGAGGGAGTCCCACCCACAGAGCCCCACATGCAAAAGGAAAAGCAGTATGTGGATGTTACTACTGTCAGGCAGGTTGAGTCAGTGAGAGACTCAGGTTCCTCACTCCCCAGGAGAAGAAATGGGAAGGTTTGGTCTGCTGAGGTTAAGATGAGGGATCAACCCTTAGAAGAGGCTACTAGCCTCATCTAAGAAGGAAAAAGAAGGTAGTGTCTTCATTACTTCTGGAAATGAAAAAGAAAAAAGAAAGTAGCCACCCCAGGAACAGAACAAAAAGCAGTTCCGGTTTTTTTGTTTTTTGGTTTTGTTTTGTTTTTTTCATTTTTGTGCGATGTTTTCTTGGGCAGAATATAAAAATATTTTACTAAAGAAACAATTTTTCCTTATGAGTGTCATGTGTGTCTTCTAACACATCCATTCACTGCCTTACAAAAACAACCAAGTGCATCTTTACTGATCTCCAGAATACCCGCCTTCCTCTAATAATCATGAAATTCTTCCCTTTATCACTTGTCCTATCTTTCTCTTATTCCTCACATTTAAATTATTTATCTCATTCCCGTCTTACCTCCAAAAGATTTTCCTTCCTCTCTGTCATTAAATCATGAAGTTCAGACATTTTTCCTTGAGGTACGCAACATATTCTCACAAAGAGATCTGAGGTCCTGATGGAACTTAAATCACAGCATTGCTGTGAAACCTAAAATTGAAAGTGACAGAAAAAAAATGTTTTAATTTGGGGGGTTCATAGACTTCCTCTTCACTTTCGTTTCTCTATGTTTCATGTTTTGTTCCCAGTGGGGAAGAGTGAGGTGTTATTTATCCATCTCCTTCAAGCCAAAATATAAATGCTATGTAAATTTAAATATTCTAGCTCATCAGAGTCCCTCCTTGGCCAGTATAGCACCTGAATTTTTTCATTAGTTATCTGCTCCTCAGGCTAAGTGCTCTTGGTCTCCCCCTCCCCCAAGATCTAGCCCATCTCCAGCAATGAATGCCTGTGCACACGTATGTTCACCATATACACAATCTTCTTTCCTCTCACCTGATAACTAGTTCTCTTCATCTCTTTTCTTGGGTTTACTCAGGAAACTAAAAATATCTCCCATTTTTTCTAGTTTTTTTATTGTGGTAAAATATGATATTTCTCATTTTAACTATTCATAAGTGTACAGCTCAGCGGCATTAAATACATCCACAATGTTGGCTAACCACATCACCACTATCTTTACCCAAAACTTCTTCATTATCCTCGACAAATACTCTGTACTCTTCCCTCAGCCCGTGAGACTTCTATTCTACTTTCTGCCTGTGACTTTGCTTATTTTAGGTACCTCATGTAAGTGGAGTCATGTGATGTTTGTCTATCTGCATCTGGCTTATTTCACTAAACATGATGTTTTGAAGGTCCTTTCATGTTTTAGCATACATTAAAGTTTCATTCCTTTTTTTTTTTTTTACATTGAGTAATATTCCATTGTGTGTGTATATCTCTGTATATCTCACATTTTGTTTATCCATTAATCTGTTGATGGGCACTAGAGCTGCTTCTACATTTGGGTTATTGTGAATAATGTTACAGTGAATATTAATGTAGACACACACACACACACACACACTTTGCCTAGCTAACTCTTTGTTGTTTTGAATCTCTCAGCTCAATATCATGTCCTCACCAACACATTCTCTGCCCCTTTCTTGACCAGGTCAGTCCTGCAGGTAGATCACTTTGACCACTCTACACAGATCAATGTAGGTGACTATGTATTTGTGATGTGATTTGAGAAATGGCATAAGCCTACTACACTGCAGTGTACTTAGTAGGACCTCCAAAAGTGTCCATTGAATAAGCCAATAGGAGAAACTTCAAGTGTGGTAACTGTCATTTTTCTAAATTAATCATTATCTAATCTAAAGCTGATGTTAAAATAGTGAGCTAGACTGGTGGCAAAGACCATAAGACCACAACCATGAGCACAATGACAAAAATGACTCAAGAGAAGTGTTCCTCCCTTGGTAATCACAAGCACCATTCCCATATGAAAATGAATTTGGCCGAGGACTACTGATTTTCTCTTTGCTTTATTCCTGGCTTTGTACTGAGACTCCAGCTCTCAAGAGGAAGAATGCCCTACTCCAATTCTGCTTGGCCTTGGTTTACCTCCAGCTCAAACATGCCCGCCTGGCTGTCAGATTTAATTAAAGGGCAAGACAATAGCAACAACAACAGAAGCAGGAGAGTTGAGAGACCTTGCTTGTTTTGTGAAACAGAATATTTAGAAGGGATTTTCAAAAGGCAAATAAGCAGAGCAAAGATCGCCGGAGCATCACACAGCTTGGCAGCAGTGCAGAAGGCAGCCCTACAGGTCTTTGGGTCCCCTGCCTTGTAGGTAGGCAATGTGGAGGGGAAAACAACTCTGTCCACTGTGTGTGTGGAGAGGGAATGAGCCAGAATTTCCAGAAGACAGAACTGGAAAGAAGGCTCCAAACAGACCTGTTCCTGTTCTATAACAGCAGCTGGAGATAGTCAGATGTGGTTACACTAAGTGGGCATGATCTGGTAGGCTAAGGCTACTGGGAGTGGGTTATAAGACCACTGGAGGGTAGGGAAGGAGTAAGGTGTCTACAGTAAGAAGAAGGTGGTCATGGTCATGCCAAAGGGCTACTCTGGGGCTGGCATTTAGTCTCCCTCATGATTTCTATCAGCACCCCCTTACTGCCACTAATCACATTTTTCTCTTCTGCCATTCCTCAGCAAACTCTTCTCTGATTTTAGCCCACATCCCTTCTCTTCTTCCTTATTCTAGTTCCTGATAGTTCCTTATCAGCATCACAGTACCACAACTACATTTTCCTTATTACAAGAGAAAACATGTGTGGAGTGGGGTGAAAAATTGAGTGACAAACCCAAAACTTTTTGTAATGATTAAGGGAGAAGAAAGGATAGGGACATTCCAGGGACTTTGTCCCATCACTCGGGATAACCTCTAAAAAGTTACATTTTTTTTTTTTAAGTGGGGGTTTTTCCATCTCCCTGAGTTTTTACCTGAAAAACTTTCCAACCCTCAGAGAAAACCCTCTGAAAGCATACTATAGTGAATATACATATATCCTTCATTTAGAGTCACAATTGCTAGCATTTTGTCACATTTGCTTTATCTGCATATATGCGAGCATGGGCACATACACAGGCACAAATAGGCTTTTTTTCTGAAATTTTTTTTTTTTTTAAGATTTTATTTATTTATTTAAGAGTGAGTGAGCAAGCATGAGTGGGGTTGGAGGGGCAGAGGGAGAGAGAGAAGCAGACTCCTTGTTGAGCAAGGAGCCCATCACGGGGCTCCATCTCAGGATGCTAAGATCATGACCTGAACCAAAGGCAGACACTTAATTGACCAAGCCACCCAGGTTCCCTCCCCCCTTTTTTTAGAGGGAGAGAAAGAGAGAGAGAGGGCAAGCACACAAGTAGTAGGGGGGCAGAGGAAGAGGGAGAGAGCATCTTAGGCAGGCTCCATGCTGAGAGCAGAACCTGACACAGGGCTCCATCTCATAACCCTAAGATTGTGACCTGAGCAAAATTAAGAGTCACTCAACCAACTGAGCCACCCAGGCATGCCTTTTTCTGAATCTTTTGAAATAACTTGTAGTCATCATATTTCAATCCCAAACACCTTAGACTATATCAATGTATAAAGCACAAGGACCTTGTCATATACAAGAAATTTAAGCCAGATGTGGTAATGCCGAACATGTAGTTTATAGTAAAATTATCTAGTGCTCCCCAAATATACCTCATAGCTCTTTTCACAAATCCCAGATCAAGTTAAAGGTCTCCCATTGCATTTGGTTTTTATGTTTCTTTATTTTCCTTTGATATACAACCCCCCCCTTTATTCATGTATTTGTGGATGTTTATTTATTTATTTATTTATTTATTTATTTGAGATTTATTTACCAATGTTGGGGGTGGGGAGAGAGGTGAGGAAGAGAGGGAGTGGGAGAGACAGAGAAGCAGACTCCCTGCTAAGTGTGCAGCCTGCCGTGGGCTTGATCCCATGACCCTGAGATTACAATCTGAGCTGAAATCAAGTCGGACACTCAACCAACTGAGTCACCCAGTCATGAGCAATTTTTTGAGAGTCCAGGCTACTTGTCTTACAGAATTTCCTCAAACTTTGGATTTTCCTTTTTCCTCATGAATAGATTTAAGTTAAAGATTTTGGGAAGGTATTGTATAATTGACTTTGAATGACATCAGGAGGCACATAATGCCAGTTTATCCCATTACTGGTGTTACTAAATTTGATCACTTGATTAAGGTAGTAGCCATTAGGAGTCCCCATTATAATGATTCTCTTTCCTTAATTAAGAAGTTACCTATGGGACCATGGTTTGAAATCTCATGAATATACTGTTTTTAAAGAATCTTTTGCCCAATGGCTTAGACTTTTGTTGTTGACCCATTATTTCTTGATGGTTACCAAATGTGACTTTCTATTCTATTATTCCAATAACATATATTAATTTGTATTCTTTTGTAAAGAACTCTCCTTTTCTCTTTCAAAGGGGGAGATGTAGATTGTGTCTTGAAGATAAGGCCCAAAAATACATAGGAAGAAAGCCCACAGTACTGACCACCATCTTCCTTAAAATATTCTGTGTGGTTAGATGATTTTCTCTATGGCTGCTTTTCTTTGATGTAGGTTCCAAATCCTCCAAATCTTTGGATGTCCCAACACCATAGGTGCCTGTTTCTTCCCAGCTTTCTGAGCATGTAAAATCACCCACATTGGATGAGAAATTTAGATCATCCACCCAGAATCAAGAGGATGGAATCACTCTTGTAAACTATATACATGTGATTCCTCATTAGGGATGAAGTTAACCCATTAGGGGACCAGTCTGTGGGGGAAATAGGGTGGGAGACTGTAGTGTCCGGATGGGAACAGCTGTAGTAAAGGACATGATTAAGTACTGTCAAGCCCATAAAATAAATAAAATCTTAAAAATACAGACAGTGAACTAGATTTAACTCTCAAAATGTGTTTTGCAGACCCCTGATCTAGTGGATAGAGACCAAAAAGTGATTCTATTGTTGTAGTATTCAACAGTGAGTGACAAGACAACAGGGAACCAGCCAGAGGTGGTTAGGGAAGGCTTTCTGGAGGAGGTGAGGATTGAGTTGTAACTCAAGGATGAAGAGCTGTTGAATCATTTGCCTGCTTTTTCTTCCTCTTCCACCCATTTTCCCCATGGATTGCCTACCTGTGATTAGACTCCATTAGATTTTGAGGTTATTGAGAGCTATAACTGCATCTTCACCATCTCTCTATCTCCAGGGTCAAGCTCAGTGCCTATACATCATCAGGGCTTCATGCATGTTTATTGCATTAAAAGGTATTTAACTCTTTACCTGTTTTGACCACTCTTCCCTTTGTTTCTTAGAAAGTGACATTTCTGTTTCATTCTGCTACAGCCTGGTGGAGACTTAGTTATAAGGCAAGGGACTCCTTATAACTCCCTGGCTACTAATTCGTCTCATAGGGCCAGACTGCCTTTGATTTCATGCTCTGTGCCTTTCACGTTCTCCTAACTTTTCTGTGCCTCAGTTCCCTCCTGTTGAAAGAGATTAATGACAGTATTTACCTCATGATCTGTGTGCAGATTAAGTGAGTTACTATGAATACAGTATTTAGAAGGGTTCCTGGCAGCAAGCAGCTATTCATTAAATGCTGGCTATTATTAACATTACAAAGCTGGGCCTAGTCCCTTGTAATGCTCTTGCACCTCCATGGGGGGTGGGGGGGGGAAGAGGTGCTGCTAGGACCTGGTGACATTCATTTGGAAATTCTCACCAACTTTCTAGCTCCAGCCTTATTTGTTTGTTGTTTTAATCTCTCTGCCCTCAGCTGCTGCACAAGGAGAGGAGTTGATTGGCAGCTTAACTGTTTAAAATCAATATAAGAAGCACTTGGAGATTAAAGCAATTTAAGCAAGGTACTGGCTGGGATTGGGAGCTAAAACTGCTCTTGAAGGAAACAAGCGAAGGAGATGAAGAAAGTGGGTCAGAAATGAAACCGCGTGAAACTGAGTGGAGGTGAGATCACAACAATAGAGCAACACGATTTTTTCATCAGAGAGAGATCATTTCTTTTTATAAAAAATAAAATAAAATAGAACCCGGAGCCCTAATCTCAAAATTGCTCCTGCCTGGTACTGATTGTTCTGGTGATTTAAACACACTTGTCTCTATCCTCTGCTCCCTGCAGCCATGCCCCCCAACCACATATGCACTAGCCTTCCCCTTCTCCGATCTCTGCAGGAACTTCCTTGCTACATAGGGATGGCGAGAGAACATGTCAGCCTTGTTGCTGACACCGCATAAAACCAAATCCCACTCGTTGTTCTCTCCCACTAGATTAGGGGTCTGCAAACCACATTTTGAGAGTTAAATCTAGTTCACTGTCTGTATTTTTAAGATTTTATTTATTTATTTCAAAGAGAGAGAGAGCATGACCAGGGTGGAGGTGGGGTGGGGGGGAGGGAGAAGGAGACTCCCCGCTGAGCAGGGAGCCTGATGTGGGGCTTGATCCCTGGATCCCAGAGATCATAACCTGAGCTGAAGGCAGACACTTAACTGAGTCATCCAGGTGCTTGCTCACTGTCTGTTTTATAAATAAAGTTTTATTGAAACACAGCCATGGTCATTTGTTTACATATTGTCTATGACTTCTCTTGAGCTGCAGCAGCAGAGTTGGGGAGTTGCATCAGACACTATCTGTCTGGTTTGTAGAGCCTAAACTATTTACTATCTGGTCCTTTTCGAAAAAGTGTTCTGGCCTTTATTCCCGACTATGACCATTTTTAGCGCATTCCTTTTTTATTTTTTTTATTTTTTTTTATTTTTTTTTTTTTAATTAAAGCGTAATGTATTATTTGCCCCAGGGTACATGTCTGTGGATCCTTAGGTTTACACATTTCACAGCACTTACCATAGCACATACCCTCCTCAATGTCCATAACCCAACCACCCTATCCCTACCCGCTCCTACCCCCCAGCCACCCTCGGTTTGTTTCATGAGTTTAGGAGTCTCTTATGGTTTGTCTCCTTCCTGATCCCCTCTTGTTTCATTTCCTTCTCCCACCCCCCACAACTCCCCACCCTGCCTCTCGAATTCTTCATATCAGAGAAAAAGTGTTCTGGCCTTTATTCCCGACTATGACCATTTTTAGCACATTTCTGAATGTGAAGCAGCTAACACCATAGGAGGAGGGTCATTCTGTGTCTGTATCTCTGCAGCAGCAGCATTTCAGTGTGGCCTGCTGTAGATTCTGAAAATGGAAGTTTCTGCTGGAGAGAGAAGTAGAGGGGATACTGAACTCCTACCCAGCTATTCTGTTTCCCAGCTCAGTGCATATCCCACCACTGGCACAGAAAATGGTGATTTAGCAACCAAACCAGGTCTGCTGAAATCGCTCTGCGAGAACATACAAAGGAAGAGCAGCTTGGGGGCATGAGAAAGGGATGAAGTGGAGACAAAGGAAAAATAGACCATGCGTGGGATGATTTGCCACTTTAATTTTCCTAGCGAGTGACATCGCTTCTGTGACAGGTAGGTTATTTTGGTTTGTCATTAGGACTCTTATTAATATGGTGTTGGATGTATCTAACTGCACCTGCTGTGTTAGGAATCGTAAAGTGGTGTGTATAATGTCACATCTATCTTGGGAAGGACTGAACAGGAGCTGGCATCGGGGTGGGCAAGCAACAGATTGGACGGTGAGTAGAAATTACCTGCACAATTTCTGTGCTCTGAGCTGGTAACAAGCCCAGCATGTTTGAATGAACACTCTATCCAAGCAATTGCTGACAAGAGGGTCATCTGTCTTGAAAGAGAACATTTTGCCTGAATTGCAGCATGCCATGAACGAGCTCAGCTGGTCTGAACATGATGGTGCCTTGGCCGGCAGTTCCCCCCCCCAAGTGGTACGTGGGGAACAGTGCAGTTTTCGGAGGGATGGATGCAACCAGCAGAGAGGCCTAAGAGTCAGGAGGGAGATGTAAACCTGTTTTGGAAAAGGGTGACCCATGATCTCTAATCTATATGACCAAGACATTGCGGGACTGAGGCAGGCTGAGCTTTTTGCTGTTGTTCTTGAAAATCTTGCTGTGTTGGGTTGCATTTCAACTTGAATCAAAAGGCCCTGAATGAGGTCAGTGCCTATTCTCTTCCTTCCTTGTGGAACAGCTGAGAGTCTCCATTCCTGTGTCAGACTGGGAGTCATTAGAACTTCAGGTTCAAAGCATTGTTCAAAATGAAGTTCTACTACTTAATGATTAAAATTCAATTAGAGGGCTCTTGCAACTGATAATGAACAGGCTTTGCCCGGACACCTCCTTTCCTGAAGAATTGAGATGTTCTGAAAACATGCCATAAAAACCTGGGCCAATTTAACTGTTAGATATTTGTACAGTTTACCTCATATTGTACCAATAGCTGTCTTCTTGGTGTTACCCGAGGAACTCCATCTTGCTTTCACATAATCTATCTTCATGCATCTGCCAATAGTTTCTTTTGACCCCTAGATCATGAGTATCCTCTTTTTGAGGTTATATAGTATAATTTCCTTCTACTTTTCCCATTGACATGATTTTGATTGACCTCACGACTTTGATAGATTTTTTTGGTAACATGCCTCAACCTGTGTTAGGCCTTCCTTAGTTTGCTATCTGGAAAGGACGCAGTGATGGAGTGCTCCTTTTCTCCTGCTAAATGTGCTCCTCTCACAAGGCAGACTGCATTGAGAAAAGAGGAATCTCCGGTGTCAAAAATAATCAGCTCCCAAAGAGAAGCCCTCCTACTCTTACAAATTTACTTACAAAAACAAGGAAGTATTTAATTGGGTGGGGGGAGGGTGTTAGGCAGTTGGATCCCTCACCTGATTTCAGAAGCACTCGCCCAGTCACTGGAACACTGAGTGTTCTGGTTTAGATTCAAAGTTAAGTAGTTCTGTTTTTTTGTTGTTGTTGTTATTTTTCTTAAATTTGGAAAAATGTGTTCATTAATTTTGATTTTTTTTTTCCCCCTAAGAGACTGCTATGGAATGGTTGTTATCAAAGTTTTGCTAAGTTACACCACTCACCCCTGAACTAACTCCTTCTTGGGGACTAAAGTACTTTGAAAATGCAGAGTTAGTTTTCATGAGTTAAACCAGGAAGCGTGTATTTTCTTTTTCTCTCTTCAGAATTTTGGCAAGAGGTTTAACTTTCATAGCTATTCAAGTGATCTCCAAGCCATTTTATGGACAAGAGATGTAGCATTTTGCTTGGGCCAGAACTTTTTCAAAAAAAACTAAGCTGTAGGATGTTAGCCGTGGAGGAATCCAAGAAATCATGCAGTCCAAGCTCTCACTACATAGGTAAGGAGAAGGTGAATGGCAACTACAGCTGACACTGGACTGAATCTGAACATGAGCCAAAGCTATCTCTTAGTTACTGATTTCTGCCAGAATTGAGGGGTCTCACTGAAATTCTCTCTCATAGAATGGTAACATCAGAAATGCAATCATGGAAAAGATGACAATTTCAGTACTGTTTTTATTTCTTTTCTTTTTTTTTTTTCCTTTTCCTTTTTCCTTGGCTTTTATGTAAAATCCTTCTTGAAAATGTCACTCTATCTCAGCTACACTGAGGGGAGATAAGGAAGGGGGGATTATCCACCATTGAAGTAGAGTGCTAGATGGGGCACCTGGGTAGCTCGGTCCCTTAAACTGGTCTGCCTTCAGCTCAGGTCATAATCTGGGGAGTCCTGGGATCGAGCTTCATATCGTGTCAGTCTCCCTGCTCAGCGGGGAGTCTGTTTCTCCCTCTACCCCTCACCCTGCTCTCTCTCTCTCTCTCTCGCTCTCTCTTGCTCTCTCTCAAATAAATAAAATCTTTTAAGTAGAGTGCTGGAGAGACAGTGTGTATTTTAGTAGTATCACCCTCTGTGATGAGGGTGGCAACACAAAGTAAACTCAGAGAGAGTGAGTAGGTTAAGTCCCCTAGAGTGGGCCATACAAAGCCATCTATGTGGGGCTTTGGGGCACCCTGGTGTGTTGGGCACAGCCTATACCACTGCCTTCCACAGCCCAGGGGATGAAGATTAGTCAGGGAAACGTGCAGCTCCAAAGAACTCTGAATTCTCCCATTTCAATCTTAAAAATATTATGTGACTTGTAGATTGTATTCCATAACACTATAATCCATAAAAGCGAAGATGTATTTATTGTAAGACCCATCATTGTTTTATCACTGATAATGAAAAAAAACCCAAACACTGCAAATTAAATTGTGACACAGCATCGATTGTAAAATGTGTTCTAATTTCAGAGGTGTTAATACATGAGTGTCTGAGAATCAATGGAACACTGGATATTTATCTGTATTTAATATAAAAAATATAATTTTCTCCCATCCCCCCAATCTTTAAGTTAGCTTACTTCAAAAACATGTGCCATGTTTCTCCTTTGGCTTTGTGTACCCACTGGCATATAAATGCAAACACCCAGGAGTATTCACACTCCAATTTAAAAGACGTTAATTATACCATTTCCCAGAGTCAGTGATATGGAGTATCTTTGGTAAAGGGAGGAACTGTGGAACATTTTTCATTTAAAACCCTAGAAACCCAAGAAACTTAAAAACCTGTGTTCAAACAAAAACTTGCACATGAGTGTTTATGGCAGCATTATTGATAACACCCAAAAGGTGGAAACAAACCAAATGTCCATCAATTGATGAATGGATAAAAAAAAAATGTGGTATATTCATAGAATATTTTTCTGCCATGGAAAGGAATGAAGTACCCATACATGTTACAACATAGATGAACCTGAAACACGATGCTAAGTGAAAGAAGCCCATCACAAAAGTCGTACATTATCTGAGCCCATGTATATGAAATGTCAGAATAGGCAAATCATACGGTAAAGAGATCAGAGGCTGCCAAGCAGCTGGGGGAAGGTTGGAATAGAGAGTGGCTTTAATAAATATAGGCTTCATTTTTGTGGTGATGAAAATATTCTGGAACTAGACAATGATGATTGTTGTACAATATTGTGAATATACTAAAAGATACTGAGTTGCACACTTCAAAATGGTTAGAATGGTGAATTTTATATTATGTAAAATTTCTCTCAATAAAATGGGTAAGAATGCTTAGAAAATGTTTGCCTATCCCCTCCCTCAAGGGAAAAGTAGAAGCAACTCTGATGGAGATGGGATCTTAAGAGGATGTCATAGCTCAGCCTGGCTCTTGCTCCCAAGAATGATCCCCGAAGTCCTTGTCCAGAACAACCCTGGGGCTCTGAAGAGCTAGTGTGAAACCCATTACCTGAAACTCTCCTCACACAGTGGCCTCCTTTTCCCTGGTGTATTATAAGGCACAAGCCACCTTCTCCTGGGAGCAGATCCCCTGAGTAGCGAAGATAGTGCAACACTTCAACACGAGCCTTCCCTCTCCAGCTCTTCCAGGTACTCCAGATGCAGACTGCTCCCTCCCTGGCATCAAGTTCCTCACACATTTGGGAGCCAAGTTTTTATACCACCCACAACCACCATGAAAGGCCAGCCAGGAGGACTTTGGAGAAGCAGCATGTTCTGCTGGAAAGTTTCTTCCCAACCTTAAATCCCCTCTAGAGCAAGGCATAGACACATGCACGTTTCAAACTCACATGTAAGGCATGCAGTCCGCTCAGCTGTGGGTGCTGCTTTGGTCGGGAATGTCCAGTTGAGGCTGCCCCAAACTCAGCATGTGTTGAGGGCTGATCACAGCTGACCCATGTATTTACTGCACGTTCTGACTTGGCTTTTGTTCACAGTACTGTACCTGCCCCCTCTCCATATCCCTGATTTCATGGCTGATGCAGTGCCATCATCTCTGACCCCCGTGTCATCTGTGACCGACTCATGTCTGCCATTTGTGTAGCCTCTCCTTCTAGTAACTGACCCTGTGGGCTCAGCCTGAATAGCAGCAGCCTGGAGCCCCAGGCTCCACCTACACGAAGTCCCCAAGAAGGAGCCCATAATGCTGTTTCCCACATCTTTCCTTCTGCTATTTTCTCTGCTTGACATTTTCTCCCTCCTCTTTTTGCCTAACTCACTCATGTTTTAAGACTTAGCTCAGATCCAGTAAATGGATGCCCGGGCATATATGGAAAGATTCATCTCACCTCCCACTCTACATACATAAAAAAGTTAGATAAAATATAATAAAAGTAAATAATACACAGCCAATCTTAACACATAGAGAAGGAAATCCACAATGCCAGCATGGAAGAGGGACCTGGCATGGAAGCTGTGAATATAGGCTGATTTCTAACTCACAGGAGTGGGAGAGGTTATATAAGTGAATATGGGATTTGCTCACCTAAGTGAACTGAAAGCATGAACAAAGACAGGAGCCTTAAAGAATGCCTTATTTGTGAAATAGTGGTTTTACCACTAGCCCTCCACCCCCAGGGCCATACGTGGAAATCAGAACCCTGTGAGAAGTCAGAATCCTTGGCCAAAACCTAATATACTTACAGAGTTTGAATTCACATAATCTTTGGGTTAAGACTCCAAGATAAAAAAGTTAATGTAATATGTCATGAGCACTGGGTATTATATGCAACTAATGAATCACTAAATTCTACTCCTAAAACTAATGATACAGTATATGTTATATAAATTCAATTTGAATAAAAATTTTTAAAAATTAATATAAAAAAAGCAAATAATCTCAAATTAACCCATTGCGATACTTCCATAAGACAAAATAGAAGTGACTCCCACAATACACACCCCTAGTGAGAGGACATCCTAGTAAAAAATTACATAACACAAAAGGAAACAGCCACAAAAAAAGAGGAGACCTCACATGAAACAAATGGAAGAATTCACACCGAATGGCTAGACGATTGGACTATCTGAAGGAGATTTCAAAGTAAGTATATTTAAAGTGGTAAAATGATAAATGAAGGTAGTGTATGTAGGTCAAAAGCAAGAGAATATGGAAAATTAATAGGTGGATTTTTAAAAAAATTAAATAGAAATTCTAGGAATTAAGGTATTTGTAGATATTAAAAACCCAATGGATGGAAAGTACAGTAGACTAGAACAGAAGAGAATTAGTGAGCTGGAATATAGCTTTGAGGAAATTACCCAAATTCAGCTCACAGATACAAGGAGAAGAAAGATAAAATTAGACCTGTAAGATGGCCTAAGAATATCCAGCAAGCATCTAACAGAGAGAATGTAAATCCAGAGGAGAGTGATGGTCATAGAAAAAGAGGCTAATTTTTTTTTTTTTCCTGTTTTGTGGTCAAAAAACCCCTCATAATATAAAATCTACTATCTTAGCTATTTTTAAGTGTACAGTTCAGTGGTATTACATATATTCACATTATTGTGAAACCGAACTCCAGAGTTTTTTCATCTTATAAATCTGAAATGGCATACCCATTAAATAATTCCTCCTTTCCCTTCCCTGCCCCCAGCAACTATCATTCTACTTTCTGTTTCTGTGAAGTGGACTACTTTACATATCTCAAATAAGAGGAACTATATTTTCCTATTTTTTTAAAAAAGATTTATACCTTATTGATCTCAGGACCCTGAGATCATGAACTGAGCAGAAACCAAAAGACATTCAACCCACTGTGCCATCCAGGCACCCGCCCCTCTCTTTTTCTAAAGAAGTATTTTTCTAGCTTTAAAAACAGATCAAATCAGTGCTCGCTTCGGCAGCACATATACTAAAAACAGATCAAATCAGCATATAGTGTCCTGGATAAGATAAATAAAAACAAATCTATACTCAAGGTATTTTGTATCAATATGATAGAATATCAAAGATAAATTATTAAAAGCCACAAGAAAGGAAAGAAATATTACTCACAAAGAGATGACTGCTAGCCAGACAACTGTTGACCCAGCATTCTATACCCAGCTTGAGCCATCATTGGGAAATAAAATTAAAGACATTTTTAGATAGAAAAAAAAGACTGATGTAATTTGCCTATTCACTGGCCTCTCCAAAAGAACTACTGAAGGATAAACTAGAGTAAAAAGGAAACTGAACTTAAATGAAAAGTGTGAGATGCTGGAAGCAATGCTGAGTATTAAGCATACTATCAACACTAAGTAAATATAAACTTCAAATATATATATCTATATGTGTGTACACATACACACATGCACTAATAATGGAAGGGTATTTAAAGGTGGAAATAAAATACTTGCCAATTACATGGGATATACAATATTCACACAGAAAACAGACACGTTGTTTCGTTTTAAACCTTATTAAATATGGCGTGCATATTTAAAATTGAAAAATAATCTCTAAATTAACCCAAATGGAATGTGCTTCCAATTTTAAAAAAAGAGAAATAAAGATAACTTTTTCAATTCAATAGAAAGCAGGAAAGAACACAAAAAGAAGCCAAGACAAGACACAGTAATTGAATGCTACCTAGCAATGGAAATGAATGCTTATATCTGTATTATTAACAAGGGTAAACCACAAATATACAATACCCAGAGTAAGAGAAAAAATAGCAAAGTCAATGTATGGTGTTAACATATATATTTCTCATAATACATGAAATCCTGTTTATTGTTTAACTATATATGCAAATACAAAATATGACTGTGAATTGCTAACACCATCACCAGGCTAGAAGTTGTTTCTGGAGATTAAACAAAGAATATAGAATTAAAAAAGCCTACAAAGAAGTTTTCTATGATATTGGTAATCTTTAATTCTGTGTAAGTTTTGAAACATCTATGAAAAAATGTTGACATTAGTTAAATCTAGGTGGTGAGTATAGGTTTTATGATAGTATATTATTCTTGTTCATTTCTATAGATTTGAAATATTTTATTTAAAAAAGATTCAGGATGTCCCTCTCCCATGAAGCCCTCCCGGACTCTATCTCTAGACCATATCTGATACTCTCTCCTGTGCTCTTAGAGCTACATGCGTTTATCCTATCAAAGCGCCTGTCATATGATGGCTTAGGTGGTGGTCTCCAGAAGCAGAGCCTGAGACAGGGTTTGGGTCCATGTAATTTACAGAGGAAGAGTTCATCAGCAAAAATCTGTAATGGAGAAACTGAAGTAGGATAAAGAAGGAGAAAGAGCCAAGCAAAGATGTGCTCTAAGGCATAGCCTAGCGTTGGCCCGATCTATAGGGATGGGACTCTAAGGGAAAACCACACGGCAGGGTTGTCTTCCTCCCTGGGTAAGATGGCTGCCTTTTGTACCTCTGTATCCATTTGACTGTGGCCCATCACTAGTGGAGGTATGTGGCTCTAGGCATTCAGGTGCATATCTCTCAAGAAGGAAATGAAGGCAACTGTAAATCCTAGTAGCCAACCCTCTTAAGAGGTAGAGCTCAGTGCAATAGACCCAGTACATCATCTAGGTGAGGCACCAAATAGCCTCTACCACACCTATATCATCTTTATCGCTCATGTTCCTCTCTACCTTTCCTTAAATCAGGAGCTGGGTCCTACTAAGCATTCTGGACTCCAAGCCTAGCAGAGTGCTTGCATAGAGTGGGCTCTCAGACACATTTAGTGAGCTGGAATGAACCTAGAAAAAAAATGATCCAGCAATGCTAGAAGGGACTGTCAATGTCAATAGGAAAAAGGCCAAAGATTCTTCTTCCTGCATTCTCGAGCCCTTTGGTAGAGTGCTGAATTGTTTTCTTCCTGATAAAGAAACATGCATACATGTATCTATCCATCAAGCATTTATTCAACACCTATGATGTGCCATGCACTGGAGACTAAAAGGTACATATATTATTGTGCTTATAACCTCAGGTTATATTATAGTCAAATGAGAAAGGCAATAAATTCTTATCAACTTATATTAATGGGGGTTCCAGTTTCTAGGATCTGTGGGAGTTACCATTTTGAATAATTAATACAATCAGCCCATATTCCCTTAACAACTCAGAAAGGGAAACAGGAATGCACATTTAAAAATCTGGTATCAGATAAACTTTATAAGTGCAATAACTTAAGTTCAACTATGTGATAAATGTTCAATATGATATATAATTCATTTATTCATTCACTCAATTTTTCATTTATTCATTTCTCCTTTGAGCAAATATCTAATAAGGGTCTATTGTGTACTAAACACTGAAAGGCACTTGGCGTCGAGTGTTGAATAAGACAACATGTTCATAAATTTACAGATTACAGACTAGTAGGAAAGACAAACATTCTAGAGTTACTCATTAGTAAATATAAAGTGGCAATTACAGCTAGTCTATGAATGAAGAAAACCAAGTACTATGAAGCAAGATAAGGGAGGACACCTGATTTAGTTTCAGGGGTTATGAAAAGCATCTCAAACAAATTGACTCTTTTGTACTATTATGAGTGAAGAATGAGGACAAGGGAGTAAAAAGTGAGTAGAAGAGTATTCAGATGTAGGGGAAAGAATCACAAAGTTTCCCATGACTGCATCAGAAAGTTGGCTGCATTTAGCTCGGGAGTAGAGTGACTGGGAGAATGGTGGGGGTGAGGGTATAGGGGCTGGATCATGCATTACTTTGCAGGCCTTGTTAAGATATTTGAATTTCATTCCAAATGTAAAGGGGGGGAGCACCAGAAAGTTTAAGCAGAGGAGAGATATGATCTGATTCATGGTTTTAAAAAGATTAGTGTACCAGAGTGGAGAATGGATTGGAGGCAAACAAGGATGGAAATAAGATGGAAAGATAAACAGTTGGCCATCAATGAGATTGCAGTGGCTTGAAGTGGCATGACAGGTTCAATACATATGTTGGGTTTTGGGTGAACGAAGCTGGGAGGTAAACTGGATATGAGGGGTGAAGAAGGAAGAGACAAAAGAATGATTACAGATTTGGGACATAAGCAACTGGGTAAATGAAAGGACTATTAACTAGAGATGCAGAAAATTGAGTAGACATTGACACTAAGAGAACTTGAGAAGACTTCTAGGGGTAAGTATAATATCTGCGCAGGACATTAAAAAAAGATTAATTTGAGAAAAGGGGGTTGTTCTAGGCGGACAGAATAATGTAAACAAAAACCAGGGATGAAAGAGTACATGGCATAGAAAATGGCAGAAAAAGACTATGGCATGGGGTATGCAAAGTGACACTGTATGGGGATGTTGTTATCAGGATATAAGATTGAAAAGTTAAGTAGATGTGAGGAACCAAAGTCTCTGAAATTAATCTGTATAAAAAGATAATCTTTGGAGGTTTTAGGCAGTGGAATAACATGTTCAGACCTGCTGCTTCTTCTTTTTTTATTTTTTTATATTTAGGAAGATCTCCAGAATTTTTGGAGCTCTGTAAGGGAGAAAAAATAGTTGGTGTTGGAGAAAGAGACATTTTGGGAAAATTGAAATATATGCAATCTTTTTTTAGCATCTCTAACAGATCAGTTTAAGAATATGAGCATGCATTATGTATAATTTGGGTTGTTTTTAAAAAGATCATGTTTCATGTTTGTTATATATAGAGCTGCTAAGGCCTGGACAACTCTTGGAATATATTTTATTTTCCCATTAGGATGGAGGTGGGGGTGTGGTGGCTACCCATTGGTCAACAATGTTGCCTTGTCAAATCTAGTCTTTTCTAACCTAAATTTTCATGTAACTCTTTTATAACTCAAAAAAGGAAGGCTGGTTTTGCTTTTGTTTTTGGATGGCCTTCTCTATTGTCCACTAAAGTGTTCTTCAGACCAAAAAGCAAAGGAAAGGAAAATATGACTGAGAAATCATGGGACAGTAGGTACTATTCATGGCATGAGATTGTAAAAAATATACAGATTTTTTTTTTTTTTTTTTCTGTTTTGGATTTTTGGTACCTTATACATTTTTTTTTTTTTTTTTTAAGTCAAATCAGTGTTCTTGACCAGGAGTCAGTAAACTTTTTCTTGTCCCAAATAATAAATGTTTCAGGCTTTGTAGATTCTATGGTCTCTGTAGCAAGTATTCACATCTGCCTTATAACTCAAAAGCAACCATAGATGATATATTAACAAATGATTATGCCTGTGTTCCAGTAAACTTTATTTACAAAAACAGGTGTTGAGCCATATTTGTTGACCCTTGCCCAAGACCCCCACACCTAATAATATCATAAGGTTTTTGTGGGGTTTTTTTGTTACTCTTCAAAAATGTCTGTGTCTGTCTTTTATAGCATATGTAGTTTATAGAGTATCACTAAATCTAATTTATCACTTACAAAGGTTGCTCAGTTTAATCTACGTATGTGCAATACAGGCAGTACTCAATAAAAGTGAGTCCTGGGAGTGGTAGACCTTTGTTTTAATCAAAGCTCTGAAATTTGTTCCCAAATTCTAACTTATTTTTGTGTCCCCCAACTTTGATTTGACTTGAGTTAATATTTTTAACGTTTCTCTTTGATGGCTAATAAAATTTGCTTTTTGAATAAAATTCTCAATTCTCACTCACCCTGAGAGAGTGGGGACAAGAGGCAGCAGAAAGAGAAAAAGGAAAATGAGAACAAGGATGATGGGCCAAAGATAAAGAGGAGGAACCACTGTATTTTGTCGTTGTTTTGCCTGGATCTCATGGGCCAGGCTCTGTGCCAAAATGTTACAAACACTATTTAATTCCCCCAACAATTCTATAAAGTAGGTTATGATCACCATTTAAATATTGGCAAGAACACTTCTAAGGTTGGGTTTCTCCACAAGGAGACACTGAAACAAGGTTCTGTATGCAAACAGTCTATCCTGGAGGCAATCCTAGGAAACAAGGTGAGGGAATCAGCAAATAAGCCAGGGAAGGAGAAATACCAAACGGAGCAACTAACACTTAGTCCCTCTGGGGACCCTTATAAAGACTGTAGGACAGACCTCGTAACTGTCCCACTAAGGAGCAAGGAGGCTGGGGTATTCAATTACCAAGTCCTACAACTTGTTGATGAGGTTTGCTCTTGGGTCATTAACCCTTTAGATCTTCCATCTTGCCCCACATGTAGGTTGACCCCATTCCTGAAGCCAGAGAATGACTTTAGGGAGAGACAAACAGGTGCTAGAGGCAGGAATTGTCCATGGAAACTTCAGATGCCATGGACGACCAGAATATATATGGGCGGGGTATCAACAGTATATGCCATAGACCCTAAGTCTCAAATGCACGCATGATGCAATTTTTCTTGGCACTCACCCATTATTTATTCCTCTTTTGTGTCCACTGGAAACTATTATCAGTCCAAGAGCTAGAGGGAAGGCTGGGGTCAATCTCTGGGAACAGGCTTTAAACTAATAATGCCTCTAATTTTCCCAAGACCTCTCTCTTCTCAGAATCCACAAAGACTCCAGTTTGTCTTTACTCTGGCATGATTCAATTTTAGTGGGAAAGAAATCAAGGCAATGTTGTCATAATCCACTAAATCATCCCTACCCTGTCATCTCCCCATGTGAAACACAGATGCAGAATTAACGAGGTAGCCAACATCTGTGGATAGTATGGTTCACAGGTCTGATGAAATCTCTTTTAACAGCAATGAGGGAATGCTCTCTGTTTGAAAACTTAGAGGCATACACCTAGGTATAGAGAAAGACAGGTGTTTAGAGAAAAAAAAAATTAAGTGCTTTATAAATATTAACTAGTATCATTATCATAGATTATTTTTTTAAACAACTGGCGAGTCTTTAACACATCTTCCTTTCCCCTGCTTTAGATCCATCTTCCTGAGTTGGAGTAAGCCGGAGACTGATTTCATTAGAGCACAAGAACTAACATATGGGAAAGGCATGAGACCTTGTTTCTGTGTTTCTCCAGAGGACACATACAGAATGGATGATGGGGGAGGGGGCTCCAAGAAATAATTGAACTCAATACGAGGAAGAAGTTTCTGGAAGTTATCACAATCTGAAACTAAGACTCTTCTGCCTTTTGAAGTGGTAACCTCCCCACCACTGGAGAAGCTGGCTTCCCATGAGCTGCAACCAGGATAGTGAGAGTTATGGCATTGGGTACAAGCAGGGAAGACATAACCACTGCTGTTTGCTTCAAATAATGGTCTCTGGGGTCTCGTAGCCTGGGTTCAATCTTGGCTCTGTTACCGTTACTCTGAGCTTTAGTTCTCTAATCTGTAAAATGGGGATAATCATAGTATATTTTTACAGGTTCTGTGGATTTCCTAAGATTATGCATATATAGGGCTCAGCACAGTGTCTAGCCATAGTCATCATTAAATTGCTATTGTCATTTGCTGTTATTAAAGAGCTCACAACAAAGTAAGGATTTGCACAGAATTTCTCCTGGCATCACATACTGAGTGCTCTCTCTGTCTTGTGCCAGATGCTGATATGGAAATGGATACAATGGGTTCTTCCCCACAAGGAGCTCCCAGCATGCATATGCTTGTGTACAGGGATCTCCTCGGGATTAATTAGTCCAAGCAGACCTACTGGCCTGGGTCTCAGGGAATGACATGTCTGGCCAAAGCCCAGCCGCTGTGCCTAGGAGAAAGCCAGTCTTATGGGTGATGGAAATAGGTGAGCCACATGGTCCCACGTCACTTCCAGAGGGTAACAAACAGACACAGTAAACTCCAAAGGACTGTAGGTAATCCAACAAACAAGTCACTTGTGTTTATCTAGGAAAGTGAAAATAAATGTTAAAATCAGCATTATGGGGGAGAAAGAAGCCTCAAAAAGTCAGTCTGTCAGTATATATGGGGGTAGCTTGTCCCAGGCCCATACAAACAGTGATCAAGAACAATAGGAGCTACAAAGAACCACAACTTGTAGAGCATTTACTAAATATCAGACATTGCCCTAGATACTTCATATATACTAGAATATTTACTCTGTTCAGTAGTCTTATGATACAGATGCTACTATTAAAATATCACCATTTAAATTAAAACTGAAGTTTGAAGAAGTTAAACTAGCTACCTGGGGTCACAAGGTACACAGGTGGGAAGACTTCCAGGCTAACCATTTACCCAGGAGGGAAGGATTATTGGATAAACATCGGTTTGCTAGCCATTTTCCTGAGGACGGAATGGTCCTAACTGTGGCTTCTGGGCTTTGTGGAGACAATTGAGCCTTCTGGATCTGAGATCTGCTGCTGACTTGTTTTTGCCATTGGTACCTCCCTGTAGTAACCTGGAATCACACCTGTCTGCAAAATTGCTTTGAGATGAATAATAGGAAATGAAGAACAAGGAATGAGACAGATGTGACAGTTGCCATGGAAATGCAGGAGTCTTTGTAGCCCTGTTCTGGGTGGTGACACTCATAATATTGTATGAAATGGGAATATTCTCCTGTGAAGGTATGTGAAGGTGTGATGATCGCAGGGAGCCCTGTTCTCCAAAAGTAGTAGTTGGCTGTGTTGACACAGATAGTGGCACAGAAATAGGGCAGCATTTATAGGTCCAAATTCTATGTAATTATCTGGCTGTGTGGTCTTGGACAAGTCATTTAACCTCTGTTGGTTTCAACTTTGAGGTAACAATGCCTACTTTGTAGGATTGCTGTAAGTATTAAATGAGTTAATGATGTAAAGTGTGGGACATTAAGTCAAATATTTCAGCCTATTAATAATATCTGACTCTCTGTGTGACCTTGGATTTATTCTTCTACCTGTCTCAATTGAAGTTCATCCAACATGAAAAATGGGCCAGAACTCAGCTTCTTTCCTGACTTGGCAGCAGCGTAAATGGGGTGAGGGGAATAGTTATCTTTGCCAATCTTAACTAGGTCTGACCTTGCATACAATCAAACAAACAGAATCTTATTTCAAATCCCCACAGGAAGGAGCATGTATAGGGGTCACTCTTGCTCTGCCAAATATTGGCTTTCTTTCATATACATTTAAAAATATATATTTCACTGGTAAAACAAAGCCCACTGGTGTCCAAAAGAAAAGCAGCAAGCAGAAGGAGGCTTCCCCTTTCCTCTCCCTTATTACTAATGCTTATCCAGGACTACTGGCGTGAAAGCAATTTCAGTGTTAGAATGTTGGCAGCCACCACTGTAGTGATACCTGGGGCCTTCTAGAATGTTCCAGCATCATATTTGTAAGCAGGGACTGCTCCAAAAACAAGTCTGGACACAGGCAGGAGAAAAAAGCATCATGGTTGTATGGTCGAGTTTCTCTGTGATGCCTATTGGTTCCACAGGTGTTGACTGGCATGTGATACCTGCTCAGATCTTTCACACCTCTACCCAACTATCTCCCCTTCCCTGCCAGAAAAACCCCCAAATGATCTTACCAATATAAAATGATTTGATATCAGACAAATTCTAGAGAAACCATCCTGGCCAGGTGGAAGATGACCGCTGCTCTCTTCCCTTCATAACTTTGGGGTTTTGAAAAAATGAATGCATCCTTGGGGTTTGTGCTCCTTCCACTCTCAGGAGAGGACAATGTTGACAACCTTGAAAGGTCATTGTGACCATAGAGACTTGACCAGCTTATCAATCAATGAATATGTTTAGGCATCCTTCTGAGGGTTGGGGAAGGTAGGGGTAAAGAAGACAAAACTGTTGCCCTTGAGGAGACTGTGTTCTGCAGGGAAGTCAGACATAAGCAAACACATAAGCAAACAAGATCATTTCAGATACCGAGATGAGCTATGAGGGAATTAAAACTGGTACAGAATGACATGGAATGCTTCGTTGGTTACGAGATCTGAGGAGGTCTGTGAAGAGGTGACATTGGAGTTGAGACAAGAATGGTGACATGGGGCCAGCTCTGCTAATATCTGAGGGAGGAACAGAGAAGGAATATTTGGAAAAGCCAACAGATGGGGACACAATTTGGAATAGCTGAGGGTTCTGGCTGGTGGCTAGTGAATAAAAGAAATGCTTACAGCTCTTTAGCTACCCACTAACACTCAACTGACTCTCTCTCAGCTCCAAAGCTGAAATCTCAGTGGAGAGAATTTGGAGTGAGGTGTGCAGCTCTTGACATGTTAACTCTTGCTGGAGGGTCAAATTTATATGAGAAGGTCATGGCTCCAATGGGAATCATGGATAGAGGAAGAGGGAAAGGTAGTTGCTGGGAAAAAAAGACTATTGTTCCCAAAATGAAAGAGAGTGGCTGGTGGTAAAAACATGACCCATTCTTTACACCAGGTTCTGTGGTTCTGTGGTTCCAAAGAAATTTGACCTTTCTCGATACCTCTTAAGGTAAGTTGGGCAGGTGACCTCTCCATCTTAGGAAGAGGAACCTTGCTACAGAGACTGGAGAGTCCCATCCAAGGTTACATAGGTTATAAAAGGCTAAACCAAACAGGTAGTCAAGTTTCAGGTTGAAATCCTAGGGTACTGTCATTTATTTTTTGTTCACTTACCCATTTATGTTTATTGGATATTTATTATATTCTAATAGATGTGGTCCTCCAAAAGGATTCTTTGTTCAAAGAATGTTGGAAAAACTAACCTACTATCTTTGGGAGATTCCTAAGTTATATTAGCATAAATAAAGAAAGCTCTTGAAACACAGCATTTATTGAAACATATTTGATCACTGAACTTGCTTTCTACTATGTAAAATGCAAATCTAAATGATTTTTAGTTATTCCTTCTTCATTTGAAAATTATACATCAAATATCTACTGTAATATATAATGGAAAGAACAAGGAGCTGAAATGAAAATGTCTGGTTTAAACCCAACCTCTGCTGGGTAGTCTTAGGCAAATCACCTGTTTGTACATTTGGGTTCCTATTTTTTTATCTATCAAGTGAGGAGAGTCAGATTAAATGAGGCTAAAGTCTCTTCCTACTCTGATAGTCAATAATTATATTTATATTCTCCAGTGCTGTAAAAGTTACAGATTAGAGGAAATATGGTTCTCAACTTCCAGGAATTACTTTCATTTGCAAAAGGAGAGGGCATACTTGTGTGCGCACACACACACACACACACTCATGTACACACATGACCCAGAATCATAAACATGTGATTATATAGTCCTAATTATATACAACCTTGCTTATCTTGAAGTGAGAGTAAGGGTAATATTTGGTGGTTCTATGAGGATCACAGTGACAACAGAAAGGTCATGCGATACTCCCAAGGTCACACTATGTTTCATTGTTGTTACTATTGCCATGTGTCCACAGTTTGAAATCTCTACAAGTTAACCCATCTTTATAATCAAACTTATGTCTTGGGAAAAGTGCAAAATTGACAAATAATAACTAATATTTGTATAACTCTTTATGATTTAAAAACAGTTTTACTGAAAAGCCTAGTATGCATATTGTTATGACCTGTTTGTACAGATTAGAAAGCTGTAGTGCACAGCATGTAAGCCACCTGTCCTGGGTGTGCTAAGTGGCTGGGTTGCTTCCGCCCAACCCCATAGATGTTTATCTCCATTGTTCTGCCCTTCTTGGCCTACTGAAAACATTGCATTCCTAAAACTGGAGGTCAAATAGGGCGATTCCCTGTTTGTACTGAAATCTCAGTATTTCAAACCAGAGAGAAATAGCACCATCCCCATTCCCTTTTACCCTCAAAATGTGAATATCTTCATTCCTGGTTTTGTTTTGGCAGCTGGGATATTTGAGGTGGAAAGGGAATAAAGGATATTAAAGGCATAGCTCATCCTAGTAAATACTTAGTGACTCACACACTTGGCATTTGCTCTTGATGGCAGGGCATAAAACATATAAACAGTTTAGCTATTACCCTTAGTTTCCTGGAAAAAATTGTTCTCATGGAGCTATCTATAAAATAGATTATTACACAGGAGAGAGAGTATTTAGAAGTCAAAGTCCCCAGTTCCTGAACTTAAGGGTTATGGAGTTTTGGTTGATTTACTTCTTTGAACCTCAATTTCCTAATCTATAAAATAGGAGACTTTTGATATTTTAATAATCAACTGCTATTGTAAAGATCAAACAATATACCACTTGAATATGCATTTTAATCTTTCATGAGAGATACACACATGAGGAAATATTGCTTTGAGAATAAATATCATATGGATAAAGTTAAAGGAAAGTATTTGTACAAGAGCTCAAATTTTGTTGTAACTAGGTAAGGAAAGTGTTGTTCCTAGGAGTCAAATACCAAAGTACAGGCATAGCTTTGTTCTCCAGAATTCCTCCTTGTTATTGTAAATTTTTGAAATGGAATTTGACCTGTATTCAAGGGAGAATGAAGCTAGATGTTGGAGTCAGGATGTACATAAGACAACCTATAGTAAAGAAGAGGAATGTAAAGGAGAGATGGAAAATCATGAGCATATCAGGACTGTATAGATCAGCCTTCAGGTGAATCAAATCCTTTCTGCAGCAGCTTCCATGCCATATCTGGGTAAACACACAATATCAGTTGTCAAGGCTGTGTGCTCTCTCTACTTTGTCTAGTGCCTTTCAGTCACAGCTTCTAAGCTCTGACAATGGGGGAGAGTTGAGTGCTGTTAGCTGTGACACTGGAGCATCTGCAAGCCATAGGCAGGGTTCAGTGAGCACTCCCCAACTGGGATTAGGTTCCAAATCCCTGCTATGAAAATGCTGGTATTTTACAACAGTACTTGGGTTTTTACCATCTCTGATATTCCCAAGGAGAGGACTCCATGCAACTTTGATATCTTACACGATATTACATATGGACATTGAGACAGACCCAGGCTTGTCTGAATAATTAGCCTTGGACACATCACTGCACTTTCCTGAAGGTACTTTTCTTCTTTACAAAAATAACCCCCCCCCCTTGAGTCTCAAAGAGTCGTAAAAACTTATAAACTTAAATTGTAAAAGAGGTTAGTGACGTGAGAAGGTTACCAGTAAGTCAATGGCCAACCCAACATTGGAAATTAGGAATTTTGGCAGGCAGTTTAGTACCTTTTCATTCTTTATTCCAGGGGTCAGTATGGACCAACCAAAGTCTCAGAATGAAAGAACTTGTATCTCTGTCAAGTGGCAGAGTTAGATATATTTTGAGAATCCCTTCTATGCCCACCAGATAACTGGAACTAAAATGCTCTATGGCAAGTTGACTGATTCAAGGTGGGGCTCAGATGCTCACACTATAAAAAGAAGTTGAAAAACACAACTACCAACTGCCACTCTAGGCTCTGATTTCCATAATGCCACACACTTAAGAAGGAAAGAGGACACAGACATTACCTGTAGCCTTTCAATCAAGACGTTAACAAAGCCCTACTGGTTTAGTTCCCACATCCAAAGAACTTCTATATTGATGCTTCTCAGACTCTGTATTGAAAGAACACAGATTCCTCCCCTACCCCCGCCTGCCCCATTTCACCACAGAATTTTTAAAGTAAAATATAATTAAAGAAAATTGAGAAATAAAATAAAAAAGTAGACCTACAAAATACAAGGACAAATTTTGTTCTGTCAGATTTGACAGAAACAAAATTGCTTTGTCAAATAGACATAAGAGTTTCCAAAGCTTCTATCTAAATTTCTATACTTGTCTTGTCATCGGCAAGGTAATAGTTTGTAGATCTGCACCTGTGTATGTATCTACTTTGAGCAGTACTGAGCAATAGCACTGCAGAACAGGAGCCCCTAACCAACATTCTGGACTGGGAGCCCTGAAGGAACAGGTGCGGGCAATTACAAGATCATTAACATGCTGTATGATTTATACATGTGTTATATTTATTGTCTGCTTTCTCCCTCTGGAATGTAAGCTCCATGCAGGGAGTGATATTTGTGTGTTTTGGATACTAGATATTCCCAGAGCTAGAATAGGGACTGGTGCATACTAGCTACTCAAAGGATATTTGCATATAAATGTGTGGATGATACAGGGAGGGGTGAGAAGAGGAACAGGCAGAAAAACAAACATCAAGATAAACACAAAAACATTTTTTTGCCATAGTAAGGAAGTTATACTAAGAAAATTAGCTAACAAAACCCGATAATCAAACATGAATTGAATTCACCATGAATTAAGTTAATTCCACAAAATGTTTGACAAAGATTCATTGCAAGAATGTGTATGTAGGTTGATCACAGAGGCAAAAAAAAAAAAAAAAAAAACACTCAAATCACAAAAATTGGGAAACAAGCAAAAAAAAAAAAAAAAAAGAAACTGGAGAATTGTGGACATAAATAAGAACCAATTAGAAGTGTTGGAAATGGATACATTTAAACAGAAAACATAAAGAATGGATTAAACCCCAACTAATAAACCCAATAAAAAATAATGATTTGGAATGGAATAATAAGAACTTCACCCAGAATTCTCCAACAGAGGAGCAACTAAAGGAGAAAAATAAAGAGATATCAAGAATAGCTTCAGAAGCTCCAACTTAGGCCCTGTAAGAGTTCCAAAAGACATAAAAAGAAGGAAAAGGGAAAAGAAATATTTGAAGAGGTAATTACTGGCCTTTTACTGAACTGAAGAAATATAAGTTCACAGATAAAAAGATCCACAAAGAATAAATTATACAAAATTTATACAATAAATTTATAATAAATTATATCAAATTTATATAATAAACTTATAATAAATTATACCAAATAAATACTCATTGAATGAGCAGAAGAACTAAGGCAAATTTACAATCTTAAAAACTATGAGAGAAAAAAGAGTGGCCAGTGAGAAATAAAATTTAGACTAAGAGATTTACCCCCCCACTTTGGCAATGAAGGTGCCCAAAGATCAAAGGGTAATATCTGACTGTATAGGAGAAAAACATGTGTTAACCTTAAACTTTGTATCCAGCTAAACTTCTATTCAAGTTGGAAGGCAAGAGAAAGCATTTTTTAGAATGCATGAGTAGGGAGGTTAACACTCTCAGGTTCTTTCTAGAAGAAAAAAATACAGGATGTATTATAAAAAAAGAGATGCTAACTCAAAATGCAGATGTGTGATATAAGAAACAATGGTAAAAGTTAAAAAAAAAAAAAAAGAAAATTATAAGAGACACCTCTGTGGACCCAGAAATTGAAAATATAACAGTACATTTAAATAACTGAGTGCAAAATTAATAATTATGTTTGTGTGAAAAGTGGAAAACAGACTCTAAAGAATAATTACCATTATGGGCACTGGAATTCAGTGGTACATAATATGTTCTAAGGTATTTGCTATGTTTAGGAAAACATTTAAAAATTGTGAATACTTTTAGCCATGGTTAAAAATTATAATTTTTTATATATGTAAAAAATACAATTCTAAAACATCAGAGAGGAATAATAAATAAAGTAAATATATTAATCCCAGCAGAATCAGATAAGAAAAGAAAAAGGTAGAACTAAGTCTAAATATATCTGTAATCACTATTGGTGTAAACGGATGAAATTTGCCATTATAAGATGTACTATCAGAATCACTTTCTAAAAATCCAGTAAAAATATTTCCTAAAAGAGAACCACTTAAGACAAAATCACACAAGTTTGAAAAGTAAAGTAAATGACATATTATGCAAGTACTAATGCAATGAAACATAGTGAGGCAATATACCAACAAAACGAAATCCAAGGCAGAAACATTACTAGAGATAAAGACATATATTACTTAATAGCAAAATAAAAAAAAAAATTCCAGGGAAACACAATTTAAAGAATATTGATGCACTTAACAACATATCTTCAAAATATAAAAGCAACACTGATAATCACTTTTTTTTGCAAAACAGGCAAACATCCTATCATTGGGAGGCTTTAAAATATCTTTATCACAAAAGGATAGATTAAATAGATAAAAAATCCCAGAATTAACAAGATTTGTCATATATATAAATACACTATACACAAAAATTGGTAATGAATTTTTTTCCAAAACACACAAAGTACACTGATATATAACATATCTATCCATCTATTGACCTGTCTATATATGTACACTTACGACATATGTGTCATGAAGAAATTATCAAATATTTCAAAGAATTGATATTGAATAGACTACATTTTCTTTATGCAATGCCAATCATTTAGAAAATGACAATAAAATAGAAGTGAACTGTTACTTTACCTTTGGTAACTAACATAAGCTAAGAGAAACATTAATCTTGAGCAGTGGTTCTCTTATTGATTTGAACATTGGATTAATCCAGTTCAGTTATTAAACTATAATAAATACTGACGCCTGGATCCCACCTCCAGTGATTCTAATGAAATTGGTCTCCGGAGCGTTTAACCCTGGACTTGAATGTATAGTCAGAGCTTAGCACCACTGATTTAGGATCTGGCAACTTTTCTACCCTTATGTGTTAAAGCCTTTAAATATGGCATCACAAAGACAAATGCTTTTGCTTCTCTTTAAGAGTTATCAAGAGGCAATCTTCACTGAAAGCCAAGTGGCTGGTGATGTAATCACCGCAGCAGCTGTCAAAGTGTCTTCAGTCACTGTGACCAAATTCCTCCATCTGTCCTTTATTTCCTTGGTTTACTATCAAGCATACATCATAATTGACCCTTACACAGAAGATGTCTGATGAGCTGCTGTGGGCTCCATGTGTGTGAAGGGGTCTGAGTCAATCATTTTGTCCATTTTCTCATGGGAAAGGGAATAGCAAACACACTGAAGCATCCTTCCTTGATCTAATCAAAAGGCCAGACAAGATGGGGATGAAGTTCTCCCTGCAAGGGAGTGACCTGGAGTGAAATCCAAACGTTCTGATGTTGGCCAAAAGCAAAGATGGATAACTGAGATTTTCAGTAATAGAATTCTATATGGGTTTGATAAATTGCAAGTAATAACATATAATGTATGGGTATGTAGGCTCTGCAATTAGACATATTGGGAATAAGTCCCAGCTCGGTTAATTATGAGCTATTTGACCTTGGGCCCATGACTTATTTGTAAAATCTGTGACATTTAAATGAGACGATGTAGATAAAGTGCTCAGCTCAGTGCTTGATACATAGTAAGTGTGCAGTGCATGGTATCCATTTGACTGTTATTGTTATTATTTAGTAATTTTCCAAAGATAGGTACCACGATCATGTTGGCTGAGTGTTTGAAAGTTAATGCATCTTTTTTTACATTATAGAGAGGAGATAGTATGGGCCAGAAACTATGATATATGTCTTAGAAAGTGAGAAATATAAAAATATAAGTCCATCAGGCACCTGGATGGCCCAGTTGGTTAAACATCTGACTCTTGGGTTATGCTCAGGTCATGATCTCAGGATCCTGATATCAAGCCCCATGTTGGGCTCCACGCTCATTATGGAGTCTGCTTGTCACTCTCCCTATGCTCCTCCTCCCACTCTCTCTCTCTGTTTCTCTCTCTCTCATAAATAAAATCTTAAAAAAAAGTGAGTCCAGAAATATTGAAATACCTCAGTAACACCATTTCCAGGTTGCTATGGACACTGATCTCTCTTAAGAAAGGGTCACTATGGTGGGTCAGGGTCCTCTAAAACTTCAGTCCGGTGATTGGTGGATGACAATTTATTCATGACATTACACCGACCGAGGGAACAAAAAAGTATTTACACTTAAAGTGGCCCAGAGCATGGAAAGCTGTATATCTTTTCATCTGCCTGCTGTAATTTACATCTCCTTTCCCCAAGGAGATATGGACAGACACCTATATATTCTGTCACTTCCTCCTCTATCTAATATTGGGACCTAGACACTGAGATGTCATAACTTACATGTGTTAGTGTGTGCCTAACATGTTACTGTTTTTCTGTTAATCCATCCACTTCTAAGACTCCATCATAAGTCTTCCTACTCTGTGGTGTTCAAAGTTTTCTCTTTCCTCACTCAAAAGATGTACAGGACATACCATTTTCCTCTGCTCTTCATGAAGGTTCTTATCTCACGCAATGATACTTCTTCATTATGCAAAAGTATTTGTTCGTACATTGTGCTATGTATTAGGGGTGTGGGAAGCAAATTAGAGTCCTTGATCTCAAGAAGCACACAGTCTGGTGGAAAAAGGATAGAAACAGGTTATGATGTGAATGTAGAGAACAGGAACCCAACCCAGACTTGAGGCAAGGAAGGCTTCCTGGGAGTAAGTAAGATTGGCTTTGAGCTGAAAGATAGCTAGGATTTAACCAGGTGAAGAGGAGGTGGAAATGTATCCCAAGCAGAAGGAACAGGTCTTCCAAACCCCAAAAAGGAGGTAATGAAGTAGAATTCCCAGAAGAAAACCTTTTATGAAGGCCAGTCTGATGTTTAGGCCTTGAAGATAATGAAATGCGGTTACAATTGTGCTGTCCAGTAAAGTCGTCACTAGAGTCATGTGACTCCTGAGCATATGAAATATGGCAAGTCTTGACTGAGATGTGCTGAAACTGTAAAATATACACCAGATTTCAATGACTTAGTACTAGAAAATTATATAAGATTATCTCATTAGCAATTATTATATTGAGGGGCACCTGGCTGGCTCAGTCAGAAGAACATGTGATTCTTGATCTCAGGGTTTTGAGTTTGAGCCCCACCTTGGGTACTGTAGAGATTACTTAAAAATAAAATCTTTTAAAAAACAATTATTATATTGAATACATGTTATTTTAGTCACTTATTTTATACTATTTACTGTGGCTACTAGAGAAATTAAAATTATTTATGTATATATATGTGTCTTGCATTTATGACTTGCATTATATTTCTATTGAACGGTGTTTCATTAGAGGCTTTTAAAAGACAGAAATCTTATCACATTTAATAACATCTTCACAGGTAACTTTTCTTAATAAGATAAATATTCTGTTTAATGGAGAGAAACACTAAACAGTAAAAGCACTTTCATTAATATTAGAAACAAAGAACTCACCATCAACAACAACAGTACGAAATCTGCAACTATGAATTAATACATTTTTTTGCAGAAGATGCTAGACAGTGCCATGGGACAAGAGAAAGAACCTCATATATAAATATTGGGAATGAATATGTAAAATTATCACTATTGCAGATAATATGATTACGTATTTGGAAAACCTAGGAGAATAAAATGAAAACTATGACAAATAATCAGAGAATTTAATGAAGTGGATGGGAAAAATGTTAATATACTGAAATCAATAACTTTCATAATACAAATAACACACAGTTAAAACAGTTAGGAAATATAATGGAAGAAAAGATTCAATTTAAAATAGCAACAAATACAAAATGCCCATTGTCTATATGGAGGAAAATGTAAATATAAATGTAAAATGTTCTTGAAGACTTGTACAAGTGGGAAGACAGCTGTGAATCTGTGGAAAGGCTAATTAAAACTACCAAGACAGTAGTTTTCACTTTTCAGATTTATCCAAGATCCAGAAGTCTATACACTGTATTGTTCAGGATATGAGGAAATAAGGCAATCTTACACATTGCTGATAGGATTCTCAATTGGCAAGAACTCTGTCAGAGACAATTTGAAAGTATACATTTAAATTATAAAAGCACTCATTCATTAACAATATACATAACTGCATGCAAAATAATGAATAAAAATAATTGTTGTATTGTTTATAAAGAATTGCAAATAACCTCTATGTCCATCAATAGGAAACTTGCTTACATAGATGACTTTCAGGTAATAGAATAGCACTACAAAGCCAAAAAAAGAATGAGGAATCTTTTCACATATAGCTATGAATTATTTGTAAGTCATACTGGTATACAGAAAGTGAGAAACGGTGTGAATCATGTGGCATTGTTGGTGCAAAAGGATGGAAAGGAGTATCTGTAGGTATTTGCTTCTACATGAATAAAATTCTGCCAAAAGGCAGAACCAGGAAATAGAGAGCAGTGGTCACCTTTGGCATGCAGAACTGGGGAGGGATGATAAGTCCTTTTGTATTTTGAATTATGAGTGTGTTTTAACTATTAGAAACACATTTAAGAATCCTCAGCTAAAAGTTACCATATGTTAGAATGCCCTAGTAAGAAACTTTTCATTAGGGTGAAAGGAAGTCTGCCAAGAATATCAGAGGAAGACAGTGGGATATGGACAAAGACATGAAGTACGATGATCTTGACAGTGAGAGAAATTGAAACGAGAGAAGTTTGGTAATGTTGGAATTGGTTAAGTATTCAGGAGCTTGTGGTAGGAAAGCCAAAAAGCATATACAAATGTAGTTTCTTCCTAGCGAGGCATTCATGGATGCGTTCCTTAAGTTGTCTAAGCTTTAGTTTCCACATGTGCGGAGTGGTGATAATAAAGCCAAACCCCATGTTGTGAGGAATGATGAGGTAATTTGGTGCATGCACACTACAGAAACAGTATGTGACACCTAGGGGGCATTCAATAACGGAAAGTTAGTGTTCACTTTCTTTCTCTCTTGTATTTATAAGAAAATATATATTCATCTAGAGTCTTTATAAAATAGGATCATACTATAAAACTGTAAAAATATTTCTGCAAATTTTGGCCTTAATTTAAATAGTATGAGCACTTTTGCACATCAGGGCATATGACATTACCTCAATTTTTAAAGTAGTCCAGTACTGATTCTTTGTGTGCAAATACTATGATTTATGTCCTTATTTCCTCAGTTGAGGACTATTAGGCTGCTTCTACTACTCTGTTCTTACAAACAAGGCTGAGTGAAGACATTAATCCTATGTTTCCCCACTTATTTTGTATGATATTTTCCTGTATTCAACTATTATTATTTATATTTTAGTAGTCAGGAAGTTTGGTTAACAAAAGGTTTCCCTCTCATAAGTCAGCAAAGCTTCTCCGAATTCTTTGCCTTTCAATTCAAAATGGGTCTACTGGAAGGTACTCCTCTGAAGCACTACAGCATAGAAATCACCAGTGTGATCCCGGTGGAGTGTCCCAGTCCCTGCAATTTCACTAATCACTCTCTTCAGCTTGATGGATACTGGAGGAGATAGATGCCTGTTGGCTGGGTAATTTCTACAGAGCTGGAATGGTAGATCATTTTTAAGTGAGCAAGACTCAAGCAGCACATTCTGGTAATGAGGTGGGGAGCAGAGTAATGAGCAGAGTTCGGGGTATGAAAACATCACGATAAAGGGAACTGCTTTTGAGCAGAATGACTAGGCGAGTGATTAAGGAGCAATGTTGGGAGTGAAATGATCCAGACACAGCAGAAAGAGCATGGAACCACAGTACTCAGAGGGGCTTTCAGAGGTCATCTTGTCCTTTCTCTCCTTCTAGGTAGAATTACTGTCAGCATAGGAGGAATCTAACACCTGTGGATCTGTGCCAATCAAGAGGGAGGGGCCTGTGCGACCCACTAATAAAGCCTTATGAGTTCAAGAAGCTGATGAGCCTTTTATTTGAAAGAGCTTTAAACATACAGAACAAATCAAACAAGCAAAAGCACAGCAGAATAATAGAGCAAACAATCATCTACTTGGATGCTCAGAATTAACAAATATTTAGATTTCCGTATTTTGCCTTACACTTAAGAAACAAAACACCCACAGGTAAAATTAAAGACTCTACCTTTAGACACAGCTCCCTCTCCTTTTGGTCCACCAAAATGCTATATGTGTGAGTGTGTGTGTGTGTGTATGTGTGTGTGTGTGTGTGTGTGTAGTTGGCAAAAAAGGCTATCACAAATTCCTCCTTTTCTTGCATGCTCATGGCACCATTCTTATCAAGATATGAAGTCTATTTCCTTACCTCTTGAAACTGGGTTTTATGACCTGTATTGACCAGTAGAAAGCAGCAGAGGTAACATTTTGGGGCTTCTGACCCCAGGGCTCAAGAAGCCTGAAGGCTTCTGAGTCTTCCCTCTGCAAAGCTACCTGCCATGTAAGAAGGTCAGCTTCCCTAAGACACTGTTTAGAGAGGAAACCCAAGCTAGTCATGTGAAAAGGCCAAGTGGAATCACATCAGGGTTCCAGACATATGAACGAATTCTTAGAACTTCTAGCCTACCTGCCAGCTGAGTTCAGGTGAGTGAGAGACCATATTCAATGGCGGGTGGTACAAAAGATCTACCCAGCTGAGCTAGTTCATCAATAGAATTGTAAAGAAAAAAAAAGTTATTATTTCAGATCACTTAGTTTTAAAGTAGTTTGTTGTGCAACAAGATATAAATGAAATATGCATATGTGCTTATACCAATAAAATACTAATAGGTGCACAACAGTTGCTTCCACTAATGGCCAGATAAACCTCTATCAGACTGGTCTTCCCATGGATGACAATAGACAATGGACAAAAACAAAACAAAACAAAAAAACAAACCAAAAAATCCCAACTACTTCAAGGCAATGGGGAGTGATCAAAAGTAGGTGTATCATGGATGGGGAGTTAACATTTAAAAGAAAATGGCATTTGCCTTTTCATTGCTTATCTTAGCATGAGGACAGTCCCTAGTCTGCATCGTGCAGCATGGTTAAAACTCTGAGAAAATGCTCACAGCCTTGCTGGCTTCAAAAGCAGAAGTTAGTTAGAGTTTGGAGCAATCCTATTTGCTAGGAAGCGAGGGGAATATCTTGGAAAGGACAGAGCCAGAGACAGAAAGCCCAAATTCTGTACATAAACTTTACCCAAATCTCTGACAACTGATCACTCATGCATGGAATTAGAGAGTTTAAATAAGCTGCCTATGGTTGAAAGAACTGAACTTTGAGCTGCTGTCCAAGAGACAGACTTTGCATTTTGTGCCCAACCACGTCATCTTCTGTTAAAGCTAAGTAAACAAAATGCCTCTCTTGGAAAGAATACACCAGAATCTATCCTCTCTATAACGTAACATTTTCAATGTCCAGGAGAGAACCACAGAAGACTCCATATAGGGAGGACTAGGACCATAGGACACATCCTCAAGGGCATAATAACTATGCCAATGGCAGAAGGTGACATCTAATGAAAGCTTTGTACGTTCTAGGGCTTACTCTATGTACTTTATGCTTATGATGTGAATTCTCATGGTAACTTTATCATGTTGATACACTTACTTTATCAATTAATATGGAGTCAAGAAAGCAGAAACTAGTTCAGGTATTTTAGGCAAAAAGAGATTAAATATATAAATATATATAATTGAGCTATTCAATAGTTAGAATGACTGGAACCCCCCTACCCCCTCCCAACAAAGGACAGTGTTATTCAGGTATAAAGAACTGTTAGAACCCACTACTGCCCTAACTCACTTCACTAGGTCATCTGCTGCTGCTATTCCAAGAGCTGACTGTGTCATAGCTACTGCAAGAGTCTGTTACTGCTGCCACCTCCACTGAATGAAAATCTCCTGCCTGCTGCTACCAACGTCATGGCCACTGCAGGAGTCCCACCTTAGGCTGCCATCATTGACGCTGGTATGAAAAGAAGAATGGCTCTTTTCTTCTGCCCTATAATATTATAGAAGTGCTTTGCTTTGGTGGAACCTAGGTTGGAACACCACCAGTAAGGGGTACAGGAAATACAGTTTCCAATCTTGCAGGCCTTGTAATAAAGGGGAGAAATTAGAAAGGCAGGAAGAGTGTCTATATGAGCAGACCACATTCAGCACAACTGTCATCATTATTTTTTATTTGAAGGGAT
Source organism: Potos flavus (assembly GCA_028534135.1). Lineage (NCBI taxonomy): Eukaryota > Metazoa > Chordata > Mammalia > Carnivora > Procyonidae > Potos > Potos flavus. The sequence continues at coordinate 14,000,923 of CM052892.1, read as the reverse complement.
AGAAACACAGAATTCTAAGGAGTTATCCAAGATCATGTATCCAGGCAGTGGTGGTTAGCATTTGAACTCAGAAAGCTTAACTCCAGAGGTCGTGTTTTTAAACTGATGGTCATTTATCTTGTTTTTAATTATTTACAATTATAAGCAAAGTCACAGAAAATATATTTGTCTTTGGGTCCACATGCTAATTATCATTTTGATGATCGTCTAAAAGAAATCAATGTTGGCATTCCTTACATTTTCTAAATTGCAATATTATAACCAAGACTACCATTTAATTTCAAAGCTCATATTTGTATTTGCTTTTCATAATTACATCAATGCCAGGTTATGATGCCAAGTGACAGCATTTAACTTTTAATCTGTCGGTAAGCAAGTATGACGGCATGTAGTTTGCACGTCCTAATATCAAAATGACAATATTTGTTCTGCATCTGCCATTGTATTCATTAATACTTTAACATTTATAATGACAAAATTACTCTTTCTCAGCAATGGGTTGTAATCAAAAGATATTTTCATGGACTAAGAAATTAATTTATTGACTTAGTTCATAAATTAAGAATTTAATTTGACATCATGAAAATGATTCAGTGAAGGGGAGTGTCACACTATCTTAAATGTTGCAGGCTAATGAGAAAACTGTACTGCCAGAGACTTCATAATAAATGATACATTTGAGAGCCAAATGACCTCATGACAAGCTATAGGGACAAATAGTCCTTGGCAGTTTGAACAAAGAAAAGTTGTGGGAGAATTGAGTCATAAGAAGGCATACAATGGTATTCTTAAAACAAAACAGAATAGAATCAAATGCATGCTTTTGTACTTACTACCGTGTTTACGTTTTGAGCAAAACTGCAACACAGATCTCTTTGTACATACTATTTAATGAGTTTAGCAATAAATTTGTGACTGAAGACATTATGAAGAATTTATATATAAGTAAATAAATGTATATAAATATACATGCACACATTTAGTAATACTTTGTATTTTTACTGAGGTTGGTTCTGCATAGGAACAGATAAAAGACTCCAAAATTTTAGTTTTTAGTCCAATAAATATTTCTCACTAACATAACTAAGATAAGTGTTCTGCTTGGTATGTGGCTCATCTTCCTATGGTAATGCAGTCTTCTTCTCCCTTGAAACTCTGCCATTCCCTGGGCCTCATTAACCTCATCATCTTACTTCCAGCAAAAAGAAGGAAAGAACTTGGAAACTTACATGGGCCAGCACAGAAGCAAAACAGACCACTTTCATTCATATGCCTTGGAGATCAAACAGAATGTGCAATCAGATTTGCCTAAGAAAATCAAATGACAGGTTGGCAAATCGAATGCCAGAACAACTGGAAAATGAAGGGGAGAAATGCTGGAAGAAGGGGAGCTACAGAAGATGGAATTCTAAAATCTGAATATAAGCTTCCCTTGAATCCTTGATTGACTCCTGAGCTGTGCATTGTGAAAATTAACGAAAGGAAACCTTACTAAAATGTAGTAGAGGCCAGCAGAGGAAACTCTCATGCCCTACCACTCCTTGTCAATTACAAACCCAACAGGATGAGACACACCTTGCAAGTCCATATTACTTTAGCTATTACTTTACTATCCCAGAAGGAAGAAGAAAGTTTTCCTCCCCATACTGGCAACAGCCCAGCCAATGAGAGAATGTCACAGTGTAGTGAATGAAAAGCCACTATACTTTAAATTCCCATTTTACTCCAATGAACTTTTAGTGTAAAAAGTCCTTCCCAATGGCCCCCTTTCCTCTATAAAAGAGTGTATCCTCTTTTGTTCTCTGGACTTGCCTATGGTTTTGCGATAGCTTGCTTCTCCTGGATTGTTATTCCTGAATAAACTCCTTTTTGCTGAGAAAGAGTAATTTTGTCATTACAAGTGTTAAAATATTAATGAATACAATGGCAGATGCAAAAACTAGCAGTTTTATTTTTAAGGTTAACAGTATCAGTGGTCCAAGAACCCAAGTCATCTTCAGGCAAAATAGCAACTGGAAGCCCTACATGTCTGCAGAAATTTAGCAGCAGCTGAAATTTTGGCAACTCTTTACCTTACAGGAAGCACAATTTTGGATTCAGTCAAGTTATGTAAGAGGGAATTGGTAAACACTTTGGGCTTTCATTGGAATGATGCATTGAAGAAAGTTACAAATTTCAGGATTAGGAGATTTGTTTTAGAACTCAGGAAAAAACAAACTGGGATTGATCATTTCTCTAAGGCTCAAATCTAAGCCTTCAAAGTCTAGTTGCTCTCGAATAATTTAACTGTCTGCCATAACAAAACTCAACACTCTGCAGAGGAAGACAATAGAATCCAGAATCTTTAGAACTTACTATCCACAATATCCAGTTTACAATTAAATAATTAATAGACATATGCTCAAGTAACAATGTGACTTGTAGTCAAGAGAAAGATCAATCGATAGAAAGACACCTACTGACAACCAAAATGTTGGAATTAGCAGACAATGTATTTTTTAAAAAAGAGAAATACGTTAAGAAATTTCCAGAAAAGCTTTAATATAATTGGTAAAAAGTTGTGCGATTTAGGAAAAATATTAAAACTGTAATGATGAACCAAATGAATATTAGAAAACTGAAAAATAAAAGCAAAAATTTGTTACCTAAAGTTTAAAAAAATCTTTGGAAGGGATTAGCAGTATATTAAACAAGAAATAACAGAGCCTCAATGACCTGTGAAACAATAGCAAGGGAGTAGCATGCTGATTAAAATCCCAGATGGAGAAGAAGAGAAAGAATAAAGTGGAAAGATATGTGAAGAAAGAGTGGTAAAAACCCTTCTATATTTAATCACAGATCCAGGAAGTTTAGAAAACTTCAAGCAGAAAAAAAAAAAAAAAATGACAAAAATCATATGTAAGCACATCATAGTCAAACTACTAATAACCAGAGATAAAGAGATTAAGAAAAAAATCTTAAAGCGGGTAGAGGGAAAAAAAAAATACATATCACAAACAAGGAATGTTGGCTGAATTCTTGCCAGAAACAAAGGAAGGTAGAGATTAATGTAATGACACCTTTAATGTTCAGAGAAAAATGATAACCAAAAATAACTATTAGCTAGACTTATTTATCCAATGAAAATGCATTTTAAAATTGAAGATGAAAAAGGGTGTCTGGGTGGCTCAGTCAGTTAAGCATCTTACTCTTGGTTTTGGCTCAGGTCATGATCTCAGGTCAGGAGATCAAGCCCAGCATTAGGCTCCATGCTCAGTGTTGAGTCTCCCTGAGATTCTTTCTTCCCTCCCTGTCTGCCCCTCCCTTCATTCTCTCTCTCTCTCTCTCTCTCAAATAAAGGAATTAATTTTAAAAAATTGAAGATGAAAAGAAATACATTTTCAGGCAAAGAAAGGTTGAACACATTTTTTTTTTTCTGCTCCAAAATATACTAAAGGAAATTATTTAGCCAGAACAAAAACCCAACAAATGAGAATTTATACATTCAGAGAGTAATGAAGAGCACAGCAAATGGTCAATATGTGGATAAATAAAGGAAAAGATAAAAATCTTTTTTTCTGAAACTATTTAGAAGTCAATTGACTAAAGCAAAATCCATAATAATATATATTTGGGGTTTATATCATATGAAGAAGTAAAACATATGATGGTTACAAAAAGGATGGAGGGCATATACATGAAATTATACAGTAGTGAAGTTTTTACAATATGCGCGATGCAATACAATATTAATTTAATATATATTGTGAGAAGTCAAAGACATGTATTTTAATTCCTGGAGTAAATAATAAAACATAAATAAATAAAAGAAGGAGGCGTACATTTTTTTTAAAAGAAATGATTGATATAATGGAATACTAATAGTACTTGATTAAGCCCAAAGAATAACAGAAATAAGTGACATAGAAACAGGGAATAGGAGACTTTAATAGGAAACAAAAAGCAAGATGGTTGGCTTAATCCCAATCATATTAATAGTTACACTAAATGTAAATGGAGTAAAAAAAAAAACTGATTAAAATGGGGAAAAATTTCAAACTTGATTAAAAAAAATGTCCCAAGCATATGCTATTTACGAGAGTCACACTTTATTAAGATACAGAGAAGTTCAAAGTAACAGGATAGGAATAGATCTACTACACAAACTGTAAAGCAAGGAAAATTGGAGTTGCTATATTGATATCACACAAAGTAGATTTCAAAACAAGTAGTATTGCCAGATACCAGAGATAAAGAGGGACATTTTAAATGATAAGAGTCAATTCCTCAGGAAGACAAGATGAACCTAAATGTACATCTTCTTAACAAAGGAATTTAAAATACATTGATAAATCTATAGGGAGAAATGGAACAAAAGTTATATATTTCTACCAAGGGAGAAATAGGACGAAAGCTACCCCTGCAAAGGTGTTAAAACTACATCCTCTACATTTAGGTCCAATATTACTAAAGTTCTCTTTGGTATTCCCTAGAGCAGTTATCACTATTTGCTTTTTACTTCTGGAATTTAAGAACGTTCTTTTATTTTAGCTTTTTTCCTATATCAAGCTTAGTTTTGTCTTTGTTGCTGTAAATAAATGTGAATTTCTAGGTTTTAGAGACAAAAGGGGAATTATGCATACAGTTTCAGACTGCCAGGATGCCAGAACTAAACATCACAGACCAGCACAAACCTCATATGGTGCATTGTGACAGCCATATATGGATGGATCTGTGGTGCAGGGCAGAACTAGAGTCTTCAAGCAGATGACAGTAGGTGAGAAAATGACTACCGTGTAGTTATCATTACCTAGGCTCATGCTGAATACCTGATCTACATCACATACCTCATTGCTGCCATATCCTATAAGGTAAGTATCATTATTCTCGTTTTAGGTTTGAGGAAACTTCCCAAGATCATATAGTTTGTAGGCAGTAGAGATGGGTTAGGGCTAGAGTTAGGGTTAGCTACAAGCCCTGTTTTCCAGACTCTAAAGTCTGTATTTCTATGTCACCAAACCAACTTCTACCAATGATGAGTGCATAATACCTACATCAGCCAAGGAAGATGGAGGAAAAAATAATGCATCTGTGACATACTTTGGAGCACAAGAGATTGGTGAGATAAAGGCAGGTCTAATAATTAAAATGACTGAGGAAGGCAAGGAGAAAAAGCTAGAAAAGGCAGAGGAAGGAAAAAAAGAGCTTAAATATCTTTTCAGAATAAAACCCTGGTCCTCGATTGTAGCTTTGCTCTGCTACCCACTCCCTGGGTTGCCTTAGACAAGACTTTCTCCCTTTTTGAGACTCAATTTCCCCGACCATAAAATGAGGGATGTGGAGAGACAGATCTTAAAGATGGCATCCAGTTCAAAATTGTCATCCTGGCCAGGCTGCCAGTTTCCCCATGCCAGGCACAGTGGCCAGAAATGCACAGCAGGACCTCATCGAATCTGTATCAGCAGGAGAAGCAAGGTGGAGAAAACCACCTCGGGCCAAACTCGTTAACAGTTGTTTCATTAATCACAGTTTGTGTTTCAAATCCAAAGACAATCTGTCCAATTAACATTAAAGCTCTGGCAGCCATGGGGAGACCTTTAGGAAAAGGCAATTTGACACAATTGCTAATAATGCTCCCATTTAGGAAAGTGGTTCCCAAACATAACATTCTCTGATGACAGCTGGAGTCCTGTCCAAAGCAGGAGCACAGGCTTTAAGTGCCTCTACAACCCGACCTCTTCTCTCCACCCAGCCTCACGGTCCTGGATGCCCATCACATGGCAGCCATCTTAGAAGGACCAGTCTTCCAGAACAACCACTGTCATTCACACCTCTGTACCCTGCCCGTTTGAACCCACAGCCCATATGTCTTCCCAATATTTTTGCAGCCTTGTCTATACTTCGTGTTACATTTCCTGTAGCACTTTAGTTCAACAAACAATTCTCAAGGTGTGTTGAGATGAGTTTCTTCAGTCAATTTTTAACTTGGGCATGCTTTATGCTTTTGTTTTCAAGCTGTACATGTACACAGATAGAAACGTTCATATAGTACAAAGGGTTACACCGTGAAACCCAAATCTCCGTTTCTCTCTAACTTCTAGAATCCTGTCTGGATGTGAGCTCAATTACCTTATCTTGTATTTTCTTCAAAGATGCTTATACAATAGTATAAATAAGTGAACTTTTCCTGACACATAAATAGTAATATATTAATCATAAAATTTTACACCTGGCTGAACAGTGTATCTTGGAGACTGTTCCATATCAGTACACATGGAGCTTACCACTGTCTTTATAACCGTGGACACATAAATTGACCTCTCCGAACAACAGTGCCCTTATAGGTGAAGGAGGGTGCCTTACTCTTGGGTGCCTACTCTGGGTGCATACCTACTCCTTGGGTACGTACGTAGCAGTTAGGACAACTGATTTTAATTGTCTGTTAGTACTTTGTTCAATGCTGCCAACCAATAACTGATATTTGTAGAGCTAATGACTGTGAATCTAAGAATTCTGTGGCTGTGTGAGGGTTACTTTTATGTGTCCATTTGACTGGGCTAGAGGAGGCTGAGAGATAGCTGGTAAAACATTATTTCTGGGTGTGTCTGTGATGGTGTTTTGCAAGAGATTAGCATTTGAATTGGTAGACTGAGTAAAGAAGGTCACCTTCAGCAATATAGGTGACATCATCCAATCCCTTGAGGACCTAAGTAGAACTAAAAGAAAGGTAAATTTGTTCTCTTTGCCTGAGCACCCAGCTTCTCCTGCCCTCAAACATCTGTGCTTTTGGTTCTTGGGCTTTTTGATTTGGACTAGGACTTGTACCATGTGCTCCCCTAGTTCTCAGGCCTTTGGGCTAGAAATATATTTCACTGCCAGCTTTCCTAGTCCTCTAGCTTGTAGACAGCAGATCGTAGGACAACTTGCCCCCATAACCATGTGAACCAATTCATATATTAATGTTCACATAAATATCTATATCTGTATCTCTATCAATCTATCTATCCGTCTATCTATTTATCTATCATCTATTACTTGTTGTGTTTCTTTAGAGAAGTCTGACTAATATAGGAAATTACATGAGATCACAGCATCAAGAACAGTACCTGAAAAGTGGAAGGTATGTAACATGATATTCTGCTTCCTTTTCTCTAAAATTCCATAGTAGACACATCTGTGCAATGGAGTACCGAACTTTATGTGTGTGCATGTGTGTGTATGCGTGTGTGTGTCCTATCCCTGCTGTGATCTACTGACACAATGGAGGCACTGAGATGTAGACTGTTTAGAATGAGCTCTGGGAAAAATGATAGTCTGTAAAATTGTCCTCCCCTTACCTACCACTCCCCTAAGGATTTTGTTGAAAGGGAAAAGCACCAGACTTAGGAGCTTTGGTTACCAGTTGTGGTAATTATATCCAGCAATTGTAGGACTTCTCTCAGGATTTTGCCACTCATGTGCATAATGGGAGCAGGGGGATTGTTCCTGGGTTGGATTATCGTGAAGTCTAAATCAGATAATACATGTAAAAGCAAGTTAGAGGTGAAACAGCTTTAATGGTGACATTACTGAGGGGATCCTGCATTTGATCTTGATAAAGTCAATCCTCTACTTTGACATTCTTGTCTAGCTACATTCCCTACTTCTAGCATTTCCCCGAACAGGGACCAGGTAGCAGAAGATTCCAAGCCCACAGTAAAAACAGAGATTCAGGAAGAATTGCAATGTGGTTTTTGTGAATTTCCCATTCATAACAATAGCAATCCCCTTCTGAGGCATGTGGTGAACAGGAGAAGCCTGAGGCAAACAGAGGCAAGAACCTGACAGTCCCAAGAGCCACCAAAAGGTGATTGAAGGTCATAGTGACTCCTTAGTCCTTGAGAGAATCTGAAGCACTGAAAGAAGTCACTGTGCTAGGAGTATTTACTCTTCTTATGGATGATCTCTTACATCCCAGCATAGTTTCTGGCACTGGTGTAGAGATAGCCTATTTCACAGGTGCTGGTTTATTTCAGTGAGAAGTGGGGTGATAGGGAGGGGAGGAAACTGCAACTTTGAAACTGCCTAGGTATGCATGGCTTGCCCAAGACACCCTGAAGGTAGAGTCTGAAGCTAATGGTATGTTTTCTGTCCTTGACAGGAATGCCTCAGGTACTATTGAGGGGTGGTGTCCTCTGGGAGAAACACACATGGTGAAGTGAGGAGGGATCAACCAGGAAGCCTCAAGCATTGCTGTAAACTTTCCCAGAGCCTGGCCTTTTTGGAGGGTTGGACATCCTGTTTCTTACTGGTAATTGCCAGATGCACTCGGCTGCTCGGCAGGCTGAGATGTCAGGTGGTGATGCCTCCCTCACCCTTCCCCTCTCCTCCCCCTGGCTCTCCTTGGGTGCCCTTGCCATCTTTTCTTCAGGCTCTTGCTGGCCGTAGTGGGGTGGCAGACAAAACTGGGGTATTTTGTAGCTCCTTTTCTCTTTTCCCCATGGAATAATTGAAATACAACTAGGGAAGGGGAGTGAAAGGAAATGAAGGGGTCATTAGATACTGGGAGAGGAGGGGACAGCCTTTGAAACAATCTTTTCTGGGTGACACCTGAGCAATCCAAGCCTGCAATTTCCTCCATGAATGTTCAGCCTCTTCACAAGAGTCCCCTAATGACAGTGTGGGCGACGGATGGAGACAGGGCAGTTGAAGCTTAAAATATATGCCAAGGAGATATTAAAAGCAATATAGCCTCCTAGGAGCAGGGAGAATAGGCAGAAGAGAAGAGGAGATGGGATAGAGGTCCTGCCACTTGTCTGTTAAGATGCTGGGATCATCTTTTGTTTTCTTCTATTGTTCTGCACTCTGTCATACTGATTCCTCATAATGCCTTCAGTATCTCTTCACTTTTCTCCACTCCCAAAGTCACCATGCTAGCCTAGACCTTAATTACCTTTCTCCTTGACAATTATAGTAATAGACTCCCTGCCCCCAGGCTCTGCCACTTCCAGTCTACCCTGTAGATGTCACCAGATTGAACTTCCTAAAATATCTCTTTGCACATGTCATTTTCTTGCATAAAAACTTCAACGACTCCCGACTGCAAAGTAAAGGCTAAAAATTTTAGTCCGGAAATCAATGGTGCCAAAACCTTAGACATTCTGTGTTCACTGTGAAGGCTGTGACCAGATCTTATTCATCTTTCTGTCTCCCATTCTTGAGATGTAAGCTCCACGAGGGAAAATAAGATTTATTCTTCACTGCAGACCTATAATAAGCATTTAGATTATAGTTGTTGAATGAATACATTAATTAACTCATTAATAGTGTATGGCATATGGTGGATGCCTATAAGTCTTTGTTGAAGGAAAGGATGAAGAGAGACAGGCAGAGAAGAAGGATGATGCTCTATTAAAATAGGCAAAGACTGTAGATGGACGGCAGCTGCAGTTATGGGCCTCTAGAACCAGAACAGCCCAGGAGAAACTTGACAGAAGGCGTTAGAGATATGGATGAAAAGGGTTTAAGACCACCTGAGGTTCAGATCAGATATTGGGTGTGGAAGGCCAGGAGGGAGACTGATTAAGCTGAGAAGCCAAAAGGGGGCACTGTTTGGGAAGACAGGCAGCTATGGAAGCAAGTCCCAAGTCCCAAGTTGCAGGGGTGGGGAGGTGGGGAGGTGGGTGGGGAGGCTTGGGAGTCCAGTTAAGAGGTCTCACTTACGTGTGGAGCATAAGGAAAAACATGGAGGACATTGTGAGAAGGAAAGGAAGGGTGAATTGGGGGAAATGGGAGGGGGAGATGAACCATGAGAGACTGTGGACTCTGAGCAACAAACTGAAGGTTTTGGAGGGGAGAGGGTGGGGGATTGGGCGAGCCTGGTGGTGCGTATTGAGGAGGGCACATATTGCATGGAGCACTGGGTGTGGTACATGAACAATGAATCTTGTAACACTGAAAAAAATAAAAGTATTTGGGGGGGAAAAAAAAAAAAGAGGACCAGAAGTGATGAGCCAGTTGGGTGAGAAGCCAGGGACTCAGAGAGTTTGCACATCAGTCAGGACGTGCTGAGTAAGTTTTAATAGCCATTATGAGTAACTTTATATGGGTAGTGCTTCAATGGATATCATGAATGTTTGAGATTTGGATGACAGCTGAAGGCCATTTGTCAGAAAAATAAATAAGCCCATATGATTTTGCACACAATTGAATGGAGAAATTTCCCTGAAGCCAATCCTCAGGTTAAGAAAACCTGTGTCTGTGTAGTCAGAAAACCTCACATTTGCATTGTATCACCTATTAACTTGAAGTTTTTATCATCTTTTAATACATTGAATCCTTGCAAGTCTCTGAAATTGGTAATAAATTATTCCTATTTTGAGGACTATGCCTTGCCCAACTAAGAAGTAAGTGGTAATATATTTAGGGTAGAAATCAGGTATTTTGGTTTCAGGTTGAGTGTTTTTGCCCCCCTCTATCAAATATTCACTGATACAAGCTGTGTCAACATTTCTGGAGGAATTAGAAATACTAATTGAGTACCTGCTATGTGTCAGGCACTGTGCTAGGCACTTAGGATATATCAGGGAACAAAGACCAACCCTCCTGCTCCTGTGGGTCTCTAGACCCAAAAGGAGGTGAGTACCTTTCCAGCCTAAAGCCTGGATCAGAGCATGTTCTGGTCATGAAGTATTGATTTCAGTGCTCGATGCTTAATGAAAAACCTTAATTCAGTAGGTATCATCCTTGGTAGTAGTTGTTGTCAAAGATAAATTTGTTTATTTTTGTTGTCAAAGATAAATTTCATGTCCACGAACACTGAACATCCCACATCTTTCATCACTAATTATGTACTCCATTAATTTTTATTTTGTCCCTTTTTTTTGTTCTTCAATTTTAAAATTTTAAATCTGAAAGTCTCTCTGTTTTCCATCTCACCAAAGGAAATAAGGCCCCAATACAACATTGTCGTTCAGAAGAAGACAAATACAAACCAGACTGAGTGCTGAGAAACTCAGTGCCTTTCTACCATACTGGCTCTGTCATTTGTGGTGTTCTTGTCTTTTCCTTGCACCTCAGTTTCCTCACCTGTAAAGCAAGTCTGTCTACTCCCATGCTCCTTCTCTGTCATAATGTGCTAAGAGGCTCTAGATGCCTGAGAGCGTTGAGCCTGAGAGAAAACCTTTATAATTGCAAGGTGGTGAGATATAGATGATAAGAGAAAATCCGCCCCCGCAATTAGTAGCTGCCTTCTTGGCTCTAGGAATCAAATAGTTCCTAGCTGAGTGGGATGGAGGAGGCAGAGAAGTTCAGAGGCAAGATGAAAGCTTGTTTTTTTCAGCAGAAAAGGAGAACAAATCAGGGCAGCAGTGGTGAATGTAGATGTCAGGCTGTAGTTCCTTCTGAAAAGGTCAGTGTCCTGCCAAGCCAGGGCTGCAACATGGGGCCCTTTTAAAAAGCAGTCAGAGAGCCTCCCACCAGACTCGGAAGTGTGGGGCAGACTCAGGTTTGTCAGAGCAAACCTGGTCTGTGGGAGCAGAAAGGGGCCTGACTACATTGGTGCAATCCCCCTCTTCTACTTTGCAGGTAGGGACACTGAGGTCCAGAGGGTGTGGTTGGGAGAGGGGACATGTCCATAGGCAGAGCTATGCCTAGAGCCCAGGAACTTCCCATTTTTGTCTAAATCAAAACAAACTCTTTCTTTGTTTTGCTTATTGCCACCTACAATAAAATCATTATTTTTCTCCCATCTGCTACTTGCTTAGCGTCTTGGAATAAATAAAATGTGGTAATAACAGTTATCCCTTCTTGACAGCATGGAACCTGACACTTAAAAATTGAAGGTGTGACTCATTAAACCTCTAGGTATGTTTTTAAGAGTTATTTTGTAAATGATTAAGTGTTTATAATGAGAGTTGACAAAATTATATCTTTGGTTTGAATTTTCAATTTAAATGCACTCTCCTCCATTCAATTTCTATCTCATTCTCCATCTGGTCCAAATTATCTCTCAATGAGAATTAAAAGCTTTCTCCCTGTTTTTACCTAAAACATCACACTGGATTCTCACACTCCCGCAACCCTATTCATGCTTGACCCTTCTGAACTGATTTATACTCCAGGACCCTCAACCCTTGCCAAGCCCCCAAACCCCCAACTCTACTGTGGTTATTGGTTAAAGCAATCCAGACAGGCCAACTTGCCTTTGTGCCTTGAGAACAAAGCAACCCTGGAAAAATTATTCAACTTCTCTGTGCCCAGTATGATCTTCTGGAAAATGAATAATTCTTAACTGTCAGGTTATTGTAGAGCTAAGTAAAAATAATACCTACTATCCCTCCAACACCTGGTCTGTGCCAAAGCAAGCATTTTATACATCTTAATTAACTCACTTGACCCAATTGTTCTTATCACTACCTCCATTTTATAGCTGAGAAAAAAGGGTCAGAGAAATCCCAGGATTGGCAGGTGGCTGAGAAATTGAATAACCAACCAGTTCTGTCTAACTTGAAGAACCATGCCCCTTTCTAGCATACCACATGGATTAATCTATACCATCAGTTCTCAACCTGGGCAATTTTGCCCTCCAGAGGGCATTTGGCAATGTCTGGAGACAATTTTGGTTGTCGCAACTGGGGAGAGGCACTACTGGCATCTAGTGGGTAGAGCCTAGGATGCTGCTAAGCATTCTACAATGCACAGGGCAGTGTCCCACAAGGCATTACCTAGACCAAAATATCAATAGTGCCATGATCAAGAAACCCTGCTGTGTTGTATTCCATTGTATTAAATTACTATAATTCATTCTGCTAAATGGACATAATATGGTACATGCAAAGGGTCAAGACTATGGTAAACATTCAGTAAATAATGGCTATCATTCTTATTGTTGTTACTTCTAGACCTACTTCACATCTTACCTCTTCTCTTTTCAGGTTATTCCTGATACCTGCTAGATGGAAGTAGCATTTCCTTCATCTCTTTCAATAACCCTTTATTTTCTTTAATATTTGATACTTATGTATTGTAGCTATTTATACACGTTCCTTATTCTCTTTGACAAGTTGCCAGTTTCCCAAGGAAAGAAGTTGTGTATCTTTTCTATCTCCCCACATATTTAGTACAGTGCCAGCCCATTCTCATTGAATTTGAGAAACTGAACAATTTCCTAATGAAACATAGGCAGAAAATAAGTGCCTATTTGATAGCTGAGGAAACAGGCTCAGAATGCCCAAGTTATTCAAGGCCACTGACTTATACATGATGGAACTTGAACTAGATTCCATCTCAGAGTCCAGCATTATCTTGTTTAGCGGCTATTTATATAATCAACTACAAACCACCAGAATTGTAGTTCATTCTTTTGAAGAGACATGTCTAAGAGAACCTTTGGAATCAACAAGCAAAACTGATAGGGAAATTGTTTCCAATATGCAACTGATCTGGAGATGTCTACTGTGGGGTCCACAAAATACAGCTATAGGAAAAGATTACCACAAAGTCCAAACCGCTGCAGAAAACTTATGGCAGGAACTCCAGGCATCTGGATATGAGGCCCGAATGTGAATTAGCTAGCTGTGCAGTACTGGAAAAACTATGGTTCCTCTTTGCTCCTCTCTTTCCTCATCTGTCAAATAGGGACATAATGCCCATCTTAGCTAGCAGGTAAGATGTCAGGCACAGTCAATCCACATTATTTACAATAATTATGTTCTACAAAATCGCCGCAAACACTGAATTAGTGAATACTGAACTATTGCTCCTAAGGGAAATTGGGTTGGGTTGCTATAAGGCTCTGATCACATTTTCATCAACTGATCAATACAGAAACTTGGTTTATGTGTGTTTCTTTTAAAGGCACCTTATTTAATATATATTGTCGATTCATAAACATTGAACTCACAGCCAACAGCACTGTAACTCATGCCTGAATGAAGTTTATCTAACGTACTTATTTTTTCTGTAAGGCATAGCTTGGAACACTTGGGCAGCATTTCAGTCCTATGCTTGGGTGTTATTTCAAACCAACAAAAAGCCCAAAAATGTGACAAACATGGCACCAAATGTACCACAAAACAGACACTTGTCTATAGGACTAGAGCTGAAACCAAGAAGGTGGAGCATCAGCTTGTCAACCTCAGCTGGGAACATGCATGTCATAGTAACAGTTTCATCACTCTGCACATATCTGTGAATGACCAATGAAAGCACATGAGTATTAGTTTCGGGTCACAGATAAATTTTAGCAAGCAGGAGAATTTTGAAAGTACAGAATTCACGAATCATGAGAATCAACTGTGTGTGAGTTTTAAGGATTTGGGTGTTAGAAAGAAAATGATGACAGGTAATTCACAAGGGAAGACAACAAAAATGGCTAGTGAACATATGGAGAGATGTTCAACATCACTACTCATCAAGAAAATGAGTCTTAAGACCACAATGCAATACCATTACACATCTACCAAAATGGCCAAAATATAACAGACTAATGATTCTAAATGTTGTCAAAGTTGTGGAGCAGTGGGCACTCTGGGTACCACTGATGCACATGTGCAATCAGTACAGCCATTTTGGAAACCTCTATTACAGAATATCTGGAAGTTGAACATAGGCTAACGTTATGGCCCAAGAATTCCACGCACAGATATGTACTCAACAGAAATGTATATACATGTTTACCAAGTTCCATGTGTGTGAAGCAGTCATCTCTGATCACCTATGCATAGTCAGAAACTAGATGTCCATCTACTAGAATTTAAAAACAACCATGAAATATGATATAAGGGCAAGAATGGAAAGGCTGCAGCCATAGTCAACATGGATTACTTTCATAAGCATAATTTTAAACCAAAGAAGACAGATATCTATGAGAGTGTATGCTATGTAAGTCCATTTACATAAAGTTCAAAACCAGACAACACTGGTCTATAGTGTTAGAACTGAGGTGAGTGTTTACTCTTGGGGCAACAGTGACTGAAGTGGGCATTGGGTTACTTCAAGGGGGCCAACGGCCCTCTGTTACCTGATCTAGGTGTTCCACAGCATCCTCACTATTAAACATTTATTGAGCTGCATGCTTATGAGCTGTGCATTTTTCTATATGTACTTTATACTTCAATAAAATTTTTAAAATATTGTTAAGTAGAGGTAGAGAGAAAACACTTTGAAACCAAATACGTGTCAAGCATCTTACTCTGTGTCTCATTTAATCCTTGTAACAATCCCATGTGTTTTCATAGCCTGTGTAATAATAAAAAATCATGGATAACACTTATTCTTAAAGTTAGAAAATCACCAGATTCCATCCCAGGTCTAGGGGAAAGTATGGACATCAGTCATTTAAATAGATGATTTTACATTAACCAAGTTTGACATATGTTGATTGGGTATGTATATGGAGAAGTGAGATTTAATGTGATGTCTAAGATATAATATGAACTTAAAAACTGATATTTCTTTTTTTTTTTTAATTTTTAGGTGCAGTTGCCTCCATGTTATAGATGAGGACTGAGGAGGAGAGAGAGAAAATGACTTACCTAAGATTATAGCCCGAAACAAATATTTTACATGAGTTATGTCACTTTATGCTAATAACCATTCAGGGGAGTACATTCCGTTATGTTCACCTTACCCAGAAGCAAACCGCAGCTTGAGGAACTTACGTAACTTGCCCAGAGATATTTAGCCAAGAAATGGTGGAGCCAGGTCAATCTAATTCATGGAGCTATGATCCATTCAATTCTTAAACTTCTGCCATAGATTAGGAAAGGTAGAAGAAAGGCAAATACAGGAGCACAGAAGACAGACTTCATTATTTTTACATTTTGTATGCTTGGTCTTTACTATATAGTCTACTTGCTTACTCAGCATCTTCCCCTTTGAGCAATTACGGCAGGCTGCACACTTTCTCACTTCCATTTTTAAATAGAATGTTGGGGAGGAAGAGGAGTAATGGGATGCTTGCTTGATATGCTCTGTGCCAAGATAGTTGTAATTTGTGCCATTTGGTCTCACAAATAACATACCTCCTTTGGGGTGCTGTCATCATCAACTGGGGGAAATCTGAAAAGGCAGCCCCACCGTGGATTTGGGGAAATCCTTTAGTCTTTTTGGAAGGTAGCTCTTAGAAAGTCCCTGTTTGAAACAGAGCTTCCTCTTGTCCATCTTTTTCTTAGCTAAGTAATATATCTGGGAGTTGAGATGGTGGCTGGAATCTATTTTGCAATGTCCAGTATCATGAGCATTGTTTTATCATTATTGTCAAAAAGCAAGAATGTTTCTGTCTCAGGCTAAAGTGAGGAGGGTAATTTCCTTTCTGCTCATAGAGTAATCTTCAATTTTGCTGCCTACCTCTTTTTCTAGTCCACTGTCATTGGTTAAAAACCAGGTCCATGCTTTATCAGTGGGCAGGGTCTTCATCCTCTAAAGAAAAGAAGCAGGCACTGACCTACATTTTTTTACCTCCTGTACCTATGTGTCATGAATTCCTACCAGCCTATGCTCATCTATTTGGAAGGACCAGGACTTCCTCCTGGTGGGAGGCCACAAAATCTCTACACTGTTGTTGGTGGTATGTTTCAGAACTTTGGACACAGGCTGCACAGTTTAGGCCATCTCAACACTAGAGACTACAGGAAAATGTATCCTCTCTCCTTCCTCTTTTCCTATGGCACTGGTGAATGTCATTTTAACTTAATTTTTGTGACATTGCAAAAGTAAGATCCTGACCTTGAATAAACAATCAAAGGGGGGGAGGAGGTAGACACTCTTGTTTAAGACTACTGATTAAGCTAATGTCTCTCGTCCAACTTTCACTAAGAAAGTTGTAAATGGTTTTTAGCTTGCTTAGTGCTCATGTGCATATAATCCCCTTGTCAGACAACCCTCTGTCATATGTCCATATTTTACCATCCTCATAGTCATCTCATTTTCACCATAATTACCTTTATTCTCAACATGGAAAGTCCTTGACCACTATTGACAAAAAGCCTTGATCACCATTGACTGATATCTTACCATGGTGGCAGCATTATGCTTGATACATTGAATGGTTCCCAAAGGCACAGAGAAGCTTGACATAGTCCAGTCTCCACCCTGCCCTCCTCCTGGGGGATCTTTCACAATGCACACCTGACCATGTTTACTTACAGTTCTGGAACGAAACAAGAGATGACAAAATGCTCTCAGTGCTTATGCAACCCCTCCTTCCCAGGGAGGTTCTAAACAGATCGAGGTGCTGAGCATTCAGCTAGGGAAGTGGAAAACCAACCAGACTTGGTGTTGGAAAAACCAACTGCAGACATTTTTCTAACATTCTGGCTTTGATCAAATATTGCAGTTTTGCTCCAAGCAATTTTGCTCCTGATCATTTAACTCACATGTGGTGGTGAAAGGTACATTAATCGATCATGTTTTAAATTCATTGACATTCAGCCCAAACATTCTGGCCTTGTAAGAACAGTCCAATTTCCCAATGCCTGCAGGCAGTTGCTAAGCTGTTGCCCTGTGCTTCAGAGAGAGGAAAACTCTCCCTTTGTGGAAAAGACAGAAATTCCTAAATCAAGAGGATGGGGAGGAGAAGGAGGAAGAGGAGGAGAAGAAGGAGGAGGGGAAGAGGGAAGAGGGGGGAGGAGAAAAGAGGGGCAGGAGGAAGGGGAGGCAGAATGCTTCAAAATTCCTTCTGTGCCCTTGCTCAGCTTTTCCCTTCCAAAATTAGAGAGAAAGGCACCTGGCTCAGGGGTGAGGGGATAAATGGAACCAGGGCAAGCTTTTATTTTTTATTTTTTTTCCAATTACTTTTATTTTATTTTTTCAGTGTTCCAAGATTCATTGCTCATGTACCACACCCAGGGCTCCATGCAATACGTGCCCTCCTCAATACCCACCACCAGGCAAGCTTTTAATTAAGAGGCAGGGTGGCACAAAGAATAGAACACTAGTTTAGAACCAGACTGAAATTGCCACTAATCCATGTGTCACTTTGGGCAAATTTCCTCACTTTTAGGCTTCTCAGTTTTCTCAGCTACAAAATGGGGATAACGTCTTGATCTTTCAAAGGATGCTTTATGAATTATAGGAAATGTACCTAATATAGGTGCTAGCGCATTGCTTTACTTTCAGTAAAAGATAACTACTAGTATTCTTTAATTCTAGAAAATGAATAGATTCAAAGATCAAAAGATAAAGAGGACACACACCTAGTTCCCTAGATGCTCACTGTAGAGTAAATGAGATGTGAGGTTACCTGGTTACTATAACAAGGCAGAACAATTATAAATCCATGTTTGATTACAGCATCATAATTATTCCTGTCCTCTAAGTAGAAAGCTTGAGGTCATCTCAACTCTTTTCCATCTCTCTATCCCCAATCTGATATTTACTGAGTCCTATATTTGTACTGGTAAAATGTTTCTCAAATCAAACATTTTATTCCTCTCCGTTCTTCCTGCTTTTGTCGTAATTCTGGACCTACTTCTCTCTACCCCAGGCTGCTGCAGTTCTTCTGGACTAATTTCCTCTAATCTTACTCTAATTTGTTTTCTGAGTAAGTTATCTTTTTAAAATAGCTCAAATTCTAATGCATATTCGATTGTCCCATATCATCTACTAAACAGAGTTTTACTGTTTGTCTTAGTAATCAGGATTATCAACATTTTGGTTCCAACCTTTTACTGGTGGTTTTCAAGCAGGGCTAATTTTGCTCCCCAGGCGACAGTTTTGGTTGTCACAAATTGGAAGGAGGTATGCTACTGGTATTCCGTGAGTAGAGGTCAAGAATGCTTTTGACATCCTATAAGGCACAGGACAATCACCCACAACACAGAATCATCTGGCCCCAATGTCAATAATGGCAAGATGGAGAAAACTTGTTTTGTGTCTGAGGTGATCAGAGCCAGGCTGGAAATAGAAAAACTAAGTGTTAAGTTGCTATTGCTGGTTAAAAGATGATAAACTGGGAAGAAGCAAGATGGACTGTGGGCCTAGTGGACAGGTTCAGCAATGAGCTTCTTTGACAAGATCTTCTTTGACAATACCTTCTTTGACAAGATTTGCTCCATGGCAGGAAATGGGCATGGATGACAAAGGAATTGGGCTGCACTGGGCAGCTGGGTCTTGGAATGAGCTTCCAAAGAATATCGGGGCAGTCTGCATGGAGGTTGTTGGGTTTGGGAAAAAAGGGGAGTGTTGCATTTTCTGTGGGGCATCTCCACTTCCCTTTTCTGTTAAGAAAGTACATGAGGTAAACAGGTGAATCATCTTTCCCTGAGGTAGGGACAGAGATTTGTGATAAGTAAATACAAAAATGCATAAGATCATTTCTGGAACTGCAAATTTATAACATCAAAATATAAGATCAAATTAATTCAAGTAACAGAAATTCAATAATAACAACGATGACAATACTAACAATTATGATGGTGGTTTGGATTAATATATCATCTTTAACCTGAAGAGTTGGATGAAATAAAGGAGTCTGAATTAAGTTTATATAGTGACATAAGAAACCGTGTGACAAAACCTTTAGTGATGCTATTTTCAGATAAAATATCAATTTCTAAAGTTCCAGATGCAAGGCAGTAGAAAGTTTTTTTCTTTTTTTCAATAAGCCACTGAATGTGAGTTAATTTGAAAGGAAAATTTAATAAGATTTATGCAATGAAGGCACCTACAGGGCCACAGACACATACCTTCCCAGTATGTGAATAAGCAGAGTTAAATTTCTTAGGTTGCTGCGGCTGATCTGTGCTTGCATTAGGACCTCTGTGAGGTGACATGCATAATTAATCACTAATATTATTATTAATATCTCTTAATATAGAAGATGGATCATTGTGTATCTAAATTGCACCCTGCCTCAGATGTTACCTAATTAAAAAACTGAGACCAACCGTCAGAGAGAAATATTAATGGTATGCAATTTAGTTTAAAACTCAGTCCATAAAGAGATCTCAAAAATAATTGTATGTTTTGCCATGAGGAATCTACCTGTTATGCAAAGAGCGTTTCAGGACCAACTCCCTTACTCTTCAGATCAAATAAATGTCTGTTCTATATTAACACGCTTATTTGATCTCAGGTTGCCAATAAGACCATTAGAGAGAACATTCAGCTTTGGAGACTGGAGGGAACAGTAAAGACACCACTATAAATTACAGGGTAAAATGAGTTTATTTTTAACCTCATGGAGGATTGGACTTTAATGAGACACTACTTTAGGTCTGAAATAGAAGGTTTGCAGCAAGAAAAAAGGGAAGTTTGATGTGATTACTATCCCAATCTTGGTTTTGCAAGATGCTTTTTAAATGATGGTAGCTTACATTTGGGTATTACTGAGCAGTTTATATGTGGGGCACCTAGACATGGGTTATTTCGTTTGACGCTCACTGCAACCCCACCAACAGGCAGGACAGAATTTACCACTCCCATTTTACAGATTAAGCAACAAATCATTCAGAAAGACAAGTGACTTCCTCAAAGTCACACAGTAAAATATCCTATCCCTACCCAGCCTTATCTAAAGTAGGATTTTTTTTTTCCTTTTGTACTAGAAGCCTACTTCACTCACCTCTAAACTTGGTATTTTAAAATAATATGTGTAAAAGTCATTGTTCATTAGGAAAGTACTGAATGGTATATACGCTGTTTCTGAATCTAGGCTCTCAATTGCTCCTCACAACAACCCTCCAAGCTAAGTTTTATTAACTCTAATCTAAAGATGAAGACATTGAGGCTCAAAAAAGCTTAAGGGATTTGCCCAAGGTCACCATTTTGGGGGCATGGCTGAAACTCAAGCCCATGTGTTCTGAACCCAAATTCTATGTAAAGTTCAATTATTCTGAAATGCAGCTGAACTCTCAGGGGACATGATTCCTCGGACTATTTGATTTTCAGTAAGACACTTGGAACTCTAATGTCTTTAATGAACCAGAGAGATGAATCTGTTATCTAGAAATTTCAGGTTCTGCCAGGGATAGAGAAGAACTTCATTTTTACCTAGGCTGCCTTTCCAAGTGTCCTAAACCCTAGTGTGTAAGCTTAGGACATCCTCATGGAAAAACTGACAAATGTGATTCCATTGTCCAAATGAGGAAAAGAAAAAAAAAAGTAAACGTGCAAAACAAATGTCCAGTAGACCTTTTTTTTTTTTTTTTTTTTCTGGGAGAGTGGAGCAGGGAGAGGCTATAAAGAAGTCATTTATCATTTTAAAGGTGGCTGTGTCCCTTTAAATGCAATCTGTAATGACTTATGACTCCAGCGACCCTTTTTGATTACTGCCTGTTGCCATTCATTATCACCATGGAAACAGCACTGTTGCCAGCTGTGTGCTTGGTGGTAGGGTGGAGGCGGTGCTGTTGACTAGGGACAAGAGGCTAGTACATGTGAGACTCCGGATTTATGGAAGTTTTTTGTTTTTTGGTTTTTGCAAGAGAACAGAAACTGGGGACATGGCTCCCTCCTTCCCACAGCAAGCCCCTAGGTGGAGTGTAATCCAGAGGGGAACACCAGAGCAGATGGTCTCAGTGTCCTCGTCTCTCTCTGGAAAGAAAATTAGATGAGATCAGAAACACTCCAGTCTGGATGATAATCCACCAGGCAGCAGAAGGCACGAGGAAGGGGCAAACTGTGTGCAAATTTCATTAACACAATTTCGCATGGAGATTCTTCAAGCCTGTGAGCCAATCTTCTCAGCTGCCTCATTCCTAAGCCCCTAGCGTATTTCATCTCCAAGAGTGACTGCAAAATCCATCTAGTTTCCCCATACCTGACTCAGTCTTAATTTCATTCCTATCTTCCTTCTCATTTGGTTTTCTGTCCCTCTCTTCACTCCTTATATATGCCCCTTAGCCCTTTTTGCCTGCCTGCTTTCTCTCATCTCCCTTCATAGCTAATGAATGATCCTAGCAAGATAGACCAGGAAGGGGAGGTGACATAATCTATTATGTCAACCCCTTCCTGTTATAGACAAGAAAACTGATCTCCAAAGTGGTTTCAGTAATTCCCCAAAGATATAAGAGATCTCTTGGCAGACTCAGTACTAAAACCCAGGTCTCTAAATTCCCAGCCCAGTGCTTCCTTTTAGCACATGGCATTGCTCTATCTTATTTCCCCTTTGCTTCGTAGGCTAATTCTCTGCCATATGAAGTATAGTCAAATCTCAACTCTCTAGGCCAATTATTATTTAGTGAAGAGTAATTCTTGCTTTCATGGTGTATTTCTCTCTGCAGTATTTGGTTTGCTCCAGAGATAGTAAAGGGTTCATTCTCATGAGATACTCAAATGGAAGGGGAGCAGAGCCAAGATGGCTTAGTCATCTTTCTACTTTATTTAGAGTGAGCATTAAAGTCCCAGGACATGGAAGGGCTCAAAATGGGTATATAAAAAAGGGATAGAAAAATCAGAATATGATTACTCTGCACTGTTGAACTCTGCTTGGGCTCCAGGCTGCTGGGGGAATGAGAAACACCATCTCTAAGTTTGCTGCAAAAATGTTTCACACAAACATTATTTGGTTAGCAGAGGGATTTTTTACACACAAGATGGCATTCAACTTCCAAGAACTCTGGAGAATGCCTACAACTGATGTCTGGTGTTAAGCTGGAGGCAGGATGGTAAAGTAAAAGTGCACAGAACTTGAGAGACTGTTGATCGGGACCGCAGTCCTGACTCTGCCGCTGAGCTCACAACAAAGCCATGATTAAGCCCCTTCCTTCCCTGGACCTCTGTGTCTTTGTGATGTCAGGTATGGGCCAAGGTTATCCCCAGAAGACCTTTTCCAACTTCAGCCTAATTGTAATGATAATAGCAGAAGCCAGGAATTGTTACTCTTTATTTAGCCCTACTGTGTACCTCAGGACTTTGCAAGCATCATTATCTCATGAATGCTTACAGTCTCTCACAGAGGTAGGTAGTCTTTCAAAATTAGAAATAAGGAAAGGGGTTCAAAGAGATTAAGGAATCTGCCTAGGGTAATTACATACTCATTTAAACAGGAGAGCTAGGACTCACACCCAGGTCTGTAAGGCCAACACCACGTCACCAAATGACAATGTCTTTCAACATTTTATGATTTTGGTATTCCGATGTCTTCAAAGACACATATTAATTTATTCAATGAGTATTTACTAAATGCCTAATAGATGTAATTTTTTTCTTTGTAATATTTTTATTTTAGACTTACACAAAGCAATGAACACTTTTACCACCTCTCTTGAAGGTAACTTGTCTCTCCTGATGGTACTTTGTTTGATATTAATATAGCCACTCAGCTTTTGTTTGATTAGCATGGCATGCTTCTTCATCCTTTTACTTGTAACCTATTTGAGTCTTTATACTTAAAACCTGTTTCTTGTCGATAGTATATGTTTGGGTTTTGTTATTTTATCTATTCTGACAATCTCTGCCTTTTAAATGGAATAGTGATGTGACTTACATTTAATGTAATCGTTAATATGATTTAGTTTAAGGCTATTACTAGCTATTTGCTTGATATTTGTCCTATCTTTTCTTTGTCCCGCTTTTTCTCTTTTCTGAATTGCTTTGGGTTGAGCAGTTTTCATGATTTCATCTTTTTTTTTTTTTTCATGACTTCATCTTATCTCTTGTTAGATGATTATGTAAGTTTCTTTGCTGTGTTATTTTAATGGTTGCTTTAGAGGTTATACTATAAATTATCAGAATTTACCTTCAAATGACATTATACTGATTCATGCATACAAGAACCTTAAAAAGTATGTTTTCATTTCTCTTTGCTGAACTTCATTCTTTTTTTTCCTCATACATTTTACTTCTACTTATGCCATCAGCCCCAAAATATATATATTTTTTGCTTTAAATGGCCAATTATCTTTTAAAAAAAATTAAAACTTAATTTTTTTCAGTGCAGTGTTAGGTTCAGGGCGAAACTGAGAGGAAGGGATTATATGCAACCTTTTAAGGAGCTGGGGATTACAGCAATGAACAAAAGACAAATTCTCTGTCCTCCTGAAGCTCACAGACTATTTTATGTATTAGATAAATACACACCCAACTTTAGATAGAGGTCAGTGCTCTGAAAAAAATGAATAAGGTGGTGAGGTAAAGCCAGTTTAAGTGCCTTCCCTGAGTGGGTGACATATAGGCTGACACCTGAACCCTAAGAATGAAACAGCTTTTTAATGAACTGAGAGAGAAAGATGTCAGGTAGGGAAGAACAAAGAGAGAGTCCTGGGAGGGAAAACAAGTTTAGTATATTTGAGAAAGAGCAAGTAGATCAGGAGACAAGGGTGGGGGGGGGATGTCCTAGGGGGCAAAGAAGGTGGAGGGTGATTTGCTCAGAAGGTTAGAGAGGAGCCAGATGAGTATAGCCTTAAAGGTGTTGTGATGTCACAGGGCTCCATTTTAGGTGCGAGGAAACATAAAAACAAAAAACAGACAAACAAAAAACCCCAAACTATACATATACAACCAAGATGTATGTATATGCATATACACTCTCTGGAGGATAAACATGAAGTACTTTTAGTTCTTCCTATAACTATCCCAACTATATTCTCCAGAAATCTCATTAACAACATCTTGGTCTTATCCCTTTACTTCTGAGCCACTTTAAGATATTAGAATACTAACTATTTATTTATTTCTCAGTCCCAGATGCTTTAGCGTTAATGTCAAACTCTCCTTATGATTTTCATCTTCTCACCTCCCCACTACAGACTAGACCTATCCAAGTTTCTAGTGTAGGAGCCAGCAAAGTTTTTCTGTAAAGGGACAAAAAGTAAATATTTTAGGCTTTGTAGGCCATATGTTCCCTGTCGCAACTACTCAACTCTGCAGTTATAGTGTGAAAGCAACCATAGACAATACATAAATGAATGAGTGTGGCTGTATTCCAATAATACTTTATTTATACTCACTGAAATTTGAATTTCATATAATTTTCACATGTCTTGAAATGTTCTTCTTCTTCTTTTTTCCTAACCTGGCTTATAGGCCAAATGGAAACAGGATTTGGCCCACAAGCCATAGTTTTCAGATGACTGCTCAGGGGATTTGTAATTAGAGAATGTGTATGGGGTATATTGTCCACTTTTGACACAATTTATCCCTCCTGTGTTTTTATGTCTCCTCTCTGCTGAGCTGAAAAAGGGGAGACAGAAGCCTTTAAATGCCAACCCATGGTCAGTTTACTGTAGTCTCATTGTTGGATGCCACTGATCCTTAAGCTAACGTTGAATGGGAGTAGCAGAAACTATCAATGTCCATCCATGTCCCCTCAGTCCATATATCTTTCATGTAAGTTGGCTGACTTTTGACTGCCAACCTCTATATTCCTTTGCCTGAGGGCCTTCTCTGGCTGCTGGAGCTTATTCTTCCTAGGCAGTAGTAGGTTGGAAGTGGTTGGGAATTAATATTCCTCTAGAGCAGCCCTCAAACATTCTGCAAGCAATGATTGATAGGAGGGGGTGGATAAAACCCCCAGCTCCCTCTCCTTATGGATAATCCCTAGGAGTGTGTTCCATACTGACCCCAATAGGATTTAGCGACAATTATCCTCAGTGGTAACTTGCTTCATAGCTCATTGTTTATTGATTGTCTTCCTAACCCCATTTTACATCCTTACACCCTTACAGATGTTTTTCTTTTTAAGATCACCTCTCTAAAATACAAATCAAAACCACAGTGAGATACCACCTCACACCAGTCAGAATGGCTAAAATTAGCAGGTCAGGAAACGACAGATGTTGGCGAGGATGCGGAGAAAGGGGAACCCTCCTACACTGTTGGTGGGAATGCAAGCTGGTACAGCCACTCTGGAAAACAGTATGGAGGTTCCTCAAAAGTTGAAAATAGAGCTACCCTTCAACCCAGCAATCGCACTACTAGGTATTTACCCTAAAGATACAAATGTAGTGATCCAAAGGGGCACGTGTACCCGAATGTTTATAGCAGCAATGTCCACAATAGCCAAACTATGGAAAGAGCCTAGATGTCCACCAACAGATGAATGGATCAAGAAGATGTGGTA
>CM052892.1:13950261-13974460 GCA_028534135.1 Potos flavus | reverse complement strand
AGGGTTTTGAAGGGGAGGAGGGTGGGGGGATGGGCGAGCCTGGTGGTGGGTATTGAGGAGGGCACGTATTGCATGGAGCACTGGGTGTGGTACATAAACAATGAATCTTGTAACACTGAAAAAATAAAAGTATTCGGGGAAAAAAAAAAGACCTAAATACTCCAAAATGTCAGATTCACAGACTCTTAATAATAATACCTGACATTTCCTGATTATTAATTCTTCTGCTAAGCACTGTACATGCATCCCAGAATCCTTGCAACTGTCCTCAGAGAGTGGTGCTATAATTCTACTTACAGACAGGAACTAGGGGTTATAAAAGAGTTTCTGATTCAAGAATGCAAAGCTAGTCAGTGGCAGAAATCGGATTCAAATGCAAGTCTGTCTGAATCAAGAATATATGACCTTAGGCAATCTCTACACTGTCTTCCTTTTGCAGAGCAGTTGGAGAGTGAGTTCAAGAGGTAAGGAGGAGGCCATGAATGTAGCACGTGTCCACTGGTCCTCCTAGAGATAGGCTGATAAAGGAAAGATAGATACTGAGTGGTTAATAGAGAGTAACTGTAGGTCAGATGATTTTCTAAAGGATATGTGAGACCTGAGCATGTTTATAGCACTAGGGAAAGATTCTAAAAGGAAAGGGATAAGTATAAAGAGAAAGGGTATCATTGACTGATGACCTCAAGGCTGGGGAAGAGAGGAAGGGTTCAAAGCCACAGGTGGTTGTACTTGCTCTTGACTCTCAGTTTTTTCAACTGGAAAAATATGGACAATAAGCCCACCATTTAAAGAGAGTTGTATTAAGGAGGGCACATGATGTGATGAGCACTAGGTGTTATATGAAACTGATAAATTATTGAATACCACATCTGAAACTAATGATGTACTATATGTTGGCTAGTTGAGTTTAAATAAAAAAAATAAACAGAGTTGTATAGATTAAATGAAATAAAGCCTCGGGAGCACTTTGTAAACTGTTAATTATCTTACTAATTATTGGTTTGTTATCTTTAAAAGGATATCCAGAGGAGATGGATTGGTTGTTAAGGGGCCACAAAGAGGCTGGAAGATACCTCTTCATGTGTGTGACTAAGTTCTCAAAGCTGCACTTGGCAAGAGATAAATGGAGAATGAAGGGATCTTAAATCATAAAAACTATGTTTCTTGAGAAACTAAGTGGAGTTGCATTCTTCCCACCTTTGCTTATCTCCTGACAAGAGCTAAATCTAACCCAGGAATGATCCAACTGAGGACAGAAGGGGCGTTAGCAGCTTTCTGGTATACACTAGTGAGATCAAGATTGCATTAGTGTGCTGGTTAATGGTTAACGACTGGTTCTCCAGGTGGAAAAAGCCCTTACGTAACATTTCCTGATGTCCTGAGAAAAATCACTTCCATCATGGCAGATTTCAGTCTCCCAAGTGACTTGGAGTTGTGAAAAGGTGTGCAAAGTCAGTCTTGTGAGCCAGCATAAAAAGGCTGCAGCACTTGTTGTACAGGATTCTTTTGGTTTAGAAAGTGAATATTTTGATTCCCATTTTCAGAAATGGAAAAACAGAGGCTTAGCAGGGTGGAATATGTTGCCTAATCTCGTATAGCTAGTTCCCGGGGGAGATGGGTGGTTAAAACTACTGTTACAGGTTGAAAACACTATGCAGTATACTTCACTTTTAATCTTGATTCCAATGTTGAGCTTCCAAATCTCAATTTTTGCTGTTCGTGTCTGTTGTAAATTTTAGAAACATCTGATTATGTCCATTCCCCTCCCTGAGATATAATCAGAGGTTTCTGTTTTCAATAATGCTAGATCTAAGAGGATCTGAAATGCTCATGGGTTGGAAGAACAAATATTGCTAAAATTCTATACTACTCAAAGCAATCTACACGTTTAATGCAATCCCTATCAAAACACCACCAACATTTTTCACAGAGTTAGAACAAACAGTCCTAAAATTTGTATGGAACCACAAAAGACCACAAATAGCCAAAGCAATCCTGAAAAAGAAAAGCTGGAGGCATCACAATTCTGGACTTGAAGTTATATTATGAAGCTGTAGTAATCAAAACACTATGGTACCAGCATAAAATAGACACATAGATCAGTGGAATAGAATAGAAAACCCAGAAATGAGCCCATAATTAATATGATCAACTAATCTTCAACAAAGCAGGAAAGAATATCCAATGGGAAAAAGAATGTTTCTTCAACAAATGGTGTTGGGAAAACTGGACAGCAACACACACACACACAGAAAAGAAAAAGAAAGAAACTGGACCACTTTCTTACACCAGTCACAAAAATTAAGTGAATATGGATTAAAGACCTAAGTATGAGACTTGAAAAATAAATATGAGACATGAAATCATAAAAATCCTAGAGGAGAACACAGGCAGAAACCTCTTTGACATTAGCTATAGCAGCCTCTTTCTACATATATCTCCTGAGGCAAGAGAAACAAAAGTGAAAATAAGCTATTGGGACTACACCAAAATAAAACAACTAGCAAAGGAAACAATCAACAAAGGCAACTTACTGAATGGGAGAAGATATTTGCAAATGACATATCTGATAAAAGGTTAGTATCCAAAACATATAAAGAACTTATAAAACTCAACACCCAAAAAACGAATAGTCCAATTAAAAATAGGCAGACATGAACAGACATTTTTCCAAAGAAGACATACAGATGGTCAACAGACACATGAAAAGATGCTCAACATCATTCATCATCAGGAAAATGCAAATCAAAACCACAATGATATATCACCTCCCACCTGTCAGAAGAGCTAAAATCAACAACACAAGAAACAACAGGTGTTGGCGAAGATGTAGAGAAAGGGAAACCCTCTTGCACTGTTAGTGGGAATGCAAATTGGTGCAGCCGCTGTGGAAAACAGTATGGAGGTTCCTCAAAAAGTTAAAAATGGAGTTAACCACTATCCAGCAATCACACTACTAGGTATTTACACAAAGAATACAAAAAATATTAATTCAAAGGGATACATGTACCCCAATGTTTATAACAGCATTATATACAATAGCCAAATCATGGGAACAGCCTAAGTGTCCACTGACTGATGAATAAAGAAGATATTATATATATATATATTATATTATATATATTATATATATATTATCTTATTTTATATATATATATATATATATATATATATATATCACAGAATATTATTCAGCCATAAAAAAAGAATGAAATCTTGCCATTTGCAATGACATGGATGGAACTAGAGAATGTTTTGCTAAGCATATTAAATAAGTCAGCCAGAGGAAAGCATATACCATATGATTTCATTCATATGTGGAATTTAAGAAACAAAACAAATGAGGAAAGAGAAGAAGAGAGAGAGGCAAACCAAGAAACAGACTCTTAACTATAGAGAACAAACTTATGGTTACCAGAAAGGAGGTGGGGGGGGGTAGGTTAAACAGGTGATGGTGATTAAGGAGTGTACTTGTGATGAGCACTGGGTGAAATATGGAAGTATTGAATCACCATATTGTACACCTGAAATTAATATTACACTTTATGTAAACTAACTGGAATTTAAATAAAAACTTAAAAAAAGAAAGATTTATAAAGTCTTTATTCTCAGACCAGGCTTTAAACTTAAGGTTAAAGAACTTCAAAGTATTACCTTTGTTATAGATAAAGTTGAAATTAAGAAAATAGCTTGTGCTGCAAGGAAGTAGTCTTTCTAATGCTGAATCCCAGGGTTAGACAACTTTACAGGGACAGATCATATTAGGCCAAAACAGGCCTTTCCTCATTGAAACTTTAGGGTACTGAGAACTGAGAAGACCATGCCTCCCCCGTCCCCTGAAAGCAGTTCACTCACAAGAGAGAGTGAAGGAAGAGGGACTAGGGGAGGCTGCTTGTGTCTAGGTGCCCTTTCCAACCGCAGCAGATAGGTCACTCCACTTCCTCTTATATGGTAATTAACCCTAATCCTTCTCAAATTCTTCCAAAAAAACCAGAAGAAAAAAAATTCATTCTGACACCAGTATTACCATGATAGCAGAGCCAGCCAAAGACATCACAACAAAGAAAATGAGAGGTCTATATTATTTATGAATATAGACACACAAATCCTCCACAAAACATTAGCAACTAAATCCAGCGGTATATAAAAAGGATTATACACTATAACCAAATGGGATTCATCCTGGAAATGCAAGGTTGGTTCAACATATAAAAAACAATCAGTTTAATACACATATTACTAGAATAAAGAGGGGAAAAAATCCACATGATCATGTCAATAAATGCAGAAAGCAGTATTGGACAAAATCCAATGCACTTTCATGATAATAGTGAGATAGGGAGAAAAAAAATACTTGCAAAATGCAAATGGAGCTTCCTTCACACGGGAGGAAATATCAGCAGTGAGGAAAGTTTCCTTCTAAAAAAAAAAAAAAAGAGTGTGAATTTTGTTAATCAGCTTGATTTTCTGACAACTGCTTGAAAAGAGCCACCTGATGGACATGAATGCTTCTAAGGCTGCAAGGAATAGAGGGAACATTTTTGAAGCAGACCTGTGTAGACAGCAAAGCATAACACAGTTATACAGGTTTTGGCTTTGAATTACTGTTTATTAACTGTATCATTTGGGGGCAAATAAGCTTTGTGAGACTCAATTTCCTCATCTGTAGGATGATAAGTATAATTCTTATTTCCCAAGGTTGTTAGAAATCAGGGTTAATATGTGTGACAAGTGTAGCATGGTGTCAGGCTGAGATTATGCACTCCCTAATGATAATTTTACTGTTAGTCATAGTTGGGAGGAGCAGGGTGGTAAGATGGGAAGGGGAGTCAGGTTGGCTGTGGGGACACTCACTTAAGAAGTGGGTCTGGCTATGTACTTTAAGAAAATAAAATCCTTATTTCAGGGAGATATTTGCACCCCCGTGTTTATTTCAACATTGTTCACAACAGCGAATATATGGATACAACTTGAGTGTCAACTGAGAGATGAGTGGACAGAGAAAATGAGGTGTATATTATTCAGTGATAAAAAGAAGGAAATCCTGCCATTTGTGACAACATGGATGAACCTTGAGGGCATTATGCTAGCGAATTAAGTTAGAGAAAGACAAGTACTGTATGATGTCACTTATATGTGGAATCTAAAAAAAAACCCAAACTCATAGAAACTGAGAGTAGAATGGTGGTTGCCAGGGCCTGGGGGGTTGGGGAAATGAGATGTTGGTCAAATGTTACAAGATTCTAGTTATAAGATGGGTGAGTTCTGGGGATCTAATGTACACCACGGTGACTGTCATTAACAATACTGTATTGTATACTTGAAAGTTGCTGCGAGCAGATCTTAAATGTTCTCACCACCACCACTACCAAAAAAAAAAAAAAAAAGTAATTTATGTGAGGTGGAGGATGTGTCATCTAACCTTATTGTGGTAATCATTTTGCAATACATATGTGTATTATATCATCACATTTGTACACCTTAAATTTATAGAAGGTTGTGTCAATTGTATCTCAATAAAGCTATAAAAAAAAAGAAAAAGATGTAGTGGGACAGCACTCAAAAGAGAAGAAAGAACTTGAAGTTCTCTCTAGTGTATTCTATGACAGTTGTACTGTCATAGAATAGTTGTTCCGAGTAAGTCATGAATCTGATTCTGGCTTCCACTTCCTTCATCTGCAAAATAGAGCAGGTGAATTACATGATATTTGGGATCTCTTTTAACTCTAAAGTTCAGTGACTACAAAGTGGTGATGGCATAGATGGGAAGTGGGACAATAGCCAAACTATGGAAAGAGCCTGGATGGCCATCAACAGATGAATGGATAAAGAAGATATGGTATATATATATATATATACACACACACACACACAATGGAATACTATGCAGCCATCAAAAAATGAAATCTTGCCATTTACCATGGCATGGATGGAACTAGCAGGTATTATGCTTAGCAAAATAAATCAATCAGAGAAAGAAAATTACCATATGATCTCACTGACATGAGGAGTTTGAGAAACAAGACAGAGGCTCACAAGGGAAGGGAGGGAAAAATGAAACAAGATGAAGCCAAAGAGGGAGACTAAGCATACGAGACTCTTAAACTCAGAAAACAAACTGAGGGTTGCTAGAGGGGAAGGTGGTGGGAGGGATAGGGTGGTTGGGTGATGGGCATTGGAGAAGGTATGTGCTACGGTGAGTGTTGTGAATTGTGTAAGACTGATGAATCACAGACTTGCACCTCTGAAACAAATAATGCATTGTATGTTAATTAAAAAAAAGAGAAGTGGGAGAATGCCATGCAGAACCTTTTGAGTATTGTTGTAGACCTTGTTTGAATACAAGCTCTAGTTTACTTTCACCAAAGGTAACAAGAGGGAAGAACATCAACATGATGACACACTTCTTTTTGGCTCTAAAAGGCTTCCAGATTGTGTCTAATTTTAGACCACTTTCTGGAGGCCAAAGAGGTGCCTGTGGACAGCTTGACGATAAATCTTTCAGCACACATAACTCTTCTCCTTGTCATCTCAGTGTGAGGAACGTGAGCACTTCAAGCTTCCTCCTCCAGAGTCGTCAATCTGGCACCTGTCACCAGCATCTGATTCATTATAAAAATATTTAATACTTCCAAGATGAATTGGCACAATGTTCAAAGAGGGAATAAATGGCACAAGGGAGATGGAAAAGGCTCTTTGCAGGGAGGGTTTGTGCTTGGCTTGGTATCCAATAAACTTTTTTAGAGGGAAGCCAGATCCAGTGGTTTCCTTTATCGTCAATGTCACTAGCACCATTTTGGTCAGATTCAGCAGTAATTTTAACAACCCATTGATTGTTCCAACCTCATAGTTCTTAAATATTGTTTTCTGTGGGAATCCTTATCTCCACTGACCTTTGGTAGCCCCACACATTCAAAGTCTCCGTAACATGTTCCATTTTTAGGATTTCAAACTTAGGAGGCCTTTTTTCTAATCACAATCTTAAAAGAACCTGGATAGCTTCCTACACCCACAGGAGAGTGTTCAAAGTCCTTACTTTCAAAGACTATTTGTCATTTGCCTTCACCCTATTTCCCCCTGCATCAAGACATTGCTATTACTCTGAACAAACCTGACTCCTGGCTTTATATCCCCCTTGTTCTAGAATGTTCTTTTTTAACAGCTCTACTTCAGAATTTTTCAATCTTATGACTACTGGCATTTGGGGCCAGATAATTCTTTGCTGTGGAAGATGTTTATACATCGTAGGATGTTTTTGCACCAGGCCTGGCACACTCCAAGTTATGACAAGTAAAAATGTACCCTGGAAGTTAAAAATGTCTCTGATTGAGGGGCGCCTGGGTGGCTCAGTTGTTAACCATCTGCTTTCGGCTCAGGTCATGATCCCAGGGTCCTGGGATCAAGCCCCGCGTCAGGCTCTCTGCTCAATGGGAGGCCTGCTTCTCCCTCTCCCACTCCCCCACTCCTCCTGCTTGTGTTCCTTCTCTCGCTGTCTCTCTCTCTGTCAAGTAAATTAATAAAATCTTAAAAAAAAAAAAAAGTGTCTCTGATTGAGAGCCATTGCTCTACTTGAAAAACTTTTCTTTTTTTTTTTTTTTTTTTAAAGATTTTATTTACGTATTTATTGCGGGGGGGAAGAGGGAAAGGGAGAGAAACTCAAGCAGACTCTGCGCTGAGCACAGAGCCCGACGCAGGGCTTGATGTCATGATCTTGAGATCATGACCTAAGCTGAAACCAAGAGTTGGGTGTTTAATTGACTGAGCCACCCAGGCACCCCTCTATTTGAAAAATTTCTAAACGGCCTTCCCTATCCAGTTCAAATGTTACCTCTTCTATAGAGCTTTTCTAACTTCTCTAAGGAAACCAACTCATTTCCTCCCACGACTGCATCATACTATAGACAGACATGCTACATTTGAGTTATTTCTACAGATGCTTGTCTCTTCAACTAGACTGAGCTTCTCTAAGGTAAGGACCTTGTCTCATTCATTAGTGTATTCTCAAATCCTATCTAGAACTGGAACTATGGACAATGATCAAAATCTGTTAATTTATCTGCTATTTATATAGGTGATATTATATATAAATGGAAAAGAAAAACTATTTATTAACAAGGCAGATAATTTTCCCACTGGAAAGACACACTTCCAATTGCAATTGACAGGGATATAACTCAAACTGGCTTGGGAAAAACAAGACATATAATGGCTCATATATTAAAAAAAAAATGTCTTGATTTGGACTTTAGGCAGAGCTGGATCCAGGTGAACAGTTTCTGGGAAGGAAAAAAAAAAATACAAGTTACTACAGATGAGTGTTCAGAAACCTGGGTATAAAATGTAAAGGAATTATAGTGAACTAGCCTAAAACACCAAATCAAGGGGGATTGAGGATGAGAGAAAATGACGAAATGGACTGCATTCAAATTTGCTTTAGCTTTGGTTCTTCTTAATGCTTCTATTAATAGAGAAAATGGTATATATTTTTAAAGATTTTATTTATTTATATATTTATTTGAGAGAGAGAGTGAGCGAGTGCACAATTGGGAAGAGGGGCAGAGAGAGAGGGAGGGAGAGAAGACTCCCAACGCTGGGCTCAATCACACCACCCCTAGACCATGATCTGAGCCAAAACCAAGAGTTGGATATTCAACCGACTGAGCCACCCACAAACTCTGAGAAAATGGTGTATTTGGTGTGCTTGAGATGACAGCTCAGGTGGAGAGTGTAGATCCCTGTCATCTCTATTACATCTCACAGAAATGTGCTCAAGGTTCAGTGAGTTTTCACATCCTGTGTAAAGTTCAATGTCTTCAGGTTGAAGGGACCTAGAACTGTATGATTTTATAGTTCCAGGTATATCCATTCTGAAGAATAACAATTTAGTCATTGATTCTATTATTCATTGATCACTCTCAGCCAGACTTGATGTCCGGGTTCCAGGTCTTAAACCACTTGCTGCGCCATTGATGAGTCATTATTAGCTTTGACTGACTGGTAGGCCTAGAAATTTTAAATGTATGTGCTCTAGAACTTTTTTTCCTGAAAGTCTAACCATAGACCACAGAGAAGAATGCCTGGGATTTGAAGATAGATCTCTTGACACATGAGTGATTAAGTTTTCTTCATCGATATAGTGTGAATTAAAATGTGATAACCTTCACAGCAAGGGAAGAGCATAGATGGGGGCAGGCAGGTGAATTCCCTCAGACACAGATCAGATGTGGGTGTTGCAGAGATCTAGAAAAAATTGCAAATGGGGGAAACCACACGAGGCAGCTCTTTCTTGGGACAAGACTCCCCAGAAAGCCATAAAGTATACATATCTGAACTGAAATAATATATAAAATAGAAACACTCAGACTAGCAGTGTGACAACCCAGATTTTATCTACCTTGGCAGGACCTTAGTCAAGTCACAGAATCACAGAATATCAGAGATAGAAGAGATTTTAACCATAAGTTACAAGCCTCTTATTTGTGGTGGTATGAATATTGGTCCAAAGAAATAAAATGTTTGGGTCAAAACCATAAAGAGGCAGAGTCAGGATTAGAACCAAAATGTGTTAACACTGCACTTCCATACCAGTATTTCCTTTGAGGTTTGTAATGTTCCGGATGCTTGTGATATTCCTGCTATTACTATTATTACCTCCATTTTAAAACAGTATCATCTGTGTCCAAAGTGACTTACCCAATTTCCCTTAGTAAATATTAGGGTTAAAATTAACAGTGCTGGAATTGGTCTCCTTATTAAAAATGCAGCTACTTTTCGATACCATCTATAAAATAAGAGCTGAAGACTAAGGGGTCTCTCTGTTTTAGGATTGGTACCCACTGCCTCTGCCTAATGAACCTTCCTCAGAAACCACCCCATGTACCGCAGAGGACTTATGTGAATTGGGTCTCCTGGGAAAGTCAGGGCAGATGCACTCTGAAGAAGGAGTTTTTTTTGGGAAGTCAGGGAATGATCTAATAATAAGGGTACACTAGGAATCCAAATGTGCTAAGCCTTTTAGTCACATTATCACATTTAATTATCATAATCATCCTCTGATTAGATTGTGTCTTGCTTTATAAATGAAGGAACGGAGGCTCAGAGAGATGGCGTGATCAGTACAAGTTCACTCAGATATTAAGCAGAGATTCAAAATATACTTGGAGGTGGTGCCGAGTCTGCCCTCTCCCTCACACTGCCTCTGGACTATTCCACTGAAAGTCACAGAACAGACGCATAGATAACCTGACTTATTTTCCTACTAAAATTAAGATTACATTGGTACAGTTAGTTCCGCAGATAGCTGTTTAGCTCTCATCTGTCTGTCAGCCTCAATGTTCTCAATTTTCTGGATGCCGCCGAAATTAAACTGAAGCGCTATTCAGAGGACTGCACTCATGTTTCTTCTCTGGACTCAAGAGTTGTTTCTGCCAAATGGAATCAAAGAGATGCCTTATCTCTATCCCAGACTCAGCTGAGAGTGGCTCGCTCTCCCATTTTCCAGAACATATGCTCACTGATGGCTCCTGAACTTTTTAAAGTTACCTGTTTATAGGAGTTTTAGGGAAGGTGTGGGGAATATATTTTCTAAAATCTAAAAATAAGAGTTGATGATAGTGGAATCGAAGGCATTTATAATGTGTTGGAAAACAGAAATGGTCTAGGAATGAACTGTATCTGGGTCCAAATACTGGAACATTTTTAAACTCAATTTACTCATCTGTAAAAGAGAGTGATATTCTCTTGTGGGATTGCAGAGGTGATCAAATAAGAGAAACAGAAAGCACCTAGGATAATGCTAATGGGTGTTTAATGTGCGTAAATTCACAAATGTTAAGAACAAGTCAAACATATCAATTTAAACATTTTTTGCTTTCTGTGCCCCCTTTTCCTAAATCTGTAGCCGACATCCCATCTCTAAATGACCAAATTCCAAGAATTATTTGCAGTAGAGAAGCACTCATGCTAGGGTTCCATGCATAGGGAACTCAATCAGAGAGCTGGAGAGATGAGCTACAATGCCAAGGTTTTCTAAGGAGATAATCAGAGATGTACACTTGTCTGATCATCATAGTGTTATTTCGGTATTAAAATATCATTAAAACTGACAATCTACCAGCAGAGAACTGTAAATTAAATTGTGAAATATCTACATAATTAAATCTTATACAGCCAATAAAAACCACCATATAGAGAATGTTTGACAAACTTGTCTGATCACTGGAGTCTCCTAGGGTGATTTATAAAAGCACAGGCCCGACCCTAGACTCACTGAATCCAGGAGGAAAGAAGGATATATGTATTTGTATCAGGTTGCCAGGTGATTTTATGATGAGGCAAATATACGGAATTCTTTTATAGAAAATGCATTTTTAATGCAAAAAAATATGTTGTCAAACAGATAACATTCTTTAACATTTTTACAAAAACTAATAATTAAAAAGAAACAGAAACTCTTTCTGCCTGTAGAGATTATTTGGCAGAGTAAAGAGCATGGTATTTAGTTTCAAAAGACCTGGTT
The DNA here is from genome assembly GCA_028534135.1 of Potos flavus. Classification (NCBI taxonomy): domain Eukaryota; kingdom Metazoa; phylum Chordata; class Mammalia; order Carnivora; family Procyonidae; genus Potos; species Potos flavus. The sequence continues at coordinate 13,962,942 of CM052892.1, read as the reverse complement.
AAAATGTGTATCCTTCGGCAAGTTCTGAAACCCACTATGCCTTTGCCTTAAGTGCCCTCATCTTTAAAATGGGGAAAATACGGGGTGCCTGGGTGGCTCAGTCAGTGAAGTGTCTGCCTTTGGTTCAGGTCATGATCCTGGGGTCCTGAGATCGAGCCCCACGTCGGGCTCTCTGCTCAGCAGGGAGTCTGCTTCTCCCTCTCCCTCTCTTGCTCTCTCTCAAGTAAATAAATAAAATCTTAATAAAATAAAATAAAATGTGGAAAATAAAAGTACATATCTTATGTGTCATTGTGAGGACAAAATAATATAATAAATACAGGTTATTTAATACTGTTAATATTACTTATATTACTTTATATTTTCCATTATGTTACTTAATAGTATTATAAGTACAGTTACTATTATTAGGGTTACTTCCACTTTCAACCATGAGGGAATAAGGTGGTCTGAAATGACTCTCTCAGAACTATGCACCAGACGTAACCATCTGCAGAAACAGGACAGCAGGCAGCTGAGGTGCAACCCATCCACCTCACCGGGGCTATCATCTGTAGCCTCTGTCCTTACACAACCTTCTAAATTGTCTCCCTGCCTCCCTTCTTGACCTCTATTATCAATTTCCTCAAGGCTGCCAGAGTGACCTTCCAAAGTCACTTCACTGTTTAAATTTGTCAGTGGTTCTCCATTGCAATAAACAAATTTGTCCTTCCTAGGACATTATTTCAGTCTTCACGCCACACAGCACATGTATCTCCCCTTCTAGTTGTGACCCTATGAGAACTGGAGCTATGTCTTAGTCTCTGCTGTCTTTCTAAAATAACCTTCAGACAACGACTGACTGAATGCGTGTCTTTCCTGCCTTCCCTTCCCTTGCCTCAACCCAATCCTAGAGCAGGATTTGAAGGTTATCTCTGTGTTCCAGGCTCCTAACATTAGATTTGTGTTCAGGAAGTATCATTAAATGCTGCCACCACTGAAATTCCCCTGGGTCTCAATTGATGTGGGTGAAGTATTGCTTCCTGACCCATAGCAAAATAATATTCTCACATGATCTCTTGCCAATGTCCTGGAGAAAAATACCCCTGCTTACTCTCAATGCCCAATGTGCTTCTAGGTTCTGTCCTAGGAATCCAACCTCTTTATTTCTTTACAGTTCATTGGCCAAGATATTATGATTGGCATGCACCTAACCCAATGGGTGATGAAGTCTGTCTTACCATCTCTTCAAACAACACTAGACCTCTGCAGGGTTGGCCTGAGAATGTATGAATGATTCTATTTCCATGAAGCTTCATCTCTAACTACAGAGGGAGAGAGCTCCGATTCTCTCATCAATGAAGGAATACCAAGCCAGATTCTGTGAGTAGAAACAGACCTATTAAAAGGTTTATAGTGTAAAATGGAGGGTAGTGACACTTCAGCAGTAAAAAAGACAGCCATAAGTGTGACAGACCCTGACAGAAGCCAAAAGAGTCACTGATCAGCCATGAGAACAACATATGATTGGTCCTAAGAGGTTTGGGCAAGCCCCTGGGAGACTGTTGGGCTCCAAAAGATTCCGAAGATGGTGACTGATCAAAAGTCAAGACCAGAATTCATAAGACTCAGAGACACAGAACTAGCTTGAGAGGATCAGAGAGAGCAGCAGGTGAAAGAGATCAAGCAAAGACCAAGATGAATGGACAGGCACTGAGATAGGTTTCGGATGAAGGAACCCTGTTTAAATCTTCAATGTCTCCCCTTTTCTCTTAAGATAAACCAACCACTATGCCATGACCTTCAGAATCTGCTCCAGAATCAGCCTCCTCTCATTTCTGTCCTACTGATGTCTATGCAGAGAGTGCTATGAGCTCTCCCAGCCTGAGGGCTTAGAACATTCTGTTGCCTTCACTGGGAATACTCTTCTGCTCCTCTTGCCCTTCAGTGGGGTAATTCTCACTCATCTGTCAGGGCTCAACTTATAAGTGACTTTCTTCTGGAAGCCTTACCTGACCCCTCCAGGCTGTGCTTGGTGCCTTTCTCCACCTCCATTTCCGTCCCCACACTGTGGGGAAGGCAGTGAAAGACAGTGGCAGGTTCTAAGAAATGGTGCCAGCACCACCTCCCTTGGGGGAAATGAGAAGCAGGAGGAGGGGGGAGTAGGAGTTCAGGATCAGTTATAGGTAGGGAGAATCTAGGAGGAATGTTGTGAGAATGAAAGAGTCTTGGAGTAAAGGTTGGAGAAACCAACACAAGGAGAAGGAAACCAACCAGAGAGGACATATGGAAAAAAGTGTGGGGAGGTATCATCAAAGACATGTCCTGAGGAGAGGAGAGCAGGTCATGTCTGCCATTGGCAAGGAGGAGGAGACTTCTGGGAATAAGCGTGTGTGTGTGTGTGTGTGTGTGTGTGTGTGTGTGTGTGTGTGTAAAGGGTGGTGAAGGATCTCTGGATTTATAAAGAAAGCACCTATGCCATTTCTTCAGAATCCCAAATCCCCCTGATCTTGTTTCTTCAGTCTGGTAGAAGCTCCTCTCTACATCCTGCAGTGAGCTTTTATGGACTGTGAGGTATTGACCCCAGAGCTCCAAGCCTGCATGGTACTTACAGCTTAAATTCCCAGAGACAAGAAAGTATCTTTGTAGATAATTCTGAAAAATTCTGCGCTCATTAGCTTGGCTTGGGTCATGTGCTTATCTCTGAGCCAATCACAGTGACCAGGATGACAGGAACTGGGAGGTCTCTAACTGATCTGGCATGTACCATGGTGCCCCTCTGAGCTTTCATGGGAGGTGGGGGGTTGAGGGGTGGGAATGTTCGGCTTCCACTTCCAAGGAACATGTCCAACATTACACAATAGGCCTTCCCACAATTCTGGCACCACTATACTCTTGTGCCTTTTGGATGCTTCTAGGCTCATAAAGATCCATGTGAGAATTCAGAACTTAAAATTTAAGTCTGAAAAACCATTGGGCATCTCTGAGAAAGACCTGAGTAAGTGTAAACCAATAATTAATAAATGTTCTCCTTCCTGTGCCATCTCCTGCACTAATAAACAGTCTCTTTTGGTCTGTCCATCCCTCCAGGGTCTGGGTGAGTTTGATTTTTATTAACTTGGTTTTTCTTCCATAATTCTCCTCCCATTCAGAGCCAGGAAAATTACAGGCAAGTAGTCAAGAGCCAGAAGAGCCTTAGGGAGACCTTCTGATTTAAGGGACATTTTCAGGTCTCACAGCTGGACTTGGCGACCTGGAGTGTGGGGTGACCTTGGGCAACTGACTTAATCTGTCTGGGTTTCCCTGCTCTGTGCTTTTGAAGAACAAATCCATTTGTGCCTTCTTTCCTACATGTAGAGTCAGGGGATGAGAGAAATCTTAGATGGCAGGAAGTCTGGTTGTATGCCAGATGGATGATCTGTGTCCTCTTAAAAGACTGGTTTTTTCACCTGCACTCACCCAGTGCCCTAATTCTCCCCTGCTCCCTCCATCCTCAAAAATGAGCTGCTGGTTTGGCTCATGAAAAATTTAGTGAAATAAACTCTCTCTGGATTTATATGTGGGGGGAGGGTAGGAGAAAATAGATGAAAACGGAAAAGAGAAACAAAACAGTCTTTGGGAAATATAAAAGCTCCCCTTCTGGCTGAAGGTTCAACCCTGGCACCAACCAGAGAGTTCGTTTATTTATTTATTGTCCAGAACTGCTAAGAGGATATTACTGTGATTGGATCGTTACCTGCTCTGTGCATTCTCTGCTTAAAGGGCCAAATAAACAGAGATAAGGCCGACACGAGGCAGCCTCAGGAACCTTTCTGGATATTCTACAACTTGAATAATTTATCCCTAGATTACTGGAAACAACTTGGGTTTAAAATTTAAAAAGTTAGTGGCTGCCACCTAAAAAAGTAATTATGAAGTAATTCATTCAACAGACACTTACCAAGGAATCAGATGAAGTCATTTCCTCATTTAACAAATGCATATGCACTGGGGGGCGCTCCATTGGTCCATAGGAACACAGTAAGGAGCAAAACAAAAACGATGTCATCCCTCGTGGTGCTTCAATTCCAGTGGAAAGAGATTAGTGTGAACATTGAACAGGTAAATAAACAGGATAATTTCAGAGCATGGTAAGTGATCTATAGAAAATAAAAGGTGGGAGGTGACGGGAAATGGAGCTGGTTTAGACACGGTGGCACCTTCTCAAGGACACAGCGTCTGAATGGAGAATGGAAAACTAAGGCACAAGCTCAGAGTTGGGTGAGTGGGACCAAAAACTCATAAGTAATCTCACCTTCCAGTCAATCTCTATCATTAAACAAATATTCTCTCCTTGCCTGTCCATCTCTCCAGAGCCTGGGTAAATTAGATTTTTATTAACTTTTTTATTTCATATCTAGCCTAGCATATAGAACTGGATCAGTATCTATTGAGTTTTGTGGGAGTTTGGGGCACAGATTTCCAAGCAGGGTAAACAGCAAAGGCCTAAGATAGGAAGAAGGTTACTCTGGGGAATAAAGTGAAGCTTAGCATAGGAAGGTAAGGCTGACAGTGGAAGAGCCTGAAAGTCTTTGTGCAGGGCCTGGTGCCTGATGCTCTGGTGGGGAGTTTGGGTCTTATTTTAAGTTTGAAAAGTTTTGCGTAGGAGAGTAGCAAAAGCTGATTTACAAGCCGATGGGCTAGTGTGTCGACACTGACTGCAAGATGACAAGGGTGGGAGTCTCTCCCCTTACAAAGTCATGGTCTCACAGGAGAGATAAACATCTGAACAGATGACTACGCTTCAGGGGGATGATTCAAAATATGTTGAATGCATTTTCCAGAACACAAAACATGGGGTGCACAATCCTGTATATTTACTGATAATTGGACACTGTAAGGAGTGAACACTTGAGCGAAATACCTGGGTAGAGTATACACAAGGTAACACGAGTGGCACAGCGGTAGGCATGATTAATTCTGCCTGGGGATAAACAACAGAGTCCTAACTGAGATGACATCCCCACTTCGTCCTAAATAACAAATGGGAGTTTGCCAATGAGATGGGGAAGGAGGGGATTTTCAGAGATGACAATGCTAACGAAGACCCAGAGACATGGAAATTCAGAAAATTAAGGAAAAGGTGACCGGAAGGCTCTTTCTAGAGGATTCAATGAGTAGGAGAATGGCTGGAGGAGATTCTGAAAGACCAAGCTCAGGTCGCTTTGTAATAGGACTGTTTGCCATTCTAAGGGTCCTGGCACCAGGTGGCTATTGAAGATTTCTGAACCGAAGAATAACAGGGTACCTACTGTATTTTTGAAGGATCACCGTGCTGCCTCTGGGGAGGCTAGATTCAGGGGATCTTAGTAGAGAAGAGGAGCCCAGTTAGAAGCCTATAGCCATAGCTCAAAAGAGAGGTAAGGACATTATGAACTAGGACATAGCAATGGAAACTAGCAGAAGAGAGAGAATGCGGAAAATTCCATCCAGTCCAAATGCCATAGGTTAATAGCCAGTGACATAATTACTTACCAGTGAGTAAGAACAGTGACAAGATAGTTATTTTCTGGCCTGAAAGGCCTCTGCTCCCGACTAGTGTCCAAGTTAGGGGGTATATGATGCCCAAATGTGACCATTTCTCACATGGTAGATAAATCATAGTCTCAAATCAGGAGAATGCTTGAATAACAAAGTGACTGACCCACTTGTAGTAACAACCAATCTCTTTTTTTTTTTAGGATTGGATTCTCTATTTCCACTTACTGAATGGTCACTGAGGTCAGCACTCTATGGGAACATCACACATTTGTGCATGGTTTTATGGTTTGTAAAATGCTTTCAGGACCATATCCTCAACCATCACAAGAGTCTGGCAAGGTAAGGAGAGGGAGAACCACCACGCTCATCTCCTACACAATGAAACTAAACTAAAGCCCCAAGAAAATAAGATATTTGAATAAAATTATACAACCACTTCACAGTAGAGCATTCCAATCCAGTGCTCCAGCCCGATCCCAGATCATCCACTACATTCTACAGACTTTAACATTAACTGGTAGGGGATGAACTTGATCCCTAATGGCAGTAGACACATACATTTTTACTTCCTCCTTTCCTGCTCCTGACAGACATCACAAACCCAACTCAGTCCTGTTTCCTACTGAGCTTGGACTTTGCTAACATGAGTTGTGTTAACATGGTGCTCCTGGCAGCCATGACAACTGACTGGGATTAGGTTTAAAATAAAACCTATTTCCCATCCTGGATCCCATGATCTATAAAGCCCATCTCAGTTTTAAGTCTTATGATTTTATATGTAATGGTGATGATTCTAGGAACTCAATTTAATCCAACAAAATTTTGTTGGAAGCCTGCCCTCTCTAGGCACCCTCTATTCATCATATGAGTAAAACATGTTTTAGAGTTTTGTGCTCATGGTCTGGTGGAGGTGATAGGCAGAGACGCAAATAACTGAGGTCTAGCTTCAATGCATAACAAAATGTTATGAAGAACAGAAGAGGCAGAAGTTAATGTTCTTTGGGGGTAAGGATGGTTCTAGGTAAAAACAGACCCAGAATTCCTGTGGATAATGTGGCATCTGAGCAGAGCTCCACGTAGCGGGAATAAAGAAGACACTTCCAGCATTGACAACAAGGCATTAGAGTTGGGTGTTGCAGACTGGCAACTTTCTGAGTGGGCCTTTCTATTCTTGCTCCCGTAGTGGCTGGATAGATGCTAAAGAGAAATGCAATTCAGGTATTGATTGGATAATTTTTTTTTTTTAATCCCAAGGCAAAAAAAAAAAAAAAAGGAGATAACGGTCATCCTTAGGAAGCTTGCCATTCAAAGGGAGAGTGGAGAAAAGGCTTGCGTATCAGAACGTTCTGATCTTAACTACAACGTGGAGAAGTCATCCTCCCAAGATCTCAGGTTCGAAGGTTGGAAAATAGATCTCTCTAAAGTGCCAACTCCCATTAATCTGGAGCAGGGCTGAGGAGATGCTTCAAGACACAAATGGCTGGTTGGATTCGCAGAGGCTGCCACAGGTGGGTGCTGGGAGCGTGGTGGCCCCCCTGTGCTAGGTGTGTGTCCTACCCAAACAAGTCCATCTTACTGTCCCTGTGAACTCTAGACTCCTACGTTTCCCACCACCGCCTCCATGCTGTGGCTTAACCTCAAAGAGAGCAGGGTGATGAAGTGAGGTAATTATTCCACTTCAAGAGGAAGAGAAGCACATACCATATTGGCAAGAGGGAAGAAAAACTCCTGGCTACTGTCTTTTATTTCAAGATACAGTTTGAAAAATTCTTGTCTCAGCATCCTCAGTTCCTGGCTATCAGCCATGGTAAAATCAGTTCCTTCTGGTCCATTACAAATTAAATAATCATAACTGTATTCATCAGGAAAACATACACAGAAGGGATGCATAAGCCAGCAATTAGTAATAAGGCTTCAAGCCTTTCATTGACTAACTCCAAGGGGCTCCTGGTGACTATTTCACTTAAGACCATGAGTATCCAAGCTCCTGGCTCTGTTCTTCAGGGTAATGATTCCTCAAGTGGTTGTGCTGGGACGAGTCATCTGCCTAGCCTCGTTCCTGGCTTATACTAGAATGTCTGGTAATATCTGTGGAAGGAAGAGTGCCAATAGGCCACCGTACTGAACAACTTATTAAGCACATCGAATCTTCCTGGGCCACTGCTAGGCACAGGAGGAGGTCTCCCTGAACACAAGAGGCACTTCCCTGCATTCTGTGCATCTGTGAAAATAAGAGGTTGGGCTGGACTATGCCCAACAATGTATGAAATAGAATGTGACCAACCATAGCATTCTGCTTGGGTTTCTGGTCACAGGAGCAGGGCAAACCTTCAGGTGATACCCATTTGGATTACAGATCGAGAGAGGCTTCTGGAGTCAGGCTGAGCATCCGTGGCTAATGTTGCCAGCAGGTGTTTACTGTTTCTGTCTGCCTGGCACTGCTCTTCCTGGGCTGTCTTCACCACATCTCAAACACCGTACTCCCCTTCTATTTGGAGCTTGATTTCTGTGGGTGGGTAATATCACTTGTCCTTGAGGAAGTGTCCTTTGAAAAGACCACCAAAGCCTCCATTTAATGCCATCAGCTCTTGACACATATTGTTGGCAACATGCTTGTGTCAGGAGATGGGAAATCCCAACATGAACTCAGAGCGGTGCTGTGAAATGTTGTCCATGCACACTGATTCTGTGGCCATTTTGCTTCCATATAATATTTTCTTCTGGATATTTACTGAGTGCCTCATTGGTGTAACCAAGCTCTGTGCCTTGGGGTCCATGGGGAAAGATCAAAACTAAAAAGCATCTTTTTCTCTCTTTGTATACTCACAGTTCCCCTGGTTACACATAGGTTTGTTAAAGCCTACCCTGTCATTTGTCTGAATGGGAGCTCAGTGATAAGGTTAATTTAATCCTCTCTATGCAGTTGGGAAAAGTAAGGCTGAGAGAGGGAAAGTGACATGCCCCAGGACAGAGTTTCTACAGGCACAATCTAGTTCTGACTCGCAGGTCAGGCTTCGTAGATAGATCCCCAGCTCAGCGCTGCACTGGGGAGAATAAGGAAGTGGTCAGCAGGTAAGTGAAGGCAGGCAGCTAAGGAATTAGTGAGTCATTTATTTGCAGTATTTTCTCCTCTCTTTAATATGCATTTAAAGACTTCCTACTATTTGCAAAGTGTGAAAAAAATTACGGTCATTGCCATCTGCCAGTTCACTTCCTGGTAGGGGACAGAGACACACGCACATTTAATTTCCATACAGTTTAGAGTTTTGGTAAATGCCACAAATACAACAAATGACACATGTTTGAAGGTCAGAGAGATGAATTGTTCTTAGACCTATGGGCATAGTACTGTAGCACAGTATGGTAATTGGAGCAGCTTGCGGGGAAAGGCATTCCATGAAAAGGGACTAGCGGACGGAAAGATGTGTGAAAGACATCCAAATGTCTTTTGAAGACTATGCCAGAACTCCTCATAGAAACAAGAAGTTACCCCACTTACCATCTACTGGAGGTCAGCCCCGATCCTATTTCATGCCACAGATTCATAGGAGCGGTCATTGGTTTTTGCAGCTTAAGTGGGTGCAGTTCTAGCTTTCACCACATGATGACAGTGCAAGGCCGCAAAAGGGTTGAGTAACCTCTCGTGTACAAAAAATGCCAAGAAATAAGGGTGCCCAGAGCAGAAGCCAGAGCTGCGGGGATGGGCTTCTAGGGGAGGACAGTAGCCTTTAAAGCTGGGAAGGCAGGTACTTTCCTTCTAAATCTCTGCTCTGTTCAGAATCTCTAGACACAATTTAGATGTCTTCTGAGGGGCAGCCCATGAAGAAAGCCCCTGTTGAGTTATACCCATTTTTTAAAATAAGAGGACTTACAATGCCCTGTCCAGTTTCCCCAAATATATTCTCCTCTGTGGGGACTGTGCCTATGGTGGTTGAAGAGCAGTGGCTTGTTGCCACCTTGGGTGAAGACAATGAGAGGTAATGGTGGGAAATGAAATAAATGTCACCAGAGCCCCTAAGAGAACATACGGTGAGGGAAAGGAGGTGTGAGACTGTGTGTGTGTGTGTGGTTGTGAGTGTACTTGTGTGTGAGGTTGTGAGTGTACTTGTGTGTGAGACTGTGTGATTGTGTGTGAGGTTGTGAATATGTGTGTGTGTGGTAGTGTGAGGTTGTGTGTGGGTTTCTGAATATGGCCGTGTGTATGTGTGTGTGTGTGTGTGTAGCGGGGTGACAGTAATTAAGGCGGTGACGGTGGCATGGGCATCTGTTTTGGCTGTGGGGGAACAAGACAGAGAACAGGAAAGAGAATGGGAGGGGAGACAGATGTGGGGGGGACTGAATTCCCAGAGATTCCTAGGGTTAGGGAAATGATTTGATTGGAGTCTCTAGCAAAAAGTGTTTCAAATTAGATTTTTTTTTAACCCCTGTTCTTCTCTGACCCCTTTATTTCTACCCCTCCCCCACATACTCTCTGTGAGTCTGTCTTGCTCTTCCTCTTAATAACCACACATTTCAACTTCCATCATCCTCAGTTTCCACCCTCTTTTCTGTTACTCTCAAACAGAAACTTGCTGGAGGAGAAAGGAGGATTAGGGTCAGAAGCTGCTGTCCTCCCAGAAGAGGAAGGAATGCAGGTGGGAAATCCTCGCCCACAGTGTGGTGTGTTGCCGGGGAAGAGAGCAGTGTTGGAGGACAGGAATAGCTCATCTCCAAGTCCAGGAGGCTGCAGTCCAGAAAGGCTGTGTCCCAGCTACAGAAGACAGAGACCCAGACAATGCCCAGGGATGCGAGTGGGGAGAGCTGATGAGATGGGACGTTTGTGTGTGTGGAAATTGTAGCTCTTCTTTAAAAAAGCAGAACTTCTCAATTTTTAAGCCACAATTTCCAGAAATCATTCATTTCTAAAACATTGCCAGTCAAATCCCCCATTCCTTTCTGCTCTTAGAGTTTGAATGAAATTGATTTATGTTTTTAATTTCAAAGAAAAAATGTCCCTCTGGCTTGGAAATTCCGGGCATGGGTTTTCTCTTGCTTCCCTTTCTTCCCCACTCCTTTTCCTCTCCTCCGTCACTGACACTAGGGTGGGTCCCAAAGGTGGGAAACAAAGCAATTATTTTAATTTGCTTCTTTGTCTACTATTGATGATTCAACATAAGAAACAATTTTTTTCCCAGAAGTTGATATTCATAAAGACCATTTTCAAAGAGATACAAGTAAGAGAGGCTGCGTGGGCAGGATTCAAGAGAGAATGCATTATGCCTTTTTTTAAAAATCATTATTATTTACTAACCTTTTATTCAAGGACTGCAGTGGAAGATTGACAAAACAACTCTTATCCCATAATCAATTATAGCTGGAAGACAATAAATAGCTCTTCAATGTTTCTTTCGTGTTCTGGGGAAGAAGGATGTATTGACTGTCTTTACAGCTGAGGGTCTTTACATAGACCCTAGGTGGGCCATCATAATTGGCATTGCTAATCCAATAATCTCTGCAAACTCGGCATAAATAAAGATACCAACCATGATGAGGAAAACAATAATTTGCTTTGGTGTTAGCTATTAGAGTTTATGAAACAATGGCATGTGCCTTGTGAAACTGAATTCTTTCAACGATTCTGTCAAGTAGCTATTATCCCCATTTTACCGAAGAAGCAACTGAGGCTCAGAGACCTTGCACTTGAACCTGTATTCCTCCCACTACGTGCATGCAGATCAAGGGGCAGCCGAATGCATTGCCTTACCGCAGGCGTGAAGACCACAGCTTAGTGAGACATAACACCCTCAACCAGGGATGAGTTAAAATAGATAGAAAATGCCTGCAGACTCTACAGTGAGCAGAGCCACAGCAGAGATTTTTTTTTTTTAATTATTGTAAGAACGTTTATCATGAGATCTACCCTCTTAACACATATTTTTTTTCACATTTTAAGTGTACAATACAGTATTAATAACTACAGGCACAGTGTTGTACAGCAGATCTCCAGAACGTATTCATCTTAAATAACTGAAACTTTATACCCTTTGAATAGCAGCTCCCCTTTTCTCTGAGCCCCTGGAAACCACCTTTCTATTCTCAGCTTCTATGTATCTGATTATTTAGATACTTCATGTAATTAGAATCACACAGTATTTGTTCTTCTGTGACTTATTTCACCTAGTATAATGTCTTCAAGGTTCATCCATGTCATTGAGCACTGAAGAATTTCCTTCCTCTGTAAGGCCTCAAAAAATTAAAAATAGAACAACCATATGATCCAGCCATCTCACTTCTGGATATTTATCCATAATAATTGAAATCAGGATCTCAAAGAGATATCTGTACCCCCACAATCATCGTAGCATTATAACAATCGCCAAGATGTGGAAATAAATTAAATGTCCATTGACAGATGAATGGATAAAGAAAATGTGGTATATATTTACAGTGGAATAGTACTCATCCTAAAACATAGAGAGAAATCCTTTTGAAGCACACCTTCTTCCAAGTTCTGACTTCACCATATTAAATCAGAGGCCTTGGACATATTGACTTCTCTGAACCTTATTTCTTTATCTATAGAATGGGAATAATGGTGTCTGTCTCTTAAGAATTTTTTTTTAAAGATTTTATTTATTTATTTGACATAGAGAGAGGCAGAGAGTAGGCAGAGAGGCAGGCAGAGAGAGAGGAGGAAGCAGGCTCTCTCTGCCTGCTTCTCAGCAGAGAGCCCGATGCGGGGCTTGATCCCAGGACCCTGAGATCATGACCTGAGCCAAAGGCAGAGGCTTTAACCCACTGAGCCACCCAGGCACCCCTGTCTCTTAAGAATTTTAAATAAAATTGCACATGTAAAAGGGTTATATTCCTTTGATACATGTAGTTGTTATTATGCCAGCTAACACCCATGTGGACCATCAATTCCTAGGTCCCCTTGAAGCCATGATCAAACACAGGTGAGAGAGAGATGGTATATTTATCTATTACCGTATAACAAATTACCTCAAAACACAGCAGCTTAAAGTGACGATAACTCACACAGTTTCTGTGGATCAGAATTTCAGAAGATGCTTACAAAGGTGGTTCTGGCTAACAGTCTCTTAGAAGTTGGCAGTCAAGATGTTGGCCTGGGCTGCTCTCATCTAAAGGCTTGACTGGGGATGGAGGGTCTCATTCTAATATGGCTCAGTCAGCAGACTGAAG
>CM052892.1:13919263-13949761 GCA_028534135.1 Potos flavus | reverse complement strand
CACAGCCTTTGCTAGCCTTATGCATCCTCCAGTTTCTTCATCCTCCGCCCTTGTCTCGCGGATGCGCATTTCTGGATTCCTAATGCCGCTCCCTGCACCGCCCACAAAAACATTAACAACCCGCATTAAAAACCCACAAAACACACATAGAACGTTTGTGTGTTTTGTCTGTCTGGACAGGCAGGGGGTTCCCTGGGTGTTTGGAGATAATTTTTTGGTTAAATTATATATATCTTTTTTCCTTTCATGTTTGAAAAAACAAATTGGCTTCTTTACAGTTGCTTCCTCTCTATCGCTCATTTCCTGCTGTGGAGACAAATCTCCCACTTTTTTGTTTTCTTTTAAGTCCCCAACACATTCTTAATCAGTCTGCTTGTAAACCAACATTTTCAGCCCAAATATTGCACAGGGAGAGAAGTGAGCCGGGGGGAGGATCCTTTGTTTAACCACAGAATATTTCCCTGCATTTCCGCTGTTCAAGAGTGACCTCTTGGATGTTAAAACGAGCACATCCGTTCTGCAGAAAAATTGTGAGGTTTGATTCTGGTCTATCATGTCTATGCTCTTTTATTTATTAAGCCCCTACTGTATACTTTTTTTAAAAAGATGTGTTTATTTATCTATCTGTCAGAGAGAGGGCACAAGCAGAGGGAGCAGCAGGCAGAGCAGGCAGAGGGAGAAGCAGGCAGAGCAGGCAGAGGGAGAAGCAGACTCCCCGCTTAGCAAAGAGCCCAATGTAGGACTCGATCCCAGGACCCCAGGATTGCGACCTGAGCCAAAGGCAGATGCTTAACTGACTGGACCACCCAGTCATCCTTATTATTTATTTATTTTTTTTTAGTAAACAGATAAAACCGATGTGGATCCAACCGTCATCTAATCTAGTAGGAGAAAAGGAAGAGGGACTTTTTCAGTGCAAGGTAGGATGTGAACAGTCTTAGGAGAAGTGAACATAAATGGAAGCTCCAAGGAGAGGAGAACATTCCAGGGGACAATCACAGAAGGCACTGAGCATAGAAGATGAGGGCATGAGATTCTGGGGTCATATCCTCGGGTTCAAATCCCAGCTCTGCCTTCTATTAGCTGTTTGATTTGGGGCAAGTTCATTAACCTCCCTCAGCCTCAGTTCCTCATCTGTGACATGGGGATAATACTTATGCTCATCTTAGGGTTGGTATGAGAATTCAGGGAGTTCATACAAATAATGCAGCTAATCAGCATCTAGTATATGACATGGACTCAAAAAATGTCAACTCTTCTTGAGCTGAGCCTTGAAGGATGGGTGAAATTTGGGTATGTATAGGAGGAGGTAGGCAGGGAGATCATTCTAGATTAAGGCAATAATATGAGAAAAATCAAGTTTGTGGGGAATTGCCAGGAATTTACGGGATGAGGAGAACAGCCTTTAGTGGAAGCAAAGGGGAAGTGAGGAGTAGAGAAAGATCGCCTGGAAGGATGTGCCAAAATCCCATCTCCCTCTTCTTGATGGCTTGGTTATCACTTCATTCATGACACCAATGCAGTGACATCTTAAAGGCTGAGTTCTGATGGGGAGTATATGGTGGTAAGTGCAATCACTCTAACTTTTCTTTTGAGAAGAAACAGTTATACTAAGATAGTGATGACTTACATTCTTCTCTTTCACTTTGCTAAGTAGTTCATCTCAACAACCATTCCTGGTAAAATGCCCTCCAGCTTGATAACAAAAATAGTCCACAGCTACAAGTCATTGTTACAGTAACTCCGGCAGTTTTGTGACAGCCTCTTGCAAGATTTTGTAAGATTCAAATTTGGTAAGGTATTGTCCTTGTTTGAAGACCAGCTAATTCTTTCTTTTCCTCCTCTTTTAGTTACAAAGAAATGATCTCTTTGTTACGGCAAAGTTCATATATATAGTTTATCAAGTCTTTCTCCCAAATTGAGTACAGTTCATTTCACGCAAACGGCCACTGATCTCAGCCTACAGAAGCAGGGTTTTACAAAGACCCCTTTGCCCACTTGGACCTGTGAACTTGAGGAATTTCTTTTTGAGATGCAAGGCTCAGAAGTTTGAAAAGAGAGCCAACGGCTGAGAACAACTGAGAACAAGACATATTCTGTCTGGGAAAAGACAGAGAAGCAATGCCTGGTAGGATAGAGGGATCAGGAAAAAAATAAACTGGAAAAATAATTAATTCTGGTAAGGATGTTTTAGGGTGGATTGCTGTGGAACAAAAAAATATTAACATTTGACTCTGTCTTTTCGGAAAAGTTATAGTACAGTTTTAAGAAAGAAAAAAAATCAAGCAATGTTTGGTGTGATTGAATAACTGGACTAGACACACAGCAGGACCCCAGGGGGGCCCCTGCATGGGTGAGAGGGCAGGTCTGCATCTAGTATCAAAAATAGTGGCTTCTTTTATACAAACAGCAACCCCAGGAGCAGGTGTCAGTTCTCCCCTGTATGAGACGAGGCCATTGGGGATTGGAGGTTTAAAGTGACTTGACTGGGATCACATAGCTGATAAATCACAGAGTCAGAGCTCTGTCTCTGGACTGTGGGATGATTCAATCTATGCCCTAAAGTCCACATAACTCTTATCCCCTGATACAGGGACCTCATCCCATCTCTCTTTGCATCGTCTGAGCTGAGTACAAACCCTGGCACAGAGATTTTCAGTGCTCGTTTATCGAGTGAATGTTTCAAGGACTCGCTTCTCTCCTGTGTATGGCATACAGGTGGGCTGGTTAAATGAGGAAGACAGGTACTTAATGAGCACCAATTCTGGCTGGTGCAGTGATGGAGGAGACATTGATGCTCAAGAGGATACATGATTCTGAGTAAGTGGTTCTTCTTCAAGGTGTTAGCAATGGCTTTCATGAGCAGCTGGAGGAGGCCAT
The DNA here is from genome assembly GCA_028534135.1 of Potos flavus. Taxonomy (NCBI): domain Eukaryota; kingdom Metazoa; phylum Chordata; class Mammalia; order Carnivora; family Procyonidae; genus Potos; species Potos flavus. The sequence goes on along the minus strand of CM052892.1, from coordinate 13,946,881 downwards.
AGTAATGGGGTTCAATCATTTGCCTTTAAAGCACTTTAAGAGACAGAGTGTGCTTGTGGTGTGGGTTGCCAGACTCTCTAATATGCTGGTCCAGAGTAGAGTAAGTCATGGCTGTACCTTCCAAGGAACAGGCTATCCTCACAAGCTGTGCACCTAATTAGACTCTGATAATCTGTATAAATTAGCATTTGCTAGTGATAAATATCACACACTGAGCCTTAAATAATACATTAGACTTAATTGAATAAATGCATATATTATGGCCTTCTAATGCATATTTGCCATAATGAGTTATCTTTCATGCACAAACAAACAGCAATTCTGATTAATCAGGTTGGGTAATTGTGCTATTAAAACTCCAGGTTCCCTGAGAAAGGTCTCAGTGTTGGTCAGGTTATAGGAAAAAAACAGTATTTTCCTTGACTATTTGGATACATTCCCTATCTTTTAGAAACTCCCTATCTGTGAACCCATAGGTTTTTGCACTAATACCAAATTCTGTACCCCTTTCCCACTCCTAAAATTTGGACTTAAGCTTCAAATCTTCAGTTTTCTAACTCTATGACCTTGGACAAATCACTTGAATTCCTTATGCGTAGTTGTCCCCATCAGCACAGAGGGCAATAATAGCACTCCTCTTATCAATTTGCGAGAATTAGATGCGTTGTGTGTAAAGCATCTAACCCACTCCTCCACACATAGAAGTTGATGGGTAAATAGAAGCTATTATCTTTACGAAACATGAAATATCTTGCTATCTATTATCTCATTCAACCATGTTAATAAATCTATGAACAGCGAGCAGATATCATTATGTACAATTTTTAAAATGAAAGAAACCACCCCAGAGATTAAATGACTTATTTGTTTATCCATTCAACAAATATTTTTTGATCACACAATGCCAAGAGATGGAAATACAAAGATAAAAAATACAAAGATCCCCCCCCCCTTGTCTTGGTGAACTTAGAGTGTCGTGGAAGGGGGGAAGAGAAGAAGGCAAGACATTACCAATAATTACAATATTGCCGTAATGAAAGTATACACAAAATGCAATGGCAGAATCCAGGAAATAGCCCCCCAAGTCATTCTCTGAAAGCCAAGGAAGTTCTCAAAGACATGACCAGAGTTAAGTGGAAATGTGTTAAGAGTAAGAGCTTGATGGTTGCTTGGGATTGGGCTATGCTTTCCAGGAAGAGGGAGCAGTCCTTTCGGGGGTGGGGTGGGGGTTGGAACTGAGGAGCCAAGCAAAGCTGGAGTAATTATAAGAGACTCAGTGTATCTAGAATATGTTTCTCACCCTCAGTGGTCCTGGCATTTAGGTTAGTGGTACGGAAGTTCCTCTGGGGACTCTCCTCTGTATTGTTGGATGTTTAGCCAAATCTCTGACCTCTATTTACCAGAAGCCAGGAGCATTCCCCTCTCCCCCACCAGTTGTGACAATCAAAAGTGTTGCCACACATCATCGAATGTCCCTGGGGGGCAAAGATCTCCCCCAGCTAAGAACCACAGCTCTAGAATTCAGATGAAAAATGAGGCTGACATGACAACCAGATCATGGTAGGCTTCTTCTGCCTTACTAAAGTAATTTCTATTTTTCTTTTAGGTGATTGTGAATGATCTTTTATAAGCACAGGGGGATATCTTCTTATTATAACTTACACAGAAGGCACATTTTCCCACTTTACCTGCCTATGAATTCATTAACGGCAATAATTCAGGTTGTACTAGCTCCTGCCACTGACTGCTGACACAAAATCTGCAAATATTTTCCCTCCTACATAACCTCCTCTTCTCCCTTTCCCCATTACATGTTTTGTGTGTGTGTGAGTGTGAGTGTGTATGTGTGTGTGTGTGTGTGTTGAGTCCCAGAAATTTCTCACATATGCTCATGGACACATTTTCTGCAGCTTCCTGGCTCTGTTAGGGACGGCTGCTCTGCTGGACAGCAGAATTCTATACAGAAGGCCAAAAAGTCATAGCAGGGATAACATGTACACATCGATGACGTTCACGGGCCAGTCTTAGAGCATCATAGCAGGCAACATGGTCCAGTCCCCTAAACACATTTTCAGTGAAAATTCATCCTCTTTACTTGCAATCAAACCTCATGATACCAATGCCATGTGGAGACCACAGCCACGTTCATTGAACCCCTCTTTTCTTTCTAGCCACACCCTTATATCCTATCATTTTCCTGGCACCATTCCCTAAAACCAAACCAAACCAAACCAACTTGCTTTGTGCTTCAACAGAAAATTTCTCCTCCAGCTACCTTCATGCACCTCTTGTCCTTTTCTGCTTCCCTGTGGGTTTTTTTTTCCCCTCTATTTTCTACATCATAAAAATCTAGGGAATCAATGAAACAATTACAGCATAATCCTTGGCGGGCAAGAGATAAAGTGGTGGGCAAAGTTTGAAACCCCAGAGTGGACAGCAGGAAGGACAAGGCTAAGAATTTTGTACTGCGGGATGCTTAGAAGATGCAGCCGTCCACAGGACTGGCCCTGGCACTGAATCAGCAACATTTACTGGTGGGTGCCGTTGCTTCACCAGCCCCTCATGTGCCCTCTCTGTTTCATGCAGAGTGTCTTTCCTGGGAGAGTATTTCTGTGCACCATCATTTCTCCTGCTGTTCTAAAGTTCCCTCTGGGTGGTTGCCACTGACCTGCCAAGTGTTACCATCCCTGGACACTTGAACCACTGCAGAGCAAAAGATTCTCAGCAGACAGAGGTGAGTTGAAAGGGATATTTGATTCCCCTCCTGGCTTGATGTTACATTCTGTTAGAAAGGTCCCACAGCAGTATTGACAATTCTGCCATGCTTAAAAGAATCTGCTAAATTAGAAGCTGTATCATTTTCTTAGAGCCCTCATACCCTTCCAGTTGACTGGCTTGGCAATGGATTTGAAAAACAACCATAGTACTGTAACTAAAGTCATTATTCCCTCTGATGATTAGATTTTGTTCTTGGGTCAGCTGACTCAACTGTCCTTATCTTCCCTCAGGAGGTACATATACACCGATCAATGTCTCCCCTCCTCCCACCCCCTATACCACCCTATGGTGCTTCCCGGAACTTAGATTATACTTGGGCTACATGCTTACCAGACATGCCCACCATGGCAGATCTCTATTTTTTGGATGCAGCCTACCTGTAAGCAGGTATTTCCATTGAAATATATTCCCTGATCCTCATTTTTTTATGTGTTTATTTCTTATTATCAGTGTGTGTGTGTGTGTTTCCTACAAGCTACCTTTGGTGGAATGAGGTAGGTGGTAAATAAAGACGTTAATGAATCTATACATTAGACATACATGAAGTGGATATGGAGAGCAGGTAAGAACCAGGCGCAAATGAGTATAAGCTTGGCTGACCTACTGGAAGGGAAAATAGGTAATATCGCCTGTAATCAATTGTAAAAGTACAAAAAAGATTACAAAGGTGGACATAGACAGGATCCTTCTTGTTGATCTGGCATTCCCAGAAAATGAGGCAATCCATTGAAGCTGATTCTTTTTAAGAGAACACACTTTCCTTTTTAATAATTTTATGGAAATCTTTCTAAATAGTAGGTTACAAACTTTCTGAAAGTTTCAGAAGAGATAGACAAATTACATTTTACATTTCTGTAATTGAAACCAGCAATAAGAGTATCTGCTCTGACACCATACCCTAGCCACAGCAATGCCATGATACCTTCTCTTTTAGTATCTTTTAGTATCTTCTGTATACTGAGTGCTGACACTGTACCTCACACTATGCTCAATGATCCCATCCACAATCTCATGACTCTCACAAGGGACATCCTGTGGAGGCACATAGAATTTTTGCCCTTTTACCAAATAACTTCATTTATGTTGTTTCTTAAATTCTTGTTGCCTGCATTTTATGATTTTTTTCTGTCTCCTTGCTTATTATCTGGAAATCACCTCTTACTCAGCTTCTGATTTTCTCCTTTGTATCTCCTGCATGTTAGGAAACCTAGAAACCACACTTCATAGAATCAAGGAAGCTGGGGTCTAAAGGAGTGTCTCATGGTTTGGTTGGATTAAACTGGATGCATTGCTTCAGATCCTACAGTTACTTGGGAGGACCCTGTGTGTTACCCACGGGGGCCAGCTTGAGCAAACCCAGAGTTCCCCAGCCAGCCAGCCAGCCAGCTTGCTCTTCCTGTTTAGAGTTGAACTAGGTTGGTGTTTATTCAATATCCCTTGAATGCACCAACTTCCAGTTATTGTGAAAAAAATCCTCTTATTTTATATATGTTGATACTGACAGATGATGAGAAGGTAATTAATTACTGCTTATTTGAATTTAATATGTCTGAGCATTTATCTTTTAAAAACTAATCTTGGAATTTCAACCACATGTAACTCTGTGCACATATCATTTGTCTGAACTTAATGCAGTGGCTAAAAAAGGTTTTTAAGAATTGTTTGTACCTCTGGGTATATCTTAGTTACAGCCTTTTAATAGAATTTGTCTAAACCTTATGAAAACTGTACTTAGTCATGGCTTGATAGGAGTTGCTCACTGGATTCATTAGGGATTACACTGGAGCATAAGACTTATTGTATTTAAAATAAAATATATAAATGAAGAAACAAAATGTTAATGTTTCTTATCTGTTAGAATCTGCTAGAAGGGCACATAACTATGTGGATATGGCCAATAGGTTAGGATACTGAGTTTTTGATTTCAGTCTTTTTCACAGTTCTATGGTTCTTTCTTTCTAGGATGGCAGACACCATCGTGAAGCCAAGAGAAAGAGCTGTGATCGATATTTTTGTGAAGGCCTTGAGTTTGGGGATGATACAGGAACCTTCACAGTCTAGTGTGATATGCAAAGTTTAGGGGTAAGGGCATAGATTACACTACTTAGGGTTAGAAACTGGGTCATCACTTCTCATTTGGACCTTACCTGAGGATGATTTTCCCTCAACAAACTGTGATTCAGACAAAAATAATGAGATATTAAAAAGCTCCATTTCTGGAGTTGTAGCTCATCTCCTAACTCTGGGGGATAGCAGACTCAGCATGGTATAGAAATAACAGAAGACTGGGGAGTGGGTCTAAGGGTCAGGTCTAGGCCCTAGCTCTATCACTTACTAACTTCATGGTTTCCAGCCAAGCACCTCTCAATTTTATCTCTGAGTTGAAGGGGGTAGTAATGCCTACCTCAGAGGGTTGTTGGGAAAGCCACAAGTCATGATATGTGTCTGAGAAAGACGTTTGGAAACTTCGGTGCATTATCTATGCCTTTTCTTAATATCATTTGGAATTTCCCCCCAAGATTTAATCTGCTTTCACACCAGCATCTAGATGTAGATAAGAGTTAATGTGTGAGGGGCACCTGGGTGGCTCAGTGGGTTAAAGCCTCTGCTTTTGGCTCAGGTCATGATCTCAGGGTCCTGAGATCAAGCCCCGCATCGGGCTCTCTGCTCACCGGGAAGCCTGCTTCCCCCTCTCTCTCTGCCTGCCTCTCTGCCTACTTGTGATCTCTCTCTGTCAAATAAATAAATAAATTCTTTAAAAAAAAAAAAAAGTTAATGCGTGAGTCCTTGGAGGGACCAAGGGTCACCAACAGAACTAAGTTTCAACACAGGGAATTCAGTGAACATTTAATGGGTTACTTTGATGTGAAACATCCATCCATCTTTTCGTGTCTCTGTTGAAGTAGATTGTCTACAACCACACTGATTGATCAGCCATAATTGAAAATGCATTGTATCGACTTCCCCTCTGTAAGAAGAACCAGCTCTAATAGTTTCCTAAGCAAACTAGCAGGGACTTTCCATTTTGGTCCTGTCCACCACTGGCCTCAATTCACTATTTCCACAATATCTCCGGATCTTTCTCTCTCTCTCTCTCTCTCTCACTGGAAAGACCACTCTGCAGTGATTACATTCTTTAGGAGGAAGGTGAAGAAGAACTGACATATAATATACTTAGTATGTGCTGGTACATTTCTTACTTCACCATAATTAGCCATCAGACTGACCTTGGGAAGAAGAGAGTACCATCCTATATTATGGTTGAGGGAATTGATGCTTCTAAATTATTTACTTAAAATCATACTGATGGTAATGAGCAGAGATGGACCTAAACTTTTCTCTCTGATGTCTAAGTAGTGCTGGCTTCACTAGTCCAGGCTGCCTCCCAGAACCTGCTTCATGCTTGGGAAAGGCCAGAGGATTCCATTGAAGGAATTATAAGACACATATTGTGGTATTTTTCTGTTACTTTGTATACTTGAGAAAGTCAGATTAACTTTTTTGAACCCATCCCCCGCCCCTGCTTGCATATCTCCCCAGCTTGCTGAGGATCCAATGAAATAATAAAAGTAAAAGTGGTTGGTAGGCTGCTAAGGGCAATATGAAAGTGAGAAATCAGTATTATCCTAAGAGACCTTACCTTTTTTTTTTTTTTTTTTAATGCTTAAGAGGGTACAGGTAAGAATACCACTCAGCTACTACTTTCAAAAAGTGACATTTTTTCCCTTTACCCAGTGTGGTGGCATAGGAGAACCAGCTCCTTGTGTTTCTGGCAATGGCTGGTGCCAGTCAAATGTGAGGCAAAGCTGCCACTCATTTATCAGATTTGCACTGGATTTAGGATATAATCTAGTTTTAATGGCACCGAATCTAGCACTTTTGGTATCTAGGCTTCAGAAGACTGGGCTCAGTCTCTCAGTTTATTAACTTCTTGATCTGGGCAAGGAAAGTGGGGTGCCTCTTATATTTTCTTCAGGGCTATTATAGAGAGAACAAAAATGGGATGGTTTATCATAGAAGTATTTTAATCCTCCAGTTTATTAGAATCATATACAGTACTAATGCTAGAACTGGAAGGAAGAATATACAGATCAACTCATCATTTGCTTTGCTTATTAATTTAATTCCGAACTTTATTAAGAACCTCTATGTGCTAAGGACCAGGGAGAAAAAAATGAAATAACAGAGTTCTTGCTCTTCAAAGGCTTAAAGTCTGGGGGAATAGTATATATTTAATAAATTTCCTAAGTTGTTTACTAAGGACCACATAATCATAGTTAGTGGCCATATCAAAAAACAAACAAACAAACAAACAAAAAACCCAACCCGGAACATTCTAATCCATAAAAAATTTGTAGGTAGCCTTTCTCCTCACTAACTCCCTACAAACATTTGAATATATTCTTCTAAGGCTTATAGTCATTTGTTAGCATTTCAGAGCAGGATGGACAGTCACATCCTGGCATTATAATTCATGGCTGGTTTCGTGTGTGAGTTTTGTGTATATATTGGCAAAGGACGCGGTGAGTAGCACAGTAATGAATATCTTGGCTTTGGAGTCAGCCTCATCTGCCCCTGGCACATGTGTATACAAGGACTTGGGCAATTACTTAATCTTGTAAATTTCCATTTCCTTTCTCTGTAAAAGGTACCTACCTAATCAGGGATTGAGAGAAGGATGAAAGGAAATAAAATGTGTCAAATTGCTAGTGTAGTATCTGGCACAAAGTAAGTGTTCAAAATCTTAGTTGTCATGACAATCCATACATGTATGTATGTTCCTGCAGCAGCTTAAGAAGAAGCCTGTCACCATGCTGATTCTGACACATGGTATCTGTTTGATCTTGAAAAAGACACTTTGTTTCTCCAAGTCTCTGTTACTTTCTCTATATAATAAAAATAATAATAATAACTTTGGAGCTAGTGAGGGGATTTTCATGTATTGATGCATTTATTTCCTATAGCTACATCAAGCCCCGATTATCCACTAGGAAATGTTCTAGCTGCTGGAGAATCAGCAGTGAATAAAGGTGAAATAACACATGTAAATTGCTTGGCAGATAGTAGGGAACTTAATAAATGTAAGTAACCACATGTTACAAATAATTATAGCAGATCAGCTATTACCATTCAATCAAATTGGTTATAATTATAATTAACATTAATATTATCTATTAAAAATTACCATTTTCCCCCATTAGATATATTTATCTCCTTGTGCATGTGTAATTTTAATATACTGACAGTCCAAACAGCCTTTTGCAAGTTAGAGACCCCTGGGACCAAACATTTGAATTTCCAGACATTTGCATGTGTTTCATCTTCCACTGGACCTTGCATTTGACCTCAACTCCAGTCTCTGAATTTCTATTTAATAAGAAGCTGAGTGGAAAATGAGACCTTCACCCTTGGAAATCCCTTTATTTCCACCTGTGTTTACAAAAATGATGATGCCTTGCAATGAACTTGCTCCTCTCACAGACTTCTCAAAATGTGTTTGAGGAATAGGCAATGATAATTTGGTTCTAAGCCCAACTCTCTCAATTTAAACGATTGCACCAGCAACTGTGAGTTTCATTTCCTTCCTGGATCCATCTGCTTCCCAATGTATTATTAGGTCTGTGTAACAGGTCCCGAGAAGGACCTCATTAGGCACTGAGGTGCTATACTGCTTGGGCAGAAGAGGTCTGTCTCAGTTGTTCATGAATGCCTTAATTCCTTAGCTGAGTGCTGCAGCCACCCACAGATCTGCCGTGTCCCAGGGCTGGCCTGGAAGTCACAAGGCATGAACCTTGGTTTGTTAACTTCTAATCTAGGTGCAATCCCACAGAACACCTGACTTGTGACTGATTTGCTCACTTGGTTTAGCTAAGGACAAGGTCATAAGTTCAGGCCACTTTCTCCAGTCTCATACACCATACCCCAATTGACCCATAAAAGCAAGGACATCTAGGCCAGTGGTTTTCATAGCTGGGTTTCGTGGAGGTGACTTCAAGTTGATCTAGGTGGAGGTGGGGGAAGGCAGTTCTGTAAGCCTTCACTATTTTAGGCAGAAACAGCCCTGATTATATTTGATTTACATTTTGCTTTTCTGTAAAATTTTATTTTTAAAAAGTATTCTTGGGGCCATTTACTTATTTTTGGAAATAACACTTTAGGGTAATTGTTCTGTCTCTACTCCCCTCTTAATCCTTCTCTTCCCCTCGTAAGTATGGCAATCTCGGGCACTTCTCCACCACTGGTTGGGGTACCGCTCTTAACACAGAGTTGGTGTCCGGGGTGACTTGAGAGGGGCATCCCTTGATCCTTCATTTCTGTCAGTGTCCTGCCAAGCCACTTCTGTTTAAATTTTAACAGGCACACCACTCCATTGGTTATTTCTTTAAAATGCAGATTCCCATTCAACAGATCCGAGTGAGACCTGAGATTCTGCATTCCTAGCAAGCTTCCTGGTGATGCTGATGTTGCTGGTATGTGGACCACCCTTTGAGTAGGGAGGGCCTATGTAATTATAATGTGTTTGGTGCAGGAACGTGGCCCCAGCACCAATGCCTCCTTACTCCATCACTAATTGAATGGTAGCTCCTATGCAGAAACTCTGGAATAGAATTGCTTCATCATACTAGCTTGTGGGAAGTGAATGTGTCCCTGCTCCCACCCCAACCTAACGGCTAGGCTAGTGGCTCCCTACCGTGTGTGTGTGTGTCGTTGGGGGAATATCACGGTAGCAACTACTTGGATTTTCTCTCTCAAAACTAGAAGCGGAGGCGGGAATCTTATTGAGTATTTGCTATATGACAGACACCGTGTCAGGCACTTAACGTACGAAATCACATCTGATATTCAATGTTTCTGAGAGGCCCATGTTTAATTGTCATTTCACGTTTAAGGAAACCACAACCGTGTGGCTTATGCTGCAAAAAGTGATGGTAAACGCTAAACGTTCTTAATGACTGCTATCCAGATCCTAATTTTTCAAATATATATTTCTCATCCATTCCTGTGAGCCTCCTGGATCATGTGGCTGGTTTATGGAGCTAGTAAGAGCTGTGGCCAGAAATAGACTGGAAATTCCTACACCAGGGATCTCCCTCCTGTATGCTGCCTTTTATATCTGCAAAGAACATTAGATTCTATCTATAAAGAGTGATGGATCTTTCAAACAGAGTGGCAGTGGGATAATGTCATGAAGTGGTTCTCAAATTTAAGCTTGAGTATCATCTGGAGAGCTTGTTCGTTTTGATCAGATTTAGTAAACATGGGGTGGAATCTACAAATACACATTTTTAACAGTGACCTCAGTGATTCTCATGTAGATGGCCACGGGGTGGCCCTTTGACAATACTATGTCTCAGCAAGCCCAAGACTGGGAATCAGGAGACCTGGATATGAGACTTGGCTCTGTGCCCGTCACCCTTCCATTCCCCCTCACCTCAGTATTCCCATAAAAAAATTGGGCTATAGCAGTGGACCCTAATTTTACCACATTAGAATCATCTGGAAATTCTTACAACTATAAATAACTGGGCTTAGCTCTGAGATTCCAATTCAGAAGTCTGAGAAGAGCCTGGATATCTGTTTCTTTTCAAAGCTCCCCAGGTAATTCCAATATATGGCTAGAATTTTGAACTTTTTTTCCTTTTTTCTTTTCTTTTCTTTTTCTTTCTTTCTTTCTTTTTTTTTTTTTTTTAAGATTTGTTTATTTGACAGAGAGAGAGAGTTCACAAGTAGGCAGAGAGGTAGGCAGAGAGAGAGGGAAGCAGGGTCCCTGCTGAGCAGAGAGCCCAATGCGGGGCTCGATCCCAGGACCCTGAGATCATGACCTGAGCCAAAGGTAGAGGCTTTAACCCACTGAGCCACCCAGGCGCCCCCCCCACCTTTTTTTTTTTTAACAAATCATAGGCACCTGCGACATCCTTTCTGACCGTCTTCCCAGGGAAGATCGTGGGAGTTGCCCCCCTCTTTCAGGGTGTACAAGGCTATATTCTGCAAAAAGGGGCATACAGAGATTTGTGCATTTTTGGTGCTCTTGGCAGTGACTGAACATATAAATCACTTTCATCGCTTGCTTCCACTCCCCATCTTCGCTCTCAGTGATGACACTATGCAGAACTGTCTACTAGGCTCCTGACATTCTCTCATTTAACTCTCAAAACACTTTCTTTCAGGAAAGTATTTGTTTCATAAATGATGAAGCCCAATCTCCAAGGGGCCATGTGGTCTTCAGAAAATCTCACTTCTGGGGTTTGGAGCTGGGGTTTGGACCCATGTCAGGCAAGCTCAAAATGGTCGCTTTTTCCATGGATCCCCAGAACCCACTATCTCTCCTTAGTCAGCTTCTCCTTCTTTTCCCTCTGGAGACAGGACCTATATTAGTTAGCCAGAGCTGCCATTACAAAGCACCACAGACTGGGGGGCTGAAACAACAGGAATTAATTTTTGCCCTGTTCTGGAGGCTGGTAGTCTAGCATCAAGGTCTCGGCAGGTTTGGTCTGCGTCCTCTTTCCTTGGTTTGCCGACAGCCACCTTCTTGCCGCGTCCTCACACAGCCTCTTCGCTGTGACAGTGCACTCCTGTGTCCCTTCCTCTTCTGATAGGGACTCCAGTCCTGCTGGATTAGGGCCTCACCCTTATGACCTCATTTACGGGCCCTATTTCCAAATGCAGTAGCACTGCGGGTTAGGCCTTCAACATATCAGTTTTGGGGAGACACAATTTAGTCCATAACAGGATCTTTGGTTTATTTTACCTCGTTAACATATACGGATCAACAACCCCCAGACCAGTTCATTGGATGTGGGGCGAAGAAATTCTCAGTGAGCCACTTTCAAGGCCCTTAATTCAGTCAGTTTTCAGAGTATTAGTTCAGCAAGCACTGGGCTAGACACTGTGGATTCTTCACAGGTACCCCTAGCCATATATGGAGGTCCGTAAAATTATGTGTCATAATTATATGGATGTTTAAATGTGTATTTTTCTGGGGAGAAAATCCATAGCTTTCATTAGATTTTCAAAGAGTTCATACGACCTCCACAGCTTAAGCAGCAAAGAAGGCCTTTCTCAGCTCTTGAGGTCTGAGAGTCCAAATAGAGGTATTCTCTTCTATTGAGGGCTGTTAAAGTAGTATCCTAAAGACGTCATCATTCTGCTCCCCTTCAGCCCCTGGGGCTAGGAAAGATCATGCTTCTGGACCAATCAGGGCAAGCTTCTTGGAGGAGGTGGGCATTGGGTCTAAAAGTCTGTCAGCCACACTGAGTGCATAATGAGGGCGTAGAGGGTTTCCTACATCTGAGATTAGACCAGAAAATCCCTATCTTTTGATGACAAAGGAAGGAAAAGAATGTCCTGGTGAGATGACTCAGGATTTGCCAAACTTATAAATAGAGCATGTATTTTGCAAAAATATCTTCAGGGAACAACCTCCCAGAATGATTCAGCACAAAATAACTTTTTGAAACCTCCATCTTGTACTCATTTTTTTTTCTTTTTTCCATCACCACCTTCAACCCTTTAGTTGTTGCAGCCTGTGGATCCTCTAAATCTCTCGCTTGGATGGTTTCGATATTCAACTAATGGGGTCCTTGCCTCCTGCTTGGCCTACCGCAACTCCTCTCTCCATGCTGTTGTTAGATCAGATTTTCTAGAAGTCTTTGTTTCAGTCTCCTCTGCGGCATTCTGAAGGTTGTATTATTTCAAGACTATTAAAGTACTTTGCAAATAGTAATATGCTGCCTAGAATTGTAAGTAGTAGTTATGTCTTCCCATTAGAAGGAATTAGAGGTATCTGTTCATTTTAAGCACACTCAGAAACAACTAATTAAACCATAACATGGATCAAATATCATCCTCCGGCTTTGAAATGTGGTAGGTGATGATGATAGAATTAATAGCCAAACTTTTGGAGTTCTTACCATTTTCTAGGGCTGTTTTTACCATTTTGTGTCTATAAACGAAATCTACCTTGCCGAGGATCTTGCACAGTTGATACTGTCATTCCCACTTATATGTAAAAGAGCTAAGACACTAAGAGGTCTAAGACCCCAGAGCTAGTAAAGGTTGAAGGCAGGATTCAAACCCAGGTAATCTGGATCTAGTGTTGAAAGAAGAGCATTGAAAGAAAATATGAAAATAATAATTTGATGGAATGAGCACTGGGTGTTATATGCAACTGATGGATCATTGAATTCTACCTCTGAAACTAATAATACACTATATTATAATTAAGCTGCATTTAAATATAAATAAATAAATAAAAAGAAATAGTAACATACGTATAAAGTCTTTTTAAATCTATCTTTCAAATTTCTTTTTTTTTTTAAGATTTATTTATTTGAGAGAGAGCGAGAGCATGCTGGGGGGTGTGGGGGTGAGGAGGGGTAAAGGGAGAGGGAGGAGCAGACTCCCCACTGATCAGGGAGCCTGATGAGGGGCTGGATCCCAGGACCCTAGGATCATGACTTGAGCCTAAGGCAGACGTTTAACTGACTAAGCCACCCACGTGCCCCTATCTTTCAAATTTCTAATTAAGTATACTTTAATTTTCTTTCTTTGATAAAGGTTTATCAGGAGAATTTATTTATGTTTACTGGCCATTGCTAGAGACTTTAGAGACTTACAAATAGAACCTAGGGAAGAAACTGAAAGGAGAATATATGGGGTGCCTGGGTGGCTCAGTTGGTTAAGTGTCTGCCTTTGGCTCAGATCATGATCCCTGAGTCCTGGGATTGAGCCCCATGTCCAGCTCTCTGCTCAGCGGGCAGTCTGTTTCTCCCTCTCCCTCTGCCTGATACTTCCCCTGTTTGTGGGTTGCTCACTCTCTCTCTCTCTTTGTCAAATAATAAATAAAATCTTAAAAAAAAAAAAAAAAGAAAGAAAGGAGAATGTAGACTTACTAAAGGTAACTGAATAAGAATTGGGAGAGGAAGGGGCTGGGGAGCAATGGAGTTAATTAGCATGCTCATGGACACAGGAGAATATACTAGGTGGCCATTGCTTTAATAACACTGAATAACAAATTATTCCCCAGATTTCAGTGGTTTATAGCACACATTTATTTATCCCTCGGAAGCCTTCGAGTCAACTGGGAGACTCTGGTTCAAGGTGAGTTGGTTCAGGTTGGTTCTCTCTATCTGTAAGCCGTAGAGTTTACAAAAGTATAATCTTCTTATAGTATAGGGTGGAGTGCAAGAGACCAAGTCAGACATCACAAGCCAATGCAAAGCCTCTGGTAGCTCTGGTCTACTTATATTCACACACATTTCATTTGTCAAGCAAGTCCCATGGCCAAGACCCGAGTCCTCAGAGTGGAAAAGTAAAATTTTTCCTCAGTGACTGATGACAGAGGTTGTGAGGGAAGGAAAATTAGTACAGTCTGCCATAGAGAGATAATCTGAGGTTGAAATAAACCCTAACTACTGAAAGGCAATATGACTGTCCTTACTGGAAAGGGTAAGACACATCTTAATGGGAATGAATATTAAATTTAATGGACAAAAACATCACCACTGGGTGGTACTCTTATTCCAGGATGGCTTTTTGCAGGAGAGATGCATTTAAGTGGACAAATTTTCAACAGGATATTTCGATTTGAGTTTTTATAACTCTAGCTGTGAATACATTTTCATTTCTACTTCACAATGTTAATATGTGTAATGTACTCAAAACAGTTCCTGGAAGAGAATACTGCTATGAGAGTTTGCTATGATGATGATGGTGTTGATGATAAAGATGATGATGATGATGTCAAAATTGTGAGGCATTTCTGTTCTTTGTATATTTCCTTTCTCCTACTTGAACTCAACAACAGTTTTGGCAAGATATCCCCAAATGCTTAATCCTATTGAAGACCTTTTCTAGGTTTCATGACCAATAAAGTAATAACTTTTGGTAATGTTGGACATTTTTAATACTATAATTTTGTCCAAAGCATTAAGGATGAGTTACAGAGAGATTTGGGGGATTCAATGAGAAGCAAGAAAGATTTGTTTGTCTTCCACCCACATCATTTTAACTGTCAAATATAGGATAACTTCTACTTAAAGGGAATAAAATGGGGAGAGAAATTTGACTGTTACAATGTTGGCAAAAGATATGGCCAAGAATGGCTCAATCTGGGAAGAGCATTCTATGTGCAGTTACAGAATAGGTAATCTTAATTTATTGAAGCTGGATAAAATCTTTAAAAAGTACACAAATATTAGGGAAGGGAGGGAAAAAATGAAACAAGATGGGACCGGGAAGGGAGACAAACCATAAGAGACTCTTAATCTCACGAAACAAACTGAGGGTTGCTGAGGGGTGGGAGGACGGATGGGGTGGCTGGGTGATTGACATTGGGGAGGGTATGTGCTGTGGTGAGCACTGTGAATTGTCTAAGACTGATGATTCACAGACATGTACCCCTGAAGCAAATAATATATTATATGTTAATAAAAAAAGAAAAAAAGAAAAAAGAAAAAAGTACACAAATATTGTAAATAATCAAATAAGCAGCTAGCATCCCAAAATATTCAGCCATTTTTTTTCCCGAGAGGTCTCCCACATGGCAAGAAAACAGAAAACTTTCTTTACAAAAAATAAGTAAGAATTAAAGGTCGAAGACCTAATAGTATCAGGGAAAAAACAACCTTGAGATTGTTGGGGTCTATTAACCATGATGTTTTCTTTCTATTTGAAAGGAGCATTTGTTTGTTAAGAGAAAAATCCTTCCAATTCCCTATCCTCATAGGTTTGGCATTAAAGCTAATATGTTCTTTTCTTAATGAATGTGTCTAATCAGAAAAGAGTCACAGAATCCTGAAATGTCTGCACCGACAGCCCTTGAAGACCATTCTGAGACACTGAGAGAGAGTTTGTCACTTGTTGAAGTTCACAGTTAGTGACAGCAGGGACAAATTACCCAGATGTTTTTATTCTAAGTCCAGAGTCCAGTATTGAATTGGATTTAATATAGTTTCCTCCCAACTGCTTATTTTTGGGAAAATTACTTTAATGTTTTCATTTTCCTTGTAATCAAAATGGAAAGACTAGATCAGTGGCTTTTACAAGGATATCCCTTACACTTCTTTTGAGGCATGCCTCATGGAAAAATAATTCTCCTTCCCCTTCTTTTTGTTATTTTTTTGCATCTTATTGTTATTTTTTGCAAAGACTTACCAATCAAAGGAATCAAGGAAAATTTCGGGGAGGAAAACTTTTGAGGATTCTACATTTAACATACTGAACAATAGTCAGACAGATTTCTTACTGGTCTCTATTCCATTCAAGATTTGTTATTTTTCTAGAAACAAAAGCAAAAATAAACTACTGGGACTACACCAAAACGAAAAGTTCTTGCACAGCAAAAGAAACTATTGACAAAACAAAAAGGCAACTTAGTAAGTAGGAGAAGATAGTTGCAAATAACATATTCAATAAGGGGTTAATATCCAAAATATACAAAGATCTTACACAACCCAATGCTAAAAAAAACCAAACAACCTGATTAAAAAATGGGCGGAGGACCTGAATAGACATTCTACCAAAGAAGACATCGAGATGGCTAACAGACACATGAAAAGATGCTCAACATCACTAATCATCAGGGAAATTCAAATCAAAATCAAAATGAGATATTACCTTATACCAGTGAGAATGGATAGTGTTAAAGAGAGAAGAAATAACAAGGATTGGCAAAGCTGTGGGAAAAAAAGGAAGCCTCATACACTGTTGCTGGGAATATAAATTAGACAAAATGCTGTGGAAAAGAGAATGGAAGTTCTTCAAAAAAAATTAAAAAAAGAAATACCATGTGATTGAGTAATACTACTAGGTATTTACCTCCCAGAAAATGAATTCAGAAAAATATGCATCCCTATGCTTACTGAAGCACTATTTACAGTAGCCAAGATATGGAACCAATCCAAGTGTCCTTTGATAGATGGATAGATAAAGATATAGTATATATATATATACATATATATATATATATATACAGTGGAATATTACACAACCATAAAAAGAATGAAATCTTTCCATTTATAACAACATTGATGGACCTAGAGGGTATTATCCTAAGTGAAATAAGTCAGATTGAGAAAGACAAATACCATGTGGTTTTAGTTATGTATGGAATCTAAGAAACAAAACAAAAGAACAGACAAAAATAGACTCTTAAATACAGAGAACAAACTGATAGTTGCCAGAGAGGAGGTTGGTGGGAGGATGGGCAAAATAGAGGGGATTAAGATACACAGATTTCCAGTTATAAATAAGTCAGAGATGAAAAGCACACCATAGGGAATATAGCCAATAATATTGTAATAACATTGTATGCTGACAGATGACAGATACTTATCATGGTTAGCATTGAGTAATGCATAGAATTGCCTAATTAATGTGTTGTACACCTGAAACTAACATAACATTATATGTCAATTATATTACAATAATTTAGCAGATGATTATTTTTCTGGATGAAAAGTTTTTGCTGAAATTTCTCAGAGAATTAAGCTTTGAAAGACATCCTATTTAGGATGATGGAGCTATTTTCAACCTTCTGAATTTACATAAATGTAGTTAATAGACAATTATTCAATGCACGCTTTCCGGTGCATGAATCAGCATTTTGAGGCTTGAATCTCAGAGATTCTTAATTTTAATTGTTGGCAAATATTCAACATTTGTCTCTCTTAATCTTTACTATTAAACTTTTTTGACCTAATCTTCCTTCAGTCTCTCATCTACCATGTTCATTATCTAAAAACACTTAAAGAAATCAGTAATAATCATTCTTTCAATAAAGCTAGAAAAGTTCTGAGCTGTCATCCTGTCCCATCTTCAGATGAGGACAGTGAAACAGAGTGGTTAAACGACTTATTCAAGACTTCCATGAATAATTTCTGTTTGCAAGTTATGATCTTCAACTACTCCCTGGTTTTCTCCATGCCACAAAACCCTTCTAGGGGCAGCTATTAGGAAAGACAAACTAACTCCTTAGTCCTCCATCCTGTTTGCTTCAAGGACTGAAGGGAGTTTCATTATTAATCATTTACATATTATCTGTACACTGCCTGCCTCTTTATTAATCAACTCCATGGAATCTACTGCTATTAATCATCAAATGTATGTCTGAGCATTACCAGTAATTATCTTTGAATGTTTTTTACCTGTCAGTTTAATTACTTGTTTTCCCCCAGGAGCACAGACTGATTCAGGTCCCTGACTCTACCGTGTGTGTGTATTAATGTGTTTACATTGTACTTGATTCTGTGTGTGTGTGTGTGTGTGTGTGTGTGTGTGTGTGTTATTTTTAGACCCCAATTACCATCACATAAATAAAACTATATTTCAAATAAGTATTCCTAACCCTTAGTCACCTATAAAACCACCTATTTCTTGTTGAATGTAAGGCAGAAAGTCAGGTATAATCTTTGATCCCTCTTGATTTAATCGTATATCTTCCACAACAATTTTTTGAAGTCCTCTATAAACTGATTGATTTTACTTCTCCTAGAATAAGCACTGTATGTACCTGGGGGTTTTTGTTTGTGTGTATGTGTGTGTGTTTTAATCCATTTGGTGCTTGTGGGGATCAGAAAAAAATGAGACCAAAATTCGTAATCAGTACTTGTCCACTCCACTTAGAGTAACCACCCAAAAGAAGGCTCTATACTCTCACTTTTGAATGGGTGGGAGTAGAAAGATAGTTTGTATGTCTTAAGGGTATTTAACACTACAAAGAGCACCCAAAGTGTGTTTAGAACAGAAGAACAAATTAAATAAATGCTAGTCTTCTCTGAGGAGGGCATTTCACTAGAGAAGAAGAGTGCCTGCCATCAACGAACATAAAAAGTCATAAGGTTGGAGACAGAGGGAATGAAAAGAAAGAAACTAATACTTGTTGAATATCTACATGTGCTATTTTACGTTATCCTGCCAATGATAGTTGCTATGTGTAGATCCCATTACCTCAGAAAAATTGCCCAAGTACACTCAGATGGGAAGTAACAGAACTGGGATTTAAACCATGATCTGCCTGATTCCAAAATCCATATTCCTGCTGTTGTACCAGTGCTGCCTCAAGACAAAAACATGTGCTGCATGAACAACATCAGATAGTGTGCAAATGTAAAGATGAGAGGAAACACAGATAACTCTCAAACTCAGAAGAGGGGTTCAGATACTTCCAGATGCCTTGTCCAGAGAAAGTTTTATGAAGATGCCATTTGAACTGAAGAACGGGAAGGATGTAAAGGTCTAAGCAACTCCAGCGTATGCCGCCCTTGTATGCTCTCTCCTTACTGGAGTCTTAAAAGCCTAGAAAGTTTTCAGCTCTCCACAGAACTTCATGAAGTCTACAGTCTATTTTTGCAGTGAAATTTTGGAACACAGAGGGATAGGCTGCTGTGAAGATGTACTGTCTTTTTGTTAACTAGACATTGACGGGAGGAAGTGCTGTTAAAACATACACACACACACACACACACACACACAATTATTTAATCTACTTGTTTTAGGAAGATATTTCTCTTTTCCTCACTATTGAAGACCTCTACTATTAAATATTTGAAAGGTATTTAGTTTCCAAGATCTCTCCACAACCAATGTATCCATTTAGTCAGAATTTATTTATTGGGTGCATCCACTCTATGCCCAGCACTGTCCCATCTACACTGGGATTTGTAGAGATGCACTTGAGGAGATAGAAGCCATGGCCCCATTTATCAAAGATCTTATAATTTACTTTGAGATATAACAAACTGTAGTTTACATTTGTTGACCTTAATATGTGTCTGGAATTATTCTAAACACATTTCTAGACTTGTTATCTCACTTAATTGGTTCAACTGAAAAGTTTCAAGTAGAATTGAAGTTTGTCTCTCATGTCATAGTACTGGGCAGATGATTTGGTTGGACTCAGACTTATTCTGAGTCAATGAATGTAAAAGCATTTCTAAATTGTAAAATGCTTTGTGGACTTGAGGGAACTGTTGGAAATTTCATGTAGGGTTGCTGGGTAATTTGGGGAGAAGATTCAAGTTAGTGAAGAAAATCAGACAGTGGAATGCAGAATTTGTATGATGAGTTCCTATTTACAGATAGGATAATTAAGTCTCTGAAAGGCCAAGTGAGGTATTCAAGGTCATATGGCAAATGAATTAGGAAAACACTCAAGTCTCCTAACACTGGATCTAGTTCCCTTTCCTCCAACCCTATTACTACTGGCCAAGGATACATCCAAGCTAAAGGGAATGCTAAAGAGAGTACAGTGGGGTGGAATAGACAGTCTTAGTTATGGGCCAACATCTTTGTTTGCTCTAACCCTACCATTAATACTCAGATGAAAATGAAGGGCACAGGCAACTCTAAGTTGTAATCTGAAGAAAAGAAAAATGAAAGCAATGGTATCTTATATGTCTAAAACACCTATTATGTGTCAGACATTGTGCTAGAAGTTTCTCATGTCATCCTTCCAACAACCTCCTAAGTATATTTATCCTCATTTTAATAGATGGAGATAGAGTAGAGGCCCAAATTTACACAGCTGGTAAATTGTGAAGCAGAGATTCAAATTCAAATCTGCCTGCTCCAAAATGTGTTCCATTTCCATTCCGCAACTTGGCTTTCACTCAAGTGGAATAAATCTCTTATAGGAATTGTTTTCCAGGACTTAACATTTATCATTTCCAAATGTCACCATTCCACTTACCCAAGGTGTAAGAAATGTTTTTTTAAACTGTTGGGGAAGTATTATTTTCAGGGCAAGATTATAATTTTTTTTTTCTTTTTCTTGGAAGTATGTTCTTCCTTCAGTAGGTAACACCACACGACCTCTGAGTAGAACAGAAACTCTAAATGAAAATGTTTTCTGGGGCACCTGGGTGGCTCAGTTGGTTAAGCGACTGCCTTCAGCTCAGGTCATGATTCCGGAGTACCGGGATCGAGTCCCACATCGGGCTCCCAGCTCCGCGGGGAGTCTGCTTCTCCCTCTAACCTTCTCTCCTCTCAGGCTCTCTCTCACTTTCTCTCTCTCTCTCTCAAATAAATAAATAAAATCTTAAAAAAAAAAAGAAAATGTTTTCTGAAGGTCAGATTTTTGACATGATGAATCCATATCCTTGGTACATCCTTAGAAGGTATCTTCTCTCCTTGATGTCAGTGGGATTCTGATATCTTATTGGCATTTGGCACAGATAGCTGCCGGCAAATTGTTGTTGCAAAGTCTGGCCTAATTTGGAAGATTCTCTATTGCAAGCCCAGGCATGATTCATTCTGAGATCTGGGAGAAGTCCAATATGCCTCAATTTCCCTTGTATAGATATTGAAATTGAAATCCTCCACAGAGAAATTGGATACCTCTTGTTGAATTATTTGTTACTGTAGTTTTATATGTTTTTATTTAGAGCTGATAATATCTGACAATGTGTGCTTAAATGAAGATTATGTTTTATGCATTGAAGGAGCCCAATTCCCTTCCCCCAAGAATTACCCAGTTCACCTTCCATTTTCTTCTCTTCTTGTTTTTATGTCGACTATTTAATTGAGATGTTAAGGTCCTGCACAGCTCTGAGTGGCAATTTTAAATCAGATTTCTCTATAGACTTGGGACCTAGCAGCATTTGTGAGATGAGGCTGATCCAATTATCTAGGCTGAAAACTCTGGAGAGAGAAGATTTTCCAAACTGTGATGTTATGTCCAGTGTACTCTCTCAGTTAAAAATAAACATTTCTGGGTTATGGGATCTTTGTTCAAGTTGATTGTATAATTGAGGGAGGAGAAGGGAAATGTCCTTTTGAAGTTGAAGTGGAGTGTGTGACATCTTACTGCCACAGTCACTTTTTCTTTGTTTTTTCATTTAATTAAAAAATCATCCTGCTCTTAAATTTAAAATTACCTGGGCATTTGTTACCCTTTCAATTTTGTTTCATCATAGGACTCTTTGCATAGCATACCAGAAACTCTGAGCAGGAGAAAAACTTAATATGCTTCCTTCCTTCGTAGATGAACTAATTGAAGTAGAGATATAGGTGCTTTGGTCAAGATCACATAGCAAGTTTAGTGATAGAGCCATGAAGAGTAGAATCCAGGTTTTCCTGTTCTTTCTTTACTTCATTCTCTACAAGGTTACTGAGTTGCTTTGCTTAGTTTTCCAATCTGATAAAATGCACAGTTCATTACTTCTGACATTCATTTATTCCATTCATCTAATATTATACATTCATTTGATGGTTTGAAAACTATAAGGATATCACTGCACCACTACCCCTCCATAATTTAAAAAAAAAAAAAAAAAGATTGATGTATCTGTATTGACTGTAAATTTACCCTGGTTGCATAAGAAAAGAGAAATAATTTGGAAGGATCTCTGAGGATATCCTAGAGGACTAGATTTGGGAATAAGCAAGAATCAAGTAGCTCTAGAAGGGAGGTCAAAATGATAACCCCACAAAATAGATACAGAGAAATTATCTGGAAAAAACAGAGAATGGAGAGAACAGACATCAAGGTAGCTCTGGGTAAACAAGGGAATGCTTTCTAGAGGAGGTGGAATTTGAGCTGGGATATTCAAAGATAGGGAGGATTTATATGCATTAAGACAGAGAAGGGGAAAAGATGATATTTGGTAGGACCTCAAGATCACTTTTAGGGAACTCGACACATGCACATGTGAAATAGTTGGGTGATGCTGAAAGGTAGGTCAGGTTTTCACGAAGGGCCAGAGTGAGCAATATCAACATCATGTCAGCTTTCCACATTCGAGTTCATTCTGACCTAACTTGGATCAAACATGGTTGTTTTGCACTGTCTTTTCCATCTTCTTGCTGTCATTTTCCTCTCCATTATGTGCTTTTCTCACCGCTCTTTCTCTTTCTGTTCTTTTGACCCACTTACCTTCTTTTCATTGTTCTTCTCTCCTATTGCTTGTGCTATAATTATTGGCCTTATTTTCAGGATACTAAATTTGGTATAAAAATCACTTACTTTTGAGGTGCCTGGCTGGTTGAGCATCTGACTCTTGGTTTTGGCTCAAGTCATGATCTCAGAGTCATGAGATGGAGCCCAGAGCTGGGCTCTAAGTCCAGCAGGGAGTCTGCTTGGGATTTTCATTCTCTCTCTCCTTTTGGCTTCCTGTGTCCACCCCCCTTCTCTCTGAAATAAATAATATATCTTTTAAAAAATATCGCCTCCTTTGGAGTTCCAATTCTGGCATGTCAGTGTGAGAAGCTCCACAGACAGACTCCCCATAGAAACGGGTGAAAAAAAAATTTTTTTTAATATAAAAAAATTCAAAGTCTCCGGAAATGGTTCAAAGGGCATCTAGCAAATGAACAATCTCAAGAAAATCTAAAACTCAGTAGGAACAGTGAGAATCTGTAGTATTTTAATAAAAGCTCACTGACTCCCCACTCCCAGTAAGACAGAAACTGGACTTTGGAGTTATGCTATCAGGAACATAGGAATCCATCTCCCCTGGCCCTGGAGGCGGGGTTATCTTCCCAGGGGAACAGTCAGCTTTCTCATCCTGCTCGCAGCTACCTGTTGCTGAGGCTATGTGTGTGCAGCCAAGTAGTGACTGCTCCCTTTTTCTCCTCACCTCCCATTTTTCGGATGGAGGCTCTACTTTGGGCACATACCACTAAAAGTATCAAGAGGCCAATTTCTCTTGTCCCAGTTTGTAAGACAGTGGTTTCCTGCTGGGAGAGGCAGGCCAAGAAGACCCGCCACCCCGTCCACTGAGCACTCAGCTCCTAAAGTGGGGGTGTAACTCAGATAAAAGCATGGCATTGTCCTAAACCCCAGCTTTAGCGCCCTGGCTCAGAGATTTTGCCTAGGGTAAAAAGCAGGTCTTACCAGGGACAGTTCCTAATCTCTTCCCAAAGGAATGTACTTCATTTACAAAACAATGTGGAGAATCTCAAGTTAAGATGGCTCTCGAAAATAGTGCAAGTTGTAATGAATGGTAATTGGGAAGATACTGGTAAGTGCCATGGAAAAACAGATTGAAGTGTAGTCCTGAAAATTATAAAAAGGAACCACATGGGAATTCTAGAGTTGAAAAGTACAACAACTGAAATGAAAAAATCGCTAGATTAGATGGATTGGAAGACTTGAAAACGACTAAATGACGATATTCCCCAAATTGATCTACAGACTCAAAGCAATCCTTATCAGTATCCCAGTTGGCTTCTTTGCAGAAAATGAGGAGCTGATCCTAAAATTTGCATGGCATTTCAAGAGACCCCGGGGGAACCAAAACAATCTGAAAAAGAACCTTTTTGGTTGGAGGATTGACATTTCTTGATTTCAAAACAAACTATGAAACAATAGTAATCAAGACAATGTGGTACTGGCATAAAGGCAGACATGTAGATTAGTATGGTAACAGGATTAAAAGTTCAGAGATAAGCCTGCGTTGTCTTTGGACAACTGATTTTCAACAAAGATACCAGCACAATTCGATGGGAAAAGATTAGTCTTTTCAACAAATGGTGGTGAAAAAACTGGAAAGCCACACGCAAAAGATTGAATCTTTACCTCACACCATTTACAAAAATTAATTTAAGACGGATCAGAGATCTAAATGTAAGAACTAAAACTATAAAATTCTTATAAGAAAACAATGATAAACCCTGGTGACCTCAGATTTGGCAATGGATTCTTAGATATGACATCAAAGGCATGCACATAAAAGAAACAATCGATAATTTGGGAGTTCAAAATTTGAAACATCTGTGCTTCAAAGGACACTATCAAGAAAGTGAATACAACCAATAAAATGAGAGATAATTGTTGGGTTGGCGGACCCAGGGGTGCGGGAGACTCCACAAAATGGTTGTCACGCTAGACAACATGGCGTCTCAGGACCTTCCACCCCGGGACTCTCCACTTGAGATGCGCCGGAACCCTGCCATATAAGGAAATAACCTGTCCTACCCACCACCTCCCAAATAAAAACCCCACTCCCCTATCCCCACGTGCGACTTCCTCGGCCCTCCATTTTCCTGGCGGACTGGGAAACTTCGCCGGAGAGTGCCTCCATTAAAGCCTACGCGAACCACTTGCCGCCTCTGAGTCTCTCCTTTCTCCTTTTCCCCACCACTGAAACCTTACAATAATATTTACCAATCACATATCTGGTAAGAGACTGGTATCCAGAATACATATGTAACACTTAAATCCCAATAAGAAAGACACAACCCAATTAAAACATGGACAAAAAAATTGAATAGAAGTAGATATTTCTCCAAAGAAGATACATAAATGACCAATAAACACTTGAGAAGATCCCTGACATCATTAGTCATCAGGGAAATGCAAATCAAAATCAAGCTGCTGGGGCGTGTGGCTGGCTCAGTTGGTGAAGCATGCAACTCTTGGTCTCAGGTTTGTGTTCAAGCCCCACACTGGGTGTAGAGATTACTTAAAAAATAAATAAATAAAATCTATATTAAAAAAACAATGAGCTGTTTAGGGCCCCAGTGATGGTTCGGTGATATATTACTCAAGCTACTCCCTAAGACATGAACTGGATCTCAATTAATGATGGCCGTGGTGATGAAAATAAGAATCACATTGATTTATTTCAAAAATTTTAAGAATATTTATTTATTTGAGAGAGAGAGCGAGCTCACACAGAGGGGAGGGCTGAGGGAGAGAGAGAATCTTAAGCAGACTCTATGCTGAGTGTGGGGCTTGCCACGGGGCTTGATCTCACAACACAGAGATCACGATGCCAAGGTCACCACCTGAGCCAAAATCTAGAATTGGACACTTAACTAACTGTGCCATCCAGGCACCCCTGTTTTATTTCAAAGTTTTAAAACCTTCCTTGTTTGTCTTTCTTCCTCAGGGTTTTCTGTGATGGTTTTCTCCTCTTCTATGTTAAAGGATTTCCCCATTGTCTACTTGTTTGTTGGTTCAGTGTATAAATACAGTGTAATTATACAGCTTGAATTAAAAAAGAAACCTGGATTTGCGTTCCATCTTTTCCTGATTTAACTGTATGAAAAAGTACATTTGTTTAACTAAGTTTTAGTTTTCACAAAGAAAAATATGTTATTACTCATGGAAACAAGAGCTTCCTTTCTTGGAAACCTGACTCCATAAAAGAGACTGATGGTGGGGCATGGCCAAACCACCATCAGTTGGTCCAGTCAAGCTTTCTGGAAGTTGACTCGATTATGACAGTATTCTTTGTCCTCGCAATAATGATAGTATTGGTAGTGAAATGAGATGAGGAAGATATGCCGTGGCCTCGCATTTTCAGAGCTAGATCCTAAATTATTTACTTCCCTGTGTGTGCTTATTGTTTCTCTTTGATTCCTTGCAGTTGACTGTCCACTTTTCCTCTGTACCCCCTTATTTTCAGGTCTTTCATGTTAAAAAAAAATAGCTCCCTGCTTTGACCATCCCAGAACTCCTCTCTCTACCTGTCACTTCACTGTATTAACTTTTTAGCAGCATGCTTCCTGTTTCTATGGGACTGATTTGACCCTATCTGCAGTTTATTTTGACATTACCTAAATCTGCAGGTGAGACTAGTTAGCTCCCATATCTATTGGATAGACCATAGTTCCAGTTCACAGACTGAATCTCTACCCCTAACATGTTACTTCCCATTGATCTCAAGTAGGAGTATAGATCTTTCTCTGCACTCTACCCTTACTATGACCAAGAAAACTAAAACAAACTTTAACATAGATGCTGTATTGAGTCTCATTTTCCCACATGAAAGACAGAATAATTCAAAATACAGAACTGTGACCCTATCACTGCCTCCTGTGTAAAGAGAGATAGGAGAGCTTAAAGATGCCGTAGATCAGCACTGAGCAACCTGCAACCATATGCTGCCCCCAAGCTTTGCCATATGGCTGTGAGTCTAATTTCAAACTCACTTTTCAGCACATTTAGAGGTGAAGGAGTTAGACAGGAATGAGGGACCTCTGTGGAAAGCACCTACCATGAGCAGAAGAGAGATTTTAGAATGGCCAGTCCTCTAGCATGTGTTCTCCAGCTGGACTGGGACAGAGGCAGAAGCAAAGGCTTGCAGTTGGTTGAAATAAAGCAAATGCTGTTGAGAGACCCCGAGGCAGCTGGGCCTGTGGGCTTCATTGTGCAACCCGGACCAAGGAGTCTCTCATCACCGTAGGAGAAGGAAATGCAGAGAGCATTCACTTCAGTTCTTAGAGAATGAGGGTTTTTTCCCTTTCAGTGGCATGATTTTTGAGCTTCACGTTGTGTTTTATTGTAGTGATTTTGTTTGAGGGATTATGTTATCAATAATTTTCCAATTTTTATTTTTAAAAATGTATTCTGTTATCAAGTCGATTCATTTACTTTCCTTTCTCTCCCCTTTCCTTCCTTCCCCCCCTTCCCTTCCTTCCCTTCTTTCTCTTCCTTCCTTCTTTCTTTTCCTCCTTCTTTCCACTAGCTCATTTTTTTTTTTCTACAGGGTGAAGTGCTATGTAGAATACATACATATGCAAAATAAGCTTCCTGTCCTGAGGGAGTCCCTGGTTTGGGGCAGATACGAACTATGATACAATGCCTTTCTATACAGATAAGTACACGTAAGTGCCAGGGCAATGTTTCTAAAGAAATTCAGAGCAAAATGAGGTCGCTCTGACCTGGTATGTGTGAGTATGTGGGGCTAAAGGGATCCTGGAGAGGGAAATTTCAGCATGTGGACTTCAGCCTTGAGCTGAGCTGGAAGCATTGGAAGACAGCTCTTCTCCCCACACACCTTGAGTCACTACCTCCTTTTCACATTCAATTCTAGTTGCCCTGGTTATAGTGGTATATGTTCTTTTCTTGAAGGAAACAGACTGCGGGAATCAAACCCCAACATACAAAGTTAA
>CM052892.1:13878147-13918763 GCA_028534135.1 Potos flavus | reverse complement strand
TTTTTTCCTTAGGAGAACCATTGTACAGAAAAGGAAACTAAGACTTATTGAATTTAAGTGACTTGGGTGAAGTCACACAGCTGGGAAGTGATGAAGTATTAGAAGAAAAGAGTCCCAAAAGAATGCACAGCCCATGCATTTCAGTTATTATTTCATGCCAAGTCATTGAGATTATTCCTTTATTGAGCCATTCAGGAGACAGTCGATGGCTATTTACTCTGAGCAGTTCCTTGTGCTGAGCTCTAAAGGAGCTGAAGATGAAAAAAGCATGGTCCCTTTGGCATAGATCAAAAGGGTAGAGTCAAAATAGAAACACAGTTATGTTTAGTATTCTAAACATAATTTTTAGTTACTCCAAGCACAATCCCTTTCCACAATGTCACATCAAACCTTTTATTTTCTCTTCTCTCTGCATCCTCCCGCTCCCTGGAGCTTCAACCTTCTAAGACCAAGGCACTAAGAGTGTTTTTTTTCTTTTTCTATTTTTTTTTTTCTTTTTCCTATTTTGACTTAAAGCAGGAAAGGAGACAAATACTTATAGAAGCATAAAATATAAAATAATTGGGTGGAAAGAGTTTCATCTTCATCCTGTAAGTATCCATCCTTTTGGTTTATTTTTATTTTAATATTTCCCCCCTTTGGTGGTCATTTCACAAGGGTCTCTTTGTCCCATGCTTAAGATCTGTAGAGTTCCCTTCCTGCCCATCAGTGACTCCAAGCCAAGCAGAGGAAAACTAACAACTCATATTGAAGTCTGTAGCTAACAGAATGTCTGGATTTGGGAAGAAGAGAAGGATCAAGGGTCTGCAGGGGTGGTGGAGACCATGCTAGGATCAGGGTTTGGGGATAATCCTGTCTGCAGTGGAAGGGATGGCTCTTAAGCACAGCTCTCACAAAGGCCAGGAATAAAAGTAGGGATCTGTGGAGTGTCCATGAGATAAGTTAATCCCCCTAGGAATGTTACTCTGAATTCTGTACCACACTTTAGACTCTGTATGGATTGAATCATATTTCTTAAACCTCAAGGAGGGCATTCACAAGGTACTTTTCAGTGTTCTATGTGTATCTGCCCAGTGTGTGTATTTTCACATCATTTTTCTACCTGATCATCTCTAGGTACCTGGATTCCTCTAGTGTGGGAGACTGAAAGAGAAGAAAGCTACTTGTGGAATCAACCAGGTAGTTGAAAATATTTATTTCTCATGTCCTTATCCTTTTTCTCTCAAAGATATGTGCCCTGGGTTACGCAAGCATGTGTTGTCTACAGTGCTGTGTTATAATGAGACCTACAAGTCTAGCTTAGGACTGTATCAGACAGCAGCTCAAAATATATTGTTATAGGCTGTCTCCTAGAAAAAGGGAAGATACCACTTTCCTTTTTTTTCCTTAAAAAAAAAAAAAAGATTTATTTATTTTGAGGGGTAGGGGCAGAGAGAGAGGGAGAGCGAGAATCTTAAGCAGAGACTCCCCGCTGAGTGTGGAGGACAACACAGGGCTCGTTCTCAGGACCCTGAGATCATGACCTGAGCCAAAATCACAAGTCAGTCACTTAATCAACAGAGGTGCCCAGGTGCCCCAGGCAGGCATCCCTTTTCAATTTCTCCTTCCTCTTTTGCAAGAAAGTTGCTAAGATGTGGAAAAATCGGACTGAGTAGCATTAAGGGATGAGCTAAATATATAATCTACTTGTTCTTTCATTCGATCAATTTTTATTGAACACTTATTATGTACCTGGCACTGATGGGGGAGTGGAGCTACAGATATGAGTATTTACAATTTGCCCTCTCTTAGACCTTTTTAGCTTGCATATGAAATAAAAATGAAATCAGTTACTATTGTCATCCAAATGTATTAGTATAATCATTGATGAGACTAACAATGCCTTGAACTGGGTATTAGCACTGTGCTAGGCATGGGGTGTGGACACGGGCCAGTTTTGGCTACTGTCATTAAGGAGCTGAAAGCGTAGCAGAGAGGCAGACAATTCATCCCTCGTGAGCATAACAGACGGTTGCTGGAGGAGCTTGAGGAAAGCGTGACAATGCCTGCCTTGGGGTGGCTTGGGCAGGTATCAAGAAGATACCAAATCTTTACAGTGGTCTACAATGCCCTAAGTGACCTGGATGGCCATCTCTCCACACTGCCTTCCTTGTTGGTTCTGGCAATTTCCTTTGTTTAGACTTTTGCACTAGTTGTCCCTCTAACTCAGGGTTTCTTAACCTTGGCACTATTGATATTTTAGATTAGGGGCCTATCCTGTGCGTTTTGGCATGTTTAGCAGCACCCCTGAACTTTACTTACTGGATGCCAGTAGCAAGTCATCCCTGCTCCCAAGTTGTAACAACCAAAAATGTCTCCAGGGGTGTTAACTGTCAAAAGACCCTTCAGGGCAAAACGACTGCCAGTTGAAAACCATTCTTCTAACTGGAATATTCTCCCAGGTTTCTGCATAGTTAGCAAATCCTTCAAGAATCTGCTCAAAATGTCACTTTTTCATACTCAGACTGCTCTACTTAAAACTTCAATATGGGGTACCCCTCATGAGTTTAAGCCCCATGTCGGCCATGGAGCCAACTTAAAAAACAAAAACAAACAAACAAAATTTTCAGTCCCACTCACCATTCTTCATCCCCCCACCCTCTTTTAAAAATTCTCACCCACATACATTAACATCATCTAATGTACTATGTAATTTATAATAGCTATTGGCTCTCTCCTTGTTAGAACTTGAGTTCCATATGAGCAGGTGTTTTGTTCATGGCTGTGTCCTTTGTGCCTAGAACAGTGCCTGGTAGAGTTTAAGCATTCAGCACATATTTGATGACTGAATGAATGAACGAATAAATGAATGATACTCAATGTTTGTGTGAAACGGTAATGTTTATAGATTCATCCTCTCTAAACTCTCAAGTAATACTATTAATTAGGCCACAGTGTTATTTCCATTATACAGTTAAGGAAACTCATGATGTTAAAGAGAAGTCTCACACCAAGAAATGATGATGCCAGAAAGTAAATCAGATAATTTTTATTTTAAAATATAGCCCTCTTACAGCACACAATGCTTTTCCAGAGTCTGAATGAACTGGGAAATTTGGTGAGTAGTGAGATAGGATAAAGAGGGGAGAGTCTCTTGGCTCTAATGAACCAACCTCTCCCTCAGGTTCATGAGTAAAAGAGACAAAGGGTTTTTCTACCCCAGGAGAAGGGACAGTGTTTAATGCAATAAGTATTTTCATCCTAATCCACTTGGTATCACTCTATGTACCTCTGTGTTGCTTAACCTGGGACATATGTATCCCCCAGGAAGGTAGAAAAGCATAAGAAAAAGTCCAGAATAATCACTGAATATAAGAGTCACAGTACTCAGTATGGAAAGGTGAGGAGTACTCTAAAATTCCAGCTACATATTAAAAACAAATTCAGATATATTGTTCATTGATTCATTCACCAGCTACTTACTGAGTATCTACTAAGGCACAACATATGTGAACATCCCATAAAGCCTCTACCCTCATGGAGTTTATATTCTACTGGTAGAGACAGACAATACAGAGATGGGAAATTCAAAGTAACTTTTTTTAAATAACACAGGAAAGGTCATAAACATTTCAGGCTTGGGAGGAATAGGCTCTACTTACACAGTTTGCCTTGACAGCTCTTGGGGAGTACCCTCACACACCGTTGGTACTCGAGGTATTTGGGAGAAAATATTGAGACTTACAGAATAGTATTTAATGTCAGGAACCAGCCCCAGAGACAGGAATTGAGTCACCTGGAGCCAGGAGAGTACACTTTATGCTTCTGCTTAAAAGCAGCACTTTTTTGTGTATGCTTGAGATCACAGGAATGTTGGTCCAGGGCATGTTAAAGGATACAGGACTGGTAATGGGTATCCAAAGATAAAAGAGAGTCTGCAAGTCCAAAAAAGAAATGTTGAGTGTTCTGTGTCCCTTTGTAGATGCAGTATACACATTAGCCTAGGATATGCTGTAAAGATTCCTTAGAAAATAAATCTCTTTATTCTCTTTTTAACAATGTGTTTCTTTTTTAACTTGTGTTTTGTTGTTGTTTGTCCTCTTAGTGATGAATTGTTCTTCATTAAATGTAAGAGACCAGATTGTAAGATGTACCATTACTTTATTGGCTACTAAGAAAGAATGAAACAAATTATGATTGTAATATATTGTCAATTATGAGACACAGTCCGATTTGAGAGGTGTTAACATGTGAAAAAATGTGAAACTCGGAACCATTGGATAGAATCAAATTTGGTTCTTAGATATGTCAAACTAATTGGGCTTTTCCACTCTGAGTCAGGCTGTGTTGTGATTGTTCACTCTTATTATTTTATTTTAATTACCATAAGTGAATATTATAGGATACTAAGGTCGTGGCCCAGATAATTCTCTGATCAAGGATGATGTGCATTTCCTTTCCATAACATAGAATTGGTGCTGTGGAGTGGTACCCACCAGTGACCGTGTGCGCATGCGTATGAGTTCTGGTTACAGGATGGGATGCTTGAAGCTTAGAGCTAGAGTCCCCACCGGGTGTGGTCTTGCAACTAGTTCTGGACAATGAAGTGAAAGCAGAGATAATGCATGTCACTTTTGAGAGGCATCTAAGCATCTCTATGGCTTCTTATGCTCTTTTCAAGTTCCACAGCAAACTTAGAGGCTGCATATTGAATATGGTACCATAATGAAATAAAAGGATCCTGGATCCATGAACCATTCTTGGACTACCTCTAATCAGGAATATTCTCACCGAGCATTGCCTGAGCCAGAAATCAACTTTTATGGTTTTGAGTCACTGAAGGTTGATACAGAAATCAGTCTAACCTATCACAGGTCAGTTTTGCCCTTTCTTTATTTCTTATGAAATATGCAGTGCCTGCCAAATAATATCAAACACTTCTTCCAAAACTCTGATGAAGATGGAAATTCCTCAACTGATGGAATGATTATGGGTGCTGAGTTGAGTTGATTATGGGTGCTGAGTTCCTGGCTCAGGAATAGAAGTGCAAGTTGCTCCCCATCCCACTGGCCAAGTCTCTACCACTGTGACCAGGGTGTAATTATTACTGTATTGTAGTAGAAATTATGGGCCCAGTAGTTTCTCTTTTGTAATTGATACACTGCCTGCCTACTGGCAGGGGCACACAGAACTGAGATCTTTGACTAAAGTCAGTTGATCATATTGTTTTAATCCCATGGGGGGAAAAAATCATCTTTATGAGGCAGTATCAGTAATTCCCCAGTCATAACTAGGAACATTTTTCAGGAAAGCTTCTATAAAAAATGTGTATTAACGTGTCATGAAACACAGTCTGGGAGATTGTCGTGAACCCTTTCTCTTACTCCTCCTCTTGACCATCATGGGGTTTTCTCTTTAGCAATGGGAAGGAAGGGGACTTGTACTATTACACACATATTACACTATTCACTTAAGTGTTGTGTTCTAGTAATGGGGTCTCCTTATGTCTGGCGTGAGATTAACACACAGGTTTGTTTCTTAGAAGGTAGGATGTGTGTGTGTGTGTGTGTGTGTATGTGTATGTGTGTGTGTATGTATAGTGGGGGGTAGAGGCATGCGGCATGAGGTCTAGGTAAAACAGAGCATTAGAATATTAGTAACATGAGGTAATTTTATTTGCATTTTAGAAGGATTGCTTTGATTTCAAGATAAGGGAAGGATTAGAAGAGTTAAGACATTGGAAGAAATGAGCCTGGTCCCTGAGAGACCCGTTAATAGTGTATTCCACTAATCTAGGCCAAGGGATATATTCAGTGATAATGCTAATAGAAACAAAGACTGACATTTTAGAATTATTTTATAGATCAACTCTCTAGGAAATGATAGAATGTTTTATTTTTAAATATAGGTTTTATTTTCCATGTGTGGTGAGACCAATGGATCAAGAGATGATTGCCATTGAAAATAAGGTTTGTTACAGTTCCCAAGAGGGGTGCTGCACACCACCCCATGCAGGGTCACATGGGGAAGCACCAGCATCGGTCAGGAGGCAGAAGGAGCAAGCAGAAGGCATGGGCAAGAGGCTTTGTTGTAGTTTCTGTGGGAAAGGCAAGGAGAGGTAGGGTAAGCAGGCTTAGAATTGGCTAGTTTGAATAATTTCAGGAGGCTGTGGGGTCCAGGGCTTTCTCTAGGTAGCTGGTACCCGGTCCTGTGATGATTAGGACAGAAGAATATTGCCTCCTAGAGTATGAGTTTTGAATTGGTTCATTGGCACATGAAAAGTGAACACCAGGGCAAATCGCTTGCTATTTCTAAGGATTGGCTAGCCCTGGGAGAGGTGGTGATACTAGTCAGCCAGGCTAGATGCCAAAACAATAAAAATACAGAAAATAAGAAAATATAGTTAATACGCAGTTGATGAGAAAAATGAGGAAATCAAAGCAATTTCCAACTGGAATGACAATGTGGAAGTGAAATGCTATTAACTTTCCAGAGAACTAAACTTTATTGAGCACCTACTATGACCTTTATATCATCTCAATCCTCAAAGCCAAGTTTCGACAATGGGACTATTTTTAGCTTAATTTTACAGCTGTGTTGAAAAGGACTGCAAGAGTTTGTGCTCAGTTCCCTATGACAAGCTCCCTCACAGCTTGATTTTAGGTATGTTGAGTCTGAGATCCCTGCAGAATATCTTGGTAGAACTATCTAGGACACAATGCCAGGAATATTCCCATTTTTACCTATGTTTTTATTTAACAAAAACATGCCTTGCACTTGCCACATCCCAGATACTGCTCTAAAACTTCACAAATACCAGCTTATTCAATCCCATAGCAATACTTGGAGGTATTTATTATTATACTCATTTTATTCTTATGTTTACTGATTACAATAGCTACCAATCTATGGAAAACACTGACAAAGCATGCACTATGCTAAGCATTTTATGTAAATTAAAGTTGATCAGGTAAGACAAATGTGATCATTTCCACTTCAAAGACTAGAAAACTAAGGCTTAATGGCTTGCCTCATTTGACTACTATCACATGGCTTGATTTTTACGAATTTCATAAATGTGAATTTCTGTTATGATTAAAACCATTGTCCTATTTTGTAGACTAGAAAGTAAGGATCAGGAGTAGCCATGGGGTCATAAGTTACCCAAGCTCAATTTGAATTTCAGTATATCTGATTCTTCATTCCAATCTCTTCCCAATATCCCTGTGCTTTTCAAATGGTGGTTCACTAGAGCTGAGCTTTCAATCAGTTTCAGAAACATGAGTTTCTTCAAAGGATTTCACAAGAGTGGACATTACTATGGCTGAACTATATTCTCCTCAAAATCCCTACTGAAGTCCTTCAGTACCTCAGAACATGACGGTGTTTGGGGACTGGACCTTTAAAAAAGTAATTCAGGTAAAATGAGGTCATACAGGTAGGTCCTAATCCAAAATAGCTGGTATCCTTCTAAGAAGGGGAAATTAGGGCGCAGACACACAAAGGGGTGAGACCAAGTGAAGACAGCCACCTGCAAGCCAAGGGGAGAGCCTGAGACCAATCAAGCCCACTGACACTGTGGTCTCAGCCTCCAGGACTTCATAAGCAAATAAATGTCTGTCCTTGAAGCCACCCAGCCTGTGGTAATTTGTCACGGTGGCCCTAGGAAACAAATACACGGGGCGAGTTTCCTCTACTAAAACGAAATTGGAAAGCCACCATCCTGGATTGTTGCATAAGCTGTTCGACCGGTCTGACCGTTTTCCCAAGTTCACTAACCCGGAAGTCAGATGACTTTCCGGGATCAAAGCCAACTTCCTCTTGCTCTTACTTGGACCACTGATCTGCAGACATTTTGTTCTTCTTCTTGTAACTTCCTCTCCTGTGACTGGGGACATAACTATTAGAGAAACAAAAGCCCAGAATGCTAAGGTTGCCACTCTCACTTCCTCTTGCCCCTGAACGCAACAGCACTGCTCTGAATATAGTCATTGTCCTGGGGCACCCAGCAGGGGTGAGAGAGAAGGCAGCAGTGCCCTAGCGGCCACCCCAGCAGGCAGATACAACGTGTCATGTTTCACAGAGCCACTTGTGGGGACAGAAAATGCCAGAATGATGTTTCCTACCCACCTGGCTGGGACACTGATCCCAGCCATGGCCTTCCTCTCCTGCCTGAGACCCGAGAGCTGGGAGCCTTGTGTGCAGGTATGTGGTTCTGAGTCAGTTCTTCTCCTGGGAGATTTGCCTTGCTTCTGAAAAACTGCTTTCTGCCTAGAACTTCCCACTGTGGCTCCCTCCTAGTTGGCTAGTATCATTTGCAACAAGGAGTCAGATTATGTGAAGGACTTGAAAAGCCACAGGGACAGAAGAGTTCAGGGTTATATCGCACCAACGGACAGCCCGTGGGCTCATGGCCCAGTTTGGACTTTAAGGGCTAATAGGGGCTTAGGTCAGATAGATCTGCTTAAAATCACTATTCTTCGACTTCTGGGCTATGTGACCTTGAAGAAGTTATTAAACCTCTCTGAAGCTAGTTTTTACATCCATAGCAGCCTTAAAATAATACCTACTTCAGTAGAGAGTTGTAAGAGGTCTGCTTCCTATCATTTCTTTCTGCTGGTGGACTGTCCTCTCAGCTTCAAGCACTCACTTTGCTCCTTTCAATCTCAGGAAGGTGTTTTGTTTTGTTTTTTGTCTCTTAATATGGGGAACTTTCCAAGTGGAGTTCAGACTTTTAGATCTAGCCTTTTCATCAAAGGATGAAAAGAAATGAGATTGGAAAAGAAAAGTGGAGAGAGAGAGAAATAAAGGAAAAAGATGGAGAGAAAGAGACAAAGAGAGAAGGGGGAAAAAGAGAGAGACCCATGTAAAATGACAGCTAATGTAATGGTTTCTTTCTTTGAGAAACACCAACTGACTTTTGCTTAATCTCATTCATGATGGATCTCTTTTGTTTTTCCTTGTGCGGACTTCACAAGTGCTTGGGAAGCCAACAGTAGAACCCAACAACTGAGGGAATGTCCTGGGATTTAGTGTGTGGCAAGGTCAGAAACTCAAGAAAAGCATAATCAGCTAGAGTCCTGAGAATGAGAGCATTGGTGAAATAATATACTTTAATATGTAACAAAGATGAATTTGTCATCTCAAAGTCCTCCCTCCCTCCAACTCTCTGCCCAGAGCCCTACTCATTGTCTTCTCTGTGTCCATCCTGCCGTTAGATTAATGGAATCGATCCTCTAATCAGTCACCCCCGGATAAAATCACACCTTCTCTTTCCCTATACCCCATATTCTCAGTCTCCAAAACCTGTCCAACCCTGCCCATCCCCTCAGTGTCATCCTAGGGCAGGTCCTCAGTCCCCCTTGCCTTGATTCTTAGACAGTTACTGGTTTCCTGCCTCCTGGTCTCCTTTCCACTCTAATTCATTCTGTACATTTTTGTTTGTTCTTTAACAAATTGTCCTAACAATTTGTTCAGTTCTAACAAATTGCCCTCTTAATAGCTTGTTATAACTTCTGAGTGCTATTAGGACAGTTTACTACCTCAGGGCCTTTGCACTATTTCCTCTAGCCAGAATGCTTTCCTCCTAGATCAGTGCTGCCCAAAGGTAATAACACGTGGGTCACATGATCTTATTTAAATTTAAACAATAAATGTAACTAAATTTAGCCAAATTTTTATTTAACTAAATTTTAGCTAACTTTATTTATTTATTTGTTTGTTTAATATATTTATTTATTTATTTCTGGAAGTTAATAATTGTTATTTTATTTACTAACCATCCTAATGTCTTTTTTTCCCCCCCAGAGAAAGAGAGGAGCATGCGTGTGTGTGAGTGGAGGGGGAGGGGCAGAGGGAAAGGGAGAGAATCCCAAACAGACTGCGCTGAGTGTGAAACCTGTCAGGGCACTTGATTTCACAACCCTGAGATCATAAACTGAGCCAAATTAAGAGTCAGTCACTTAACTGAATGAGCCACCCAGGTGCCCCCATTCTAATGTCTTTATAAGTTTTTTTTTTTTAAGATTTTATTTATTTATTTGACAGAGAGAAAGAGATCACAAGGAGGCAGAGAGGCAGGCAGAGGGAGAGGAGGAAGCGGGCTCCCTGCTGAGCAGAGAGCCCGATGCAGTCCTCAATCCCAGGACCCTGAGATCATGACCTGAGCTGAAGGCAGAGGCTTACAACCCACTGAGCCACCCAGGCACCCCTATATATATTTTTTTTTTTTAATTTAAATTCTATTAGTCAACATATCATTATTTTCATTATTTCATTCATTAGTTTCAGATGTAGTGTTCAATGATTCATCAGTTAAACATAGCTTTAAATTTTCTAGTAATCACATTGAAAAAATTAAAATTGGTAAATTTAATACTTTTATTCAACCCAGCATATTCAAAATATTATTTGAAAATGTAATATATACTAAACTATTAGTAAAATACTTCACATTCTTTCTTTGGTACTAAGTGCTTGCGATTTAGTATGTATTTTACATGCCTCTCAGCTTAGACTAAGTTTCTCGTGCTCAATAGCCATATGTGACTAGCAGCTACCATGTTGGACAGTGAAGTCTTAGATTTCTTCATGACTTAATCCCTCACTTCATTTATATTTCTGCTTAAATGTCACCTCCTTTTGGAAGTATTCCTTGATCACCACATGTAGAACTCCCCAACTCCCATATTTGCCTCTAATCTCTAGATGCTTTATTTTTTTTTTATAGTGTATTATTATACGTTTTTCGTGTATTTGTTCATTGTTTAAAATGGGATCTATAAGTGAACAACACCATTGCTGATTTTTATTTACCTCTATATCCCAGTGTTTTGTGCTGGTCTCAGCCTATCAATAACCCATGTTGTGGCTGGACCAGCCCCTGTGATTCTTTATGATTGTAAAGTACCCTTCAGCAACAACCATCAGGAAACTTTGAAAAACTGAAAGTTTATTACTTCTAAGACCTGGAAATTACACAGCACAAGTAGGGCCACACAGCAATACTGAGGGTAAAGAGAAAAAGCTCTCAAGCATGTTAAGTTCCGTTGTTATTGGGGTTAAGGAGAGGGGATTAGGGTTTCTCTGGCTCCCTCTTTATTGGTGAATTTGAACATAAGAGCAAGGATTTAGGAAGGGGTGGTGGGAAGAGGGGGCAGGAAGAAGGCCAAGTGAGGGAAGTGGCCTAGTTCTTTTTCTAGTCATGTGGCTGGCATTGTGTTTCTTGGAGATAGCCCTCTTTGAAGTGGATGCCTCCTTAGTCAAAGGTTAAATCAGGCACTTGCAACACAAAAGCTAACTGTCAAGGCTTACACTACACCCAGTGCCTAGCACATAGTAGACGCTCAACTTACACATGTTATATGATTAAAAGTATCGCCACAGGGCTCTGGCTTCCCCACCTTAGGTTTTACCACTCCTACTTCACACCAGCTGCTCTGAATTAGTTTCCATCCCTTCTTACTTACACTGTTCTCTCTTCCTCTTTCCACATATCCGAATCTTACTCATCCTTCAAGCCTCACCTTGAAATCCTCTCTTTCTCAGAAGCCATCTATAATCCCTGGATCTGGAATTGATCTCTACCATTTATGAGCTAGAGGAAGTTATTGTCCAGGCCTGGTTTATGGTCCTTTTTAGTAGTGTGAGTTCTGTTCCTATCTCAACTCCTCCTTTAGATTGCGAGCTCACTGAAGTCTGGAGCCGTATCACATGGCTCTCGGCACTGCCCACAGCACTTAGAGAAAATGGCTACAATTTGAAGATTTAAGCAAATCTTCATTCAATCAGTTATTCATTCATTTATTCAATAAACAGTAAGCATTAACCATTTGCCAGGCACAATTCTGAGTGCTGGAGACATAGCAGAGAGCAAGAAAACCAAAGCTTACAACCTAATGAGGGAAATGAACAACACACATGGAAAAATCACACAGATAATTTATGTTAGATGGTGATGCACCGTGTGGAGGTAGATGGAAGAGGGTAAAGAAAGGAAGTCTCTTACGATCTGCAATTACACAGTATAGTCTGGGGGGCTCCTATAAGGGACAGCATTTCAGGAGACATGCCAATGAAGCAAAGAGCTGCACATGTGACCCGTGATACTTTATGCATATTACTTCTTCTCTCTGAATTCTTCTTCTTTAAAAGGTTTATTTGAAGATTAAATTAAAGTATATAACATATAAGAAATATGCCCACATAGGGTAGGGGATTAATAATAACTGCTAATAATAAATGTTAACATTTATTGATCATTTTCACTGTAATAGGCTTCAAGATAATCTCTTTAAATACCTTATTTCATTTAATCCTTTTAACAGATTCTATTGGTTTTAAACATAAAACCAAAATTAGCTACCTTAAGGAAGAAATTTTGTTGAAGAAATCAGAGAATTCAGAAATTAAATGGGAGGCTAGAGAATAAGAGCTTACAAAGAATTTGGGAAAGTATGATGGAAGTGAGCACATGAACCAAAGGAGCATAAACTACTCAACCTTATTTACTAGGTTTCACCATTGGAAACCACACATCCTAAAGATTTTTCCCCATTTCTGTATCACCTCCTCAAAGATCAATGAGCCAAGGGAGAGAATGCCATTGGCAAAAATTGAGCTATGACTGTGAAGTGTGGACACTTTAACTGGTAGTCTCCCTAAGGGTGTATACAATTGTGGGGTTCTTGGGGAAAAACACTTTGCCTCAAATCACATGGAAGAACTGGGAGAAACCCAGGGCTTTTGGACTCCAGAGCCTCAGCTCTTTACTACTTGATTCCATTGCTTCCCCTTAAATGCTGTCATCATGATAGTAGAGGTTAGAAAACCAGGGACATAGTAGGTGCTCCCCCTTCCAAATCTGGTGTAAGAGATTTTAGAAGTATAAAGTGAGTGAACAAATGAATGAATGGGTTGGTGGGTGGATGGATAGATGGATTGAC
The DNA here is from genome assembly GCA_028534135.1 of Potos flavus. Classification (NCBI taxonomy): domain Eukaryota; kingdom Metazoa; phylum Chordata; class Mammalia; order Carnivora; family Procyonidae; genus Potos; species Potos flavus. The sequence goes on along the minus strand of CM052892.1, from coordinate 13,905,840 downwards.
TACTGGATGATGAATGGATGATTGGATGACAGATGGGTGGATGGACAGGTGGATGACTGGATGATAGATTGATGGATGGATGGATGGATGATCAGATGATGGCTGGCTGGCTGGCCCCTGTGCTTATACTGGAGGTCTCCAAGGTTCTGGCCTAGGATAGGGGAGTGGAGAAGGCAGTTGAGGTGCATGCATTAAGACACTGTATCTAATATGTGTTCATTGCAGGTGGTTCCTAACATTACTTACAAATGCATGGAGCTGAATCTCAACAAAATTCCCAACAACATTCCCACATCAACCAAGAAACTGGACCTGAGCTTTAACCCCCTGAGGCATTTAGGCAGCCATAGCTTCTCCAACTTCCCAGAACTGCAGGTGTTGGATTTATCCAGGTAATGAATGAGCTTTTACACACTGCCCAAGGTAAAATGCTCATTGTTCTATCACTTCATTCTTATGTCAGGAGTCTCATCTTTATTCACTTATTCATTCAACAGATATCTTACTTGCTGTATAACTTTGGGTGAGCCACCTCCCTTCTCCTGATCTCATTGCCTCATCTGTGAAATGAGCAGCTGGATGAGAAAGTTTTTAAGGACAGTTCTATCTTTTGATATTGTTATAAGTCAAGGGAGAAAATTGACTCAAACTCTTTCACCAGCAGATAATTGCTGACTACTTGCTATATGTTATACAGTCTGCTAGGAAACAAGAGTATATTGATATATACACTCCAGCTATACTTCTTTCCATCTGAAAGAAGTAACATGTTACAATCCTGAGCATGGTGCTAGTCACATAGTAGGCATGCAATAAGTGTTCCTTAATTCTGACTTTGGATTTTGAACCTGAGATACAGATGGCAATATAGATCAGTAAGTGATAAGCTGTGTGCAAACTAGATGCAACATATTGTGTTGTTCAGAAGACGGGGTTTCTCTGCAGTGGGTAGTGAAGACAGATGTCATGAACTGAGTGGGATTCAAAAATGTCTAGAATATTGAAAGTGGGATAGAGGATAGGGAAATAAGAAGATACAAGTAATCCAAGGAGAAAGATGACAAGATCAAAGGAAAATATCCACTGTGAGAAAGAACAGTGACTAAGATTTTCTTTTCTGATGCAGGGAAATTTATCATTTTTGAAGGCAGGTGAAAGTATTATCATTATTTTGGGGGGGGGGAATTGAATCCTAAAACTATTATCATCATTAGGGTCTTATTTTAATAAAATGTACTAGATAATGTAGCATATTCTCTATAAGAGTTTGTGGAAAATGCAGAACCGTTTTATATATGACTTTTTATTATAGAAACATTTAATAAATTCTAAGATCATAGCATGAAAATACTCTTTATAGTGGATATTTCTGTAGAAAGAAGAGTGAGCATCTGATGTCTTATACTCTACTGGGAAACTTTGTTATATACAGAATATATAACAAAGGAGGAATGGAGAATTTTAAAGCCAGTGGGATAGTGCACAGAGCTCTGTGGGGGTCAGAAGACCCAAGCCTGGCCCTCCTTTTACCATTTACAGCTGTGTGGACTGAGGCATGTGACTTCATCTCCCTGAGTGTCAGTTTTCATATTTGTGAAATGGAAATGCCGAAACTTACCCCATAGGGATAAATGTGATCATGAATATTAGCATGTATATGTATTAAGAACCTTATAAAGTAGACTTTATAAGAATAAAAATATTATTATAGGACTTCATTAGTTTCTATATTTCAGTTTTCTAAGAATTTTGTCAATAACCATAATTAAGATAGACAAATCATCTCTCCCCCTTTTAAATCAAGAAGTAGTTTCTCATCAAACAATATCCATTATAATTAATCTTCGATCCACCACCTACACAAGGAACTTCCCTCAGAGGCCTTAAGTATGTGCCTGGAGAGAGGACAGCTCCCCCTCTGGTTAGCCAGGAGGAGATCCTGGCTTAAGACAGGGACAAATATAGTACCAAAGATATCCCTTACCTTTTCTTATTCCTTCACAATGTTCACATATAGTAATTCAGCTAGTCCCCTAGGCAGCCTTTCATTCTTATGGAAACCTATTGATATATTTATTTTCTTTTTTAGATGAAGAAACTGAGAGTCAGAGTGTTTCAGTAATTTATCTATGTTCACACTCTACATTTTTTGGACTTTGTTGGCAGCAGAGATTCATATTCGCATCTCCTACTTCCAAAGTTATGTTCTCTTCATCTTAATGCTCTGCTCCTCCAAAGTGATGAGCTCCCTCTGATTAGACAGAGACACAGCAAGACCCCTCCAATCTTGCCTAACATATAAGATTATGGGTTATAAAATCCTAGAACTGACAGCAATGTGAGAAATAATCAAGTTTAGCTCCCTTATTTAGAAAGGTGATAACTGAGATCCACAGAGGTATGAGAAGACCACAGAGACACCAGAACTGAGATGTCTTGCCCCCTTTTCCAGTGTTCTTTCTATGACACCCACCACCCTCTATCGAGTTACCAATCAATAAAAGCTTGGGCCAAAATGCTTTTATTACCCCTGACCCTCATGGAGGGGATAGGACAAGTGGAGAAATTGTAAATGTAAATCAGGTTGGACTAGGAAATAACTCATTTGCAAATGCTAACTGGCATGTGCCTACAGCACTAGCAAGTGTTTATCATTAGCTTGCCGTTTGTTGGCTAGGTAAGAACCTGGTCTCTAGGACACTTCCATGAATATTGTATAGAGCATAGCTGCCATTTCTCTTGGGGCAAAATTCAAAATGCTTTTCCAGTCTGTAAGCCTCTTCTTTGTATCCTTCCTTCTCCGCAACCTCATCTCCTACCCCTCCACAACCTCATCTCACACACCTCCACCCCACTCTGTACTCCAGACATGGAAGTTTCTCATGGTTTCTCATGGTTCCTCCATGCATTATGGCTGTCACCCACCTCAGGGCTTTTGTATCTGCTCTTCAGCTCACTTCCTTTTCTTGGTAATTCCTACTCATCCTTCAGATTTCAACTGATGTGCTCTCAGAGAGGCCTGTTTTGATCCCCCTTGTCTAGGTCCATTTCTTTAATGTAAGGTTTCAGACTACACGTTCCTTTTCTTCCACCAAAATCACTCCTACTAACTGTTACTAACATGTACCTATGATGACTACAACTACAAATATCTAGCTATCATATATGGAGAGCTTTGCATAAACCTTGAGGGTACCTGTGACACTTATGTGTAATATTTTTATATCTTTGAAATTGACATTTTTCAGTCATTTATCATGCCTAAGAGCTAATGGCTATCATCATCATCTGTACCAATCTGATGGATAATCACAATTACATGTGGCAGGAAATGGCTGAAGTTAATCCAAGGCAGTTACATACTCTATCAGCCATACAATCTTCATGTGCCCCAATTATTGATCTTTAACTGATTTCCTCCTGAGAGATGTCCTGCCTCTGCTTAGCATGTGTGCCTAGTATGATAAAAAGAGTTTGTCATTGTGTCCAGTAGGATAATGCTGAATCTGTGGGGCTTCTTATTTGCTCATGTCATCATCTGTCCTGCTTCATGTCTTTCCAATGCACAGTCATATGTCATGTCACATCTGTGCGAAGAGCTAGAAGACTGGTATGGTTATTCCTTTTTGAGTTTTAATTCAGCAGAAATATTATATAATCTGTATCTCTTTTCCTTGTAGGTGTGAAATTCAGATCATTGAAGATGATGCATATCAGGGCCTAAACCACCTCTCCATCTTGATATTGACAGGAAACCCTATCCAGAGGTTATTCCCAGGAGCCTTTTCTGGACTCTCAAGTTTACAGACGCTGGTAGCCGTGGAGACAAACCTACAGTCTCTAGAGGACTTCCCCATTGGACATCTCAAAAACCTGAAAGAGCTTAATGTGGCTCACAATCTTATCCATTCCTTAAAGTTACCTGAATATTTTTCTAACATGCCCAACCTGGAGTACTTGGATCTTTCCAATAACAAGATCCAAAATATTTATCATAAAGACTTGCAGGTTCTACATCAAATGCCTCTACTCAACCTTTCTTTAGACTTGTCCCTAAACCCTTTATACTTTATCCAACCAGGTGCTTTTAAAGAAATTAAACTCCACGAACTGACTTTGAGAAGTAATTTTAATAGTACAGATGTAATGAAAACTTGTATTCAAGGTCTGGCTGGTTTAAAGATCCATCACCTGGTTCTGGGAGAATTTAAAAATGAAAGGAACTTGGAAAGCTTTGACGAATATCTCCTGGAGGGACTGTGCAATTTGACCATTGAAAAATTTCGGATAGCATACTTTGATAAGTTCTCAAAGGATGTTACCGACTTATTTAATTGTTTGGCAAATGTTTCTACAATTTCTCTGGTGCATCTGTTTTTAAACAGGCCAAGATACCTTCCTAAAAATCTCAGATGGCAACGGTTGGAAACGGTTAACTGTGGATTTAAAGAATTTCCCAGATGGGAGCTGGACTCTCTCAAGGAGTTTGTTTTCACTGCCAACAAAGGTGTGAGCACTTTTACTGAGATGAAGCTGGAAAGCCTTGAGTTTCTAGATCTTAGTAGAAATGACCTGAGTTTCAAGGGTTGCTGTTCTTACTCTGAATTAGGGACAACCAGACTGAAGCATTTAGATCTGAGCTTCAATGATATTATTACCATGAGTTCAAACTTCTTGGGCTTAGAACAACTGGAATATCTAGATTTCCAGCATTCCAATTTGAAACAAGCCAGTGATTTTTCAGTATTCCTATCCCTCAGAAACCTCCGTTACCTTGATATTTCTTATACTCACACCCAAGTTGTCTTCCAGGGCATTTTTGATGGCTTGGTCAGCCTCCAAGTCTTAAAAATGGCTGGCAATTCTTTTCAGGACAACTTTCTTCCAAATATTTTCAAAGACCTGACTAACTTGACCATTCTAGACCTCTCTAAGTGTCAGCTGGAACGGGTGTCCCAGATGGCATTTGGCTCACTTCCTAAACTTCAGTTGATAAATATGAGTCACAACAACCTCTTGGCATTGGATACACTCCCTTATGAACCTCTCCTCTCTCTCCAAATTCTTGATTGCAGTTTTAATCGAATAGCGGCCTCCATAGAGCAAGAACGACAGCATTTTCCAAGTAATTTAGTTTCCTTAAATCTTACTCAGAATGACTTTGCTTGTGTTTGTGAACACCAGAATTTCCTGCAGTGGGTCAAGGACCACAGACAGCTCTTGGTGGAAGTTGAAGAAATGGTGTGTGCAAAACCTTTAGACATGCAGGGCATGCCCATGCTGAGTTTTAGGAATGCCACCTGTCAGAGGAGCAAGACTATCATTAGTGTGTCAGTGTTCACTGTACTCATGGTTTCTCTGGTAGCAGTTTTGGTGTATAAGTTCTATTTCCACCTGATGCTTCTTGCTGGCTGCAAAAAGTATAGCAGAGGCGAAAGCACCTATGATGCCTTTGTTATCTACTCAAGCCAGGATGAAGACTGGGTGAGGAATGAACTGGTAAAGAACTTGGAGGAGGGGGTGCCTCCCTTTCAGCTCTGCCTTCACTACAGAGACTTTATTCCTGGTGTGGCCATTGCCGCCAATATCATCCAGGAAGGTTTCCACAAAAGCCGGAAGGTTATCGTCGTGGTGTCCCAACACTTCATCCAGAGTCGGTGGTGCATCTTTGAGTATGAGATTGCCCAGACCTGGCAGTTTCTTAGCAGTCGTGCCGGCATCATCTTCATTGTCCTGCAGAAGGTGGAGAAGTCCCTGCTGCGGCAGCAGGTGGAGCTGTATCGCCTTCTCAGCAGGAACACTTACCTGGAGTGGGAAGACAGCGTCCTGGGGCGGCACATCTTCTGGAGACGACTCCGAAAAGCCTTACTGGATGGTAAGCCATGGAGTCCAGAAGGAATGGCAGACGCAGAAAACAACTAGCATGAACAGTAACCTCTGCCTAGGGAGGAAAAGCTCCCACGGTGCTCCGTGCCCAGCTGGGCCCAGTACTTGTTCAGTTAACAAGTATTAAATGCTGCGATGTACCTTGCATTGTGCTAAGGGCTGATGATTCAGTGGTGCACAAGGTATACAGGACTGCTGACGTCATGGAGTTCACAGTACAGAGGGAATAATACTGTGCTAAATCACATACCTCCAGGTACATGCTTCCACCAAATCAGCTCTGGAGTCCATGGCATGGAAAGTCAACTCAATTCTTAGCCCATCAAACTGAATTAGAACGAAGAGACTGGGTCCCAGACAGATCAGGAAGAAGACACAATTCTTCACCTGGGTCTTTGGAATGGAAACTACCTCATGTTTTACATGCTAGCTGTCTTAAAGCTGTTTGGGCAGTTTTAACTGAACGAGGTCTTTGCTCACCTTTCCATTTTCTACTGAATGCAACTTAAATTCCACTCAACTCAGAGGCCTCCTGATTCAGACCCTTTCCCCTCCACTTGAAGCCAGTTTCTTTACAAAGGCTAAAGTCTAGTTACTAATTCCTAAGGAAATCTGATTAACACAGATCCACAAACATCCTGGCCATTCTTTAGTATGTTCTATTTATTAACTAATTGTGCCTGATACATTTTTGTTTTTACAAAATCCAGTTCTCATTTTTCATGTCTCCTCTCTAAACTCTTATCATAAATAAGGCTGTTAGAGACATGCTGGAAATTTCCATATTTAAGCACTATCATTCAAGCAAATATGTAAAATACACTCCATCACCTTGTCACTTGATGTCACTCTAAAGTTATTACCTACTAGGTTATGACTGTCATGAAGGAAGCATTAAAATAATTTGGTTGAAAGTGGCACTTATTTTAATAGAGAGGGACAAGTCCAAATTCCCGGTTCTATAATGAGCAATTCAGGGCTAAGGGTAGGCCAAGAAATGGGTTGACCTGGAGGTCAGTTCTTGATGGTCCCAGAAATATAGGACTGATATAGCTGAGATGACCATGCGACAAGAGCCGCAGCAGTTTCTTCTGCAGGAAATGAGTATTTGCTGACGGAACATTGACTTTTTCAGGGGATTAAGAAATAGTTCAAGGTGGGGAGTGCACACTGCTGCTTCCTGTTGAGTACTACTCCCTGTGACCACATTTAGGAAAGAGTAGATATTATCACTGAGAAAACAGTGTCACTGAGGTTAATGTGGGTCACGTTAAGGGGAATTCTTAGAAGAACACACACCCTTCTTCTCCAGGAAGAACAACAAGGTAATTTGGAAAATACGGTTGTCAAAACTGAAAGCATGGCCACAACCCAGGAGTGTGTTTGTGACTGTTTCAGAGTGCATTTTGTTTGGAGCATAACTGGAGTTGTTGAACATGCCTGGGTGTGCTTATAGGTCTTACATGGTAGTGAAAGGCCTCTATGTGTTGCTGTCTGTGTCTGTGTGTATGCAAGAGTGTGTGTGTGTGTCTGTGTGATCATGTATGTCTGCATGGAACAGTGTGATTCTATTGCAAGGGGAAAATGTGCATTTGATGTGGATGTCCACAGCTGTTGAGATAGGTTCTCTACTCCTGCGTTCACATGTGATTGCTTATATACAGACATCTGTGTTAGATTCGAGTATGCCTGAAGGCGTGTGTTTTTGTGTGTACCTAGGCTATCGTGAGTGTGCTTGTGTTCATATTTGAGTGTGGGTTCTGCATATGTGTGTTAGTTCAAGCAAATATACAAGACCCCAAAGAGGAAAATCAAAATGAAGCTGGAATGTTTTTTGTATACAAGGCTGATGTTGACCTCTTTCCCATCAGCCCCCTCTGCCAGATGGGGATTCTGAAAATCGCAGGTGAAGCAGTTAAGGAGGGAAAGAAACGATAGGATGGAAACATAAGGGGAGGAAAGAAGAAAGTCAGACCAGGGGCATGTTCTTTGAAGTCGTTTAAGTTCTCTGGATTAGAGAGAGATGAGAAGTGGAGTAGAGAGAAATTAATACTAATTAGAATGCCTTCAATTTGTATAATACCCTACAACTTGGAGCATAGTCACACAATTATGACCACATCTGAATTTCTTATTATCTGGGGAAGGTAGCAGGGGGAGGTGGCAGGTTAAGAATTAATTTCCCCATTTTACGGTCATGAAAACTGAAGTTGAAGAAAGTAAGTTTATAGTCAATAGGCCACAGTATAAGTAAACGGCAGGGCCTGAACTTGGGCCCCCAGCCTCCTTGGAGCAGCTCACTTTCCACTGTACCCCAATGCTTCACGCTTCAAGTCAGTAAAACAAGAAGTGAAACTGCTGTAGTTCTCTGCGTAGTCAACACTGGTCAAGGGTTTTTCACTGAAACCGTGAATCATTAGGCAAATACATATGCATATATATATATTACATATACTGAATGATTTATTTATAACACTTTTCTTTCCATAAGGATGTAAGGGAGATTCAAACAAAGTATGCCTGGACAATAAGGGTACTCGACAAGAGCTAGAAAAGCTGGACGAAGGATGTAAAAGAGGAAAGGAAGATACTAAGAGTAAGCTTTAGCATAGTGCTTCCCCATTCAGACTCCAGAGAGCTCCCCCCACCGCAGTGTTTTGGATAGTTGGAGAGTGTGGCTTCTAGAGAAAGCCACCACTCAGACTTACCATTTACCATGTCTGCTCTGGGCTTCACTTTTATGAGCGCCTCACTAACTCATATAATAAAATGATGGTAGACTATTACTCTCTGAACTGCTGTCAGTATTAAGCATGATTGCATGTATAAGGGTCACTATTTTTATGGAGGAGTAATCCTCTGGGACTTCATAAAGGGTGAACAGAACGAAATATTGAGTGGTCTTCTCAAAAAAAATCGCCAGCATTTTAGCAATTGCTGTTTTCCCAACCTGTGGGACCACAGGAAGACTGTAATTAGGCAGTTTCTTTCTGACTCAGCTCCCACCCACAGGATTGTCAGAACCCCAGCCTCCTTTTGGACTTTGTTACCTTTCTAGAAATCACCAGCAGGTTCCTAGAGGGTCTTACATAAACACAGTCCTCCACAAGAATGACCACCTTCTGTGAGGGTAGGGAGCATGTCCATTCATCCTTTGCTGCCCCAGCCCTGAGCTTGATGGCCTACACAGAGCAGACAGAAGGACATCTGTCTACTTAAAGAATTAATGAGTGAACGAAGACCCTTCTCTGCAGGGAGGCTGTCTTCTGTGTCTCAAGGTCCCCAGGATCCAGACCACAGTTCTTTGCTGCACATGCAGTGTCTGGGGGCTCTAGATTTCTACAGCTATTTCTTGTCTCTGTTGTTGTCTCCATGGATGTTCTCAACTGCTTCCTCCACTCATCTCCTTAACTCCAAGTATTCTAAAAGTTCCTTTGCAGAAGAAGGGAAGAGGACTTATAACATTTATCCTTAGTCGCTATTTTTAGGTCCTACTCTACTGCTTCATGTATGATATCTGATTTAAATTCACATACCACAACTATGAGATAGATACCAGTAACATCAGCATTATTACCCATTAGGAAACAAAGACTCTGAGACTATTTAAGTAACCTACCCAAAGTCACACAGCTAGTAAATGCACAACCTGAATTTAAACCTAGTCTCTTTATCAAAAGCCAATGAGGCTAGGTGGTTTCCCTAATGCCTTCCTTCTATTTATTATAGAGATTTTAGTACTACTGTTCTTTATTTTTACTCTCCCTTTGCTATGGCCTGAGCTCAACGCCAGAACCCAGATATGAAGGTGAAATCAAAGGGTGGATGTTGGCTTGAAGGCTGAGCTTTATAAGAGATATCAAGCAGTTCATGAACAACCATTTTCTCTCATGATGAAGACTAAGTCCTTCCCACTTCAACTCTCTTTTCCAACAGAGTACATTCTTTTCCAAGACGCTCCCAGGACTTTCATGCAAATAGGCCCATCCAAATGCCGTTAAAGATGGACACAGCTGATTCTGTTATTTTAGCAATTACCCAACACCCTATACTCAGCGATCCTTTCTGCCACATGATTTTAAATAAGGCTATTCCAAAGATACAGATGTAGTGAAAAGAAGGGGCACATGCACCCCAATGTTCATAGCAGCAATGTCCACAATAGCCAAACTGAGGAAGGAGCCAAGATGTCCTTCAGCAGGTGAATGGATAAAGAAGATGTGGCTCATATATACAATGGAATATTACTCAGCCATTAGAAATGATGAATACCTACCATTTGCATCGACATGGATGGAAGAGGAGGGGATTACGCTAAGTGAAATAAGTCAAGCAGGGAAAGACAATTATCATATGGTTTCACTCATATGTGGAACATAAGGAATAGCATGGAGAACCACAGGGGAAAGGAGGGAAAACTGAATGGGAAGAAATTAGAGAGTGAGACAAACCATGAGAGACTCTGGACTCTGGGGAAACAAACTGAGGGTTACAGGAGGGAAGAGGGTGGGAGCATGGGGTAACCAGGTGACAGGTATTAAGGAGGGCACATGATGTGATGAGAACTGGGTGTTATATGCAACTAATGAATCACTGAACACCACATCAAAAATTAATTATGTGTTGGCTAACTGAACTAACTAAATAAATAAAGCTATTCCTTTCCATGTCTTCATTAAATGGCATTGGAATGCAACTTGATATGGAGCTGATAGTCTAAGCTCATCAACTTCAGCAATGTAGTTTAACACAGGATTTAAAATGGACTATCTGGAGGAGAAACAACATAGCATGAACCTTGCACTGGGTTTCCTACTGGCACAATTACTCTCTCTTCCTTTAGCTTGGATAAATGAGAAGACCCCAATAGCTCAGAGTCCAAGAGTGTGAATTTCAGTCTACCACCTAGAATGCTAATAATCTATTTTGCTAATTGAAGATGAATACTGATGCTTTGAAAATCAGAAGTGGCTGGAAAATCTGACTTTTAATTTCTCCCCGTGTAATATTCTAGCATTTCTAGCATTTGTTATTAAGTATAGCAGGTGCGATGGGTGCCTGGGTGTCTCAGTTGGTTAAGTATCTGACTCTTGAGTTTGGCTCAGGTCATGATCTCAGCGTTGTGAGATCAAGCCCCATATTATGGGGCTCCATGCTGGGCATAGAGCCTGCTTCAGATTCTCTCTTTCCCTCTCCTTCTGCCCCCCCCCCCACATAAATAAATAAATAAATGGGGTGCAGATTTAAAAAATCTTATGTGGACTTATTTATGGAGGGGCTAGTCCAGCAGATGTGTATGATGGATTTGGGTTGGGATCCTCGTTCTGCCATACCTTCACCATATAATTTTGAACAAGTTTCTCAGGCTAATTCTAGTTTTTCTTGAGTAGCAAGGGTAACTATCTCCTGAGTAGTTTTTCTTGAGTAGCAAGGGTAACTATCTCCTGAGTAGTTTTTCTTGAGTAGCAAGGGTAACTATCTCCTGAGTAGTTTTTCTTGAGTAGCAAGGGTAACTATCTCATAGGGCTACTATGAAAGTACAATAGAGAGTGAAAAGGAGACAAAGCATAACTCTAAATTTATCTGCTTGAAGAATCTACCTTGACAACAGGAAATATCCCAAGCCTGATATGAAGTTGACATAGAAACCTGGAATTCTGAAGGTCTCTAAGGCAGGAGGTCTTACACTCATAGTAAAATTCAAGCATTTGACACTTGGGGAGGGAGAATGGAAGGAGGAGGCAGGGCCCCTGCTCTGAAACACACCAGATTACCAGACACTGCTGCTAGAATTCATGAAGGGGCAAAAGCCATAGTCTGCTGTTGTTGTCCTCCCTCCCTCCCTTCCTTCCTTTCTCCCTCCCTTCCTTCCTTCTTGCTTTTATTAGAGAGAGAAAGGGGGTGGGAGAGGGCTACAGAGGGAGAGGGAGACAGAGAATCCCAAGCAGGCTCCAAGCCCAGTGTGTAGTCCCAGGTGGAACTCCATCTCACGAACCTGAGATCATGACCTGCATCGAAATCAAGTCGGAAGCTTAACTGACTGAACCGCCCAGGCACCCCCATACTCTATTTTTAATGGAGCAGAATCCTGGTGGAGTGGACAATGAACTGCCTTGCCTGGGAGGGTGAGAAGTGAGATCTGGTCTAGGCTCTCCATTTATATGTTGTATAATTGTGTGAAAGTCATTCAAGTGCCTTGAGGCTCAGATTTCAATACATAAAATAGGGGTAATAGTACCTTCTTGGCAGACCTCATTTGGCTATAATGATAATGCTGACAATAATAACAACCACTGCCTTTAACTGACCAATCATTTTGTGCAAAGGCTTTGTATGTACTAACTCATTTGCCATATCACATCAATGGATTAGGAAGATACTAATTACTTCCAATCTACGGATGAGGAGACTGACACTAGGAGACATTCTACGATGTGGCTAAGGTTACCTGCTAATAAATGGGAGCTCTGAGGTCAGGATGTAAGACCACTTCTACTTCATAGGAAGGACTATTTAATACTGTTCTTTAACCAGAACACCATCCTCTCAAAAAAATGCATAAAACCTCTTATCTCACCATAGTACTTTTGGCTATACTAACCAAAGGGAATTTTTACTGTTGTTACTTATTGATATTAATATCACAGCCATATGAGGCTGGGAAAAAGTTAATCAAAGATACACATGATTAAAGATTTTTAACAATGGACAAATCAGGACCAGTAGATGATGGTCTTCCCATAAACAGCATGCTGAAGTAGCTGTATCATTTTTCAGTCAGTCTGACTTCCTGATGGAAATCACTGACAGGTCATTTAACAGAGATTACGGGGGAAGTTCCAAAAGCTAAGGACTTTCCAGATGGTTGGAATAAGATCACACACTCTGGGTTCTGTTATGGAGATCACCAAGCTTTTCAACTCAAAGTGAAACCTGTGGAAGAAGTAGTTGATCAAAAGGAGCTAAATACACTGAGCACCATGTGTGCTCATCCAATTACTGCTATTCCCCTGAGGGTGAGGTACGACTTTCCTCAGTTTAGCAATGAGGAAATGGATGAGTCACATGTCCAAGGTCACACAGCTTATATGCATTAATAATAACTAACATTTGCTTTTTTTTTTTTTTCCCCCCCAGTACATGCCGGGGGCTGTTCTAATCTGTATAGTAATTCACTTAATTGTTAAAATGATCCTATTGGGCAAGTACTTGGTGCTGAAACTACCAAGCTTTGCCATTTATCAGATAAAGAAACTGAGGGGCAAATGTGAATTGTCCAGCTGGAAGAGGAAGGAACGGGGTGTGAACCCAAGTTGGCCTGATTTCCCAGGGCTACATTCCTCCCGCCATGTAACAACCGCCCTGGTGTCCTGGCTACCCTACCAGGGGTAGCGAGAGGAGTGACTGGAGAATAATGTAGACAAGGTCAGTAACTCCCATGCCATCTAGAAATTGAAAGTTTAAAAGGCAGTGTCTGCTATTCGCCTTGATCTCTACAGAAATAGAGATGATACCTCTCTGTGACAGTGCTAAGTGACAATTCTGAGTGTAAATGTGCTTTTTGGCACAAATTGTCCTGTCCTAATCATCTTGATTATAATTATAAAATAATGGGTTTCTGAAAGGCTGCAAGCAGTTCTGGGAATGGCAGTAAGGGTTTAGAAACGACATGTTGTTTATGCGAGAAGTGTTCTGTTGAAAATTAAACCCACGTTTAGGAGAAAGGATTGTGTTGTATGCTCTTAAGAAACGATCTTGCTATGTAATTAAGTCAAAACCAGTCAGTTGCCAATTTGAGTTCTTGTCTCACACTAAAGATGCTCCATTTCCCATGAGCCAAGAGATGGACTGATCTAAAATGACCCAGCATGGTTCTGATCCACTGCTCCCCCAGAACCCTGGCCCTCCATCTTCCCATGGCCCATCTGTGAAGTATGGGTGCAAGGTCCATCTTCCTTCCAGGGACTCTGTCTTATCTTTCCCTTAAGATTCTTGGAGGTCTTCCCACCTCCACAATAAAGAATGAACACTTATTGTTGAAGGGATTTTCTAGGAGGCCCTATATGGAAATAAGGAGTTAAAAAAAAAAAAAGGATGTGAAAAAGTTTTAGGGGCTCTGAACTTCTCACAAAATCCCCAGAGAAGCTATCTCTGACTTTGTTTCTTCTAAGGGTAACAGAAGTCTCTCTCTGAAGGTTAGAAAGTCTTCTCTGTTCCAGGATCCTGAAGTTAGATTAAGCTAGTAAATCTACCATATTGTCTTGTGTTTCGAGGTCACTCTCTCTCTCATTTGTTCTATGTTCTTCTGGCATCTTTTCTCACCCTTTATTTGTACTAAGGACTTTAGGTAACTTACAATGGAGACAGTTTTAATAGAACTATTAAAAATGGAAACAGTGTATCAAGATGATAAAATTTACCACCTCTGGCTTTTTAAAAAGTGCTTGGCTTAAGAATCACTTGAGGACTTTAATTATCTATTTCCATCCATTTTTCTAGATACATTTATGATCCTTATTACTAGAAATCTGATTTAGTATCAGCGATTGGGCCTAAGGAGTCTGTATTTTGAAATGTTGCCCAAGTGATTTTAATGCACAGACAGATCCGAGAATGACAGTTATAATAGAAAATGGAGGACAGTACACCACATTTAATATGGTTACTGGTTTTATCCTTGAGAGTATTGCTACGATTCATAACAGCCAAGGCAAGGTCAACAGGATAGAATATGTGATCCTTCTTACAAAGGGAAATAAGGCACCCCCTATTGGTCAGATCATTTCTCTCTTTCACACTGTATGGTTATTCCCCCTTTATCCTCCCAAGTCAGACCCACTGTGATGCTAGTGCTGGCCTCTTTGATTCTGAGCATACAATATCCATTTAGACATTGTGACCTAGGCTCTTATTTGCTTCTCCTAGTGTGGTGCCAATTTCTCTTCTTCATCTCGCATAAACTTACACCAGAAAAATGTCATGGTCTGCTCTGAACTCTCTGAGGCATCTGTTGCCAATTTTAGTTTTCTGATTTTTCATTCCAAAATAAATAAAAATAAAACCTGTCAGCTCTACTTTTGCAAATTAACTACTCAGCTTGCCATTGACTATCAAGATTCCAAAAATGGTTTTCTCTGGGAAATGCCAGGATCTCCTGTGCAAAGACTGGCTGAGCCATTGTCAATCTTCCCAGGAACCTCTTTTTCAATATTGTTGGGGAGCAGGTGAAGATTGATGGTCAGTAGCTTTGGCCTTAAGTTTGAGATCCTGAATCCTCTGGAGGAGTGTACTGCTCCCCAGTGGGGAAACAGCTACTGTAGAAACTTTCTACATGCAAAGAGTACTTTTGAAATTCATGGCAAAGCATGAGTCTCTGGCTAGACCTGTGAATCCTTTCCACATATCATCTTTGGCTGGATTGTCTGTAGTTGCAATATCTTGTCCAGGTCTGAGAGCTGAGAGCCACAATGAGCAGGGAACACCTTTGTCAGTTACTAGAACACTGGCTCCTGAGATCAGGTAAGTGAGCAGAGGCAGAGGTAGTGTGGTTCAGAGCCTTGCCCTGGACTTAATCCTCTTGCCTATAAAATGGGACACTGGGGCTGGGTCAGCATTTTCCAAAGTGGCTGATGATTTTATGTGGTTAACACATGAGAGTATATTACCTTTAATGATTATGTATATATTTTCATGGTTATTTTCTGTTTATGATAGGTTTTGTGAAGAGTAAAGAATATGATCCCTTAACAATGTATTTTTAAGTTTACAACGTGGATCTCTTTAGAAAAAATAAAAACAAAAACAGAGAACAAAATGAGTAATACAAGAGGTATGTGGGAAACAGATTTGATATTGCCATGAGAAAGTTTGCCTATGGGAAAGTAATGGACCAAATGGCTCCTGAGGGTCAGGCCAGCTCTCTGACATTCTAGTATGGTCACCTCTCCAGGACTATTCCCTTATCTATAAAAGGCAGGGGCAGGAGTAAATGTCCTTTCCAGCAATTCTGTTCTATGATTAGAGGTGTAACTCCAACATGCAGATGTTCCAGCATCCTTAACATGTGGTTCTAGCATTTTAAAACCTGCGATACAGTATGACAAGGGGAGACTCACTAATAAAGTAGTAGTTTATTCATGCATTTATAATTTTCCCTATTCTCCCTCTTTTCTGGGAAAGGATTAGCTATCAACTGAGTTGAGTGGCAGGTGAAATACTACAGAAGAAAGAATTAGGACAATTCGATGGTGCATTGACCCCACCACTATCTGTTGACCAAACAGACTCTTGATCTCTTTGTCCCTTGGTGTCTCTCTCTGTGTTCATGGGATGAATGGTTTATGGAGTCACTTCTCTGACAGCTACAAGAATCAAATGGAAGAGAGGATTCAAGAAAATTCAGGAAAGTGCTATACAGAATGGAAAAGTTAGTATCACACGGGATTGAAAGCTCCTTGAAGGAAGGGTTCCTCTTCTCAGTTGTATGATCCAATTGTCTAATCTCAAGAATACTTCCCATATTGCCCACTCATTTAAAGAGCATTAAAATTAACCCACGTGTCACTTTTAGAAGATTATTCTATAGGTTGGCAATGTGTTATTTGGCTACTTTGAATTACCTTAAAGTTCTCTTTAAACTAGTTTGTCTAAATCCAAGCACTTTCTTACACTATAGTGCTTGCAATTATCCTTTCCCTTTCCCACAATTGACATTTAAAGTGATATCTCACAGGCTCCTAAACAGTTAGCGATGAAGGCACAGTCTGACCCCTGGTGTCTTCCACCATCTGTGAATTCTTGCCAGTTAAGAGTAAACACTCTGCGTAAATTTCACAATTGGCAATTGGTAACAGCAGAGACCTCTGGTTACTCGTTCCTTCCTGCTCTCCTTAAAATGCCATCCACGATTACCCCTTCTATCACTGTGGGGCTGCTATCATCCCTCAGCCATATGCCACCGCAAACAGCCACCAAAGATGTGCTCAGGGGCCGCACTGCCAGACCTCCCAGGCACTTTCCTTCTCAAGCCTTGAAGTCAAGCCACCCCTTCCTGAGCCGTGGCATCTTCCTCTAAGTCATTCTTCCTCCTTTGCCTGCCACAGGCCCTTGTCTTTGCCCTTTTCTGGCTCCCACAACAGTTTTGAAAGAAACTTGGCCAATTATCTCGGGTTCAATTCTGATGCCATTCTCATCTGTCTAAATGTCACTGTGATCTTCCTTCTTTGCACCTTTTTACTGGGCACAGAGTTGGTTCTTACTGAGGAAGTCCTATCTCTCACTCCACCTTGAACTGTCAGCATCCCACTTTCCTCATTTTCTGAATTTTTTTCTTTCTTTACTCTATTCCTTCCCTTCTTATCTGTGAACTCCATTACCTGCTTCTGCACGTGATGATGCCTACTACATTCCCCAAAAAATGTGCCTTTTCTTCTTCTAATGTATTGGGAAGAACACAACCTTGGGAATTGGACAGATTTATATTCTGATGCCAAGTCATACATATCTGTCTTGTTTGCCTCAGCTATAAAATGAGGATACTAATACCAACTTCTCAGATTTGTTGGCAGTTTAATTAGCTAGAGTAAAGCTCTCACTTCCCTTTATCTCCTTGAAAGTTTTCTTCATTTTACTCATCCTTATATCTAACATTTATGGAGAAGCTACTCCATTGTTACCACATTGCAAGACACGTAAGGTGGCATAGATGAACAATGAAGACATTTTCCCAAAGTCGTGGGGTTCAGATTCAAGTTGGTAAGGGATATGTGTCAACAAACAATTCACACAACACACAACACACACACACACATGCACAGACTGTTAAGCCAACATGGGGGGGGGTTGTTTTGCCTAGAAGCAATCACGGAAGGCTTTGCAGAGGAGGTGCTATTTGAACTAGAGAATTTAAAAGAATAGCTCTGCAGGTGGACCATGGTGGAGGCCAAGGAAAGGGAATTCTTAAAAGGAACAGTAAAGGATTAAACCTGTGAAATATTAGTAGAAGAGCATGGTGATAGCACAGAGGGGTAGGAAGAATATAGTAGAAATAGTTCACTGTATAATGCCAATAGTTAATTGACATCAGTTGACCTTGGCAAAGTCATCTGTCAGGACTCTTTCTCAGTCTGTTCATCTTTCGATTAAGGATATTGTTATTAAATGAATTAGTACAAGCAAAGGGCAGGCTACATAGCGATTGCTCAAAAATACTAATTCTTTTTGTGTACTTTTGTTAAGAGATGGGGAAGATCTTATCAGAAGGAAAGCCCAGGTAATACCCTGGCATTAGGCCCCCTGGACTGCAGTGCCTGGGGCTTAAAGGACTCATGTCCTCACCCCTGTGTTGCTGCGACCCTGCTCTGTGGCAATGGGAAAGTTATAACTCCACTTGACATGATGTGACTTGCGATTTGTTTTGCTTTAAAAGCTGAACCTTGAGAGTAACCCCACCCTCCATTTCAAGAAACAAGAAGACATTCTGGAATGTTACAACATCAGGGGTGGAGAATCACCGTCATAAGGGGAGTATGTCATTGGCTAGAATTGCCGTCTGTTGCGTAACAGGGTCACAGAATTTCTTCTTCCCTTATATTTCTGCCTGACAGTCAAAGATTCATGACATGGCAGTTCTACTTCCCTGGAGGAGACACTCTGGTTGAACGAAATCAATCACTTAGATACTAGCAGCGATAGAGCCAGTAACCAGAGAACATTCATTGAGTGGACAGTTTTTTACTAGATGGTGAAAAGGTACAGAGAGAAGAGACAGCTCCCTCCTGCCCTCAAGGAGATGCCAGTTGAGCAACAGAGACAGAGTGTGGAACACCAAGGAACGAAATCTTCCAAAGGACTCCGTACGACGGGGCGTGTTTGTACAGCAGGCTCCGGTCTGGGCTCCCCCGTCTCTCTCTGCTCATCTCCTGTTCTGACTAATGTCACAGGGACAGTGAGAGGCACGGCCTGGATTTGCACCCGATCGGCCTGTTCTGTGGAAGGATGCTGACTGGGGATGAACCAGACACTGCTGGAGTGGTGGTGGTAGCCGCAGTAATAAAATGATATGAATACTCCTCCTCCTGATAATAGGAGACCTGGACAGAGGTGGAGGGGAGGGGGTGGGGAAACGTGAGGGACGACCTGCAGCAGTTCTGCTTACTGTTGTGGTCTGAGTGTGTGTGTGTGTCTGTGTGTGTGTGTGGTCACTTAGAAGCTTTTATTGAACATTCTGTCCGATGCAGGAATTCCTTCTGCTACCACAAAACAGTAAGCATTTAAATCATACTAATGAAAAACATCAGTAATTATGAATGTCGTTTATACTAAATAAAGCAGGCTTTGGGCACTTCCGTCTGCCAGCCAGCAATGCTGGGCATTTTACAAGCATCACCCCATTTAATGTCCCCGGAAATCCCGGAAGGTGGGTATCCTCATCACCACCATTTGGCTGAGGAGGAGACTGATCGTCAGGGAGGCTAATCGTTTCTTCCAAATCACTTAGGCAGGATATCCCAGCTGGTGAGATGTAAGACCAGAATCCACGTGTGCCTGATTCCAAATCTTGCCCTCAAACATCTCTTCTACATGACTATGCAGATGATGTCTGAAACTCTAGTGATGAGGCTGATTATTCCCTCGAGCATCTCATTTCATTGTTTGACAGTTCTGTTGACAGATATGTGGATAGAAAGATTTAAACGGAGCCCAAATCAGCCTCCCTCTGCATCAGTTTTGGACTAATATTTTCACCTGTGATGTGGAAGAAGGGCTGATAGTTGTAGCTTTACAGGCATTGGGAGGAGAAATAAAGGCTTGTCCAGAAGGGAAGTTGGAGCCTGCCTCTGCCCTTTGCTTATCAGGAGCTCCCAGTCAGCTAGAAAAAACCTTTGTCCTGGGGTAGGGATACCATTCTCAGAGAAACCTCCTGCAGAGATCTTTTTTTTTTTTCCTCCAGCTTGGCTGTTCGGCCCTCTATGAGTCACTCGCTGAGCTGTTTGGAATGTAGGAAATGCTCAGTGAATGCACACAGAGGTTCCTTCCTCTGTGACCTCCATGAGGAATAGAGTTTGTCTAGGTGGCTCACCAGTTTCTCTCCAGTGTATTGGGGTACTGAACATCATGTGTTACATGAAATGGGGTGATGCATGTGAGACATGCAGCATAGTGTCTGGCTCATGCTTCCTGCACAGTTCACATGTGGTCAGCGTCCGTGAGTAGCTGTGAGCAAACGCTGAACGGGGGGGGAACCAGGAGGCAGTAGATTGTGGTTCTTATAGGCATGGAAATTGGAGGAGGCAACTGAGAATCCCTATCTGGTAGTCTTCCTGTCCCCCACAGCCTGGAAGGCAGAATAGACAATTCCAGAATCCTGTGCCCACTCATTTAAAAACCTTGACTGAGCTCATGCTATCTGCCAGGCTCTGAAGGGGAGTGATATTAAACACAAAGCAAAACCAAGCATTCTGTCCAGGCCCAGGAGGGTCAAAATCAGGCAGTGTATGCGGGGAGGAGCAGTGGGATAGGCACATTCCTAAAAATGTATGCAAAGTGCCGTGGGTGACCAGGGAGCTAACTGGTAATCAGGGCTTACTGATGTGGAGAACTTCTTCCTCCATGCCCAGCATTCTTCAAAGTGCCTGATATGAATGAACTCATTTACTGACTTCCCAATCTACAGATAGGAACCTAAGGCACAGAGCAACGAACAACTGAGTCCTAGATCATTACAAATCCAGAGGTCACAGAAGTGTGATTTGAACTCGTCTGGAGCTAGACCACACTCCGTGCCATACCTCTATCTATCACTAGGAAATGGATGAGATTAGAATTTGGAAAACATTTTCTGGAATGTCTGCCATGGCTTTGTTCCAGCTAGGGGTGAGAAAAAGCATTATTCTTAATCTGTCAGGGTTGCTGATTGCGTTGAGAGAGAGACAGACCTATGAACTTGTGGTTCCATTGTAGCATGATATACAGGAGGCAAAGACTAGTGATTAAGAGTATGGAACTTGGGGACAGACAGACCTAAATGCCAGATGGACTACATAGGAGCTGTGTGACCAGGGCAGGTTATTTAACTTCTCTGTTCCTAAGTTTCATCATCCTGCCTGCTAACTCAAGGATAATGCAGATACTTGCCTCAGAAAACTACAGCGGGATACAATAAAGAGATACAATGAATAGAAAGTGATTGGCACACCATCACATAATATGCCCTCAATAAGTGAGATCTACTATTGTACTTCTGTTCAAGAATAAAGGGATAGAAGAGAAAGGGCCGGAAAGGCAGCAGGGCACCAGAGCTGGAAGGACCTTGAAATTTCTTAAGGTATTAGAAAACGGCAAAGCTCTTTACTCCAGGAAGGGACAAGATCAGAGCGTCAGCTCTGTCACTCAGGGGATGATGTGGTAGATGGATTGAAGGGAGGGAGACCAGAGCCAAAGGCCAGTGAGTAGAGCATGGAGGCCATACTGCCGACTGCTTTGCTGAATGTCAAAGAGATACCTGATCTTGTGACAGAAGGAACTAAAGGATCATGAGACCTGGAAACCTTGGCCCCTTTTATCTCCATCCTGTAAAGCATGGAGTGAGACCTTCAGGGCCACAAAACAATCTGTTCTTTTGGGGAGAAAGTAGCAGCAGTGTCTCCTGTGGTCTGACCCAACAATGTGGGCTCTGCTCATTCGTCTCAATAGCTCAAGCACTAGATATATATAGAACCGTGGTGACAACAGGCAGAAGGTAATTTAATTTGAACAAAAGCCCCAAGTGGAAGAGACAGGAGGACCTTCTGAATGTAAACGCCTAACGTGCATGGCTTTGTTTTTATTATTTTTGTATCCCCTAGCAAAGGCTCAATCTTGTTATGTCTGCAGTTGCATTTGGCCAAACACCACAGGGAAGAGAGACACAATCTCGGCCGGTGACTACGCAAAGAAAGAAACCTTTCTGAAAAAAGACAAAAAATAAAAAAAAATAAATAAAATAAATAAACAAAACAAGCCTCTTATTCCCTTGGAGGGTTGGAAAGAGGAGAGTAGGATTATTGGTAATTCCCACACTACTATTCACTTCCTATGAGCTGGCAAGTCATTCTCTCCTAGATCCTTTAAATCTGGCCCAGAATATATTAGCTAGAGGACAGTGGAGAGGCTTGCTAGGGCTGGAATCAGTCCTGGTGCACATCTATGTGTGTATGCGTGTGCGTGGATTTGTGTTTGCTTTTTTTTCCCCCTTCCTTTCTTCTATCTACATATTCTCTTCACATCCTCTGCACGAGACTGCTGTCACCTGTTCTTTTATCGGTCTGTGGTTTAATCCAATGTCTTGAGGCTCCTAGGGTTTGGAAACAGGCCAACTGGGTCTGAATCCTGATTTTTAGCACTCTCTGCATGGGTGTCCTTGGGACAGTCACATGGCCTCACTTACCCTCAGTTTGTTCCCGTGTCAGGTGAGGATAAAGGTGCTTACATTCTCACGTTCGGGGGGAATGGAGTTAGATAGTAGAGACAGAATGTGGGTTTATCATAGGGAATATATAAATACTAGAGCCCCCCTCAATGACTACATGGACCTCTTGCTCTTGTGGTCTTAAAGTCCTCCCATGCTGTGCCATGAGATTCCCTGTGTGTGCAGAGCCCATGCATGGGAGGCTACTTGCCTCCACTATTCTCCCCCTTTCACCTACCACTACACTACTCCATGAGTGACAGGTATAAAACTTATTTCTTTTCATCCTCCTTCCTACCATATGGAGCCTTGGCACTTCCCAACATCTAATTTCTAGCTCTTCAAAACCTTTCTATCCTTCGTGTTCCAGATAAAACCCCCTATCTCTTGGCAAGCCTTCTCTGAGCAGAAGTGCAGCATTTGTCACTACACTGAACTCCAGTGGTATTTCTGGCCTACAGGCTCCCATGGGTAATCCCCAGGCTCTTCCAAGATGCCAGCCTGTGTGCTGACATACTCTACACAGACTCCACCTGACCCTGAGAGATAAAGCTCTCTCTTTGATAATGGACATCACAGGGGGTGGGGCAGATGACGTGGATTCAACACAAGCCAGAGCTCTCATGGGAACCAGACCTAACCAGAATTGGAATGAGCTTCCTTGCAAGCAGTGACTTCCCCAATAGTGCTCACTGTGATTGTCAGTGGCCCCATATGCTGCTGCAGGGGCTGGTGCCAGAGAAACATCCAGGGTGAAGCTGGGCTGGCAGCTGGATATGAAACCTTTGCTTTGGTTTATAGAAACAGAGCTGACGTGTAGTTCAGTGGTCACCAAACCTGACTGATCACCAAAATCTCCTGGGGAGGGGGTGCTTTAGAAAAGGGAGAGATTCATGAACCCCAACTCCTAAGGACTTAATAAGACTTCTCTGAGTTAGGAAGTATACATTTTTAAAGCTACCGAGGTGACTCTGATAAAGGCAGATTTGAGAAGCACTGATAGAAGCCATCCACTTGACCGCATAGGAAAGAAGGTAAGAACTTCGTAATGAGTGTCTATTCCTCTCCAGCTCTAAGAGGAGTTTAAGCATCTCCCATACATTGTCGTCAAATATTCCAGCATTTGAAAGATTAATTTCAGCTATTGCCCTAGAATGATCAGAAGAAGATGGAACACTGTTTCCTCTAACTCTTTTCAAGTCTATTTTTTTTCTTTTTGAGAGAGAGAGAAAGAGAAAGAGAGCGCATACACCTGCACAAGCAAAGGGTAGGGAAAGGGGGGAGGAGAGAGATTCTCCTTCCTTCTTTCCTTCCTCCCTTCCTTCCCTCCCTCCTTCCCTTATTTTAAATTCAATTTAATTAACATATAGTGTATTATTAGCTTCAGAGATAGAATTAGTGATTAATCATTTACATATAACACACAGTGCTCACTCCATTAAGTGCCCTCCTTAATGCCCATCTCCCAGTGACCCCATCCCCCCACCCACCTCCCCTCCAGCAACCCCCAGTTTGTTTCCTAGGGTTAAGAGTCTCTTATAGTTTCCTCCCTCTCTGTTTTCATCTTATTTTATTTTCCCTTCCCTTCCCCTATGTTCACCTGTTTTGTTTCTTAAATTCCACATATGAGTGAAATCATATGGTATTTGTCTTTCTCTGACTGACTTATTTTGCTTAGCATAATATCCTCTAGTTCCACCCGTGACATTGCAAATGGTAAGATTTCATTCTTTTGGATGGCTAAGTAATATTCCATTGTTTATATACACCACATCTTCTTTATCCATTCATCTGTCGATGGATATCTGGGCTCTTTCCATAGTTTGACTACTGTGGATATTGCTGCTATAAACATTGGGGTGCATGTACCCCTTCAAATCACTATGTTTGTATCCTTTGGATAAATACCTAATAGTGTAATTGCTGGGTGGCAGGGTAGTACTATTTTTAACTTTTTGAGGAATCTCCGTACTGTTTTCCACAGTTTGCATTCCCACCAACAGTGTAAGAGGGTTTCCCTTTCTCCACAGACTCACCAACATCTGTTGTTTCCTGAGTTTTTAATTTAAGCTATTCTGACCAGTGCAAGGTCGTATTTCTTTGTGGTTTTGATTTGTATTTCTCTGATGTCCAGTGATGTTGAGAATTTTTCATGGGTTTGCTGGCTATTTATATGTCTTCTTTGGAGAAATGTCTGTTCATGTCCTGTGCCCATTTCTTGACTGGATTATTTGTTTTTTAGGTGTTGAATTTGATCAGTTCTTTATAGATTTTGGATACCAGCCCTTTATCTGATAAAACATCTGCAAATGTCTTCTCCTATTCTGTAGGTTGCCTTTTAGTTTTGTTGACTGTTTGCTGTGCAAAAGCTTTTATCTTGATTAAGTTCCAATGGTACATTTTTGCCTTTGTTTCCCTTGCCTTTGAAGATGTGTCTAGCAAGAAGTTGCTCCAGCTGAGGTCAAAAAGGTTTCTGCCTGTGTTCTCCTCTAGGATTTTGATGGATTCCTGTCTCACTTTTAGGTCTCTCATCCATTTTGAGTTTATTTTAGTGTGTGGTTTAAGAAAGTGGTCCAGTTCATTCTTCTGTATGTAGCTGTCCAATTTTTCCCAACACCATTTGTTGAAGAGACTGTCTTTTTTCCATTGGATGTCCTTTCTTGCTTTCTCAAAGATTAGTTGACCACAGAGTTGAGGGTCCATTTCTGGGTTCTCTATTCTGTTCCATCCATCTATGACCCTGTTTTTGTGCCAGGACCATACCATCTTCATGATTAGAGCTTTGTAATAGAGCTTGAAGTCCAGAATTGTGATGCCTCCAGTTTTGGTGTTATTTTTCTACAGTCCTTTGGCTATTTGAGGGCTTTTCTGGTTCCATGCAAATTTTAGGATTATTTGGGATGCCTAGGTGGCTCAGTGGGTTAAGTGTCTGCCTCTGGCTCAGGTCACGATCCCAGGTACCTGAGATTGAGTCCTGCATCTGGCTCTTTGCTCAGCGGGGAGTCTTCTTCTCGCTTTACCTGCCACTCCCCCTGCTTGTGTGCTCTCTCTCCTGATGAATAAATATATAAAATCCTTAAAATTTTTTTTAGTATTATTTGTTCAAGCTCTGTGAAAAATGTTGATGGTATTTTGACAGGGATTACAATTAATATAGATTGCTTTGGGTAGTATAGACATTTTAACAATATTTGTTCTTCTAATCCATGAACATGGAATGTTTTTCCATTCCTTTGTGTCTTTTCCAATTTCTTTCATAAGTGTTCTATAGTTTTCAGAGTTCAGATCCTTTACTTCTTTGGTTAGGTTTATTCTTAGGTATCTTATGGTTTTTGGTGCAATTGTAGGGATCCATTCTTTGATTTCTCTTTCTTCTGCCTCATTGTTAGTATATAGAAATGCGACTGACTTCTGTGCATTGATTTTATATCCTGCGAATTGCTGAATTCCTGTATCAGTTCTAGCAATTTTTTGATGAAGTCTTTCGGGTTTTCTATATAGAGAATCATGTCATCTGTGAAGAGTGAGAGTTTGACTTCTCCTCTGCTAATTTGGATACATTTTATTTCTTTTTGTTGTCTGATTGCTGAGGTTAGGACTTCCAGTACTATATTGAATAACAGTGGTGAGAGTGGACATCCCTGTTGTGTTCCTGACCTTAGGGGAAAAGCTCTCAGTTTTTCCCTGTTGAGGAGGATGATATTCACTGTGGGTTTTTCATAAATTGCTTTTATGATATTGAGGTGGATTCCTTCTATCTCTATACTGCAAAGAGTTTTTAATCAAGAAAGGATGCTGTATTTTGTCAAATGCTTTTTCTGCATCTATTGGGAGGATCATATGATTCTTGTCCTTTCTTTTACTAATGTAGTGCATCACCTTAATTGATTTGTGGATGTTGAACCACCCTTGCAGCCCAGGAATAAATACCACTTGGTCATGTGAATAATCCTTTTAATGTACTGTTGGATCCTATTAGCTAGCATGTTGGTGAGAATTTTTGTGCCCATGTTCATCAGGGATATTGGTCTGTAATTCTCCTTTTTGGTGGGGTCTTTTTTGGTTTTGGGATCAAGGTAATGCTAGCAGAGAGTGAGAATCTTAAGCAAACCTCACAGTCAGCACAGGGCTTGATCTCACGACCCCGAGATCACGACCTGAGCTGAAATTAAGAGTCAGACACTTAACCTACTGAGCCACCCAGGTGCCTCTCTTGTGTCTATTCTTGCTTGCATATACATTGTACCCACTTTCCAGGCCATTTGTGGTTCAGTATAGTCCTAGAGCCAGCATTTAGTGAGTGATCAATGTGTCCCAGGCACTATGTGAATAGCTTGACCTGCATTGCTTTGTGGAGTTGTACTAACTCCCTCTCAGTGCATTGTTATTGCCTTCACTTTACAAATGAAACTTCAACAGAGAAGTTAATTATGGCCTATAAGATCCCATGGTTAGTAAGTGGCAAAGCCAGAATTTAAATCCTGGAGGCATTTATTTCAGAAGCTACCCTCATAAATACCACTACTATACTTCAGAATTTTAACATATGTGTCTGAATATCTGTTATTCGATTCCAATTTTAAACATGTAGCTTCGTAGGTCACACATCCATTTCCCAATGCCTTGTTCTTCTCTAAGACAGTTAAAATCTTCTTCCAAATAAATCTGCTTTACTGTTTCAAAAAAATAATTTTGCTTCTCCAAATATATTTGTGTGTATGTGTGTGTGTGTTTTAAGGAAAGGCAAACTCATTAAAAAACATTATGTTTGTCTTTTCCTATTATATAACTGAAATTATACATCTTCCCACCCACATGGTGATTATTTATTAGTGTGCTGGCGAATCTTTAACAACCAGCTCTCCAGGGGCAGGAGAGGGGAATAGAAAGCCTTGATACTGTTTGCTGATTTCTGTGGTGTAAATATTTCTACCATGGCTAATTTCAAGGTACCAACATGATGTCACTAAACATGCAAGAGGTTGAGGTGCTCTTCCACTCAAGGAAGAGATGCTTATGATCAGCTCTCAGTAACTAAGTTATCAGAAATTGTAGTATTTTTCCCTCTAGCCTTTAAAGTATCTATTCTTGCTCACGCATAAATCACATCAATTTTCCAGGTGTGATTTCTGGCTAACTAAAATCATGGAAACCAACATTTACAGAGTGATCTCTGTGTTCCAAGGACTATGCAAATCAGTTAAAATAATTACCACTGGTTGTAGTTTGACATCAAAGAGTATGTTAAATAGAATTTCCAAACTTATGTTGCTCTTCTCTAGTGACCACTGTATAATCCACCAGTCCTCATGGACACAGGTTGAAATATGGGGAAAGCAGTGTCTGGGGACGTAGGCACA
>CM052892.1:13827292-13877647 GCA_028534135.1 Potos flavus | reverse complement strand
TTCTTTATTTCTTGCATCTTGTACATCTCTTGCTCCTACCTTTCCCCACCAACTCCCAAGTGATTCCGCTGCCTCAACCTGAAATCCATTTTCTTTATTTTTCCTTTTCCTTCCCAAAGGAACTTCAAATCCCTCTTCCATCAGCCTGTTATTTGTCTTTCCTTTTCATTTTCCCCTGAAACTCCTCTAGCTGGGTAGTTTTCCCTTTCATGATGCAAAGGACACAGGGCCAATTTGCACTGATATATCTGTTTTGCATCATAAAGGTAACACTCCTTTTGTGGTAACACTCCTTTTGTGGGTTGAGTAGCTGGATTCATGTCACTAACTTGAGAGGGGGGTATTGTTCCTGTCTCAACTCTGAAATCTCTTTAATAAATCCCTGCACAGAATGACAGTTTAGGTAGTGGAAAGAAACATGGACCCAGGCCTACTTTCAGATTCAACTTGTCACAACTGTGTAATCCCGGGCAAAGACTTCATCTCCCTAGGCTCCCCTCTCCTCATCAGTAAAATAGGGAAGCAGCACAATATAGGGTCTAAGAATAAGGCTTTGTAGACTGACAGATCATTGCCCAATTACTGGTCCATCTCACTAGCCATGTCCTCCTTAGGTTACCCATTTCCTCATGGTGGCAACCGCTTCTTTGAAAGTGAAAGGTATGATATCTGTGAAATAGGTGAATCTCAGAAATGAATGGAGGATTCAATAACATTCTGTGTGCAAAATACTTAACCCATTACCTAGGCCATTGAAGCACTCATCCCTAGGGTTTATTATTACTGGGATACTTCTACCTCTCTCAGAACTGACATGGCCCCTCATGCATGTCTGGCTTTGCTCTTGTTCTCCACCAACCTGGAATGTCCTTTCACTTCATCCCTGAAGTGTCCTCTGTGACCTTTTTTTTTTTTTTTTACATCTTTTGCAAAGCCTTCTCCAATCACTCCATTGCTGTAAACAGAACCAGTCATTCCCCACTGTCTGTTCCCAGAGCACTTTGTCCATGCTCTGTTTGTAGGTCCAATCGTGTCACTTTGTGGCTTACAGTTTACTCACAGGTATACCTCCTACGCATTGTTCCAGATGGTGAGCTTCTAGAGAACTAGACTGTGTCTTATCTTTTATTCTGTTTCCCAGCACCAGATCCAATGCCTAACAAATAATAGGTGCTAGATATATATGTGTTAATAATTGGAAGAATAGACACACACAAATGGTAGACATTCATTGTAAGTTTGCGATGAATGAAGGAATTAAGACGAGGACCCACTTTCACAGTTTCTAGAATAACGCCATAAGGCTGGGGCATATACCTGGGCCAAGCAAGCATCCTGGCCTCAATGTGTAGGACCAAATCGGACTTTGCCCAACAGGCTGACTGATTTGCTGCTGAGCCCCTGAGCTGCCGATCTCGAACATTTCCCATTTCTACAGGCCAGGCACAGGCTTGATTCTAAGTGTGGAGTAGGCTGGGGAATGGGTATAGGGTTAAATGGCTCCAGCCCAGAATATAAGAGTAATAACATTCAAGAAGACAAGCAAGTCACTAGAATAATCTGATCTACTTGGATCTCTCAAGTTGTAATTCCCAGACAATTTGGAGTTTTGATACCTTATCATCTTTATTTCTTTAAACTTGTACTTATTTTCTTCTACTTATGAAAATGGCACAGGGGAAAAAAAAATACGCTAAAGTATAATGGGGTATTTTTTAAAAACAAAAATGAACTAAAATACCACAACTCCTAATCCCCCATTCTTTGCTGACACTTCTGTGAATAAGACCAATATCTTTTGACTATAATGTGTCAGGCTTTGACCACTGATTCGTTATGTTTCTGCAAGCATGGTTTAATCTATGGAACAGGACGGTTCAACTATTCGCTTAATAAGCATTTATTGAACACAAAGTCTGATGTAGGCATTGTATGACAAATCAAGAATAATAAAAAGTGACGGCTTAGAAGACAGTCCTGAACGAAAAGTCAAGGGCTTGGAATTCAAGTCTGTGACTCTACCCCTCATTAGCTCTGTAATGCAAGACAAATCAGAAGGACTCCCCAAGTCTCAGTTTCTGCATCTCAGAAACAGGCAAGATATGAGCCCCCTTCTCTCCAACCCCTTCTCAAAGAGTTGTTGTAAAGATCAAGAGAACTAGTATATTCAAGAGCTTTGAAAACTGAGAAGTGATAAGAAATAACAAAGAATGATATTCAGCGTATTTTGTTTTGTTTTTTCCTCCCTATCAAGTGACATCAGCTTCATTCTGAGGAACTTGGTATAAACCAAACATGAGACTGGAAAATGCACGCTGGCAAAATGAACCCTAAGACAATGTCCCAAGTTCTGACTCTGGTACAAAAATTAGCTCCATGATGTGGTCCATTCACCACCCTTGCCTGGGCCTTGATGACCGTATCTTGTAAAATGAGGTGGCCAGACCAGATGAGCTCTAAAGACCCTTCTAGCTCAGACAGTTTTCTTCTTGATTCCATAAAAATGGCTGCCATCTGCCTGAACTTGGTGGTAAATTGTGTTTATAATCGTACTCACCTAGACAGGACAGATGAGAGAACACGGCTGAATTCTTTAGGTCTAGGAACACAGCTGGTGGGTGGAAGACTCAAGAAGGCAGAGTTGTCCCAAGTCTAATGTCAGAGGAGGCCAGCATGACTTCTGGAGCCATAGGCACATATGCCTTCATGGGTCCCTTCCTGCATTATAAATAAATAAATAGTAGATTTTATGACCGTATTGGCATAAAGATGAATATATCTCAGGATCAATTATATATTCTTTTTTTTGATATAAAAAGAGTAAAAGTTTTAGTAGTCCTAAAACATTGTTATGGATCCTAGACATTATTCCTATTGTGTTTAATGGATATGTGGGCCTTGCCAAGTTCTCTTAAAAATGGTGGTACAGGGGCGCCTGGGTGGTTCAGTGGGTTAAAGCCTCTGCCTTCGGCTCAGGTCATGATCTCAGGGTCCTGGGATCGAGCCCTACATCAGGCTCCCTGCTCAGCGGGGAGCCTGCTTCCCCCCCCCTCTGCCTGCCTCTCTGCCTACTTGTGATCTCTCTCTCTGTCAAATAAATAAACAAAATCTTTAAAAAAGAAAATGGTGGTACATTTTACTCAAAGAATATGTAGACTTCCAGCCACCTAAAGCTCGATTTCCTTCTAGAGTAGGGATTTTCAACTTCGGCACTTTTGACATTTGTACTGGATAATTCTTCTCTGCAGAGGGCTGTCCTGTGCATTGTAGGATTTTTTTAAAAATTATTTTTATTTATTTATTTTTTTAATTTGAGAGGGAGAAGAAAGAGGGAGGGAGGGAGAGAGGGAGAGAGCATGAGCATGGGGAGCTGCAGAGGGAAAAGCAGGCTCCTTGAGCAGGGAGCCAGGGGTGGGGGGTGGGGTATGACCTGAGCAGAAGGCAGATGCTTAACTGACTGAGCCACCCAGGCATCCCTGTAGGATGTTTAAGAGTAAGCTGGCCTCTACCCACAAGATGCTAACAGCATACCTGCCCCAGTTGTAATAACCAAAAATGTCCCCAGACATTACCAAGTGCTCCCTCAGAGGTAAAATCATCCCCAGCTGAGAACCACTGTTGTTGAACATTCTCTCTAGATGATATTCTACCATCTGCCATAGCTCATGATCCTCTTAGGAAATGGCTTCCCATATCACTCTTGGTGAAAGATAAAGTCCTTACAGGGATTTGTAAGACTCTCTCCGATCTTGCCCCCCCTACCTCTCTGACTTTCCTACTGCTATCCCTGTCTTCCACGTGATTCCTGTCCCACTGTCCTCCTTGCTGTGTCCTGGATCTGCCAGACACACCACCGTAGGGCCTTTGAAACGGTTCTACCCTCTGCATGGAACACGCTTCCTCCAGATTATCCACCTGGTTAACTCTGTTAACTTCTTCACTTCTTTGTTTAAATATTACCTTCTCAATGAGGCCTATCCTAGCCACCCTTTACAAATTACAACCCTGTTCCCTGTCATTCCTCTTCCCCTCTTCTCTGTCTCTCTCTCTGCCTTTGCCTCTATATATACACATATATTTTTTCCCCCATAGCTTATCACCTTCTAGCATACTACAATTGAGCCTGAAACAACACAGAGGTCAGGAGCAGCAAGCCCCTGCAGAGTCGAAAATCCACGTATAATTTTTGACTCCCTTAAAACTTAACTCCTAATTGTCTACTGCTGACCAGAAGTTTTATCAATAACACAAATGGTCAATTAGCACATATTTTGCATGTTATATGTATTATAGACTGTATTCTTACAATAAAGTAAATTCTTACTAAAGAATAGAAAATGTTATTAAGAAAATGATAAAAAAGAGGGGCGCCTGGGTGGCTCAGTGGGTTAAAGTCTCTGCCTTTGGGTCAGGTCATGATCTCAGGGTCCTGGGATCGAGCCCTACATCGGGCTCCCTGCTCAGTGGGGAGCCTGCTTCCCCCTCCCTCTCTGCCTGCCTCTTTGCCTACTTGTGACCTCTCTCTCTCTGTCAAATAAATAAATAAAATCTTAAAAAAAAAAAAAAAGAAAATGATAAAAAAGAGAAAATACATTTATAGTACTGTACTGTATTTATTGAAAAAACCCAAACCCGTGTTGTTCAAGAATCAACTGCATAGAATTTATGTTATTTAATTATTTACTACATTTATCATTTATTGTCTTTGTCCCTGTACCAGAATATAAAATCTACAGGAACAGAAATCTTTGTTTTGTCTATTTTGTTTATTCTACAACTGCTACATAGTAGGTGTTTAATAAATATGCATTGGATTGCATTGAAAAAAAAAAAAAATGAAGTAGCCCCCTCCATCTTTGAAGAGAGCTACTAGGAATTACCCTTCCTTCTTCTGACACCAGATCCACATCTCTGTGTCTCCCTTGCTGTGTGACAATTTCTCCAGTGGAGTTCTTGGCCTCTTCCCGAAGCGCTCCCACGCTCCCTGCCCATGTCTCCATTCCTTTGTGCCCATGTGTTCCCCTTTAGTCCCTGGGACTCCCGGAGCAGCAGCAGAGGGGAAACCTGCCTGCTCAGGGTTCTGAAACAGCTGATTCTTCACTTTTTATAGCTGGTCTATCCATGAAAAGGAATGATTCAAAAGAGACTTGAAAAAATAAGACCTTGCCATCCCTGTGAGCACAAACAATGACCCAGAGAACAGAGAAACCCCTTTCAATCTTGTGTCAGGAATTATTTACCACTGGAGGTGCTGAATAGAGGGGCCAAGCCATGGGGTTATTATGGCCTCCTCTCAAAGCTGGCCAGGGAGACGCAGCCAAGAAGTCACTGCAACCAGGGCTGGCATGTGGGGACGCCAGGAGCCCACGTCTTGCTGGAGAGACAGCCCTCACTGACCCAGTTTCAGAACAACACCACCTGACACAGCACTGCAATCCACAACTTTAATAACTTGGTGACATACAAAGCAGTTTTGATGCAAAGTGGAGCTGACAGAGCAGCAGAGGGAAGGCTCTGCTTCTCACCGAGCCGCGTGGGGAATCCGTTCAAGGTGATTGCAACCTTCGCAGCTGGGCCGACAGTCTGAGCCTGCTCTTGCAAACAAGTAAGACCTGTTTGTTTTCCAGGAGGACAAACACAGGGGTGGCTGACAGGGAGTGGAACCAACCTAGAAGGACTGGTTGATACAGCCTGTCTCTTCTGCTTTGATTTATGTCCCCAGTATTCCTGCTCTTCATCATCCTTGCTGCCCCTGCCTTAATCCTGGCCTGTATCACCTGGGCTGTTGTAACAGTTGCATAATATTAAATACTCAGAACTTATCCCCCCATCCCTCTGGTTCACAGCCAATTTTGAATGATCTTCAAAAAGCACATCAATGATCATGTAACTTTCCACATCAAACCTTTCCCAAGCTCCCCATTCCTGCAGAAAAAAAAACTGTGGACATAAACAGTTCTCCACACTTAGTCTATGAGCAACATTTTTAGCTTCTTCCCCTCAGTCCTGCCTATTTCTTGTCACTTCTTACCACCACAGCCTCCATTGCCCCAGAATCTAGTTTTCTCTTTGTAATTTATTGAATACACACCACACTTTTCATTCCTTAATGTCCTGAAATATATGATTATTCCATGTGCACTTGAATGCTCCCTGTGCTGGGGGACTCACTACCTCACATGATAGCCATTTCTAATACTGAACAGCTTTAAAACTCTGTAAGCCTTTTCCTATGAAACACAAACTGTGCTCTACAACTTTCATTTGGTGTCCCTTTGTCTACTTTCTGGAGTCCCAGAGAATATGTTCTGTCCCAGAACTCCTTTCTGAGAAGTGAATTCAGTGAAACACATCTTTTGAGCTTCCTATCTGTGCCACAGTGCCAGGGTCCTTTACCCATTTTAAGCTAAGGTTTTACCCATCCCAACTCCCTCCATCTCACTTTTCTACACCTTCCTCATACATCCAGGATTCCTCATAGAATCAAAAGGAGGAAAGCTGTACATGGTGTATTTAAAGATAATAGTAACAATTAGCAGCAATAATAATTAGCAACTGTTCTTGGCATATGGAAATGGATGTATTGACTTAAGTTGTGCAATTTCAATTATTTATTCTAGTATTCATTCATTCATTCATTCATTCAATATATACATATTTCTATTGAGTAATGAGGATCCACAAAGTAAAACACAGTCCCTGTCTTCCAGAATTTCAAGGACTGGAGGGCAAGGGAGGGGGCTGAAAACCATGTAAGCAGCACTTTTGTTCAGTGTAACTAGACATATGGTGTGGGTTATGCGAGTAATGAAGAGGGGCCCTTAACCCAGTATGGGGACACTGAGGGAGGCAAAGGGTTTGAAAAGAGCGCTACAGAGAAATCGCTGTCCATCCTGAGACAAGGGACATAATAGGTGTTACGGTCAAACGGAAGGAGTGAGCAAGGACATTCCAGGTGGTGCGAACAGCAAAAGCAAAGGCACAGAGATAAGAGGGCATGGAGTATTCGGTGACCTTGAAGGGTCTTGTGATTCCTTAACAGGGCAGTGCATATTAAGAGGCTGATTCCCGAGTCCAGACCGCAGTTCAAATGGAGTTCCAGAAGAGAGAGATTACTGGGGCTTGAAATTGTCAGGACAATCTCCCTGGAGGTGAAGGGTCCTGAGGTGGGCCCAGAAGGAAGAGCACATTATGGATAGCAGAGAGGAGGGGAGATGGATATCTATATGCAAATATGCCCGCACATATACATCTGCTTCATATGCATTTAAACCTTAAATTGACTTTCACTTGCCTTCCACTTTGGTTTCCATGGTAACCCTGGCCACTTATATTTCTTTTAACCTCCTTTTCTTTGTTTCAGGATGAGGCGAGCTGCGTGAGGGTTAATCAGTCAGGGGAAGACAGGGGATTTTAAAGCAATTATTTGAATTTTTTTTTTTTTTAAAGAAAACCGCCAACTTTGCAATTTAATGCAAACTGTGTCTGGTATATTTGCCCTGAAGGATGCTGCAGGGAGAAACAGGAGCCAGAATCCTTTTCATCCCCTCCTCCCTGACTTCTATTATTACCTTGCACTTACTGCTAATACAGCATCTAAACTTGCAATCTTGGTAACTATGGCAATAAAATGGGTGAGATTCCCTTCCATTATGACTTGAATTGTTAGGGTTTTGCCAAGAGCACGTGCGTTTGCACAGAAGAGGGGGGTGATGCACTCTAGGGAAAATAGTTCTTTCAACTCTCTGTGGGGAGTTGGAGACTATTGTCTATCAGTCTGCATTTACATGAAGAATTATCACCATGCCTGTGTCAGAGGATGCAGGCACCAAATCTATGGGTTACAGTGCACATCCAGAGCTCACAAAACCCCCTTGTGCATGGCCTGTAGAGCCAGGGGGCAAGCATGGAGCCTGGAAGAGAGCGCCAGCAAAATCCGAGAAAGATTTAACCCGGGGGCCAGCAAACTTTGTAAAGGGCCACACAATAAGCATTTCAGGCTCTGTGGGCCATACTGCCTTGGTGACAACTATTGAACTCTGCCTTTGCAGCCCAAAGCACCTACTGACAAAATATGAATAAACGGACAAATTTATTTGTGGACACTGAAATCTGAATTTCAAATACTTTTCACAGGTCATGAAATACTATTATTCATTTGATCTTCCCCCATTCCCCCAACCATTTAAAAATGCAAATCAAACAGAAACACACCTGAAAGAACATGGCCTGGGACTTTTCATTTCAATGGGAACCATCTCATTGCAGTGATCCAAAATCCACCATAATTCACTGGGAATGGTCTTACACACCCCAGCTCCCCAGCCTCCTGATGTCTCCTGATGGTCCTAATCTCTGGTTTGCCTACTGCCTAGACATAAAGTGAGGTATACACATTTACTGTCTCCAGGCCCTGGCTGAGCCCCAGGAAGATCCCCCAGCATTCTGGGCAGCCTCCATCTACCTTTACAGCCTCTGTTTCCTTTGCTGGCCTGTGTTGGTGCTGACAGATTAGCCCACAGACTTCCTTCATTGGCCAGCTATTCTCAACTCCCCCAATTCCATCCCCTTCAGGTCCTCTGAGCAGAGGTTCTGGGAACTTGGGATGCTCAGGAGGGAGAGGAGAATACTCCAGTGCTCCTAGGAGAGGGTTATTGGCTTCTAATCTCCCAGGAGCCAGGAGACTTTAATTATTCAGGACAATCCTGGAGGGGAAAACTAGGAACAGTGAGTGGAATTTATAAAACGGCCAATTTCTCTCTTACAGATCTTATTCTAGCCTGCTAAAAACACCTAAATACACAGGCAGCTGTGATACGCTAGAGAGAGAGAGAGAGAGAGAGATAGAGATAGAGAGAGAGCTGAGCTGGAGGGGTCTAGGGCTCTGGACTCAGGGTTTAAACTCTTTAGTTGTGATAGTCTCTCCCAGCTGGAACAAAGGGCCTCTCTGCCAGTGCGGAATGTAAAGTTCAACAACAGCTGGCCTAGATTCTCTCGGCACGTTGTGTGACCTTGGGAAAACCAGGTCACATTCTCTGGGCCTTCCTTATCTTTCCATCTGTGCCATGTGAGTACCAATCCCCTCCAGCAACAGAGACCACCGATTATAGCCCTTTCTGCCCTGCTCCCAAGGAACAGCCACATCTGTTTTTTGGATCCATTACTTTGCAAACTTTTAAGGGATATTCTTCCCTCCCTGCCAGTCCCTAGGAAATTACTGCAGCTCTTTCTTTGGAAAGAACATTAGCCAGGCCCTGTGCTAAGCAAATGCATTCAGCTTCTCCCTATCTGATTTCTCTTTTTCTCATTTGTCAGCAAAGGAGAAACCTCCCAGCTATTAATCAAACTCCTGGCTGTGGATAACTTTAATTGCAGAAACCACTGCTGGATGAGGGATGCTCAACTTTTCCAGGGAAAGCCGGCTGCCTAGTGCAGAAGAGAAACAATTAATTACCTGCTCCTCCTGTCCCCAACAGAGATGCAGATGAACTAACAATATTGCTGCTGGCACCAAATCCACCTTCCCAAGGTGAAGGAAAGCTAATGCAAACTCAGACAGCATTCATAAAAGTAGAATGCCCCAATAGAAGTTTAGCTATACGGCTCTGATGGGACCAAAGTTTTGCCTCTCTCTGGATCTTTACTTGAAGATGGATACAGACAAGCTCTAGATCTTATTGAAGAGAGTGATTGGGGATACTGACATGCTTGAAAATCATATTCTCTGAGGAAGGATCTAGTGTGTCAGAGATATTGAGTTCAGAGAAGAAAAAAAATTAAGATGGGGTTAAGGGAGGGGTGCAACTTAAAAAAATAGCCAGGAAAAGAGAGATTAGACTGAATTTGTATATTCTAGTATACAGACTAGAATTGTGGTGACCTTTACAGTTTCATGTAAGAAGAAATCCTTGGGACTTGAAACTGTGTGCTTCTGAAAGAGTTATCCCCTAAAGGTACTTGGGCTCTTGTCTCTGTAGGTTTTTAAGAACCATTAAGGATGTTGTAAGACAATCTTTATATTGGACAGGAGGTTTATGCAATCATCTTGGGTAACCACACCTTCTTTGGATCTTACTATATACTACTTTTGTTTTACAACCAAGTTTTCAACGTTATAGACAAAATAGAAGGAATGGGTGTGTGTGTTGGAGGGGGGGAATTGAGCCCAAGATCACAGTCTATTTGCAGTGGAGAACTGTGGGGGCTACTGTTGGATTTTTTTTTTTTTTTTTAATCTTCAATTTACACACGAAAATGTTAGGTATGATGTTCTCTTTGAAAGTTGGTGCTTAGAACTATGTTGTTTTTCTCTGCATTCCCGACACCTAGCAGATGCCGGCACATGGAAACTGTTTAAAACATGTTTGAAAACCTTTTGACTGAGTCAGATTTAAACTTGCACTTCTGTTATGAGTCCCTGGAGGCAATGTTATACAGTTATGAAAATAATGAATCTGACTTACATTGACCTGGGTCTAAAGCTTAGTTTTTTGTTGACTAGGTAAGTGAACCTGGGCAGGTGGCAGAAATGCTCAGTGCCTCAGTTTCCCCACCTGAGAAACAGGAGTGCATTCATATGCTGGGTGTCTGCATCAAGGTGCTAGTCTCCTTAATGTACTGAATTGGAATCCTACCTCAGTCAGCTTCTTCCTTTTTCTTTATATCATTAGTACATTTATTTCTTAATTATTTCCTTGCAGATAGAATGGCATGTTGAAAACCATAGTGGTGTGTCTGAATCCAGGCCTTTGCACCACAGGCTGTGTTAAGCTGGGTAAAATAACCTAAACTCTCTGAGCTTTGGTTTCCAGTCCTGATGGAAGCAAAGTAAAACCTATGTTTGAAGCTTCATCAGTGATATTGGGGAAGTGCTTAATGAGGGAGCCATATTTGGGGATGGATAATTTTCACACTGACTTGCCCCTCTGCCAAACAACCAAAGAGGAAACAGGCGGTTTACTCTCAGAAGGCACTGCAGTCTCCGTGGTTTTCCCTCTTAATTCCTCTGGATGGGGTTTACCTCAGTTCCTGGTAATCGAGAGGCTCCCATCTTTCCTGAAGTCTCTCTCACTGTAGGCAGAGAATAGTGGGTCAGGTAAGGGGATGCATGATGGTGGGGGGCAGCCCTTACTGCCTTCAGCGTTTTCTTTTCAATTGCTTGAGCTATTTTTTTTTTTTTTTAATTACCACACCCTCCCCCCCTTTTATTTCCTTTCTTGAAGTGTTTTTCAGGGTGTTTGGGAGTTTTAATATTATTTTTAAAACTCTCGCTGTTCTTTCTTCTCTTGCGTCTATCAGGCTTTCTCAACAGCTTCAAATGGAAAACTTTGAAGTAAGTGAACTTAAAAGAAGAACTGAAAACTCAGCGCGATGCCCCGAAGTCCCGTGGGCCGCCTTGCCACAGTAACCACTCTCGGCGCAGCTCATTAGAGCGGGGCTGCGGGCCTCGGCGCCGCGCGGGCGGGCCACGCGGGGGAGTGCGCCTCCGCCGGCTGCGCGGGGCTGCGCGGGGGCCGGGGGACTGCGTGCGGGGGCCGGGGGACTGCGCGCCGCGGGGTCGGGGCGGCCCGAGGGCCCCCGCTGGCGCCGAGCCCACGGTGCAGCCGGCGCCACGCGCAAATTACATCTGAGCCGCCTTTCAAGCCGCCGGCCGCTTTCAAAACGGGCCTTTGAAAGGCTGGGCTCCCCTGGCTCTGCGCTGGAGAACCGAGCTGGGCTTTTCAGGGAGGCCGGGCTGGCGCGCACGTGCCTGCCTCTGCGGCCTTCGCGCGCATTTAGAGCGAGCATAAAAGGAGGAAGACTGTCTGGTGGGTGTTCTTCTGCACGCTTCCATCCCTTTATTTACGGAGGAAACGGCCCGACTCCTGTAGTTCTCACTGGCCACTGGGGGATGAATGGGCTGTTTGAAGTGAGAGCATTGAAAGTTTTTCTTTGGGATATATATAACCCTCTCTCTCAAAACTCAGTGATACCGTTTTACCTAGGGACCCGATCGGGGAGGGAAAGAACATACAGCTACATGTAGAGTTCAAACTCTGTTTGAGGTTTGGAAACCCAATTTCTATGACAGAAGGAAGGGTTGCTGCCACTCAGCCCCCTTTCTCCTGCTTCTGCCCCAGGCCTCTTGGTCCCTAGTTGAAGGAGCCATCTTTCCACGCGATGCGGGAGGGCGTAGGGAATACAGAGATGAGAATGACAGATTGGGTTTGAATTTTCTGCCTCACTTAAGGCTGAGAAAGTGCCTGACCCACAGTAGCCACCCAGCTTTCCCCGCCCCCCCTTTGCCTCTACACTCGTGCTTCCACTCATTCCTGGTTAGGTCAGTTGTTTCCTTGCCCAGAGGCTGAGTTTTTAACAGTGCCCAGGTCACCAGCGCTTTCCTTTGCACCACTTCTTATTGTGGTGCTTTTAGTATAAATGCCTTAAAATTCTTGTAAGGACTTTTAGAACCCCCAACTCACTGGACATCATCTCAGTCTATATGGCATGCAATCCTTGGTTTTAGGAGCACTGTTCCACCTCTAGGATGCCCAAAGCCATCAAACAGATCATACTGGGATAGAAAGAAAATGTAAGTGCTCTTCTCCAGGACACTCACTCCTCTATTTGGAAGGACACTTGCTTATTCAGGGTTTGATGGAAAGTTTGTTAGTGAATTGGTATGAGCCCAGAAGAGCATATTGAAATAGACTTTCCCAGAAAAGTTATATAGATTCAAGGCAACAGTCCTTGAGGGCAGTCTTGTTATCTCCTTTGTACAAGAAGGTATGATTTAAAGATCCCTGGGAATTCCCAAGGTAACACAGAAAGTGGTGAACCCAGAACCCAACAAAGGTAGGTTTCCTGACTCTAAGTGGATGTTCTGTCTACACATGGTGACTTGCCATCCTCCTTGTCCCCACCCCTCTTCCTTTCTCTTCTTGATTACAACTGCATGTCTTAATTCCCTACCTCAAACTTTTTGTGCCCTGAAGCCTTATCGGGATGTGACAAGCAGTCCTGGGCAGACAGCCCACTCAGTACCCTGTGAATAGTCCTTTACATTCTCACACACAGCCTATGTTGTGTACCAAAACCTTATTCCCTTTAGTAGGAGGAAACTGTTAATTATAGAGGCTGGCTCATGGACTGTGTGTTCCAAAAAGACCCAGCGCATGTCTTTGTGTCGCTCCCAGCCCAGCAGAGAAAAGCTAAATTGTGTTTGAAAGCCTTACAAGGGGAACGTTAATTGAGGCATAAAAGCGCGTGTCTTTGATCTTCCCAGGACCTGTGGTTCTCCCATTATCTGAGTCCTGTTCTGATGACACAGGTTGGAGCAAAGCCTGCAGTGAGGCTGGAGCCAAAGGCACCAAGCAGAATGTCATAGCTGCTCCCTCTCCCTTCTTTCCACCACCACGAAGGCTCTGCCTGTGTGTATGTATGTGTTACTTACATTTGCAGCAGCCTCACCCTGATCTCTGTGGCTATCTCCCTGCTCCACAATAAAGGCCTGTGTTCTCAGCTTTCAAGTATTTCTGTGAACACTTCTGCGCTTCCCTTCTGGAACTCCCCGACCCCGGAATAATTTCTCCTATCTGTCCTAAATCTCAGTCTCAGTGATGTGACTCACTGATTTCACAGCTGGATTTCAGAGTGTTGTAGGATGCCGTGTCCATTCATTCATTCATTCATTCACTTAATTTCTCCTTCACTTACTCATCCCTGAACTTCTTCAGGCATTCACTTACATTTTGGTCCCATTTCCAATCTTTTGTTGATTGAGCCAAAGAAGACCACATGCATTATAAGATGACTAGAGTCACTGTAGGAGTATAAGGACTCCTGCATTCACATACCCGTTTGAGTTCATGAAAATGGCTGGAGGGAGCTCATGCAGTGGCTTAAAATCTGGGTAACACTGCATTTCCCAGAGAAGTGTTCATCCAGGGTTGTTTGAAGGTCTAAGGCCCTATTTAGCCTTTAGTGAACAAGTCAGCTTAGTATAATATAAAAGTAGTTAGTTTTGGGAGTGAAAAAAAGACGCCAGTTCAAATATCAGCATTGCCACTTAGCAGTGATAGGACTCTGGGCTAGATACTAAAACTGCTCTCAGCCCCTCACTGTTTTCACTTTTAAAAGAGAGATACTGATGTCTACCTGGGAAAAGAGAAAATGCATGTACATACTTATCAGATCCTGACACACCACTGTTGTGTTTGGTATTATTATTACTGCTCGCTTGTAAAGGTGGGTTTGGACCAGCCAGACAGCTGGTCCAAACCAGCTGTTCCTGTTGAGTCCCTGTGTCCTCTGGGGATTCACAGACACTCTCATGGTCTCATAACATACAAGCTGAAAAATGGGCCTTCTTTGAGGAAGCCATCAGCATCAAATGAAACTGCTGATGCTTTAGACTTTCCTTTCCTCACTTCCTGTGGGGTGGGGGTGGGGGGCTGGAAGCCCATGTGTGTGGGACAGCAGTAGGGACATGTGGAAGAACTAGGGACACAGGTGAAGAGTGTACACGATGGCAGCAACAGTCAGCTCAGTAATGTCTGAACTTTCCCGCCTCCGTCTGCAACTGCATCCCCTGTTGAAAACATTCACTCACTCTTCTATTTGCAACATATTCGTGTTTGATATGCTAAGTTCTGGACAGATTTCTGCACAGCCCAGCCCTAAGTAGCTCCCTCACTGCCACTGCACTTCTAAGGTAGTTTTCATACTATTATTATCTTTTTTTTCCCTCTTTCCTTGCAGCAGCTTTGCTCTATTCAGAAGACATCTTGCTAGGAGACCCCATATGTAAAAACGGATATAGGGACTGTTGTAGTTGAAGTCAAGGTCAGGTTTATGGAGCCTGCCCATTCAGTGTCCCCTGCCTGTCCTCCCATCCTAGGTAGACTTGCAGGGATTCTGGAGGACCCCTTTAGTTTAGGAATTGAAGAATCAAGACCTCAGATCGCTGTTGCCAATGTGCAACCCTGTTTCATCAGAAGGATGAAGTCATAACCATGTGTACCACCATGCTCCAAATCCAGGATTGGTACATTTATCAATCACACAAACAGGTCAGTCTGGA
Organism: Potos flavus; assembly: GCA_028534135.1. Lineage (NCBI taxonomy): Eukaryota > Metazoa > Chordata > Mammalia > Carnivora > Procyonidae > Potos > Potos flavus. The sequence continues at coordinate 13,862,586 of CM052892.1, read as the reverse complement.
TGGGAAGAGTGGGATACAGTGTGGGGGTATGGGATGGTGGTGGCAGAGGGAAGGCATGGGGGAGGATGGGTTCACACTTTTTGTGTATGTATGTATGTGTGTGTGTGTGTGTGTGTGTGTTCACACTTCTTATATCATGGAGTTATCAGATGAGCCTGGGATTTTAGCTAAGTAACCTCACCATTAGCAATGCACCCATTTTGTGTACTGGGAAGCTGAAGCTCAGAGAAGTCACCTGCTGAGAAGTGGCCAGGCCAAGATTTGAATTCAGGTCTCCTGACTCCCTTTCCCATATGTACTACAGGGCTTCCCACACATCTTCCCTCACCTCGAGTGTGGTCTCAGCTGCCCCTTTTGCATCAAGTGCGGGGAAAGATGCATGACCCCAAGAATGTACTGCATGCCCATCCAAATGGCCACTTTCCTTTCCCTTTCTGCTCATTATCCCTTTATCTTCATTGGTGGCTGACAGATCTGTGTGTGTTTCAGGAAGATAAATGTCCCCTCAGATCTCCTGACAGAGATGTCTCCTCTTGGGAGAAAAGCTTACAATATCCCTCCTAGATACCAGTAGAGGGAGGATCCAGACGCTGCGCCCTCCTCCTCCCTCAGCCTTCAAGGGTCAGGCTAAAGTAGGCAGAGCCAACAGTGGCTGAGGGAAGAGCTTCCAGAGTCAGGAACAGCACCTTCCTGGCCACCTCAGCCTGACTCAGAGTCAGGTGAGTGGGGGACGGAGGGGTCTCAAGATCTGAGGCCAATTTCCTTCTCTCTACTTTGAATCTTGCCTTTCAAGTGAGAAAAGAGTCTGTACCAAGATTTGAGGACAGTTATGGTTTCCCTGTGGTCAACAAGATCAGCCAGTCCCTCCATGTGTGTGTAAAGATACACGGTGTGGAATGGGGCTTCTTATTTGGGCTTGGAAGTACATGGAAACCCCAAAGAGAAGGAGCCACCGATGATGGAATTGCCCCTGGTCATTTGAGCAGCTCTTTGCTATCTAAAAAGAGAAAGAAAGAAAATCTTTCTTGAGCATCATCTCATTTTATCCTCACAATGATCCTCTCAGGCAGGATAAGAGATAATCAGTCCATTTTACAGAGGGGTGAACTGAGGCTCAAAATGGCCACATGACCTGCCTAAAAGCAAAATGGCGGAGCCAACATTTGCTTCCAATTCTTCTGACTTGAATGCAGGAATATTACTATACTCATCAATGCTTAATTTTTGAGAATATTTATCTCCATAGTGATGCTACTGAGTATGTCAGAGATGGAGTTTTGAGGTCAAGTTGCTTTCGTGTTAGTTCAGTGAATTGTAATCTGACACTCCTGTAGCATTTCAGAAAGAATAGAAGAGTGTTCCTTTTCAAATTAACAACCTTATTTCCAATGCTTGGTGTCAGTTTAATAAAGAAAAACACAGAAAAACGATACATATGTTTTGGAAAAGGCCATGGCCACGTTTACACAGAGCAAAATTTAAAATTCTCAGGGACACTAGAAGACAGCAAAATTTTCTGGGGCACTGGTTTCTTATATGACAGTCTTCTGATTAAGAGAAGGATTTTGGTATAATAAAGGGTGGGTTGGGAATGGAGGAAGGATACATGAGAAGAGCAAAAGGGTTGAAGATAGTGAAGAATGGTGCTTACCAAGCTAGGCTGCCATTGTCCTTAACACTTTTTAGGAGTGTATTCTGTTAGCATGATGCAGCTTGAGTTCTGGAAGAATACGAGGCCCTTAGCGTCTCTCCTGCCCAGTCCCACCTGTATGCACTAGCACCAGATTAGTCTCAAAGTGTGGCTTTGGGCAAGCATTAATGTCCTGCTTGGACACTCTCATTGCCCCTTCCCCCACCCCCACCCCACCATGCCTGCTGGATAAAGTCAGAGCATCCTAGCCAGGTATTTAAGGCACTTAACATTTTGGCCCTAATCAACCTTTCCAACTTTATCTCCTAGAACTGCCATTCTTCATGAGAAACTGCTTTGTGTATTTCCCCTGCCCTTTTCTTCCTTCACCCTTTATTCACACAGTCATTCCTTTCTCCAGATTACCAAATCCTAGTCTGCTCCTGCTTTTGTCTCCTCTCTCCAAACACCTGGGGCTACTGGAGCCCCACATGTAGCCTCAATGTCAACCTATTTGATGCATCACAAAATACAGAGATGCAAAACAGAAACTAAGTCAATATGCACGTCAGTAGGTTATATACTTGTCCCCTTATTACCTAGCTACTGGGCTCCTGCATTTTCCTAAGTGGGGGGAAAGGCCAACCTTGGGCTCCAGATATCACCTCTGGGTCCTTGTCTAAATTACCTGCACAGCGTGACAATCCTGCAGGACCGATTTTTGCTTTGTGTCTTATGGTCCTGCCTCCTCTTTTCATGGGACTAGACTCCTTTTCTGGAACACCAGGCTGCTGACTGGCTAGTAACAACTGCCTGCTAGGTCTTCCAATGTTGACTACTCTTTGAACCCCCTCATAGCTAAGCAGGACACTCTAGCTCTGCACACTGCCTCTCTTTAAGGTTCATCATTCATGCTTTCCCATCACTTGTTGGCTACTAACTCTCTGGATTCAGTATGCAACCTGCTGGATTGGAATTTTGCTCACTTATCAACTAGCACAAATGCTGTCTCTTCCAAGAAGCCTTCTCTGACCTCTTCAATTTCAGATAATTCTTCCTCCAAAGTCTCTCCTTGGCAGGACTACCTTCTTGAAATATTGTCATAGGTGGTGGTGAGTGGTCAATACTTGCAGAGGAAATGAAGAGTCCTAAACGTAGAGTCAATACCCATAGTATAAACGTTCCCACTATGGCTGATTTCAAACCATTACCCTCCTTGGAACCAATATGCACAATGGTTCTTGGCAACCAGCATGAACTGGCCCCAGCACACTCTGGTGGTGTGTGTCCTGTGGTCACCTTTCATTCTGTCCCTACTTCTGTTACAGCCACTGAACTTCTCAGATTCTGGAACATGACATGCTCTCCCATCCCTCTAGACATTTACGAATGCTATTCCTCTGCCAGTCACATTCTCTTGGTCCAGTGTCCCAAGTCCTTACCCTGTATCTGCCTAATTTTTTTTAAGGTTATCTTCCCACAGCCTGAAGGCTCTCAGAGGCAGGTATCATGGTTGTTTTGTTCCCCATCATATCCCTAGCCCCTAGCTCTGTGACTGACACATAGTAAACTCTCATCCCATGCCTGTTGACTATACTATCATCTTTTACTGGATGATAAACTTTTATCAGCATATTTCCTCTGAAGAATTGGTATGCTTTTCCTTTATAAATATTAGACATCGAGTGAACAATTGTGTTTTCCTTTTTGCTTCAATAGACAGGAGGCTCAAGCTGATTTTGTTGCTTAAATTTAATCACCTTTACATGCTAGACACTGCATATCTAGGTTTCAGTATTGTTTTACATTGGCCTGGTCCTTTTATTTTGCTATGTGTCATCTTCAATTTCATTGAATGTATTTTTGAAAGCTGCTTCAAATTTGCTGGGTTACAAAGTAGGATAGAGAGACACATAATTCCTCACTGTAGTTTGGTTATTTGATCATTGAGCAAACACCTTTGCTCTGCCCTAAAGCAAGACCTCACACTAGGCCTGGCAATGGGAGTGAGTAGAGTGCAAAGGTTGGGACTTGGCCTTGGGAATCATAGAGATCCATGTTAGAGTCCCAGTTTGTCATCGGTTTGCAATATGACACTAGGCAAGTTAATTGGCCTCTCTGATTTAAAGTTTCTTTATCTGTTCCCTGGATGCAATAATGTATTCCTCACAGAGGAGTTATGTAGAGATTAAATTAAATACTGTGTGTAAAGTGCTTAGTACAGTTCCTAGCACTTGGTGAGTGCTCCACAAATGACAGGTATAATTACAAATACTGCTATTGAGAAAGACCAGAGTCGTGGCAAAACGATAACAGAGGTTTGGCAAAGGCCAGTTTATTTGCTGCAGTCCCTTCTATCTTCCCCCATCTGATGCTACCCTGGCAACCTGTCTCTGAACATCACAGAAAATACCAGTGTTTAGTCTCTGATTTGCTAAGAGTACATCACTAATTCCCCCAGGGATAGTGCCTGCTTTAAATCCCCCTACTTTCATTTGCTGGGAGAGAAACTTTAATTCAGCACACTGAAGAAAATTCAATTTGGTGCATTTCATCAATTTATTGCCGCCTCAATTTGCTCAATTTGTGCAGAGAAGGAGAGGTAAAGGCATGGAAAGCAAGCTATAGAATGTTTAAGATTCTACAGGACCCAGACACAAGCCTACTCAAGTTGGCTGATTTCAGCGGCAACACCTGCACATCCATTCTTCCTCATGCTGACTGGCACGTGTGGCTCCCACGTATCCACCTGGAGCAGTGTGTCAGCCTCTTAGGGTCCCAGGAAGTGATACAAAGTCGACCCATTCTGTGGCTTTCACAACCAAGGACTTTGGGTGAACTCTACCAAGTTCCTGTGGTCACCTCAGACTTCCTTGTGAGTTTGCTGTGTGTTTATTCTCAGTATCATTCATCGAACATGAATTAAGGACCTGATCTGTACAGGATGCTGTCACAGGCATCCTGTACATCATGACTGATGTACATCAATCTTCTATCCACATGCACTGATTTTCCTACAGTCCCTTAAAATGCCTGGGCTCCCCACACTAAGTTGCCTTTATTTGTAACCTCCCCTAGCTTGAAACGACTCCCATCCTCCAAGAACAATATCAAGACTTATTATTTTAGTTCCAATTAAGCTAAAAATGAGGAACAACCATTTCTCTTCATTCTTCCATCGATTCTTTCAGTGGATGTTTACTAAATATATATTCTGTGCCAGGCACAGTATGTGATGCTGGACATACAAAAATTTAAAAAATAAGTCTGAACATTCTTTTTTTTTATACAAAGAAATTGAATTTTATAGAAGTTCTGCAATTTGCCCAACGTTTATCAGTTTTAATGGCAAAACTGGAATTAGAGACCAGGTCTATATGTTTTTTAAGATTCATGCTTTTCTCGCTATGCTACCTTACTCACTACAGAGCTATCCTATATGTATAGATCATCTTCTGTTGTGACCATCATTTGACTTAGAGGGCCTTCGTAAGGTGTCAGAGCCCCGACACAAAGAGTTCACAAACAGGGCCTGCAACTTGGGGATATATCGGGGGCATGAATGGAACATGATCCTCCAGTGGTGGGAGGAGAACCAGCATGAGGGATGGATGGCTTGGAGTCAGATTCTGGGTCAAATGCAGAAGTCAGGGCCAGCCAGCTAGGGCTAGGCACCAGACTCTGTGGACTTTCCCAATGCCTGGCTAAACCTGGTTAAGGAGGAAATGGACACAAATAAGGGAGTGTACTTTGCAGTTCTGGAAGAATCTATGTGGATAATGTCCCATAGTCATAGAAGCTCTCTGATGTTCTGTGATCTGCCTCCTAACCTCCTCTGTCCTCCCACACCCTTCTTTCAGTTCTCTGTTACTTTGCAGGGTGCTGTGCTCTTGAATCTGTATCTACCAATATTGAAATTGCTGGACCAGTCTCTTGAGCTGGGCAAGGTCATTCAAGTTTTCGTGGAATCAAGCACGACTATATGGGGACCATAACTGCCTCCATCACTGTCATCTTACTCTGTGACTTTGGGCAAGTTACTCTATTGTTTCATCCCTGAATTTCACTTTCCTCATTTTAAAATGTGTACATATGAATATAAGATGTTTGAAGGGAACACAAGTGACTGCTAACAGCAGTTGACTCTGGGGAAAATATCTTGAGGACCTGGGGGAATGGAGAGTCACTTCCCTGGTTATTGCATTAAATGCTTTGCATTTTAGCATATTCTCATATTTGTGTATTAAATCCCTGTGTATGTATGCACGTATTTGTGTATGTGTATGTATATGTAACATACTGTATATGTATATAGTGTGTGTATACATATATATATATGATTTTATCAGATTATAGTTCCCACCTATTATGTTCCAAATACTTAGTATGGTATGCTGACTTGTCAAAGGATTTGCTTCCCTAGTAAACAGTGGCTCTTAGAAAAGATGGAGTCTTGGTCATCTGCATTTCTCTGGTGCCTAACACAGGATCAGGCATATAAGTGTTAAATAGATATTTATCAAATTACTTTTACAAGTACGTCCATCTGTAGAATAAAATGTTGGGCTAGAGAAGAATCTTCTGAGGTGGGCCTCCACAGCCTAGGAATCTGTATATTACACATGTATCACAAGGGGCTTTGCATCCTTAGGCAAAATTATATGTATAATGTGTATGTATATATATACATACCTGTGTATGTATATATATACATACACATTATATACATTATATATATACATATACACATGTATATATATATATACAATATACAAATTATATTGTATTATATATATATATACACACAAATATACAATATACATTATATATAATTATGTATCTGACCATCTTGCTCCTTAGTGTACAGTGTCGGGGGCACAGGCTGGGTGGTCAGAGCCAGTGTTGGGGACCAGCAGCAGTAATGGCCAATTAAGATCCTGGGTAGAGACTTTCTTCTAGGTTTTCTGACACTGGCTATGGGTCAGGGCTTTTAGATGTCTGTAGCTGAAGATCACGGCAAAACTGGGGGGGGGGGCGGGGGAGGTGGCATCTTGTCCCCAAGAAGGCAAGCTGTACGGGTGCAAGGTGTAGACTTCAGGGAAGTTCTTCTATACCAAGCCTTCCCTTCAGGCACAGTGTGGGAGTTAGCGCTGTGGGGGGTGACTTCCTCCTGAGCGCCAGGCTGTCAGCTTCCAGGCCTTTTTCTTGTGACATCTGCTCTAGCAGCCAGGAGCTGGGTCACAAGCTTCCTTCCTCTGCTCGTCTGTGCAGTGCCGTCCGGAGGCAATGAGGAAGAAGAACGAGGGAGGGAGAATGTTGTGTACACAGAGTTTAAGTGATGTCTTCAGGGCTAGGGAAAATGTAATTCTGTTGGAGCAGTTTGCTGGCAGTTTTGCAACACGTCCCCCTGAATTAGGGACCGAATGAAGTCATTAGGCCCTAATGAAAAGCAGCTAATCAGGAGTCCGTGGGAGATCTACCAATTAATCGCGGCTGGAACCCAACGAGCTGAAGTACCCAAGGCTGGATGGATAAAAGTAATGAAATTAGATATCAGTGCCACGCAATGCCATACGACTTCAAGAAGCAGTTTCAGGCTGCTCAGCCCTTCCTGCCATCTGAGAAACAGAGACCCGGTGTGAAAGGATGGTTGGGGTGGAAAGTGCTCTGGAGCTTGCCTTGAGATTTTCAGAGATCGAGATGTGTGTAAAGCAGCAGCAGGAGGATATGAAAAAGAAGATGGGTGTGGATTTTTGTAGATGTATAACACGGTAATAACATAGAATGGAACGCTATGGTTTGATAATCATACGTGAGAATACCTCTTCCATAGCATTTGAATAATTTATTCCCAGGTTCTTTGCTGATATATCATTCTGTCCATCTAGCCTGTTAGGACGGAGGTTGTTTCATGAAGTCTCTTGTCCCATAACCAGCATAGCACGAGGTTGCTGCTAAATACATAATTACAGATGCATTTCATTGATTCTGGGTGGAGCCAGGATTTGAACTGAGGCTTTTCAATTCAAATCGCTGCACGCCTTTTCTGAGACCACTCAGGCTGAAGGATTCAGTGCCACGATTTAATCAAAATAAAAGTGATTACCTGCTGGAAGTTTCTGGTTCAGAAACGTCCAAATACTTTGAATCATTGTTTTCAGGGATGGTACAAAATCGACTGTCAAGCCTAAGCCTCTAAGTCACAGGGGGAGAGACCCAGGCCAGAAAGTGCCAAGAACCTGCCCCACATCCCCCAGCATATCTGCGGCAGAGGCGGGCCTAGAGCTGAGGTCCTGACTCTGAGTTCAGGGCATTTCCCTCAGCACCTGCTCCTTTGCTTTCATTATTCATGGTCATCGTTCCTACGTGGAATTTCTCTGTCCCCTGAGATTTCCAGAGCTCTTAGTCTGTCTAGAATGGGACCAACGACAGGTTTGCAAAAGAGTTCCTGGAGTATGCGGATGGTCAGGCCAGGGAGTCTGAGCCACAGGGCGGGTGGGAGCCATCTCATATGGCAGGAAGGGCTAAGCAGCCTGTGACTGGTTCTTGAAGTTGTGTGGCATTGTGTGGCCCTGATATCTAAGTTTATCACTTTTATCCGCCAGCCTTGGGTGCTTCAGCTCATTGGGTTCCTGCCTTGGGAGGTCTGTGTTAAACACAAGGGAGAACTTGTTTGTGTTGGGGAGATTTCTGAGGTGATGTTCATCTGAGTGCAGTCTGGGCTCGAGGATGAAGCGAGGGAAAGTATGGCAGGAAGAAAGCACTAGAGTCAGAAGTGTGTGTGTGTGTGTGTGTGTGTGTGTGTGACTAAGCACAGGTATATTTGGGTATATCCTATATGTGGTTTTGTGTTTAAAAGTAGATGCTTGATTCTGTCATAATAAAAATTAAAAAAATACATGCACGATTTTGTCTGAGTATGTGTATGTGTGAGGGGGTCATTTAAGCATAAACATATGTACATTTTAGAATGGCTGGATATATTTATATGTGTTTGTGGGGTGAAGGGGAATTCAGTGTGTTGGTATATATGTTTGTATGTGTGTCTGTACATGGTATGTTTTTTGAGTGTATCTTTAAAATTAAGGTGACTGTATAATTTATCATCCATATGGGGCATGTTTGAGAATTAAATGTGATTTTGTGTGTGTGTGTGTGTGTGTGTGTGTGTGTGTGTCTGTATTTGATAATTATGCCTGGACACCAGGGGAAATCTATGACCGACCCAGGCAATCCAGGATATACTGGTACTCATGTGTGTGAGAAAGTATGTCTCTGAAAGAATGTTTGTATTTAATTGTGTGTGTGTTATTGGTGTCCAGAATTTATAAGAAGAACAGTAGAAGTTATTAAATTACTTAGGTCTTTCTCAGGTTGTAGGCTTATAACAGAGGCATGAATAGAATTAACAGGTAAGAGGAGGCCAGCCCCAAAGAGATATGTTGTTTTTTTTTTTTTTCAAACCAGATCAATGAACTGAGAAGAGAGGCCATACATAGCTTGTGGTGACAAAAAATGCACATGGTTAAAAAAAAAAAATGAGCACAGTCAGTAAGGACAAGACATGTGAACTACATTGTGCTAGAAAGTGTCTTTCATGTACAACATCCTCTTTGCTGTGTCCTCTTTATGCCTCCTGCCTTGTTCCCCATGAGTAACTCCAGCTTGTGATGGCCAAGATAGCGGAGACCTTTTATCCTCTTACCTCGACAGTGTGGAAAAATAGCTCAGTGTGACCTCCCTCATGTAAGAGATAGAAAGCGGCTGGAGAGAGTCCGCTGCTCCATTTCAGGTGATTCAGAAAAGAAATCCCAGGGATGCTCCTGGCATTCTCACTTATTTTCAGAGAGTGCTGCCCCAGAGTCCTTGGTTTATACATGCACCCCCTGGGGCTGGGAAATCTACTTGCTTAGTTCTCACTGGCTTTGCGGGGTGTCACGGAGTGGTTGGAAAAGTGCTTTGCCTTCTACTTGACCACATTGGTGCAGTAGTTTCTCAGCAGCTCCATGCCCCCCTCCCACCCCCATCATCCCTTTCCACACTTTCATAGCAGTGCAGTATCTGCTCTTGCTGCCTAATGTTAAAATAGCACCAGTAGCTCTAGGTGTATGGTAGATTAAAGATGGCTGCAAATTCTTTATCATCCTCCCATTGAAAGGTGGAGTTTAACTGCCTTTCTATGAATCTGGACTGGCCTTAGTGACTTATTTGACTGAGAGATATGTCAGAAGTGATTTTCTGAAACCTCTGAGTATGTTTCATAAGAGCCTTATGACCTCTGCTCAGATCTCTTTCCTCTCTGGGGAACAAGTGGCAAGTCTACGAGAAGCCCAAGCCACTGGACAGCCCACTCTCATCTATCTGGTCTTTATAGGCATTCTGGTCAGCAGCCTAAGCTTAGTGTCCATTTGACAGCTAGCATCCTTTCCCTATGCAGATGCCGTCCCAACCCAGATGCCAGACGAGTTACAAAGCCATCCTAGAAGTGGGTGTTCCAGTCAATGCCATGTGGGTCAGAGACAAACCACCCAGCTGAGCTCTTCATGGAATCCTGACACATAAAGTATACTGGTTGACAGCACTATGTTTGGGAGTAGTTTCTTCCACAACAATAGATAATCGGAATATCAGTGCTAGGAATAGCTGCCATATATTGAGCCATTGCTGTCTGGTCAGAGAATGTTCCTAGGAATTTGTGTACATTATTTCTTGGTATCTTCACAATGATCAAATGAGTCTGAAGCTTTTATTATTCCCATTATATATATGAAGAAGTGAGGTGAGGAAACTGCCCTAAATCACACAGCTACTATTTGGCAGAGATGCACTCAATCTAGGACTTTTTCTTAACCACCTCCCTCCTTCATATTGAGGTTAATGTAGAGGAAGACATTCCTGGTTTTTGCTTGGAATAATCTTCCTAATCACCCCATTTCAACTGACAAATTCCTTCTGACCCTTCATGGTCTATGGTCTAGCTCTGTAACTGTAACCATTCGCACCGAAATCCATGTAGATGTCCCACAGCAGGTACACAGGCACTGAACTATCTTGCATTCACAGCATGAAAACAAACAAGATACTCCACTTCCCTGAGGCTCCTTTTTCTCATGTGTAAAACTGGTTACAGTAACTTTCTTATAGGCTTGTTGTAAAGATTAAATGTTGTGAGAGATGCTAAAATGTGTCATACATCGAAGAACGGGATACATACACTAACCTTTGATAACTAATCACTAGGAAAACTGAGCTGCCGGCCTAAAGGATGAGCCTGTAAGTCAATCACCTCTCACTGTATGTGTCTGGGTATAGAGGGTTGCCTAAGGCACCTCCTCATAGAGGTCATATTTCAAGGGGACAGAAGACAAGTATAAGAACCAATATGTTAATGAGATTGACGGCAGGGTAGAGGGGGCCAAAGAGCATTAGAACCTCAGAAAGGGGCCTTTAATCTCTTTGGGATGGCATGTCATGAAAGATTTCTTAGAAGAGGTGAAACGAGCCCTCTACGATGAGAAGGAATTACTGAGGCTAAGAGAGAGGAAAAGTAGGCATTGCACGTAGGAATACCTGGAAGGAATACCTGGAGCTTGAGCAAAGATCTGAAGGAATCCAAGAGGAGGATGTATGGGGGACCCTCTAGTACCTTGGTACCCTAGGATTCAAGTGAAGATGGCCTGGGGTAGAGACACATGAAAGAGGGAGATCTTTGAATTCCAAACTGAAGACTTTATGCCAAGGTCAGTGGGAAGCTAGCAAGGGGTTGAGGACAATGAATACAGATGAATCAGTCTGCATAAAGAACAACTACCTTGGGGACCATTTTGGAAGGTGCGAGACTGGATAGAGAAGCTGACCTCGAGGATGGGGTCATGTCCTGATAAACCCACCATGAGCTGAAAATACTATAAGTCAACAATGCATTTAATACAGCTAACCTACCAAATGTCCTAGCTCAGCCTAGCCTACCTTACATGTGCTCAGAACACTTACATTATCTTGAAGTTGGGCAAAATCATCTAACGCAGAGCTCATTTCATAACAAGCATTGAACATTTCATGTATTTATTGAATACTGTACTGAAAGTGAAAAACAGAATGGCTGTGTGGGTACGGAATGGGTATAAGTGTAGCAGTTGTTTGCCCTTATGATTGTGTGACTGCCTAGGAGCTGTAGCTCGATGCCACTGCCAAGCATCACTAGCCCGAGAAAAGATCGAAATTCAAAATTCAGAATATGGTTTCTACAGAATATGGATTGCTTTTGCACTATCGTAAGACCTAAAAATTGTAAGTTAGAACATTGTCAGTTGGGGACTGTCTTTACTCTAAAAAAGGTGGTGGTAGTGTGATCCAGGGGCATGGCGGTGGGCATTGGAGGGATGCCAAAGCAAAGGAAAGAAGGAAGCCTGGTGAGTGATTGCTTAAGAGGGATAAAGTTGGGGGAAAAACCTGATTAGTACCCTGGTTTCTGACTTGGGTGACTTATTTCATGGTGGGCACACAGTAATCAAATAGAACGAAAAGAATGCAGTAGTAGGAAGTCTCTTCCTATCCTTTTGGGGCGTGACTGTTCGTTGGGGAGGACAATGGGTCCCCTGGTGCCCTCTGCGGGAGTCATAGGCCCACAGGAGCACAGATCCAAGCAGGTCATTACAGCACATCAACGTCCATGATGAAAACGGAACTCTAATTGTGCCAGCCCCACTCTGGCATAATGAGCGTGGTTTTTAACATAATGCACTGCTGGAGTGAAGTTGTCAGAAAAGCAGGGGGTGGAGGATGTAATCTGTGAGACTTCAAAGAAAAAAAAGATTGAAGCCATTTTATGTGGCTGGAAATGAGTCATTTGTCAGCGATGCCAACCTGCTGTCAGCCCCATGGGGAGAGATGGCTGGGCACCCTGGGGGGAGGGCTGGTGAAGGTGTCAGCCTCCAGTCACCAGAGGCCATGTGTGGGGTAAGAAGTGTCAGTCACATCACATCCCTGTCCTGACCTGGGTCAGAGGGAAACCAAGGTCATGTCAGAACATTTAGCATCGTAACCGAGGAACCTTTTGACCTGCGTCTGTCAGGAAAAACTGATGTGCTCAGCATTATCCAAGACAGTTCAGAGCTTGAATTTCCCAGGAGAAGTGCACTTTAAAAGAACAGTGAGAGGGCAACACTTTTAGGAAAAAGAAGCAAAGAGGTAAAAGTGGATTGGTGGCACCAGGGAGATGAAGCTTGTGAGCAAGGGCCTGCCTAAGGTCACTGAAAGACCACCAGGTAGATGCACACTCTTGCTCTCTGTCCGGTCCTCAGGGCTTGGTGAGGGGCAGGGATCCGGGAGTCCAAGCAGCTTGGAAGTCACTGCAGTGAATGAAGACCTGCTCTCGATGCAGGAGTTCTGCCTTTGAAGCCATTCCATTACCTCTTAGCCCCTCCCCCATGTTATGCCATTCATCTGTCACTGGGGCACTTGAGCTAGTGCCACAGGCCCTCCAAGGTGCTCTTCCTATTTCTATGGCTCTGTTCTAATCCACTTTCCTCCCTGAAATCACAGTGATCATTTAAAACTTAAACTGAATCTCCTCTTCTCCCTGCTCACAGTGTCCTCCCAGGCTGGTCTCTACAATGTCTACGGTGTCCATCTCAAGCCAGACATCTTCTCCCTTGTTCTCTGCACTCCAGCTGCATATGCACTTTATAGTTCCTTGAACACACTGAGGTCTGGCCTCTCTCAAGATCTTTGCATAGGCTAGTTTCTCTTCTTGGGTAATCTCTATCCATCCTTCAGCTCGGCTTAAATATAGCTTCTTCAGAGAGATACTGATTCTCAAATTAAATCACCCCTCAGCCCCCACACAGACTGGCTTTCTGTCTCATAATATCTTATTTTATTTTGGAATGTTTATGATTATTTTATAGTTGTTATCGGTTATATTCTGAGATCCCATTTTGATTCCAAATTCCAAAAGAGCGGGATAATGCTTGTCTTTTTTCACCACTGCATCTACGTGGTGCCTGAGACAGTGCCTAATATAAATGTTCCGCATGTATTCGTAGGATGAATGAATGAATGGGTGAATGAGTCAACAACTCTTCAGTAATTCTGGTGGACAGAAAATTTTTGGACTCCATGCACCAGGCAGTATCATGGAAGAACCAAGTGACTATGTAGGCAAAGAGACAAGCAAAAACTCAAGGAACCTCATCAGTCACTTTCCTGACACTTTATGCTTGGTCTCCCATTCACACTTCCTGGGTCGGGATAATTTTTTTTTTTTTTTTAAAGATTTTATTTATTTATTTGACAGAGAGAGAGATCACAAGTAAGCAGAGAGGCAGGCAGAGGGAGAGGGGGAAGCAGGTTCCCTGCTGAGCAGAGAGCCCGATGGGGGCCGATCCCAGGACCCTGAGATCCTGACCTGAGCTGAAGGCAGAGGCTTAACCCACTGAGCCCCCCAGGCACCCCTGGGTCAGGATAATTTTGAGGAGCTGAAGTTACAGAACACTTTCCATTAGACCAGTGGTTCTCAAAATCTCCCAGAAGAGGTTATTAAAACAGAGTACTGGGTCCCACCCCCAGTGTTTCTGACTCAGTAGATCTAGTGTGGGATTTGAGAGTATTTATTCCTAAAAAGTCCCCAGGTAATATTGATGCTGCTGGCCCAGGAAACACACTTTTAGAAAGAGTGCATTAGCCCACAAACTCTAGGGGGGAAGGGCTCTACTTTTCACATTTACTATTGTTACTTACAGATGCTGTGATATAAACATATATATTTATCATCATATATACTCAAAAATACTCATTGAATAAATGAAATACACTCGGTGGTCACCCGTTTGCGTCACCTGGCTCTATCCCCTGTGCCACTCCTCTCCTCTTACCCATCTCTATCCCATGTCAAATGATCAACACTCCCACAACTGCCCATTCCCACCAACCATCTGACTCTCTCAAGGTAGCTTTTATGGTCTACCCGTCCTCCCAGAGAAACACCATCTACTTTTGTGTTTTCAGTTTCCACTAAGATCTCGATGATACTTGATAAGCCTCTCAAGTTACAATGCAACAAGTAATGGCAGACCAACATATTACTTCTCTAAAGAGAACTTTTATTCTAATATCTGGTAGAAAATTTGTTTCCAAAGAAGATTGATCAGTGGCGGTGATCAATCTGTGCAATCATAGCTTGCAGCTTGAAATAAGCCTTCACACATACATATACATACACACACACACACACACACACACACACACACACAGTATTTAAAAATGTTTTATTTAGCAAGCCTTTTTAATATAGCATTACAAAGACTGTGGGGTAGGCAATGATAAGACAGCTTAATAGCAGAAATTACTTCTTTGTACTTTAGAAATCCACATGTATGATATTAAATGGTGTGCTAGTTATAATAGTATCTTATCCATCCTACAAGGATCTTTATTGAGAAAATATTTAGATATGGGAGGTAGAATTACCACTTGTATCTAAAAGAAAGAAATGCATACTTATATAGGTGTGGAAAAAAACCAAAGATGTATATGTTTTTTGTCATGAAATCCTAAAATTCCAATCTTCCTTATCTCACTCCGCTGACTTCATATGAATTAAATTTTACTCTTTGAAATGGAACCTTTTACAACTTGCATTATCTGTTCTCATACATATTAGATTGTGCCTCTTGCCTTACACTCATTATGTGAGTATTTAGTAACATTTCTGAAAAATGACTTCTGCCAGATCAAGCTAGAAGCCATTGGGGACTTAAAAGTCTTTTTTTTTTTTTTTTTTTTTAATGGAAAAGCATCACCATCCCTGAGCAATTTACCAGGTTGATTTAATTTGGAGTCACTTCCATGCCTTCCTGTAACTCTACCCTAAGTCTCTAGCTGAACAGAGTTAGAAATTGATGAAATGTTCTACCCGATGTCACATATACACACAAAGTTCAATTTTAGCACTGATACTCTCATCTACAGGCTTGGTTCTACTTGAGGAAAATCAAATATTTTCTTTCCTCTTGAGCCAGATAGGTACTTCTGACAGTAAGAAACGAGGAAGAAAATAAATGCACTGGGCACGTGCTACGTATCATGTGGTCTGTGTATGTCAGTAATGATCCTCACACCAACCCTGGGAGAGAGATACCATTATTCCTTCTAGGCAGATTAAGCAAAGTGCGGGGGGAAAAAAGGAAAAGGAAACACATAGGAGTGAAGTCATATACCTGAGGTCACACATTAAGCAAATGGTAGAGAAGAGATTCGCAGAGAGATTCATTTGTCACTAAAAGCCATATGCTTTGTTTGAGCAGGGTTGCTCACTCCAGTAGAACCTCTTATGGTGGCTTAATGTCAGCTTTGACAATAACAACCAAGAAACAAGAGAGAAGAATCAGAAATAGTCTTTTATTTGTTTCACTCCAAGGAGTCCATGTACATCTTTTTCTCCATTAAATTTCGAGGTAAGGATACGATACCACTTGTCTGAGCTTTCTCTGATAGATATCTATATCTATATCTATATCTATATCTATATTATCCTCTTCTCCTTCTTTTCTTATATCTCACTTGGAGAATCAAATTCAGTCCCTCTAACCCACATGTCCTCTGATTCTGCCCCTAGACGTAACTTTTTTCATTCAATTATTCTGGAATCCTGTGCTTTTCATCCAGCACTTAACATTTTGCAACTTCACTTATACCTGCTGTCTAGGGTTGAAGGGAGAGATGAAGGATAGTGAAATTCTGGATCGAATCGATGACATAAGTGTGTCCAATCTGTGATTTCCTTCCCAAGATGAGTGTGTGACAAGAGAGACAGAGAGAGAGAGAAAGGGAAGGGGGGGTGACTTAATTGGTATTTCCAACTAATTCTCTCTGAAGCTCAAACTCTCTCCTCTGTTAAATGGGAATAAAACTAACTACCTCCCATGCCTCACAGGGATAATACGAGGATCCAATGAGATAATATAAGGGAGGGTGTTTTTTTTAAAGATGCTATTGCTGATATTACTGTTAGGACAACAACAAAATCTGCAACACAACTTCATGGATCCATAGACTATGCAAGAAATCTGTCTTTAGGCTGAAACTCTTAGAAGACTGCCCACAAATATATGTTTTACTTACTATGCTTATTCCTAAAGTCTTAGTAAAGTCTAGTTTATTTATACATCTTAGTATTTTAGAATCAGTAGAGATTTTAACAAGGGTCAGACTATTTTATATGTGGAATATAATAGGTTTTCTAGGCAGGAAAGACTGAAAACAAAGTTACCAGTGGGGACAGGAAAAAGACGGTTTAAACTGTCCAGGAAATCAGATGTTATTCAAGAGTTAGATAAAATCTATTTAGTATCCAATTCAAATTTAGTATTTGTATCCAACTGCTTGCTAAGAATACACAAATCATTCTTGTTTATATTCAGTTCTTCATATCTCCGTAAATTTGCATGTACTAAAATGGCATTTAAAAATGAACACAGTCTAAACCCCTATTTTCCCAACATAGGGAATCTGAAAACATCAGCAGACTAGTAGTTCTCAGTTTTCTCATCTGTAAAATTAGGCAGTTGGACTAGATGGGGAATAGAGCGACGTGGCAAGGTGGCCCAACACTGTCCAACTCCTGGCCCATGGCAGACATCACTAATGGATTACAGTGCCTTCTTGTGGGGCCAGGAAGTAGCCTCACAATCCCTCTCTCTTTACTGATCCCTGCAGCTGCAATCAACCAATTGGAACATTGCCACTGTAGGATTAGATGCTTTCTAAGATTTTATTTTTTAACTCCTGACATTTTCAGCATATATAAATGCAATGAGTTTGTCTCACTACTAAAAATCATTTTGTTAAAAAAATAATCTGTTCCTATTCTCTGGAAGGTGATGACAACTTTAAGTTGGTATTTCTCATTTGGTTGTCTGTCTTCTCCCTTCTCCATTCTGTGAATGGTTTTGGTGTCTCTCAGCAGGAGGTGCCAAGTAAATGAAACCGCCCAGCAGGAAACCCTGTTTGGCAATTCTAACAAGGCTTGAAGAATTGGTTTCCTCATTAGAAACAACAAAAGTTTTCTGTCTGGTGAACATGCAAGTTCTGGGCATGATCTCATGGGTGCTCTACCTGAACAAAATATTGAAGCAAAAAGAATACAAATGAAAAGCAAATACTTGGTAATGATGGGATCTGTCATTCACCTTGACTACAGGAGATAAAAATTCCATTTTCTTGCAATGCATTCTCTGCATTTAACAGATTTTAGCCCTAGGAGTAGAAAGACTTCACCTTCTGCATGGGGATTACCACTTGATGAGCTCCCACCATGTGTCTAGGTCCCTCATGTGTATCATTTCATTTAAATCACAGTAATACTGGTTAACATGTATTAAACCTTCCCTATGTGTCAGGGACTGTTCTAAGCCCTTTATTTGAATCAACTCACTTAGTAGCTGTAAAAGCTCTATAGAGTAGGTACTACTAGCATCTTTAAATGAGGAAATGGGCACCTGGGTAGCTCAGTTGCTAAGTGTCTGCCTTTGGCTCAGGTCCTGGGATGGAGCAGCGCATCGGGCTCCCTGCTCAGGGGCGGGAAGCCTGCTTCTCCCTCTCCCACTCCCCCTGCTTGTGTTCCCTCTCTCGCTGTGTCTGTCTCTGTCAAATAGATAAATAAAATCTTTAAAAGAAAAATGAGAAAACAGAGGCAAACGGAGCCTAAGTAACTTACCCAAATCATACAATAGTAAGTGGTATAGTTATAACTGAATCTGTAAAGTCTGGCTACAGAGTCTGAGCTTGTAACCACTGCATTACCATACCTGATGATGTTCCAAACAGTTGGCTGTTATGTTTAGAGAGTAGAGGAAACTTCAGAGTCTGCTGCCTCTCAGCCAGAAAGTAGCATAGCAGAGCCAGCACTTTTCATCTGTTGTCTCATCTAATCCTTGATACCACCCCACAATGTAGATGCTAGCCTCTCCTCCATTTAACATATAAAGAAACAGAGGTTCTTGCAGGATTGTAACTTGACCAAGATCACACAGCTAGTGAATGCTAGAGCCAGGCTTTGAACAAGGCAGCCTGACTCAAGGTGTACCTGATTTCAGTTCTCAAGGCACTGACAATTAGATCTAAAAGAAGGAATAGTATAAAGATGAAAAGAAGTCTCCCAGGCCTGGCGGACCAGAGACAACATGGGACAATGGGAACAGAGGGCAAAGGACTCAGAGAAAGATCAGAGTGGTGGGGGCAGTTCTGAGAACGAGGAACAGCTGACTATGTAAGAATAAGTGGAGGGGCCGGGATGCCCGGGTGGCTCAGTCAGTTAAGCCTCTGCCTTCGGCTCAGGTCATAATCCCAGGGTCCTGGGGTCGAGCCCCGCATCAGGCTCCCTGCTCAGTGGAGAGACTGCTTCTCCCTCTCCCTTTGCTCCTCCCCCTGCTGATGTGCTCTCTCTCTCTCTCTCAAATAATCTTTTTTTTTCCCCCAAATACTTTTATTTTATTTTTTCAGTGTTACAAGACTCACCGTTTATGCACCATACCCAGTGCTCCATGCAACACGTGCCCTCCTCAATACCCATCACCAGGCTCGCCCATCCCCCCACCCCCTCCCCTCCAAAACCCTCAGTCCCTTGTTCTGAGTTCACAGTCTCTCATGGTTCTTCACCCCTCCAAATAAATAATCTTAAAAAAAAAATAAGTGGAGGGTAGATTAAGGGGTTTCAAAGTGAGACAACTGACAGCATCTGCTGGAGGGTGCTGTTATGCATGTGAATCATAGTATGGAAATGGACACCTACTAGTCTATCTAAGAGATGCTAATAATTATTAAGGAAAGGATAATTGATTAAAGATCTGTTTGCTCAATATCTGCTTAATAACTACTTCATCAAATGCAATGAAAATGTTTCTGAGCCTTACTTTAGAGCTCAGGCAGATCCTGGAATTTACTTTTCCCTAACTAACTCATTCTCCCTTCCCACCTCTCTGCCTCTCTGCCTCACTTTACTACCTCAGAGTACCCTTGGAACTACTTCCCAGCCCTTAACAGAATTCTGTTCTTTAAGCAGGGCTTTTAGAAATTGCGATCCCTAGTTTATTTTCATTCCATTTCAGCCTTTTGACTTCTTGGCAGTAAATTGCTCCTAAGTTCATTCCTGACATGTCCCCCAACCTCATTTTTCTGTAATTGGATTTATGCTTCTCCTCTGATTTGAGATATATATATATATGTGTATATATATATATATATATATATATATATATATACACACCCACAAATAGAATGTGTACATATATAGGTTACATACACACATTCATTGCTTGCTCACAGTTTTGGGGTTTGGGGGTTGCTGGGTTTTGTTTCCCAATCATAAACAATGTTTCTATTCTACTTCCATCCTCTAGAGAAGACCGATAAAATTTGACTCATGAAAAGAGAGAGAGAGGAAAAAAAATCCAGGAGGCGAAAGTAATATGGGGAGAAAATGAAAGAGATTTAGTGCAGCTATCAACCGACCGTTGTGCTGTCTTTAAGAGTCTGTTGAAACAACATAATAAAAGGTAATAAAGTTTGGATTTATAGCCTACCTGGCAGAAATGGCTGCCTGTTTGTATCTTACCCACTCACAGCCCACTGTGGGTCTTTGTTGTGGGGTCTTTTCCCCTGGAGGGTTATCTCCCCACCTTGGACTTAAGAGGCATAAGGCAACCTGAGAACGTCCAAATCAGATTGGCAGGTGAGTTAAACATCTTCCTGGCTTCTTTCTTTTCCTTCCTTTTCCTGGGATTTTTTTTTTTTTTTTTAAGATTTTATTTATTTATTTGACAGAGAGAGATCACAAGTAGGCAGAGAGGCAGGCAGAGAGAGAGGGGGAACCAGGCTCCCCGCTGAGCAGAGAGCCCGAAGCGGGGCTCAATCCCAGGACCCTGAGATCATGACCTGAGCCGAAGGCAGAGGCTTTAACCACTGAGCCACCCAGGTGCCCCCCTTTTCCTGGGATTTAATGACCCAGCTTTGTTTCTTTTAAAAGCTGTATTTGGTGTGGTTTGCCTAGAAACACCCCCCAGTGATTCACTCAACTAGGCAACGGGAACTTTGAACTTGAAAATGCTTATGTCAGCTCCCAAAGGATGAAGGGCTTATTGCTTCCCTTTCAAGTTCAAATCAATTTCCATAAACTTCTAAATCAGCACTAATCAGTCTCTTGAGAGGAAGGTGGTACATATTCCCCAGGTAGTTTGGGAAAATCCAAGATCAAGAAGATAAGAGAAAGGATGATGTTTGCCCACAAGGTGCTGGGACCACATTCCAGGAGGCAACTCGAACAGAGGATGGCTCCCTGATCTAGAGTGCACTCTGATACTTAGCAGGTGATCAGAAGATAAAGTTCATTCATTCATTCATTCATTCATTCATTCATCAAATATTTATCTACAAACATCATCTACTTTGTTCCAGCCCTTGTGCCAATGACAGGGATGCACACATGAGTAAGACCAGAGCTCCATCCCAAAGATTCCAGTCTGGGGAAAGAGATACCTCCTTAGATGCAAAACTATAAATGCTGTGTTGAAGTCCATAATGTTGTATATATGTTCAGGGTTCAGCAGGTTCAAAAGGGAGATGGGGAACCAAGCTAACCCTAATTGCCTTGGAAGGTTTCAGGACAGAGATGACCCTTGATCCTGGATTCGAGTATTTGGTTGAATGGATAAAAACATTAATAAATTGAAAGAACAGGGCAGAAAGAGGAGTCAGAAGTTACAAGTTCCAGATCTAAAGACCATTTTCTGTGAGATCTTGGGCAAGTCTCTCCCAACCCCAGGCTTCAGTTTCCCCATCTATGCACTGAGATTTTTGTCTGTCTCGTAAGTTCTATTCCATCTCTGATATCCTAAATTACATCAAGCAAGGTAAAGGAATATGAACATTTTTCCAAATCTGGGTTCTTGTAGCAGGCCCAACATCTCCCTCCTGTCTCTCTAGAAAATATGCCCCATTTTTTTCACGCTGTATGTTTCATCAATGCTTGTTTATAAGCTTGGTCTAGCTGGGTGTCTGATTCTCCGATTCTTTGCAAAAGAAAAGTTACAGACACCACTGTCTGTTCCCCACCCATGGTGGTGATTGAGGCCAAGAGGGAAGCTAGGAAATTCTGGGAGGAAAATGGAAATGGGGCCACTGTGAAAAGGAGGAGGGACGCCAGCAACAAAGCACTGAGCCCCTGGAAGAGAGACCTCATTACTAAAGTATGAGTCACGGTAATAGTCTGAATAAATCCCCATAAAGTCAGGGCTAATGGTGTCTGCTGGAGCCCGCATCATGCCATAAACACAGAGCCAAGGCTGTGCTAATTGTCAGACCCAATCAGAGGGGCTGGGGAGCATGAAATGAAGGATTGGTTCAGGGGGGTGAGCCCCAGCCTCTCTGGGGACTCTGGCTCTGCCTCCTGGCTGGCTAGAGCCCCTGTGTGGGAGAAACCTCACCTCTTTCCCTTCCTCTTCTTCCTGTTTCTTCTATTTGCTTCCTTTCCCCCCCCTCCCTGCTTCTCCTTTCTCCTTTTCCTTCCCTTATCCAAGCTTGGAAGCAAGTAACCTGGGGTTTGCTGGACCCGATGACTGAGTCCCCTGCCTCATCATCACCTTCAAAATACTTCTATGATTTGATTCTCATGATCACTTTCTGATGAAAATATTTTTGAGGAAATAAAAGCTCAAAACAGCTAAATGATGGGCCAAGGCTACACAGCTACTAAGTAGAAGATTTGGGATTGCATCCCAAATTTGTTTGAAGTCAGTTTTCCCACACAGGATTTGGAATTGGGGTGTGGGCGTCAAGAACACTAATCTCGGCTCGCTGACAATGTTGCAGGGTCAGATGTATCCTCCCGAGACAAAGGGAAAAGGTGTTGCTACAAGCTTGTCTGCCTCTTTTACCCCTCCCCAGCACTGATTTATTTAACAAGCACTGAATGATCATCATATGTAGGCATTATCCTTTGTGTTGAGGATATAGAACCAAATGGCTCTCCACACAGAACTCACATTCACATGGGGGTGACAGTAAACAAGTAATGAAGTACATATATGATACAATGGTGTCAGTGGTGATGGGAATGTATCAGGGAAACACTGGAAGTTGTGACAATTTTGGTTTTCATCACATCTTCATAAAGGTCTCTCTCTCTGGGCTTTAGTCTGAACCTGATTTTTGCCTGACTTTCTCAGTACAGGGTATACCATTAACCCACAAAAATCTCCTAAAATTCTCATGCCAAATGCCCTCTGAGGCCATTTTGGTTACTCAGAAACTCAAGAGGCCACTGTTGGAGGGCAATGGGCTGTAGCTGCCATCACACTCTGCCTTGTCTTGGAAAATTTCAGCCTTCCTGAGTCTCCCAAATTGAGATTTTTGTTTTGTTTTGTACTGTTTTGTTTTCTTCCATTCAGCTCTGTCTTCTTTGTCTGCCTAGAGCTGGGCTTTGTCACAGGCTCAGTTGCCTGTGTAATGGGCAGTAGCATCAGGGGACCTTACCATCTGGCTCAAACTGCCAGCTTTTAGTCTCAAGAACTTTCCAATACCTACTGCTCCTGTTAGATGTTAGAGGAGGATAATTATCCATGCTCCCTTGTTTGGTATAGAAGATGTCCCAAGACAGTGAAGGAAGTGAGTGACGGCTGCCTCTGTAACTTTAATCATGCCATATCTCAGATGCCTGTTATCTCCATGTGCAAACTCCTCCCCTCCTTCCGAGTCCATAACAAATGGCATCTTCTCCATGGAAACACACTTCTTTAATAACAATGATTACCAATCTTCTGAGGTCCCTAGCAAAGTCTGCCAGAGATGTATAGGCCTGGATTCACATTCCGGCTTGCCCCATATACCAGCCATACAACTCAAACCTTAAATATTTGTCACAGTGACATCTGCCGTCCCACAGCCTCTTTGGCAGTATGACCTTGCCATTTTCCCATTGCAAACTAGAGTCTGATTTCTAAGTTAATCCACACTTGCCTTATAGAGACTTAGAATAAGGCAGAAGGGACATTGCACAAGTTTGATGCTAAGTCAGTGGAACCCAGCTGCCACCAGAGGCCTCAGCCACATGGAGAGGCCACATGTAGGTGTCTCTGATACAGTCCCAGCCACACCCAACCACGGCTCACCTCAGCTTAGGCTCCAGGCCTGTAAGTTAAGAAATCTCTTGATGATTTCAGCCTCTAGCAATTTGAGTCTTCTCCACAGCCTGGATGCCTTAAAGCAGAGGCAAGGTATTCCTGCTATACCCTGTCCTAACACCTGGCCCACAGACTCTGTGAGGAGAATAAAATGGCTTTATGCCCCTGTGACTGGAGTGGTCTCTTAGGCAGCAACAGACAACTGGAACAGTGTTTCCATTTGTAAATCAGTGAGATGGGGTGAGATGGCCAATTGTAGAGTGCAGTCGAAAACATAAATGAAATAATATACAAGGAGTACCATCAATGCTGACATTTAGAGGACATTTAATAAATATAATCCCCCCACTTCCCTTTTAACTATAGCATTTTCAAATGCCCATGTATCTTATTAGAATGTTTGCTTCTCTTTAACAGGGTCTGAATCACATTCAAATTGTAAGCCCCATATTACCCGTTATGTATGTATCATCTGTTTAAAATTTTTAAGAAAATATATTTGTTGACTAAACAGAGGAATAAGGAAAAAGAAAGAACACTGCATCAGGAGTTAGAAACGTTAGTTATCAGCTGTGTGATCTTGGTTAATCTCCCTCCCTCTGAGGATTATTTTCCTTACGTGTAAAATGAAAACGCTGCGGTCAGTGGAGGAACACCTGGCAACTTCTCTCAAACTCTTAAGGAGCTGCTGTGGGGAAGAAGAGCAGATTTCCCTGACTCTCAAGTGGTATAGTCAGGACCCTGGATGGAACACATAGGTGCAAGATATTATGTAAGGTAAGTAGTTACAGGACTTATATAAGTTCTTACATAGTTCTTACATAGAACTATGTTCTTACTAAGTTACTATGTTCTTAGTTTTTACATAGTAATATACTTACTAATTAGTAACATAGTTACATACTTACATAGTACATACATACATAGTTACACACTTATATAGTACATACATACATAGTTACAAACTAGTAACATACTATGTTCTTACTAAGTTCTTACATAGTAAGAACTATGTAAGGGGTCAGAAATGCGCAAAGGTTGAAGATATCTTGTGAGCCAGTGAATGTCTTGCCCCCAGAGGTGTTAGCGTGGAAACAGAATGTTCTCTTATGGCTCTGCTTGGAGGAAGGGAAGCACAGGACTGGGTGGATTCTAAACCCTCTATTCCTATTTGTAATGCCACTGGATGACTCCTTTAGCTCCAAAGGTGCAACATTTGCAAATGTTCTTTGGACTTTCTGGTCTTTTCTATAATTCCTAGGTTGGTGGGTCTGGGCTGATGTAGATGGGGATCTGGCTGGTACCGCAGCCTAGAGTCTGGGTCACCTGCGGATAGTCTGGCTTGTTTATTTCATGATTCAGGGGAAGGGAGCAGGAGTGGAGAAGTCAGGGGAGGAATATTGATCAGGGACTGAATGTTAAGTGCACTTCCTGAGATGATTACAGGCCATGATTAATGGTCTGTAGGAGCTCACCGGGGGAGCCCTAAGTGTGGAGTACTGGAAAAACCTCTGGGAAGTGTGGGTTCAGACACTGGTCTAGGGGGGGCCACAGAGACCAGAAATTAGGTTTGCTATTCTTCATAGGAGCATTTACATCAATCTGGTGAGAATGGGTTATGCAGTATTAATAGCCGATTTCCAAAGGTTTTAGAATTAACACCACTAAAGTTTAATTCTCACTTATATAAAGTCCATCCCTCTTGTGAGGGCAGTAGCTCAGCTATCCAGGCAGCTCTGGTTTTTGTGACTCTGTTTTCTCGATGTGAAGCCTCAACATGGAAAGAAGGGAGCAAGAGATTTCAATAGGGTAAGGGGCTGCTGAAGGAACTTGCACCAGCAATTAAATGTGTTATGTCCCCAAACAACGGCTCGTTGGTGAGAATTAGTCACACAGCTCCCCCTAAATATAAAAAACCAGGAAGGGTAGTCCTTCCATAGATCCAGAAGAAGAGGAGTACCACATATGTGTGAGGACTAATAGTTTCTAATAAAAGAGAAGAGAGAATGAGAACTGAGAACGAGAGGACACCTGAAAAATATCTCAGGGACTGGGATCAAACAAAAGAAAGTAATCTCACTGAATTTCAGTTTCTTCAGAGAAAGATGATCACATCCGCCACACGAAGAGTATTGTAAAGATGAAATGAGAAAACGCAGAGAATCTTAACCCTGGTCCTCTTTCAATGACAAGACATTTAAGGAAATGGAATATTGTTTTTATAATTGGTGGTTATACTACTATGAAGCCATAAAGTGCCCGAATTTGGGGGGATGTGAAAGACTATCTGACAGAGCTTTCTCTCTAGTACAAGAATTTCCAAGAGAGTAGAAAATCCTAAACACAACTACCAGAATCAGCTGGGAAGCTACAAACATGCACAGTCTAATTCAGAAGGACTGAGGCAGGTATTTACCCCTGTCCCTGTTTTGGGGTTCTGAAAGTTTTTACATGAGGCTAAAAGAATGCACCCGATAAAAGAAATTGGCAGGATGACTGGACATGTTCAAAATGCACAGGCCAATTGCCATAAATCTGATGCTACTTTTTGGAAACCACATGCTAAAAATAGTCATGGTTTTCCTGGAAGTGGCGTTATTTTGGTGTTGGTCTTTGTGACCTATCTGTTTTTGCATCTCTGCTGTGTTCCAGTCTTTTTTTTTTTTTTTTTACCTTCTTTCACCATCTATGTCTGCAGCATTCAGAGCTATATCAGAAAAAAATCATGCTGTCTTTCATTGATGCTTTAATTCCCATATCCCTTTATTTATTCGTCTATTTATCCTTTCCTTTCTTTCTATGAAACCATCCAGTATTTTGGTTAGAAAACAAATATTTATCAAGCGCCTGGTTTCCTCTGGTCAGTGTTAGGCACCAGAGACTCTAAGGAAAAAAAAAATAGTAGGGGTAGAGAAAATAAGTACATAATTAGATATAATAACATGATGGGAGTACAGGGTTGAGAATCTCAACTGGCCTGAGAATAGATGGGTGACAGAAAGCTTCTTAGAGATAGTAGTGGACAAATTCTTGAAGATTTAGTTCAAGTGGGGAAGGTGAGAAGAACATGCTAAGTACACATGATAAAGAAGACAAGTGCAGGAGAGCCTGGCACGTTTGGAGACCTTCGGGTATCCTAGGAGGCTCTTGTTGAATGACTGCTTAATGCATTGAGGCAACTGACCTAGCCTGGTGACTGTATTTTATCTCAACCTCACAGATTTACTGTAAAAATTAAATGTGCTCATTTAAACATTATGAGCCCATCAGAGTACCTGACACACAATAGGTGCTAGAAAAATATTATTTCTTAACTCTCATGTCTTCACCATTGTATTGTTGGCCTTCTTAATCCCAGAATGCCCAGTAGAAAGTAGCTGTTCAATAGCTTCCTTAAATTTATTTATATATATATATATATATATTTTTTTTTTTTCTCACCATAGCACATACCCTCCCCAATGTCCATCACCCAGTCACCCCATCCATATATTTTTAAAAGATGTAATCACCTATTTGAGAGACAGGGAGAGCATAAGGTGGGGGTGCAAAGGGAGAAGCAGGCTCCCCTTTTAGCAGGGAGACTGAGGTGAGGCAAGGCAGAGCTTGATCCCAGGACCCCGAGATTAGGACCTAAGCCAAAGGCAGATGCTTAACCAACTGAGCCACACAGGCCTCCTCCAGCTCACTTTTTTTTTTTTTTTTTTAAAGATTTTAAGAGCTTCCTTAAGTTTAATTCAACAGCTTGGCACCCAGTTTTCAGTTTTAACTTCCTTTTCTTTCTCTGCAGACACTGAGGTGCACAAACAGAGCAGCCTCTTCTCAAAGCCTCCTTACTCCTGCACCTTTGCCAGTGCAGTCTGTCTCTCTGCCTCTGTGGAAATCTCATCTCACATAAATCCTGTAATTAGAGGCTCCCACCCCCTTCGCCGGAGATGCATCTGTTGCCCTAGATTTGCACCCATTTGATTGTGGAGAGATAATCACAGGGGCTGCTGCAGTTCTACAGCTTGGCAAAGACAGAAAGAAACTGAGTAAATTTTTGGTTTAAGGAGTAGGGAGCCCCTCTTACATCACACCTCTACTTCCTGTTTGCCTGCACACTTGAGTTCAAGGCACAAAATCTTGCTTCGTTTGTTTTTCAAAGCTGTGTAAATTAGGCAAACACTAGAGATATGTTTCTTTTTTTTTTTCCCCTTTGATTGATGAAGATTGTGGAGCTCAGAGAGATAAAACATTTGACTTCAGTCATGGTTTTATTGCCTTCATGGGGGAAAACAAGAGAAAGTGTAAAAAAAAAAAAAAAAGATTTTTCTTTTAAGGTTATCTGCTTTCAATGTGTGTGTGTAAACCTATATATTATTAATTCAAATTAACTTTAAAAGTATTAGGAACATATATATATATTGTAAGGCATCTATGAAACACAGGGAAGCATAAGGAAGTCATGCATTATATCACCATTTAGGGATATTTTTGGTTGATATATGTGTGCATGTGTCTACATAAAACTTTTACAAAATCAGGATTATGATCCATGCACACATGGTTCTTGTTTCACTGAACTTGATACCATAAACATTTCCCGAGGTAATTAAATATTCTTCAAAAACACAATTTGGTGTGACTCCAATAATGTCTGGATGTGTATCACTGGATCATCTGCTATTCCATTTGAGGGGGAAAAAGGAAACAAAAGCAACTGGGTGAAAAAGAAGCTCTGTGTTCTAACCCTAATTCTGCAACTTAATGACCCTGTCCCTCGTGTGTCTCCATTTGCCTATCTGTAAAATGGGGATGGGCCCTTTTACCAATCGCCCAGCCTTGTTTGGAGGCTCCCGTGGAGCCACGGTGATGGGTTTGCACAGGATTGCAGAATTTCCTGGTGCTGCCTCAACTATCGTGTTGGTGAAGATTCCCGTTACTGTTCTCCATGGGTCCGTGCACATGCCCCTCGCAGGAAGTAGGCTTTTTTATCTCTTCTGCAGGCAAAGTGCTTGCATGGGCGGTACAGTTCACAGGAAGCAGCTCTGCTCTGACTGTCCTCCTGTATTGTGTGTCTTGATGAAAAATGACCAGTTATTATTTCCTACCTTTGGGTCTGGGAGGCCTGAAAGGAATCAGTAGCCACATAAAATAGCTGCTGTTATTGTAACAGCCTTTTCATTGATGGATTTAAGTGGAAGGTGTTTGGTATCGATTGCCAGCATCTGTCCTGGGGAGGCTGAGCTATGGGGAAAGCAATGATAACGGTTGGAACGGCACCACCGGGGGCTACTGCAGGCTGAGTGGTTTCCCTAAAGCTTGAAGAGAGAGAGTATATTTGGGCTACGGAGGTATCTTGCTTTGCAGGATAAGTGTACACCCACAAAAGGTGTTTTCAAGGCATAACCCTGTAAAGCAAGTGCTGCTTCCTTACTGGATTACTTTCTGATTTCAGAGGATTGAAATTGTCATTCCCAATTTGATATTCGGTTGGCTCCTTATTCTTATCTTTCAGTATTTTTGGTCTTCCTTCTCTGAAATCAGCATTGAAATGCAAAAAGTGAAGCAACATGAAGCACATTTTATATTTTAAGTGAGTCTTGTAACATAGTAAAACATTTAAATATTTATCTCCCCTTCTTCACGTTATTTCTGTCTTTTACATTTCCTTCCTTTCCCGCTCATGCTTGAATTTTTCCATCTACCACATTGTTGACCTTCTAAAGAGAAAGAGTGTCTACCACATGTATAAAGATGAGATGTTAAGCCTTGTGAGAAACCAAAAGTTTATTATGACATAGTTTTTGCCGTCAAAGAAACCCACTGAGATAGAATGTGTAGGCACGTATATGTTCTCATAAGCAAGAGTCTTAGTCCAGAGTGGAGGTGAAGGTAATAGAGTGGAGGGAATATATTTAGAAGACAAACTAAAAGAAGATGACGAGATATGAAAAGTTCAGCAGAAGGAGGAGTCTGGGATGACTGAGAAGTAAGCCTCAAAGTTTTATTTGACCACTGATGGAAAGAAACAGACTGGTTTCCATCACAAGAGAAAATCAATTCTGTCACCTGAGTAGAAATGGCTGGTCAAATATTAGCATTCTGGTGCTCAGAATCTGAACAGAGGTAGAGATTTCAGAGTCATTGGCAGACAAGTCAAACTGGAATTGTAGAGTAGGTAGGTTCTCCATAAGTAGGACAGAGAAGGAAGTGTGTTCTGATTGTCGTTTCATGTTCTTGTCCCAAACCCACTGCAATCCCTCAGAATAGGCAGACCTGGATGGTTGTGGTCTCAGCTGAGGGAGGGAAGAACAAATTGGTAGGAAGTCAGGGAAGGTAGTGAGTAACTGACAGAGTATCAGAACCTCAATGTGTTAAAATTTCAAGAGGTCCCAGAACACCATAAGGTGAGTGCCCCCCATCTTAAAGATGGAGAAACTTGAGCCCAGGGAAGCAAAGAGTCTAGTTCAAGGTCTCCATGTGACTAGGTCTATTGCTAATTCACGTTTTCAGGTTTTTGAACTTGAAAGATCCAGCTCTAAACCCTGGATCTGCTACTTACTGGCCACCCACATAGCTAACTTCTTTGATCAGTTTTCTGATCCATAAATTAACACCTGGCCAGATAACTGTGAGCACTATGATGAAATCACGTATGTGGTGTAGTGTTCGGTACACAACCTCCAGTGGTACCCCCAAGCCAGCATTCTCCTTTGGAAATTCCTGGGGACTACTGTAAATCATGTGCCCTCTGTTTAATAGTGTACATCCTCCCTCCTGTGAACGCAGATGGATGGAGGTACACTTTGGTTAGGTTGTTTGGGTGTTTGTCTCAAATGCTAATGATAGCTCAGTTTGGCAGAAAAACAAGCTCAGGCCAGTGGGGTTCTTGGAATATTAGTCCTATCTGTTAACGAGAGAATCTATCCATCAACAGGACCTCCTGAGCAGGCATCTCACACAGAGAGCTCCAGAGGCACAGAGAGACAAGCACTGCCCTCTCAAGGGGAGCCTGAGAACCGTAACTCCCTTCTCTGATCTAGAAGATGGCCCAGCATCTTCTAATACTTATTACCCACCTGCCCCAACCTCACCAAGCATATATTTTTAGAACATGCAGCTCAGAAACAGAGAACAACTTGTTTTCACACAGCAAGTTGGTGGTGAAGACTACAGAAGAAATCTAACTTCCTAGAACACAGTATAAGTGATTTGTCCCTGAGTTAGAGGGACTTTGTGTGAAAAGAGCTAGCCACCCCAGCTGTTGGGTAAGGCTGACCACCCTCGTGTCAAATTTTCTTAGGACGGTGAGGAACACCTGGTGTGTTTCTCCACTCATTTTACCAATGAGTGGGTAAGGGTGTGCAACAAACATGGAGCCAGTGAAATAAATCAGGTTATAGGAATTCAGGAATTCAGAGATTTGGGATATAGAGTAAGGTAGGGAGAACTCAATCAGAAATTGAAATTGAGAGAGAGGGAAAAAGTGAAGACAAGGATGTTGAAACAAAGATGTGGGGATTAAGACACAAGTGACACAGAAAGATGGTCAGGAAGTAGAGCCAGACACTTAGATGACATAAGAGGAAAACATAATGAGAGTAGGAAGAACCAGCACAGATGATGTAGGGACAAGGGAAACCAAGAATGGGAAGGGGATTAAGAGGTACAAACTTTCAGAATAGAGAATGTAGTCAATACCATGTCAGTATGGTGACGGACAGTAATTAGACTTATTGTGGTGACCACTTCATAATGTATATAAATGATGAAGCATTATGTAATACACCTGAAACTAATATTGTATGCCAACTATACGTCGATAAAAAATTAAAAAATAAATATGTGGGTTTTTTTTTTTGTTTTTTTGTTTGTTTTTTTAAAGGAGAGGCAAACAACTACGGAAATGTGTGGTTCTTGCAGCTATCAACCAGCAACCAGCAGCAGGGGGCATCAGAACTCCACGGATATTAAAAGATAATTGAGAGGAAAAGAATATCAGAAGAGATTGAGGAGAGTGAGAGAGAGAAATAAGACACAGAGAAAAAGGGTGAGACCTCCTTCCCGTACCTTGAAATTAGGAAGAATGGTGAATAGTTCTCCCTCTGGGATCCCGCACTCAATGGTATGGATAGCTCCCCTGAGCATCTTCCCTTCCCACATAAACAGTGGAAGTGTGGAAGTAGTTGTTTTAAATGATATCAAAGACTTTCACAAAAAGAAAGAGTCCAAGGAACAAAGCTTGTGCTTGGCCACCTGGTGCACACGTTGGCAGAACTCACTCGGTTACCCATAGTGTATCTAATGGCAACGATCTTACTCTAACATCTCCCCCCATTTACCTCCCCAGATAAGGCAGTGATGGAAAAGTGAGGCTTAGAAAAGAAACAACAGTGGATTGATGATGGAACACTATTTTTTCTGTTTTGTCTTTTTCTCCTCACCCTTGCTGAGTAGGTCTTATTTTCCCAGCCTCCTCTATGCAGATCCCATTTCATCTGAGGTCTCTCTGTCAATCTCTCAGCAGAGAGAAAGAGGGGGAAAAACGCTTCCAGTTTCAGTTTTTGAGGTTTCTGATAAGCTCAGCTTGGCTCAGGTGTCCACCTGCCTTGGGACAACCACATTCACCAGGGCAGTGACATACTCTGATTGGCTCATCCTGAGTGACACGCCCACTCCCGTGTAGGGCAGAGATGTGGACGGATGACACATGGAGGTACAAGGATCTGCTGGCAGAAGGAGGGGTTAGAGTCATGATCCCTGAAGTTACAGCAAGTTAGATCTATGAAGTACGTCTGAAAGGAAGTCGACTGTTACTCTAAGCTCCTTTCCTCATCTGTCCAATGGCATCAGTTACACCTGCCTTGACCAATTCTAGGAGTTATGGTGGTCTGCATGGAACTCAGAGCAAATCAAATCACACTTCCTACTAACAGTTATACGGATGAGCAGCAAGAAACAGACTGAATACAAGAGTAAGGAGACTTGGATGTTAGTTTTGACTCAGACACAAATATGACCAGCAATAAAAATTTGAGTAAGTCTCTTATCTTGCGGATTTAAGTATCCTTAACTATAAAAATATACATGTAATATATAAAGGTTTACTGGGTCAGTATATTTTTCAAGCTTTTTGTGGTCATTGGACCCCCTCCAAGTATCTGAGGAAAGATAGATGCCTCTACTGCCCCCCTCAATGTCAAGAAATTCATGAGTCCTCTACAAGTCTCTCCATAGACCCCATGATAAGAACTTCTGGATTATATTGCCCTCGAGGTGATATCTGACTCTACTCAATGAATTGGAAAGAGGGGCTGCATTCTCGGGGGAAAAGACAATTGTGAATCAAGCAGACATACATCTCTCTTTGGTTTAAATCCTCTTCCCTGAAATATCATGTATGCTTCTCATTATCTCCTTCCTCTGGACTACTCCTTCTCTACTGTTCCTTCTTCTCCCTCCATCACCTCATCTTTCCTTCCCTACAGGTAGTCAAGCGTGGGTGTGATTGAAGTTTCTTTTCCATCTGTGTTAGCGGCAGGAAGTGTTGCTATCAGGGAAATGGATGGGACATGTATCATCTCTTATCTGCATCTCCAAGAACTTAAATGGTTTTTTTCCTACAACCAAAATAAATCAAAGGAGAGGAATTTTAATTTTAGTCACCAGGTGGTGAATTCAATACATCCACATGAGTTTCTGGGCTGGCAGTGTTGTCAGAGGAGTTTGTCTCTCCAGGCAGGAGGATAATGGGATTGCGAGCCTAGAGATGGGGGGAGGAGGAGAAGAGAGGACTCTGGGGATTATAACACCGGCTCCCTGGTGAGAAGGAAACAGTCAAGCAAGGCCTGTTAAATATAAAGGCCAGAGAAACATTCCCTCATGTCAGAGTTTTCTCCACTCATGCTTCATAGTAAACACTTTATCCAAGGGACTCACGGGGATTTCTCATACCAGCATGACTCACACAGTCCATGATGGATCATACATATCCATAATTTACCCCTGATCAGTCAGTTTGGGGCCGTGGACAGAGCTCTAACTTGGGTTTCAGAAAGATCTGATCAGGGGCACCTGGGTGGCTCAGTGGGTTAAAGCCTCTGCCTTTGGCTCAGGTCATGATCTCAGGGTCCTGGGATCGAGCCCCGCATTGGGCTCTCTGCTCAGTAGGGAGCCTGCTTCCCCCTCTCTCTCTGCCTGCCTCTCTGCCTACTTGTTATCTCTCTCTCTGTCAGATAAATAAATAAAATCTTTAAAAAAAAAAAAAAAAAAGAAAGAAAGATCTGAACATTATCTGCTCTCCGTATTAATTTTTGGAGCCTTTCAATTAATGAATATTGAGTATCTACTGCATGCCAGACACTTATTCCAGACAGTAGAGATATATCAGCAAAAATAGAGATTTAGAGCCAAGTTAAACATACACTTAGCCTATTACCTAGCAATCCCATTCCCACATGTTTAGCTAAGATAATCTTTTCATAAGAGGACTTGTACATGAATGTTCCTAGCCACTTCATTCATAATAGCCCCCAAACCGGCAGCAAGCTAAATCTTCATCATTAGGTCAACAGATTTAACTGTCGTATATTCATTTCAGTGGAATATTACTTAGTAATAAAAAGAAACTACTGATATTCAGAAGAATATAAATGAATTGAAAACACTGAAAAGCATTATGTTGAAAGAATTGAAAGCACTGTTAGCAAAATAAGCCAGATACAAAAGGATACAGACTACGTGATTCTATCTGAATGGGTTCCAAGAGAGGAAGGCTAATCTATAGTTCTAGAAATCAAATTGGTTTGTTGCGGGGGATGGGGAGTGGAACTTTCTGGGGTGACAAAAATGTTCTGTATCTGATTATAGTGTATTTACTTGTCAAAACTCATCACACTATACATTAAAACAAATACATTTAATTTTACATGAAGTATAATGTGATAAAGTAGGGAAAAAGAGAGATTTATTGCGAGACCACATAAAGCTCTGTTCTGGTGTGGAAAATAAGTCAGCAAATTTAAAATGTACCTAATAGGGTCACCTGGGTGTCTCAGTCTGTCTCAGCATCTGCCTTCGGCTCAGGTCATGATCCCAGGGTCCTGGGATTGAGCCCCGCATCGGGCTCCCTGCTCAGCAGGAAGCCTGCTTCTCCCTCTCCCACTCCCCCTGTTTGTGTTCCCTCTCTTGCTGTGTCTCTCTCTGTCAAATAAATAAATAAAATCTTAAAAAAATAAATAAATAAAATGTACCTAATAGTTTAGCAGAGGCCAGCAGGTGTTAAGATGGAAAAGGAGGCCTTAGTGAGTGGCAGGAGAGAGAGAGGTGTTCCCCCCCCCATTACTTTTATTTTAGTTTTTCAGCGTTACAAGATTCATTGTTCATGTACCACACCTAGTGCTCCATGCAATACGTGCCCTCCTCAATACCCACCACCAGGCTCGCCCAACCCCCCACCCCCACCCCTCCAAAACCCTCAGTCTGTTGCTCAGAGTGAGAGAGGT
>CM052892.1:13794913-13827192 GCA_028534135.1 Potos flavus | reverse complement strand
AAAAGTTTATTGTGGAGAAGACACTAGATGTGGCTAGAGAAAACACACGAAAAGCTTTTGCAATAATCTAGGCAAGATAGGATGGATTTAAATGGAGGTGATGGGACACAGTCAGATTCTGGGTGTATTTTGAAGGCAGAATAAATTTATGGAAGGATTTAATATGGGGGATGAGAAAAAGAATCATCAGGGATGTCTCCCATGTTGGCCCAAACAACTGGAGGGATGGAGTACCACTGTGTGGCATTCTGCAAGGCATTTAGTTTTTCTAATTTTCAACTTTTTATCTCTGTAATAAAGGTACTAAATCTTGCTTTATGGAATTCCATTATGGGGTCAGAAATACTGTAAGTGGAGGGCCTAAGACAGGAGAAATTCAGTATCTTAATATATATTTGTTTTTCATTAGTGAATTAGAAATAATCTCTTCTGTAGAGGACTTTCAATTACATTGTCTCAGTGATTATGATTTCCAGCTATCTGAGAACATCATTACACCCATTTTGCAGGATTGGCACTTGAAAAGGTGAAGTAATTTGCTCAATGTCCAATATTGTTGCAAAGTGCTAGAACCCAATCCAACTCTCTTAATGTCATATAATGTAAACCCTGGTGTCTTAACTCCAAACCGCCCTCTCCATATTTCCAGGGTGTTCTCTAGATGTTTAGTTCAGCTTAAAGATTTTATTTATTTATTTGTCAGAGAGAGAGAGAGGGAGAGTGCACTAGCAGGCATAGTGGCAGGCAGAGGGAGAAGCAGACTCCCCGCTGAGGAAGGCACCCAATATGGGACTTGATCCCAGGACTGTGGGGTCATGAGCTGAGCCAAAGGCAGACACTTAAACCGACTGAGCCACCCAGGTATCCCTATTTAGCTCAGTTTAAATAAACATTTCTCAAACATCAACTTTCTCAAATATCAACACTAAGGAGAAGATAAATAAGCTACAGTTATTGCGATCCCAGGTATCTCTGAGTCCTCTTCTTCGGAGGAAAATCATATTGATAGTAACTAAAAATAAGTATCTCTTGACTAAAATAGTTGAATGTCTCACATTTTTTTTCTGGCATAGTATCATTCAATATTAATAGCCTTCCTATAAAGTAGGTTTTAATATTCCTGTTTTATAAACGAGGCAAGGCTTTGAAAATTTATATAAGGTCAGACATCTAGGTATCATAAAGTTCTGCAGCTTGGTCTGACAAGCATCACACAATATTGTTTCTATCCACCCTGATACCCTTTCATAGTTCCATTCAGGAGAGAGTCAGCAGGCAGTCCATGGCATTAGTAGGTGCAATGCCAGCCCGAAAGGGATGGAAAACACATGTTGGAGAACCCAGTGTGCTCTGAACATCTGGGTCCAAGTTCTCAGGTTTGTAGCTGACTGCAACCAGGTCAAGATTTGGAGAAACAGGATATCCAGTGAGTTCTGAGCCTCTAACACAGAGGCCAGGGAAGTTCCTGAAGCTAGCCAAAAGTGAGAAGTTGCTCAGCTCAGATTTGGAGCTTTGTGCTGCCTTTGTGGTGATACCATTAGGCAAATGAGCTGGTCTGAGGGAGGCTGATAAGGCTCAGGGAGAGAATGTGCTAGTCTTTCCAGAGGGGGGTCCTTTGAAGCAGCCACAGAACAATAAAGCTGCTGGCCTGAGATAGGAAAGGCCTTGAAAAATAACCAAATGAGGGCCTCTTCCTTAATTCCTTGGAGCCGAATTTTATCAGGAAGGCCACTTGTGCTTATAGAAAGCTCTAATCGCTCACAGTGGGACACAGATTCTCAGTGAGACTGCAGTTGCTGATCAGGTCTAAATGTTCAGGATTCTGTCTAAAGACATGTTCCTCACTGTGCAGCCTGCCTGCTCTGTTCTTGCAGTTTCTTTAGAGTTTACTAAGCAGCTGGACCATCTGAAAATCATGGATGTCAAAGACTATCCTTTTCTCCCAGAAGAATTAAGCTTTAAGTGATCCCTGGGGAGGAAAACACCTGTCTCCACCATGCCAGCCTCAACAAGGATGCATCAAGGGCCTATGACTACCTGCCCACCCTCTCCCTCAAGACGGATGGCTGGAAACACTGGTGTCAAGAGCATCAACTCCTCAAAACTGTCTTCTCTCTCTGACAGGCTCTTTTCTTGGTCATTGGAAAGAACAATGGCTTTGGAACCAGAATATCCAAGTTCCAATCTTGGTTCTTTTTTTTAAGTTTTATTTATTTTTAATTTAATTTAATTTAATTTTATTTATTTATTTGACAGAGAGATCACAAGTAGGCAGAGAGGCAGGCAGAGAGAGGGGGAAGCAGGCTCCCTGCTGAGCAGAGAACCGGATGCGGGGCTCGATCCCAGGACCCTGAGATCATGACCTGAGCTGAAGGAAGAGGCTTTAACCCACTGAGCCACCCAGGCGCCCCGCCAATCCTGGCTCTTTTATTTAAACCTCGCATAAGTAATGACTTTTTCTTGGATTCTGTTTTCTTATTCCTGAAACAGAGATTATGGCCTTAGTTCATAGGGGTGTAGAACGATCAGTTACAATACTAATTTTAAGATGCCTCAAATTGTTTCTGGTACTTGTAACCCTAGTCATATTGGATTTTGTTTAATTCTCAGATTTGCCAGGCTCTCTTGGCATCGAAGACTTCCCTTACTTCTACACTGCTGCTTTTTACTTCTCACTGTCCACACATTTCTTCAGGGGACTCTCATTTATTCAACTTGTCCA
Organism: Potos flavus; assembly: GCA_028534135.1. Lineage (NCBI taxonomy): Eukaryota > Metazoa > Chordata > Mammalia > Carnivora > Procyonidae > Potos > Potos flavus. The sequence goes on along the minus strand of CM052892.1, from coordinate 13,824,470 downwards.
TGTAAATTTATGCATCATTTCCTCTGGGAGATCTTGCTTGATCATTTCCTTAAATCTAGACAGAAGATCCTTCTCAACACTCTCACAGCAATCTGTTCTTCCCTATTACACAGATTATTAAAATCACAATTTTATTGGCCATTTCCTACAGTAGGTATTAATCCATAAGAGAAAGGACCATATCTTTCATAGACCTATGTCAAAGTTATGTGTTTTTCTAGTTTACAAAACTCTTCCATGCTTTGTCAACCTTTGACTCTCCTAATTAAATCAACATCCCTATGAGGTAAACCGTATTAATCAGTTCACACAAATAAAGAATTAATATTTAAAGAGGTTAAATATTTAAAGAGGTTACTCAAATGATACCAGCTATTAGATAATGCCTATAATTTGATTCCAGTTATCAATTTCAGGTAACAAAAGTAAGCATTCATTAAGTACTCTTTAACTGCCACAAAGATGTATTAAGGGTTTATACTGCAACTATACTATTTGCATATTTTTACAATACATATTTTACAAACACAGTACGATGGTCTAAGAGAGGCTAAAGAACTCAAATTAGGACAAAGAGTATTGTAAAGCCTAGATTAAACTTGGTTCTCTCAGATCCTGGAGTCCATATTCCTCATCAGCAACTTGGCTAATGCACTTTTGCAAAGGCTCAGTAAATTCCTTAGCACCAATTATTTCTTTACTCTACCCAAGGTTTTGCTGTTTAAATTTAAAGATGAACTCATTTGCTCTTATTCCATTCTTCATAGATATATATATATATTTTTTTTCCCTGTTAGGTATTCCTATAAACAAAATCTATGACTCTTGAATGTGGTTGCCAAGAAATTTGAAAGTTTTCCTAAGAATTCCATAAAGTAGGAACTTTCTGGGTAATGAGTGAAGCACAGAAAATGGATCTACCATCTCTGTCCAAAAGTTAATTGTCAAGTTTTAATACAAGCTTATATTCAGAGACAAGGACGACAAAGAAAAAACAAGAGTCCTTCTCCTCATTCACTGAGGATATTTTAGGGGAGTTCAGGATCATTAAGGAAAAAGACTGGCTTTGTGTATGTGTGTGTATGTGCATGCATGCACATTGTTATGTAAGGTTTTTTGAGTTTTTGATAGAAGTTAGTCATGATAGCAGTCTTCAAATATGACTGGTAAGTGAGAAGGACAGAGTTCTTTTCTTAACATAAGAACATAGTTTATAAATCAGTTATAGCATATAAATAATAAAAAGGGCATATAAATAATCTTGTGTGAATAGTGGACATACCAAAGAACCTAGGGCCATCTTATGTACACAGTGATTTTTCAGCTTCCTTTCAATTCTAAGAATCCATTAATATGGGGGCGCCTGGGTGGCTCAGTCGTTAAGCGTCTGCCTTCGGCTCAGGTCATGGTCCCAGGGTCCAGGGATCGGGCCCCACATCAGGCTCCTTGCTCAGCAGGAAGCCTGTTTCTCCCTCTCCCATTCCCCCTGCTTCTCCCTCTCCCATTCCCCCCGCTTGTGTTCCCTCTCTCGCTGTCTCTCTGTGTCAAATAAATAAAAAAAAAAAAAAAAAAAAAAAAAAAGAATCCATTATTATGTGAATTTAAGTTAGCAACTTCTAATGATACTGTGGATAGTAAGTTTTGAACAGTTGGCTAGAAATAAGTAAAATATGAGCTAATCTTAAGAGCTCTGTGGACCTTTAAGTACATATTTTCTTCGACTAATGTGCCGACAAGTTGGTTGGAAGGTGTCTAATGGCCTCCCTCATATGTCTGGCAGCTTGGGGTTACTGACATAGCCACCTTGATTCTCTTCCATGAAACACCCCACATGGCTAGTTCGGGCCTCCTCACATGGTGCTTGGATTCCAAGGGATTGTGAAAGGAAGCTGCAAGCCTGCAAGCCTTCTTGAGAACTCCTTCAGAAACTGTACAACAGCTAGGTCTAAGCCTGTTACAAGCTAGCTCACATTTAGAGGCTTAACATCTCACATGGATAGAAAAATAGACTCTATTTCCTAATGAGAGGATGAGAAATGCCGCATTGCAAAGGTACCTACACAAAGGGAAGGGAGGAATTTGTGGCCATATTTTGCAATCAATCACACACTTTAGAAGGGTTATTTCTTTAGCATCTTACCTAAACTCTTGCTGACCTCGTACCAATCAAAATAATTATCACTTATGCTATACTAATGCATATTTTTTCAAGTTTCCAGAGTTCTTTAATATTCACTTTCTCTTTCCTTGATTCCCATAGCAATATCTCCTACTAAATGACTGACTTAAGGCACATTGTTTCATAATTCAAGCTTTCGATTCCTCATTCCAAAAATGGAGAATGTTTTTACTCTTGCTACATTTTAGGATTACTTAAAATCCAGTGGGATAATCTAAGAATGGTTAATAGTGACCAATATTATGAGATTTTAGTGACTTCTTGCATTAAGAAAGGAAACTCTAGGGGGTCATATCTCCTGAATGCCAAATTCTCAAAAAAGATTGAAGAACTACATCAATGTAGGAGTCCTGGGTACAGTTTAGATTTTAAAATACTGGGTTTTCTGGGATATTGTATTGGTTTGTTAGACAAAAGAATGGATAAATGACATTAAGATTGTCTACAAAATCCAGTTGGTTTAATTCCATGCTGTGGTAGAAAGGCTCTATTTAATTCTGTGTCAACCAAAATCAAATGGACTGAGAACATGGAGATATTGTTTAAATCTCAAAACATGTCTTTATGGTTTGTCTACTTACCTGCTTTCTGTTCTCTACACTAAAATTCTTTAAAGAATTTTTAAATACAGTAGGGAACTTATTTCAGGGACAGCAAGGAGTAGCAGGGGAGAATTATCACTTATCATACCTCTCCTCTCTCTCCAATATCCTATATATGATGGATCACTAAATCTTCTCAGTGAAGATGTAATGGATGGGCATACCTAGGCTTCTTACCACTTGCTCAAAGACTCAGCTACTTGGTGTTAGATCACAGGGTTAAATTTGGATCTCCTAATAAGAAAGCCTTATATCACTATACATTCTGAGAATGCTACTTCTCAGAAAAATAGAAACCTTCAGGATAGAAGAAATTCTTGTAGGAAAGAAATTCAAAAGATTTGAGTATGTTGTGGTCACTGTGACCAGAAATAAATCAGACAAAACTTTGGCGTCTATGGGAAGAACAAAGGGAGTACCTAGTGATATAGTGTATACTACAGAAGCTGGATTAAGAGCAGGAAAGATAATAATAAAAGGCCCCTTTAATTCTTAAAGTGGCTCCTCATTAATCTCATGGCCACATAATATCTGCCACATTCTCTTCCTTCTCTCTGCATCTTAGGGAAACAGAGAAGAAAGATATTTTAGAACACAGAGCTCCCCCAGTTCTATTGGCCATGTACATATTTCACTTCTTAAAAGCTGCTGACAAACGGCAAGATTCGTTTTAGCGCCAGCCTACCATAAATTTATTTGCTTGTTAATGCAGCTTCCCCAGTTCATGTTTTTGCTACCTAGCAGCATCGAAATGTTAATCTGTCCTGAGGGGTGTATCAACCTCATGATCTGAACTCGGTAACAAGATTAGAGTATGAACTGCTCAGAAGCACACACTACCTCAAGAATCAAGGCATGCTGGAATCCTAATATCAGAGAATTTTACAATAATAGAACAAGACTTGTAGAATCATAGACTAATATACTCTTAGAAGTGGATAGAACCTTAGGGCTCATCCTGTCTTGTGTTGTTTTGTCTTTCTGCCATTCCCCCAGCTCCATAACCTTAGTTTCCTTTGATATGATATTGATATTTAGGGATGGATGAATTCAAAGTCCGGCATTATCTTAACGGCATCTTAGCCCATTGGAAGACAGAAACAGAAGAAGAGATGGGTAAAGTAGCATAATTTAATTTCACTGAGAGGCCCTTGGTACTAAAAACAAAGTCATAAATAGGACATGATTCATCATAATTACTGTAGCAGGTTGTTGTTTGTTTAAGTATGTCTTTGCCTGTATTTCCTTATTTTGGCAGAAGGCCTTTGTTTTTCCTTTTGAGAATCATCTCTCCTCAACACTGATACTATCTAGGAGGGTTGATCAAAACCCCTGGCCCCAGCCGGACAATTGGCTTATTTCATCTCTCCAGCCATAGTTCATGAATAAGCATGGGACCCCAGTTAATCAAATGAGAGTGAACATTGGACTTTGCTAAAACATGTAGAAAAGAAGTACTATCTTTTCCCTTGAGTTGCTGATCTAATGAGATGCTAGCCTGACATAGTAATAACCTTCTGACCATCTTATAATAAAAGCCTGATTGAGAATGAAGCTACCAGGGAGAAAAGCAAAACCAAGATGCTGAAAGACAAAAGCCTGGTGAGGTAGAGATAGGGATACTCCACATTCCTCACCTCCCATAGTGAGGCAGGGCTCACTATGTGTGGCAAGGTCAGTTCAGTGCTCTCTGACTAGAAGTGATGTACTCTCTGAGGGTACAGATCTAAAAAGGAGGTAGCTAAGGGTCACCTGAGTGGCTCAGTTGGTTAAGGTCAGACTCTTGATCTTGAGTTAGATCATGATCTCAGGAGTGTGAGATCGAACCCCATGTCAGGCTCCATGCTGGAAATGGAGCCTGTTTGGTATTCTTTCTTTCCTACCCCCTTTGCCCCTCCCCCTATTTGCACATGCTCTCTCTAAAATAGATAAATCTTTAAAAAAAAAAAAAAAAAAGGAGTACCTAAAAGTTAAAGATACAACTACCATGTGACCCAGTCATTCTAATCCTGGGTATTACCCAAGAGAAATGAAGGCATATGTCCATACCATACAAAGACTTGTATGCAAATATTCATAGCACATTTATGCATAACAGCCCCAAACTGATCCAAATGTTTAGCAATAAATAAATGACTTAAAAATATTGTAATGTGTTTTTAAAATGGAATACTATCCAGCAATTTAAAGGAAAAAGTTATTGATACATACAACAGTGATGAATCTCAAAATAATTATGCTGAGTTAAGGAAGGCAGACAAAGAAGAATGCAAGATGAATGATTCCATTCATAAAAACTTCTAGAAAATGAAAACTGATCAATAGTAACAAGAAAGTAGGTCAACAGTTGCTTAAGGACAGAGGTAAAGGACAAGGATTGAGTTAGGAGGGATTATAGATGGGTATGATTAAGCTTTTAGGGTTTATTTTCTTGATTGTGGTGATGGTGACTGTGGTGATGCATGGTCAAAATATATCAAGTTGTACAATTTATAATATATGTAGTTTATTGTAAGTCGATTTGCTGCAGTAAAGCTAATAAAAACAAGAGAAATAGAGCCTATATTGGCTTCAGTCCCCTAGTAGGGCAGAAGACCCGTCCCAGCAGTAACTAAACTATATTAGAAATAAGTCTTGCTACAATAATGCTGCATATAATAAATCATTCCAAAATTCAGTGCTTTAGGTGTTGACCAGTTACTGTCACATTTACAGATCTGTGCACTGATTGCAACTTGGATAGGGTAGGCTAGACTTCAGCATCCAGGCTGAAGGTTGGGTTCAGGTCTGTTCCATGTGTCTTTTACTCTTCTTAGAGCAGTAGCTATACAGGCCAGGATGTTCGCTCTATGTGTCCCAATCTGGGGCCAGAGAGATTGATAATAGCTACCTAAGCCATATTACTTTCATGGTGGGTCACATGAGTATGGGAGCCCAAGCCAAATAACTATATGTATAGCCTCTGCTCATGTGATGTCTGCCAATGTTGCACTGGCCAAAGCAAGTCATGGTCGAGCCCAACTTCAATGGGGTAGGAGACAGACTCAGTCACAATGGGAGAGGAGAAGAAGTAAAGATTTATTTAACAATAACTTACACTATCACATATATGTACCATAAGCCAACAAACAAACCTTTGAATGTTAAGCCACTGAGATACCTGGAGCTTCTTTGTTTTAACACATGAATTCGTGCCCATGCTAAGAACTTCAGACGTGCACTTGGATCCAATGGTAACTGTAAGTTTCCATTTTGTCAGCCAACACATTTTATTTACTTAACCCGTTTGAGTTAGATTTCTCTCACTTGAGCCAAAAGTATCTTTACTATTAAAAATCATGAAGAACAATGGCTAGCAAGGAGCAGAGTCCAGTAAAACAAATCATATCTATCATTAGTTGAGCACTTACTGTGTGCCAGTTGCTTCACATTATTTCATTTAAGCCTCAGTCATATGCAGCAAGGTTGGTATTATATACTAGTCTTTTAGTGAAGAAACAGATTCATTGTCTCATGAAAAAGACAGACTCAAGAGGCAAACCTAGGTCTGTTGAAACCAGGACCTACACTTTTTTCCAATTTCCCATGCTTTTGCTCATGAGAAAATCAACAAAACATGGCACCAAAGGCATTTACAATGTTTCTCTGTCTCCGGACAAAGCTGAAATTCATTTCCTTCTGAGATCCAACATCTATTGTTTGTTTTAACTCTCTCCTACATTCTCCTTCAATTGTTGTCAGTCTTTACCCTTAGTCCTAAAAAAATTCTTCCTCAGTCTAAACAATGTGGTGTTCATTGAGAAAGTAGTAGATGTGCTGTTGGGCAGCATGACTTTGAATCCCTGATCTCCCATTTCATGGTTGTGAGACCTTTGGAAAACCACTTAAACATTCTTCCTTTAGAAAATGAGAAAAAAAATATTATTTCCTATTTACCTGATTTGACAGTTAAATATGAAAAAGTGAAAGCAACTTATAAACCATAAAGTACTTAAAATATTATATACAACTGGTATTTTCATCATAATAAAAGTTACTAATAATGATTCAGAGGAACTAATCTCTATTGGTAGAATTTTAGCTGTTATAACAGGTGGTGCTGGGGTGGGGATTTATAGCTAGAGGAGGATGTTCTTGCCAAATGACACTTAATTTAGACCACATAGACAGACACTGTATCTGCCTCCATATAAGACAGTAACCTTTGCTACATGTGGTAGATTCAATATCACTTCTAGCTGTAAGGTCTCTAGTTACCCAGGGCTTTCTCTAGCAATCTACAGCCTACTCCGTGACCATCAAAAGATCCCCCAACACTGGCTGTGATGCATTTTCTTTTCTCTAAGAGGTCTTTATTAACTCCTCTGCCTCTGCTGGGTCCTGGAGGCAAGGTAGGTGATTAATGGCCCCTGAATTATGATCCAACCAGGAAGACTGTTGGTGGAAATTTATACTCAGAGCAGTAAGCTAGAATTCTTTCAACCCAGGTACTTGACATTCATTGCACAATTTAATTGTAAAGAGTAGTAGTTAATGAGAGCACATGGGAAGAGGGTGAAATAGGAGCTGAGGTCTGGGCTGAAGGCCAGTTACATCAGGGGTCGGGGGTGGGGGGTGGAGATGAAGCACAGAGTGGACAAATTGCAGCACTGGAATGGGATTTTCATCATCATTATCTTTTGTCAATAAGAAAGCGAAGGCACAGAGACTAATAAGTAAAGATAATAGCAGCAAAAACAACAACAACTGCCTTTTTTTTTTAGTATTTTCTGTGAACCAACCCCTAGGTAGGAAACTATACAAGCAACAAAGCTAATCTCAAAAGCAATATGGTAAAATTAGGTATCATCATCTTTATTTTATACATGAGAAATTTGGGGCTCAGTGAGATCAAGTGACTTGTCCAAGATCATATAGCAAGGTCTTTGCTCAGAGATTATAAATAGGGACTGTATGTACTTCGAACTCTCTCATCCTTCCAGTGCATCATGACATTGCTTCTACTGTGACTCTTTACTGCTACCACCATGTACAGTTTACTATATGCTAGGCACTGTGTCTACGTCTTAGCACTGCTGTGCTCATTTTACCAATGAGGAAATTCGTACTTAGTATGGGTTTTAAGTAATGTGCCCAAAGCCTCATCCTGAGCAAGTGGCAGACCTGGAATTCAAGACCAGTTATGCCTGATTCTTAAGATGATTATCTTAGCCACTGTTATACCCAGCTACAGCTGCCACTAAAAACCAACACTGTCACCATATCTAAACCCCATCTTTTAAGATATGTGTGTCTACTGTTACACTACCTACAGATTGGGATGAGATAAATTGGGGGCAACAAGGCAGAATGTAAAAGGACGTGCTGCCTCTGTTACCACTGCACCAACATAGTCCATCCAGTGGCATAATGAGACCCTATTTTGGTAGTTGACTATGAAATTTATCAAATCCATGGAATCCACAAGGATCCTGAGTTCAAAGTTAAAGAGTCAACCACTTCCTACACTGGAAAAACCCTGCTGCTTCATGAAATTATGCTGTCTGCTGATTGAAAAATTGAATGAAACAGGCTGCCAAGATGCCTGCAAACCTCTGAGCGGAGCTAAGCTTCCCTGTATAAATAAATGCAAAAATAAAGTATCTTTTTTACTTGCATATAAAAACAAGCAAATGAATGTCTTTTGCATAATTGCTACAAAGGGCCCCAGCCAGCCATTTCCATTTGCAATTTCGTATTTCAATAAAGTTTTATTTATTTTCATTTGGAAATGTATTTGCTGCTTATGAAGAGAAGCCTCATTGCTCTGACTGGTGCCAGATTGTTGGGAGGAACTTCCATGCTTGATAATGGATTTTTTGCTGACCAGGAGACCTCTGAGTTTGTCTCCTTGCATTCCCTTCCCCACCTGTCCCTGCCTATTATTGTATTTATAAATTTCTTCCTCTCCAATTACCCAATTGCCTTCTTTCCTGGAGGCTAGAAATGTGCTAGCATCTATCCATTCAATAATGGAATACCTACTATGTGCCAAGAGCTGTTCTAAATACTAGAGATACAGCAGTAACAAAACAGACAAGAAAACTTACATTCATGGGATGAAAGATCCAGACAAAAATGTGTGTTTGTTGAGGGTATGAGTTTGAGGGGAGGCATAAACAGTGTTACAACATTCCATGATAGTGGGTAAAGCATGTGTGTAGGTCCTAATGGGGAAAAGATCTTGTTGTCCTTGTGAAATAGGGAGACATATGTGGCTGGAATGGAGTGGGCAAGGGAAGAGTGGTGGGAGAGGAGTCTAAAAAGGAAGCAGGAGCCAGAGACCATGGGGGATCCTGCAAACTACAGCAGGTATATGAGAAATAGCATGTTGCAATGGAAACAAACAAACTAAAAACTAAAGATCCATGGAGCATTTCTTTGGCAGGGCAGAATAAATTCCTTTGGAAAGAAATTTGCACACCCATTGGATTTCTAAGTTCTTATCACTTACACTCCAGTGTCTGTAAATTGTGGTAGGAATGGTGGCAATTGATGTGACTCAGGATCCTTGAATGCTCAAATTCAATCTTGACCCAGCCAATGCCCATGACAGCGCCTAGGAAAAGGCACTTCCCCAGAGAACAGAGAGGGAGCAAAGTGCACCCTTGATGTTCTTTATTCAAAACCCCAAGGTGGTTCCAGGATGAGCTAAGCCGGGTCACATAGGTGACTACTTTTGTCCATGCGAAGGTATCACTACTACGATGAGAAAAGGCAAGTGCAAGGAGGAAATCAAGAAAGAATATATCATAGTTAAAATATTTTCTCCTTAAGGCTGATAGCTTAGCTGATCTAATCTGTCAACATATGGGATATCCTTGGTTCTGTCTAGTTTCCGGCTGGGTGATAGTTGGGCAATTTTTAGCCTTTTTAAGGAAGGAAGATAGAAAAAAAAATGGAAGGGGGAAGAAATAGGGTAGATAAGAGAAAGAAAACATCTGCTCCCCAGATCACAGAGAAAGATGCTCATCCCAGGCCTCCAAGGATAAGGTTAATAATCAATAACCCCTTAGAAGCAGCTCTAGAGCCATCTTATATCTTGGTCAAACTTTCCCTTTGGGAATACTTGGGCCTTGTAGTTTTCATCAAATCAGAGGATGAAGGAAAACTCAAGAGGCAAATACTAGAATTCAGGCTATTAAGGCAGATGAGAGCTTATACAAATCATTAGCAAAATTAAAGATAAAGGACCTGATTTCTACCCGAGTTTGTAGATCAATCCATTACAAAAAAAAAAAAAAAAAGAACTTGTCCAGTTTTAGTATCACCAAAGATGAGAACGAGTACAATTTCTTTAAACTGTGAAGTAGTATTACTAGTTGAATATATCACTAAATGCTAAAATGGCATAAAGAAGACTTTCAACCAGCGTTGGGGTCCCAGATATATGGAATGCTGGAAAGAACATCAAGAAGCAATTTCATTGAGTCCCTGCCTCCATTTTGCAGGTGAATACATTTGTGATCATATTAGAACAAAATTAGAGCCCAGCTGCTTCAGATTCCCTGGCCAGCCTTGTCTCAATAGTACCATATCTCTCCTTCCAAGAAAGTCTAGGACATAAGGCATGAAGCATGGTGTTTGGAGTTTTTCCAAATGATTGGAAGCTTGGCCCAAGCTACCTCAATATGGAGCTGCTTACCTGGTGATGAATGCTGTGTCCATGGCACTTACCATCCAGTGCTTATGCAGTAGGACAGTAATTTATGGCTATTACATGTCTGGATTGGACAGAGGAAGAATGCCAAATGCAAGGCCTGAAGATTTGGCTTCCTTTGGCTTTAGCTAATAGTAATCATCTCTCTTTTCTATAACCACCATTAGATTTCCCACTAACTCATTTCTACTCTTCACACATTGCATTCCTCAATCTCTCTTTCTCTCTTTTCTTTCTCTCTCTTCTCTGATTAACTTCCAAAGATTCCTGCTAACCAACCTACCTGGATCTCAAAGATAAGGGAATAGAAGGGAGGATGACATTATTTAGGTATCTTCAATATACTAGGCACTGGGCTAAATACCTGTCTTTCCATTTAAGCTGCACAATAAGGTTGTTAGGGGAAATTTATCCTCATACACAAACAAGGAAATTTGTCCAGAGTTGAAAAAGTTGGTAGGTAATAAAACTAGAATTCGAATTCAGCTCTATCCGACTCCCCAAGTGTGCTCTCCCCATGTATCCTCATTTACATTACCACTCTTCTCCTTCTGTCCAATAGATCTTCTTGCCCCTTGTCCTGGGTATATATGACAGCATATTTGTTTAATAAACACTGAGATTCTATTATGTGCTAAAAATTAAAAAATCAAAACTATATGGAATGGAGTGTCTACTCTCAAGCAGCTCACAGTTAGTGTGTGTATATATACACACACACACATGCTTTGGACAGATGAAGAATGCATTATTAAGTATGTCTTAAGATAGAATGTTTATTTATTCATTTATTCATTCTTTCAGCAAATGTTTATTAAATACCTATTTTATGCCAGGTTTTATTTTGTGCCAGTGTCTATCAATCCTGGCTGCATTTTAGAATAACCTAATGCACTTAAGGGGCACCTGGATGGCTCAGTCAGTTGGATGTCCAACTCTTGGTTTCAGCTCAGGTCGTGATCTCAGGGTCGTGAGCGAGCCCCATGTTATTAGGAACCACATTCAGTGGAGAGTCTGCTTGAGATTCTCTCCCTCTACCTCTGCCTATCCCTCCACTTATGTGGTCTAATAAATAAATAAATCTTAAAAAAAATTTAGAATAACCTAGAGCACTTAAGAAAAAATAAATCCCTGGATCATCTAACAAATTCTATTTAATTGACATAGGATGGGACCCCAGAATCACTATATTTTAAAAACCTCCTGGGGTTTTGTACTATGCAGCCAGAGGTGAAAAACACTCTTCCAGACTCTAGAGATACAACAGCAAACAAACGGGAGAAAAAGCACTCAGGGACTTCATAAGATATACATCCCCATTGTTCAGATGAAAGAAGTGGTAGATAACCCAGGAAAGAGGAAGATGAGGCTGGAATGGCCAGATTGCACAATAAATCATCTTGGGCCTTAAATTCAAAGGATTTGAAAGAGAGGGAGGACATAAAGACTGAAGTACCTTCACATTCTATATTTCTGTGATCTGGACTGAGTGGAGGATTCGCCATTCTAAGTAAGAGTTTTAATCAGGTTGACTGAGGAAGGGTTAGACTTACTTTTCTGAGACTAGGGGTCATTCATTTATTTTACATCAGTTCACCTTCAGGGGACTGGGTCAAAAGAGGATGGGAAGGAGGGTTGAGAATTTCTTTCATAATCTTATTAAAAAGTTGGCTTTCACACTAGATCAAACCAACACAGAGGACCAAGAAAGCATCTTTAAATGTCTTCCTTTTTTGCCCTTATTCATACCATGAGTTTTATTGTGTTTATGCTAGTCAAGGCTTTGGAATCAGACAAATATGGGTTTGAGCTCCAGTTTAGGTTTGACTAACTGGGTGACCTTGAGCAAATGATGACAACTTTCAGTGCTTCAGCTTCCCCATTTGTAAGGTGGGGACTAAAATACTATCCACTTTCTGGAGTTTCCATAAAGGTCAAAGAAGACAATGTACCTACTTTTCTGGCTTAGAATAAGTGCCCCCTTAATATTAGCTGTCAGTCTTATTACCTCATTTTTTGTTATTAGTGCATAACTTTGTATATAAGTAAATGTGTTCAAATAAGGAATGTAACTAAGTCTGTAAGAGCAAGCGAATATGTGAATGCAAATAAATGAGATATATGCATTTAATATACTATAATAACACTATATAAGAAGCACTTTTCCACATTTTTGTTAATATTAACTTCTCAAAACTCTGTGAGGGTACTATATATTTTTACACTTTATTATAGAAAAAATTTTAGAGAAAATTTATAATTTATAATGAACCTCCACATACCTTTCTCCCATCCTCAGCAATTATCAACATTTTGCCAATCTTGTTTTATCTATGGATTTTATTTATTTTCCTGGAATATTTTAAGACAAATTCAGGACATCATGCCATTTTACTTATAAATATTTTAGTATCATTCTCTAATGGGGAAGAGTCTATCTATCTATCATCTATCTACCACCATGCTATTATTACACTGAAAAAATTAACAATAATTCCTTAATATCAAGGACTCATTCATATCAAAATTAACCTCAATTGCCTCAGATATCTTTTTTACAGTCTGTCTGTTTAAATCAGGCCAAAGTCCACATACTGAATTGGCTCATATCTCTTAAGTTTCTCTTTTCCTGCAATAGTCTGAAAGAGTATAATTCTCACTTCATATAACAGATAAGGAAGTTAAGGTACAGAGAGGTCAAGTCATGTGCTGAAGGTCACACAGCTAGATGAATGGATACCACTATCTATGACAGGAGAACATGTTTTGGATATATAGAGAGTTTCTCAGAGGGAGATGCTCAGTGTCCCCCACCTTCAACCCCTCTGCCTATCCCCAATGCCTGAAAGACTAGGCGGTATGAATTTTATCTTCAACCTGTCTCTAACTTCTTACAAACTACTATAGGGATTCTCTAGTCTCAGTCCTCAAATATTTGGTTCCAGCTCCCTCCAAAAGGTGAGGGAGAAGGCGAGCTAAAATCTGTCCTCAGATTTTTGTAGATGTAGTGGTGAATGTGAAGTTTAAAAAAATAAATGCCCTCAGCTCTAGGTCTTCTCATCCATTCATTTATTCATTCTAGGCATTTTTTCAGGCTTCCTGTGGCCTTTCTCTACACTAGGAGCTCTGGATACACAAAGGGACAAGAAAGTTTCTGTCCTCAAGGAAATCCTAGTCTAGTGTGTATGATGGGGTTGAGGAAGGAGGGGTTGCAAAGAGACAGTTCTAGTGCAGTAAGAAGTACTGAGTTAGAAGAGAAAAAGAGTGCTATCCGAACATCTGTTCTTATAAGAAGATACTTCTAAAAGTGAGCCTCTACAAGTGAATGGTGATTGGGGAAGAAGATAAATGGGAAAGGAAACATACAGGCAGAGGGAACAGCAAGATGCAGGGGTAGAAGAAACTCGGGCTGATCCAGTTTCTTGAAGTGGTGTGATCTAGCTTGAACACAATTGTGAGAAGGGAGAAATGTAGAGGTTTGTGGTTATAGAGGGTAGTAGGGCATGATGGGCATCAAAGGCCATGTCAAAGAGCCCTTTGTTTTGAAGGAAATCTGTTGAAGGGATATATGGAAGAAGAGACATGGTCAGATTTGCACCTGAAATTTCCTCTGGTTCTTCTGTGGATAATGATGGTTGTTGGAAGAATCTGGAAACCAGGAGGCTAGGTGATGGCACTGAGAGAGGTAATGAGGAAATGAAAACCTTATCAACTAGAACATGGAGATGAGGGTGGCCTTGGAGGACTCCCTGCATTCTAAAGTCTGGCTTCTCAGTTTCTTGGCTCCAGAAACTCTACCCTACCTCTACACCAAAAGGTTATGGGGTTCTGAAAGAAACATGGCGTAAGGAATGGAAGTAAAACAAGGGGGCAGATGATATGGACTTTTGCCCTGCTTTCACCACTTTCGAACTGTGCCGTGTGGACATGTTGCTTTACCCTGCTGACCCATTGTGTCCTTGACTATAGAGTGGGACCATGACAGCTACATTCATTTCCTCAGAGTTCATGGGAGAGTTCAATGAGCCACACCACAATGAAGCAATTTGTAAACTTTAAAGAACTTTGTAATTAGGCATTGTATTCTGGATTCTCTGAACCACTGTCAAACCACAAGTAGTATCTATATGGACAAATAGAGGGTTGGGGCTCCAGCAGATTCCATTTCTGGGAGAGGCTTTAAAATTCCTTCTATGAGCTTACAATATGCTAGCAAATCCAATCTTGAACTATCCTCATAGGCAACATATTTGTCTCTCCTCAATTTTGCTGTCACATCAGTTTCTGATTGGAGTTACAATTTGAGTGGTGAAGCAACTTTGGAAGAGATGTGAGTGCAGTCAGCAGAGGAGGGAGGAGGTTGAGGGAGAGAGGGGACTGCTATAACTCACCCCTGTTCTGGTAGGGAGTCTGAATGAATATGAAAAGTAAGCAGAAACTCAATTAGTAACCCCTGAACTTGCCCCACGTTATCTCTGAGAACACACACCCTCTTCTATCCTATGCCTCCACAGGAGAGCAGGCTTCCTGTCAAGCTAGGGTAAGGAAGGATGCAAACCCAGAGGAAACAGAGAATGAAGGATCTCATGGCTGTTTCCACATCCTCCAGCATCTCCAATTCAGGGCTTTCTGGAAGGATTAGGCAGTTTCTATCTCTGAGAGCTAAAAAGGGGATAATTACTATTACGTTCAGAGTTTCTTTTCATTATGTGCCTACTATGTGCTGCTCAGTCATTCCTTTCAAAGTTTTATCACGTCCTTATTTTACAAATAAGAAACTGAATTTCAGAAAGGCAAAGCAGCCACCCAGCTACCGAACAAAGTATCAAGGACAGTTCATGCCTTAACTCATTCAATTCTCAAACTACTATGATTCTTTTCCCTGTGAGTTGCATTACTGCTCTTCCCTGTTTCCCTCCTTGCAGTGCCTCTCCCAGTCAGAGGATTAGGTTCTGTGTTCACTGAAGGCAGGCTCGACAATGTGGCAGGTCAGTCAGAGTGGCAGGTGTCACTGCGAAGCAGAAGCTTTAAGATTTTGTCTGCTCTGTCATTTCATATCCCTCTTTTCTTTAGCATTAGACAAACGAGGTCCCAGATCCAGGTGCCCAGTCAACCTGGGTCTCAAAGTAAAGACAATACAGTGGAGAGTCAGAGCCATAAGCCGACACATTAGAAAAGAACCCTGAGATTTAGGGATCACTTGTTATGGTGTAGCCTAGCCTAAACCAACCAATGTGCCATTTAAAGGAAATGAACGCTGGTCAGCAGTTCAGTGTCCTACATTAATTTATCATGGTCGTTTTCTATTTCACAATCTAAATTGTGTGTTGATGGGATTCCAAACCCTCTCATGAGAATTGGAATGTAGCTAGATGGAGCCTACGCAGGTTGCCATGTAATAACTATTTTGCTTGGTTATTGTAAGCTACCTCTGACAGCTTTCACTTTTTTCTACTTGTAGAAATAAAAGTTGTTTTGTTCTGAAAGAAAAAAAAAAGAAGGGGGGAATGAAGTAAGAGAGGTTAAGTAGGTGCCCAACTACTAAGTAGTAAAGCTGAAACATGAGGTCAGCTCTGTCTTACTAAAAATTGTGTGATCTTGACTACTGTCTTACTCTTCCTCTGTAGTTCAGGTTCCATATGACTTCCCTATATTTTATAGTGACTGCTTTAAAACAACAACAGCTAATTTTAATAGATTTAAGAGTGGCAATTTCATCAGGAAGGGAAGCGGGTTGGGGCAGTGATGTGCAATTTCAGTGAACATACAATTCATCTGAAGAATTTTGTTAAAATGAAAATACTAATCTAGTAGGTCAGGAGTAGGACCTGAGATTCTGCATTGCTTTCCTTTTTTTTTTTTTTTTTTTAAAGATTTTATTTATTTATTTGTCAGAGAGAGACAGCACAAGCTGGGGGAGAGGCAGGCAGGTAGAGAACCAGGCTTCCTGTTGAGCAAGGAGCCTGATGCTGGACTTCATCCCAGGACCCCGGGATCATGACCTGAGCTGAAGGCAGACACTTAACCGAATGAGCCACCCAGGAGTCCCTGAGATTCTGCATTTCTTTTTTCTTTCTTTTTTTTTTTTTTTTTTTGAGATTCTGCATTTCAAACAAGGTTCCAGATGAAGATCCTGCTGCTGGTGCCTGGACCACTCTTTGAGCAGCAAGCCTAGGGGATACCAGTTAGCTCTCCATGGTGATGACCGAAAGGTAAAATCAAGTAGTATTGCACGGCAGTTCAGAATATGTAGATAGCACCGGGACTAGGGTCAGGCAAGCAAGGTGATAGGGACCTAAAATTTAAGAAGGCAAAACAGAGCAAGTGCTGATCTTGTGCCCCAAGGACCCCGAGGGTGAGAGCCTCCTAGTTTAATCTGCTATAATCTGTTTCTAGGTTGATTTTAACTCAATTTGAAAACTGAGCTAAGATAGAGCCCAAGAGTGTCCTCATATTTTACCTTCGCATCAGTTCTAATGTCATTGACCACCATCAAGCTATTCCAAGAAGTTGTTCTTAACAGCACTACAAATACATATTCTTTTCTAACCAGAAAAAAAATTCAAAATCACGTCATGCTTCAGTTAGCTTTACATTTGAAACAGATTATTATTAATTTTTGGTTTAGGTGTTTATTTCCAGAATTTCTAATTATGTTTATCTTTTTTTTTCTATCCTTTTATTATATCTTCAAGTTTTTCTAAGCTTGCAGTTATGCAGTAGTGTTTATCAAATCAAGCCCACCATAAATATCCTATTTTCCAAACTGGATGCTACTGCAATAAGATATTTGATGAAATACTTATTTCTTATCATCTATAAATTGTATCTAAGTCTGAAAGCTTTAGTTAAAATATCCTAAGTCACTTATAGTCTAAAGAGAAACCTAAAAGTCACGAACTTCGGGGCCAATGTTGTCCAATGACCCCTCTGGCTTTCCAAGAAGCAATAACCAATCCTCTTATTGCAGAGACCAGCATCCCTCTTCCTTATTCCTTAGACTACATGAGAAGAGGACTAGGGTAGTACAAGGGATGGGGATGATCAGAGTCATCTGAGTCATTGCTGGCCTTGTGAAAAGTGGTATTTTCTTGATACATAGTTTTTCCCTACCAAGGAAAAGGAAAACCTTAAGGAGGAAAGGCAAAGGAAATTCTCAGCATCCCCTAGACTAAATAAGAGGAATACTAAATAAATAAATAAATAAATAAATAAATAAATAAATAAATAAATAAAATATATATATATATATTTAGAATGCCTGCAAGAGAAGACTGGCCTATTCCTTCCCCAATAGATAAAGGACACAGAACCTGCAAGAACACCTGGTCACAAGAGATTTGTAGAGGGATTTATATCTGTGTTCTATTGGGCAGGACAATTCTTTATTCAGCGAGTCTCCTCCGTATATCCACGCACACTCTACCTTGTGGCTCAGTTTGTCTCAGAGAACAGTCCCATCTGATCCTGAACAGTGTTTAACTTCTTTTAGCCATCGTGCCCCTCCTGTTTTCTCTCCCATCTCTTTCTTCCTTACCTTTGCTTAGGTTTTCTGCATTTAAACACTCCCTTACTTTTATTATAACAGGGATCTCTGGAAGAAGGTGCTATGTCTCCCCCGTAATTAATGTGTTGAAACCCTAACCTCCAGTAAGGTGGTATTTGGAGGTGGGGCCTTTGGGAGGTAATTAGGGTTAGATTACATCATTGAGGGTAGGGCACTCATGTTCACATTACTGTCCTTATAAAAAGGAGAGGAGATCCTGTGCCCTCCTTAATGCATGCGATGTTATGAGCACTGGGTATTATATAAGACTGATGATTCGCTGACCTCTGCCTCTGAAACTAATAATACATTATATGTCAAAAAAAAAGAAGAGGAGACACAGGATCTTCCTGTGTGCACACACCAAGGAAAGGTCACATGAAGACATAACTGAAAAGGGGTCTCTCACCGAGAACCCAACTATGCTGGCTCCCTGATCTCTTGATTTCAGCTTTCCAGTCTCCAGAACTGTGAGAAATAAATATTTGTTGTCTAAGCCACCCAGGTGATGGTAATTTGCTAGAGCAACCCAAACTGGCTGAGACAGAAGGGGAGGTTGATACATGGTTTCTGTCCCCTATTTTGAATGGCAGTTCTCTCCCATAATATTGGGTTGTGTTTCTATCATTTGATGTTTACCTATATTACACATAGTTGTTTATTCTTTACATAAGAGGCAGAATGATCAGAAGGAAGAGAATGGGCTTAGAAATTTTACAGAACTAGTTTAAATCCTGGTTCTGTCACTTAATCTCAGGAAAATTTAACTGTTTTCCTTTTAGGGATGTGCTGATAATAATAGCAATAATAATGGTTAACAACACAAAGTCAACAAAAATGCTAGCATTGGTTTTTGTCACAAATAGATATTAGATATTTTAAACACCTACTTTGGTCATTAAGTCATTTGATGAATGTGCATTAAGTACCCACTATGTGCCTGGCATTGGGATGGGCAGTAGAGATCCTACGATAAACAAGAGAAATATTGTCTGTACCCTCATAGAGCTACTGGTCTGGTGTAGGCATTGGTAAACTTACTACACAGCCTCTGGCCTAAATCCTGCCCTTGACCTTTTTTGCAGTCTTTGAGCTAAGATGGTGTTAATATTTTTTAAAAAAGTAAATGTGACAAAGATTTGTATGTAGCTCACAAAGCCTAAAATATTTACTACCCGGCTTTTTGCAAGAGTTTACCTATCCCCGGTCTAATGGAACATATAGACATAGAAAGTCTTCAATAAATGCTTTTCATATACGAATTCTTAGTCTGAAGTTCCTTGCATGGGTTTCTGATTAATTTCTGTATCCCTGCAATTCCCCACAGGCTTATTGTTGCCCTTGTAATAAAAATCAAATTTTTCAAATGGTTATAGGCTTTACATGGGTGATCCACGTACCTCTTTAGCCTCTTCTAATTATACCCTTTTTGTACTCCTGCCATACTGGATTTCTTTTGGTTCAGCAAATATCGTACACATGCCCCAGCCCAGCATACTATTACTCTTTACTCCCCCTGGTCAGCTAGTTTGCTTCCTACTTAACCTTCAAAATTCAACTCCAGGGTTACTTCCTTTGCGCAAATTTCCTTGATTGCTCCTTGCTAGTTCGGTACCCTCCGCCACCTGTATATTTTTTTCTCATGGCTCCTGATACTTAAGGTAATTTTATATTTTCATTTGTGATTATTGTTGGCTCCACAAGTTAGTTTCATGAGGGCAGGGGCTGTAGGTCTTTTGTTTATTATTTTATCTCCAGCATCTGGCATCCTTGCCTACTATTCAGTAAGTGGTAAATAAATTAAAGAATGAATGAATGAGTCAATGTCACGGTTGTTGAAAAGAAATAGACCAGAAAGCATATAGGATTCTTGCAACATGGGAGGGCTTTTCTTTCCCTGGCAAATATGCCCACAAATGGAATTTCTGTGGCTCCGTTTAAATAGCCCCTCATTCTCCTTGTATAATTAATGGAGGCCCAGTGAGCTGTTTATGCTGATACATCATCTGCACCACACAGCAAATGCATTTGTTACAGAGCTATCTGGGCCAAAGATAACGAAACATTTGCAAATGTCCTGATTTACAAAAAGAAAATTTGGTTCACCTGAATGACAAGGTTTGTATGTAAAGGAAATGTTCTTATTTGCAATTTTCTAGCTGTGTTCTGAGAAGCCTGAAATTCCTAAGGAAATACATATCAGCAGTCCCCTCAAGAAGGCAAAGACCAGAGGTCACCTTGGAGGAGGATGAAGGTTCTGAGATCAACATTACTCCAATGGGATCCTCATGTGAGCTTCACAATGCCTGAGAACCCTCAGAAATTGCACAGTATTGTATGTTTGCATATGTGCACTATTCTAGGAAGAAAAATTAAAGATTAGGTTCTCATTGGAGTCTATATCACCCCAAGAGTTGAAAGCTAGTAATCTAAGGAAATCCAGGATTTTCCTATCTTTGAATTTGTTTTTTTCTTTTTAATTAAGTAGGCTCCCCACCCAACATGCGACTTGAACTCACAACCCTGAGATCAAAGGTCGCGTGCTCTACCCACTAAACCAGCCAGATGCTCCTGAATTTGTTAACTTTTACACTTGATCTTAGCCAAAAGGCCGAGAAGCGATGAATTTGTTAACTTTTAAAAAGAAGATATGGAAAAAGGAACAGAGATGTGTTTAAGTCCTGAAGGGACTTTTCATATTTCTACTCCCAACCCTCCTTTTCCACTGTCTAGACGAGATTCAGATCAGGTTGGTGACATGACTTGCCTGGGGCTTTATGACAAGTGAGACAAACTCAGGACAAAAATTCTGCCAGCCTGGTGTCCCTTCCAACACAACCTGCCGTCTGCTAATGAGATAATCATTTCTCTGTTTCATCTATTTCCTCATTCACTCAGTTTATCATTCACTTATTCTTTCTCACTGCCCCACATTATCATTTCTTCAACATGAAATTTTAAAACTATTTAGCAGTTGTGACCAGATCATTCCTAAGAAGAATTCTGGCTTCCAAAAATGACTGACCAATAAGGCTGATGAATTAGAAAATGAAACACAATAGGAGAATCTATTTATCTTTTCCTTCCCAAATGGATCTCTCAAGTGGATAGTAAAGGAATAAAAAAATCATATAAATCCACAAGAACCAAGAGAATTGAAGAAGAAGAGATTTGGCACTCCATGAGAGACTTCAACAAGTTTCAGAAATTGAAGATGGAAGAGTCAACAAAGAACAGAACCTACAAAATAAGTGCCTGCAGAGGGAGACACTGATGAAAAACAAACCAATTAGTTCTAAGAAGTTAATAGATAAAGGCGACAGATATCACAGAGGATGGGGAAGATTGGAAGGCTGATTGAATGTCTGTGTACAAAAGAGCTGAACATCACTCCATGCTCCGATATTTCATCAATCAGCAGTTGTGAACACAGACCAAGGGCAGCAGATTGGAGGGAAGCTGAGTGATTCCAGAAAAAGGAATTTCAAATACGGTTTTTGTGATCAATCAATAAAATTAGTGACCCCCCACCCCCCCAATCTGATCTAAAGCCCAATGATAAGCCTCTCTCATGTACACAAAGCTTATATCTGTTTTATGTGTCTAGAAGAATAACAGACAGTAAAGGATCAACTGACAGTTCAGAGAAGCTTCTAAAACAAGAGAGAAAATCTGAAACAAATAAATAGGAAGGGGGAAAGCTGGGAGAAAATATACAAGGCAGGGAGGAGAGTAAAGCTTCAGGACCAAAACTTATTAATAATATAACCTGGATGTTGTATCTGTAAAAAGGAAAAGAGTATTATAAACAAATAACAGTGGGTAACAAGAATAAGTCTTATAAATTATAGATATACGTATAGTTATAAGATAAAGTTGAAAAAAATATTCAGAGACTAGAAAAAGATAAAAAATAAAGTGTCTAGGCCTGCCCTGCAAAAAGATACTGTCAAGAAAATGAAAAAACAAAAAACAAAACAAAAAGGCACAGAATGAGAGAAAATATTTGCAAAACACTTATCTGTTAAAAACTGTTATCCAAAGTACACAAAGAACTCTTACAACTCATCAATAAGTAAACAATGAAGCTGATGAAAAAATGATCCAAAGACCTTAACAGAGACTTCACCAAAGACGATACAGAAATGGCAAGTAAGTTTATAAAAAGATGCTCCACATCATATGTCATCAGGGAAATGCAAATTAAAACAACAATAAGATACTAGTACACAACTATTAGAATGGCCCAAATTCAGAACACTGGCAACATCAAATGCTGATGGGCATTTGGAGCAACAGAAACACTCTTTTATTTCTGGTTCGAATGCAAAATGGTACAGCCACATTGGAAGACAGTTTGGCTGTTTCAAAACAAAACACACTCTTACCATCATACAAACTAACAATCAGACCACTTGGTATTTATCCAAAGGAGTTGAAAACTTATGCCCACGTAAAAACCTGCACACTGATGTTTATAGCAGCTTTAGTCATAATTACCCAAACTGGGAAGATGTCCTTCAGTAGGTGAATGGATAAACAGACTTTCAGGTTCTAGTTTGCTCCTACCCCAGGCAGTTTCTGCAGTACCCAGTTTTTGTAGAGTTTAGGAGCCAGCAGCACCTAGTGGTCAGCAGTACATCGAACCTCCCCCAGGATCCTCTCATGTGGTTTTGTGATGTGTTCCTAGGCATAGCTTCTCCTCCAACTCCATACCATGGAGGGCTTCCTCTGGCACTCCAGAGGACAGACTGGAATGAGTCCTGCTGCTGAAGCACTTCAGTGAATTTCCCTATTATCCATTGAGCTATTAGAGAGCACATCCTCTCTAATGAGACCTATAGCTTACCCAAGGGCTAGAGGAGGGACTCTTCCTCGCCGTGCTGTCATATCACTAGGGATAGTGGTCCCTACTTGTATCTGCTATCCCTATATTTTTTAGAGTGGTCTTTACCTTTTTCTGATCAGTTCTCCATTACTTTTTTTTTTTTTTTTTTTTTTAGGATTTATTTATTTGACAGAGAGAGAGAAAGAGAACACAAGCAGGGGGAGCAGGAGATGGAGGGGGAGAAGCAGACTTCCACTGAGCTGGGAGCCTGATATGCTGCTGGATACCAAGACCCTGGGATCATGACCTGAACAGAAGGCAAACGACTGAGCTCCCTAGGTGCCCCCAAATCCCCATTACTACAATACTATGTTGTAATTAATAATCTTTATATTAAATTTTTTTCTGTTTAAAGTACTATGTGATTTCGGTCTCTTAACTAGACCTAATGGTTATGGCAGGAGATAAAAGATAAGAACATTAAAGAAACAATTTAGAAAGAACGACATACAGATAATAGAAATACTATTTTTTTAAAAAATTCCTTAAATTAAAAAAGTTTGAAAGTTCCCAGTAAGTGACCAGATTTTTTTTAAAAAGACCCCGCCCCAATAAACCACATAATCATAAACTCTCATAACTTGATCGTTATCAACAGCAAATAGAAGATTCAAAAACTTCCACTCTGAGTGGGAACGATCATCTATAAAAAGCAAAAAGAATTAGAATGCATCAATGTAACAGTGATGTTAAATTTATAGAATGTTATGAAAGTAAAGACAAGTGATTACTAACTCTAGTAAAATTACACCCCAAAAATATTCAAGAAAGGAAAAACAAATTTCATGTTCATTTATATAAATATGATAATATTAACAATGTTTTATTTAAATTAAAATTATTATAATTTTATTTGCTTATGGAAAGACATAAGTACAGGAAAAATAATGCTTAAAGCTGAAAAACCAAACAATATTACTGAGAACATAATCTTTAGAAATACAGTGCTCCATACTAGAAAGGAATGTCAACGTTGGTTCTGAGGAATGAGGTTTCTTTCGAGCAACAAAAACGAAAAAATCAGGGATAATACTGCCGATATTTGTTATAAAACTTTCTGATCATTTTCTTCAAAACCTAGGCATGTATACATTTTGATTAAACTGTAAAATAAAAAGCCAAAAATAAAACTTCCATTGGGGAGATAAGTGAGATAAAGAATGGAAGAAATCGGTGAAGTATTTAGCAGATAATTATCATTCAGTGAGTGGTGGTTTTGGTATAATAATTGTTGCAGAAATAAGTTTAGGAAAAAGACTGTGATTTACCATTAAATTTGGACTGTAACTTTAACTGTGTTAAAGAACAGTTAAAACTTGGCTCAATGCAAATAAGCATACTCATTCTTGAGATAACACAAACTTTTTCTGGTATTCAATTTTAGATAGTTACCATGTGGATAATTCAAAGGGGTCAATGAACAGTACTTTACATGATGACTTAGAAAAGGTTTTGGATGGAAAAAAAAAATCAATGTTTCTAAGAGTGTTTCTTTTTTATGCACTTGCCTTGCAACTACCAAACAAACCAGCAAATATTCCCCCTCCCATCCACATGACAGCAACAACACAGGTAATGGTGTTAGAAGTTTTTAAAAACGCATTAAAAAAAAAAAAAAACAAAAAACTGTGAAAGACTATGTCAATTTATGTGGGTGGGGTCTAAATTAACAAGATTCTGATATTCTAATTAATAAAAGATTCAAACAATATTTGGAAGATTGGATCAATAACAAGCTTTTCAATTAGCTCACCTCCAGGACCGAGGTCAGTTGAAAGTACTTTGACATCATTTGCTATCAGGTAATTGGCTTCTTTACAACAGAGGTGGGGCATGGGCTGACCATGCACTACAAGGATGCCCAGGAATTCAGAGATTGCAATACCCAGAAACAAGTGACTCACTAAACCTTTAAAATACATTGCTGAATCTAGAGTCACCCTCTTACATTTCAAACACAGCAACATAACTAAGTCAATCTGATACAGTGTGATCAAGTTGCATCAGCCAGTTTCAATTTAAGGCTGACAGGTTACATTTTAGCAATGAAAGAAAGTCTCATTACTAAGGCGTATTTGCACCAGAACCTACCCAGGGAACTCTGATCAGCACTCCCAAATATACTTCTTGATCAAATTTTCTGAGTAAGAGTGGTAGATAAGAGTACAGAGAGAGAGAGAGAGAGAGATTAAACCCACATATAGGTCAGCACTGTTGAAGAATGGAGTGAACTCTATCCCCACCTTGCTGGACAGAGAACAGTAGGATGTTGTGATAGGCTTCATATGGCCAATTAAATTTAGGACTGAACACTTAAATATGTGGTCTGGTAATGAGACCTTAGGATAAATGTGGTGAGAATTCAGCCCTAAATATCAGAAAGTTTAATTTCTCTCTCAACCTTACCCACAGTTCAGTTGACCAACCTCAGCCACATCCCCCCTTTTCTGATTTTAGTTTTCTCACCAGGTGGAATCATAAAACAGCAGCAAACTATCTTACAATATTGTTCTGAGACTCACACAAGATGACATACACAAAATGGTTTTGAAACGGTATAAAATTCTATTTAGACTTAGAGTACTAGAATGGCTGTATGAAAAAGTCTGTATAAAAAATTCAAATTTTGAGCAAAAATTAGAGTTTATTGTCTCATGTAATTGGGAAATTCAAAAGTACAAATGGCCCCAGGGAGCACCAGGTACTTAAAAATTGTCCAGAATCTGTTTTTCCTTTACCCTATTAGCTGTATCACCCTATGGTTGGACTTCTTTTTTCTTATACTTTAAAGGGTTTTTCCATGCAATGGGTAGAGGGAAGGTGGCAAATAGCATCAAATTTTGGCTTATATTGTCAATAGTCATGTATAGGAAAGAGAGATCTTCTCTCAGTTTCTGCTAATAAATTCTAGGGAACGATTCTAATTGGATCACACCCATACTGGAGTCAATGACTATGGCCAAGGAGAGGGGTTTGTAGACGTGGTCACATGAATGCTGGGAACTGCACAGAGTGATCAGTATTCAGCTCTTCAAAGTAAGGGGGTGCTATTACCAGAGGAAGGGGCAAAGAAACACTGGACAATTGACAAAGACAAATATTAAATGTCTACCATCTCTGTGCTCCCAAAAGGTCACCATGCATCTCTCTATCACACTGCTGATTACACTAGAATGGAATTGTTTCTTTACTCTTTCAAATTGCATACATGTGTCTGATGCATTTGTGTAGTGCCAGTGTGTATCATAGGTAACATAGGTTCATTGCTCAATAAACACAAGTTGAAGGAATGAATAAGTGAGTTCCTTGTTAAACTGTGGAGGGCCCTGCTCTCCCAGTTTTTACGTACACGGAAGATGAGCTCCTTTGTGCTTCCACTCTCAAACTCTCCCAGGCTCAAGAGAGCTACTTGGGAACTTTTTCTCTATCTAATTTATCAAATATTTACTTAGCACCAACTATGAGCAATGTTGTATGCAAAGTCCTTCAGATGATCCAGTAGAGTGGATTCAGAATTACTTCTTGCTTTCTTAAATAATAAATGAGAGGCTCCACCTTAGAATCTTACAGCCAGATTGCCAAACCATGGCATCTGATCCAAATGGATAATCTTTGGAATCATGTGTCGAATGCTTAAATAATCCATTCATGTAATGTATGACATTGAGGTTCAGAGAAAAGGTAAGTGAACACCATGTGGAATCAGTGGAGAAGCTAGATGACCCAGAAGGGAATGCAATGCTCTGGTGAAAGCAAGCAAGTAGAAACTATCACTGAGCCAGGCACTATGTACCTTATAACCACTGTCTTATTATAGCTCTCACAGCACTGGGAGGTGGGCATTTTTTTTTTTTTTAAAGATTCTATTTATTTATTTGTATGAGAGAGAGAGAGAAAGGACACAAGCAGCAAGAGTGGCAGGCAGAGGGAAAAGCAGGCCCCCTGCTGAGCAAGGAGCCAGATGTAGGACTCCATCCCAGGACACTGGGATCACAACAAGCTGAAGGCAGACACCTAACCAACTGAGCCACCCAGGCAACCTGGGAGGTGGGCATTTTTACCTTCACTTGGCAAGGTACAAAACTGAGGTTCAGAGAGATTAATAAATTAGTAAGACAACGCAAGCAATGAATGCAAGGTTATAAGCATGCATTGGTATTTTCAATGTCCATGTGCTTTTTCCTATGGTGTAATTAATCTTACATACATCACATCAGTCAGGGCATCTGTGTATGACCAATCAGGAAGTATAATAGATCAGTTACAGATACATTAAATCAGATAATTATAAAAGTGTTAAAAGGCATAGGAACTGATCATAGATGATAGAATATAAGTATGAATGGGAAATGGAGATATGTGAATATACAATTACATTTGATTGATAGATATGTTCATATATATTCATATAGGGATGCTATCAACTCCATTTCGTGAAAAGTCAATGTGGCCAGACACGCTGTGCTTTGGTGTGAGGATACTCTGACAATTATGGGAGAGCCATGATCTGCTCCTACCTCTTCTACCACTTCTCTGGCCCCATTTCCTTGCCTGTTCTCATTGTCAGTTTTGTCATCTGTGAAATGAGAATCATAAATGGCACCTAGCCTACCCTCACAGGGTAGTTGTTGAGAATCCTACAAGGTAATTGTTGGGGAAGCACCTTGGCCACTGTATTCCGCTCTGTGGGCCCCCTTGGGTTTGACCTGGGTAGTTCTGCAAATCCTTTTGAAAAGAAAGCCTCCTTTCAGGTCAGGAGATGGATTATTTTTTTGAGAGGATGTGTGTGCTTGGCTGCAGCCTGCCCATCACTGGATGCATGTTTTATCAGGTTCCACATTGCTTCTACTTTGTAGCTCAGCTCATATCATCAAAAACCACTCTTGTGCCCTCCATGTCAGCATATGGTCGTTCCTCTGTTGTATCTCTCACGCCATCCGCAAAGCTGAGCTCAGTAACAGACCCTTTTTTGATGCCAGATGATCTGAAAGCAGGATGAAAAGTCAGGAGAATGTTTCCCCACTCAAGATCAATATGCCTTTAACCTTCCTTTCCTCTATCCTTGGGGAAACGTCTCTTCTCACCTACTGGCAGCTACTGCCCTCCCACACTCCTGTCTTTCATTCCCCCATCCCCCCAATCCCCTTCTCTGCTGCCTAGTTAGAATTCAGCAAGTCTTCTTTCTGGATCTCCTGTGTTAATATCCATCATAACGTGTTCTGCTGAATGGCTTTTCCCAAATACAGAGTTCCCTGTTGCTATGGACCAAAGAAGCCAAGGAATTACTCTCTCTGAGCCAGAAGACACAGGTTTGAATCTTGCTCCGTTATGATAAGCACCATGATATCAGAGAACTGATTTCACTATCTGAGCCTTGATTTCCTTTTCTGAAAATTGAGAATCCTCCTTCAAACATGGAGGATTTATGATGGACAGGCTCTGGTTCTAGATGTTAAATCCTGTATTTGAAAATTTTAATGTAAAGTGGTTTGATTTTAATTTAAAAACACATATGGAGTACTTTTCCAATGCTAAAAAGTACTTTAATTTTTAAAATACTATCCTAATAATGTAATCTTACTGATAGCTGGGTAAAGTATGTATTAGCAATGTCTCCATATTATAGATGAAAAATCAAAGGCAAAAAGGTTAAAAAAAACTTGCCCCAAATTACATATTTAGTAAGTTATACCACCAGATTTTGAATCCAGGCACTTGGGTTCTAGAAACTTGTGATTTTAATCACTGTGTAAGGTTACCTACGCAATTCAGTGATCCACTGACAGGATAGTGGACCAGTGTCATGTTTTGGATGTATATCACAGGTGCTTATTTAGTACTTAGAAGAAATATGCTAGGATAAGCTAAGTAATGAGATGGTAATAAATGAGCACTAACAGAAATTTACTTTTCACTCCTGCAGAGGGCAGTGAGTGTCTAGACAAACTTGCCAGGGCAGCAGTGATCATTTGATGACCCAGGGAATAAGAACCTAATGCTGATGGACATTACTAACATTGATCACCCCCACCACGGAGTATTTTTCATCGGTTAAAAAAAGTGAAACAGATAAACACATTACAATAAGAAAAACTATTAAAGACTATTAAAGCACCAAAAATAATAAGATGCCTAGGAAAAAACCTAACCAAACTGGTGAAAGACCTATACTCTGGAAACTATAAAACGCTGATGAAAGAAATTAAAGATGACACAAAGAAATGAAAAGACATGGACTGGAAGAGCAAATATTGTTAAAATTTCTATACTACCCAAAGAAAGCTACATATCCAATGCAATCCCTATCAAAATGCCAACAGCACTTTTCACAGAATTATAAGCAAACCTAAAATTTGTATGGAACCACAAAAGACCTTGAATAGCCAAAGCAATCTTGAAAAAGAAAAGCAAAGGTGGAGGCATCACAATTCCAGACTTCAAGTTATATTACAAAGCTGTAGTAATTAAAACAGTATGGTACTTGCCCAAAGAGAGACACAAAGATCAATGGAACACTGTAGAAAACCCAGAAATAAACCCACATTTACATGGTCAATTAATCTTTGACAGAGCAGGAAAAGGTCTGAAAAGGTGCTGATATTCCCCTCCCATCACTGGAAGAGAGAGAGAGAGAGAGAGAGAG
>CM052892.1:13774908-13794413 GCA_028534135.1 Potos flavus | reverse complement strand
CGAAGGCAGAGGCTTAACCCACTGAACCACCCAGGCACACCTGGATAAGGATTTAATTATAGCTTTTAGCTTTGTCTATATACATTGAATATTCCAGATGCCTATGTGGTATTTATTGATAAGTACCTCCACCCATTTATATTGGGGATATAAGTGAGGAGATAATCCATGTTAAGGTGTCCAAAGATAAACTTCGAGATTAGTTAAGAAATAATGACAAAGCACAGCATCGGGTACAATCCCTCAGCGCGCGCACAGACACACAAACACACACAAACGCTCACGCACAGTCAGCCTCTTGTCTGGGTCTAAGCCTTGATGATTAGAGGGGCTTTGCCAGAAACTGAATTTAATGTTTTAACAAAGTATTTTGTGAACAAAGGGATTCTAGGTCCAAGCAGAGATGTTTGGAGGCCCCGCCTACAGACAGGAGAAGGAGGCCATTGTCTCTGCTCCATACAGAGGATGAAAGACTTGGAAACACTGGCTAATAACACCGTAGGTCCAGGCACTGTTGCCTTTCAAGGGGCCTGTCGGCGATGGCAGCTTCATGGATGAAAGGCACTGACAAGCAGGAGAGAGAGAAGACAGGGGGCCTCTTTGTGGTGATGGTAGCTGCCAGCCTGGTTTGAGCGGAGACAGCATCATCACTGCTGTCCTCCCAGGCTGAGGAAGACCCTAATTTATGAGCTATGTATCTGGAGAAGAAATGAAGACGAATGGGAACTCCTGCTTCTTCTGTGTCCCCACAGAGGCCTGCATTCCTGCGCCCTCAATACGATGCTTTTTCTATCATCTGCTCTTTTGCACCATCAGGCCAAATTAGGGGAGTTTTCAGGTATTAATTTCTTTTTCTCCTCACCACCAGACCCTTTTTACCATTCTGAGAGAGAAGAATAATTTTTTTTTAGTTATTTATTTTCTCATTTAGCTTTGGATGAGACTTGGCGGTTGGGAGATGGAAGAGAAAGAAAGGGGATTAAAATGTAGGTCAGCTGGTAAGTTATTTACAAATACCTGAGATGACAGAACACAGGGATACTGAGCCAAGTCCTTGGAGAGGGCCTAACAGGTAGATGTAAGGAAGGACAATCACTTTCAGTCTGAGAGTCACCTCCTTTGGGGTCAAAGCCACTTTCCCGAGTTGCTGAAGCGAATCTTTATTTTTTCCTAAAACTCAACAGACAGTGTCTTCAGAACCTAATTTGATTTTGATTGATTTTTGAAACTTGAAACACTTCTAAACTAATTTTCAGTATATTACTCTAGTCAACGCTTAAAGATTTTGTCAGGAGGAATTTGCTGAACAGACACAGTAATTTTGTTTCTCATTCTGGCATATCACCTCTAAAGAGGAAAACCCGGGGAGGGGGCAGCTCTGTTACTACAGCTACTGCTATTAGAATATACACTGCAATTACTTTGCTGCTATTTTGGGGACTTTCTCAAGCAGTTTATGCTGCAACCCACAGGAGCTGGACATCCTGAAATAAGAATCACAGAATCTCATCCACTCCTCTTGGGTCAGAATTGGGCTGTAAAGGGAGGATGTGAGGCTCAGAGGGGGGAAGGGATCCATCCAAGGTCATATAGCAAGTTAGCGGCAGACCAGGGACTGGCGAACAGGTTCACACTTTTCGCCTGTTTTTCTCCCCGGTCCATCCGGAAGCGTGGAAACCAAGTCAGCCCTGTGGTGGTCCTGGCCCAAGACGGGATTTATTAAATAAATACACCAGTGACTACTTCAATGCGAGAAGGGGCGTCAACTTGCAGTCAAAACCCCAATCGATAGGCAGTAAAAGGCACTCTGAAAGCCCGGCACAAAGCTGCTCCTTACAAAGTACAGGAGCTGTGTTAACAGTGTCTCCCCTTTTGTCTCGCCAGTCAGCAGATCCATCGGGGGCCGTTGGAAATAGCAGTGACATTACAAGATAATAACCTCTGCTCATGCCGGCATTATGCCAGGAGGGCTGTCAAAGAGTGGTTTTCTTTTATTACTTTTTGCCACCCAGGGTCTGTGGCACGGGGACAGATGGACGGGCTCATCTTCACAAATAAGCAATGGGGACATACTGCGTTGTCTCAAACTGGTGATCTTCGCTCAAGGCAGGGCCTTCAAAGCAAGCACCTGCGGGGGCCTGGGTAAAAACACGGGCAGATGCAAAGCACAGAATTATTCAGGAGGGGAGAGAATTGATAGAAGGTTGGCCTATTGTGTGGACAAATAGACTCAAGGACTTTCATCTGCCGCCAAAGTACCTGGATGCAGTGGGGGTTCACGAAATGGGAAGAGAAATGTCATTACAAGCAGCGCAGAGGCTGAGGAGTTTCCAGCTCTGCTGGAGCAGTTTGAATGTGCTGCCCGAGTCACAGTGGCCTTCAGATGGAGACTAAGAGGTCAAATTCATATACACTTATTTATATGCATCTATTTATTAATACGTCCCCAATACTCTTCTACATATGTAATAAGGTGACTGTGGGTGAAACTATACCATACAGTATTTTGAGTTTTGGGTAAATAGAAACTTAAAATGGAATGGAGCCATTGATATTTTAAGAAAAAAATTGTTTTTTTTTGTTTTTGTTTTTTTTTTGTTTTGTTTTTTTTAAGACTAATTGAGAGGTACCTAGGAACATACTGAGGTCCAGCAACTGTATGGATTACGATCACTAGGGCCCTGGAACCAGACTGTTCTTTTCGGGTTGTGGCAAGGCTTTCCCTGAATGAACCTGCTATTTCCACTCTCAGAGAGTCCTGGGTAGAGGTGGAGACAGGAATAGAAGGACTCAGGAGGTGGGTCGGTGGAGGGGGCGGGGTGGTGATGGTCTTTCTCTGGATCTAGGAGCCCAAGCTGCAAAGAAAACTGGATTTCTTCCCGTGGCAGGGCTGGCCATGAAGAAGCTCACTAAGGACAAGTCAGAACATCAGGACCATAGTGTGGGTCCAGACCTGGGCTATAATTGCAAATTAATCTCTGTAGTTACTTCTTTCTATATGCATTATCCTTTAGACAGACCTCCAATTACATTATAGCCTTATCTCTACTACTATAGAGAATTAAGGAAAGGCCAGGCCTCATTACAGGACTTTCAAGGCAAAAGAGCCTGGAATTTGGGGGCATGTCTCCTCCCCTGAGGGCAGAGTGATGGTAGCAGTAGGGTCACCAACAAAAGGTAGCTGTGTCTAGTGGAAGGTTAATCTCTCTGGGACACAGCAGCAATGTGGTGGCAGGTGTGGTGGCTAGGGGAAAAGGATGCCTGGGAGGTGTTCCTTAGCACTCTTTAGGCAGCAATCCAAGGCATCTTCAGAAGCACCCATGAGATGTTTTGAGCAGTGTACTTTGGGAGAAAGAAAACAGGTGGGTGCTTAGCCCAGTGTCACTAACAATAAAGAAAGATATAAACATTCATAAATCCAAAATCTCTCCAGGAATATGAGGCATCTACAAGCAAGAAGGTGCTTCCTAAAAAACTGTAAAGATGCTAAGCCTCACAGGAAGGTGGGAAACTGTCTATGGTAGCAGCTCTGGGATGTGGAAGATCTCTTAGGTTGAATTCAGTGCAGATGACACCTGGAAGATATGGGAAACGAGCTAAGCATTCTAAAATAGAATTTAGTTCTATGTGATCTCAGAGGCAGTATTGTCCTGGGACCTGCAACATCAGAAGTATTGTTCTGGGACCTGCAACATCAAAATCGCCAGGGAACTTGTTAGAACTGTAAATTCTTGGGCCTTACCCCCTCTGTCCTACTGGATGAGGAACTCTGGGGGTGGAGTCCAGCACTCCGTGTTTGAAGAAGCCCTCTCCTAGAAGATTCTGATGGCCATTCAAATTTGAGGGCAACTGAAGTAGAGAATGTGGTATAAAGCCAGGTAACAGAAATTTGGCCAAAGATGTGTTTGCCAGCCATTCTGCTGCAGCCACGAGTCAAACAATTGAGACTTAGTGATTACCAGATTTTAATACCAATAATACACTTCACTTTCCTATCATTGCATGGCTCACAAAATATTCTTCAACTACTGAATTTTGTCATTATGTCATTTGCAAAAGTATTACATGTTACTTCTATTTGATAAATGAAGCAACTGAGTATCAAAGAGGTACTATTGTTCAAAATCACAAGAGTAGCAAGCAGAGAGGAGACAGAAGCCCTGGACTTCTGATGGTTACTCTTTCAGTATTCAGGAATCTCCTAAATTTCCAGGATTTCTATAGCATGTAGCTAGCACTTTGCATGTCATCTGTAAAGATGAACAGTGATTTCTGGAACCTTCTGCTGAGGCTTCTGAGCATGCTTCTGGAGTCACAGGGAAAGAATGCTGTGATAGAATAGTAATATCTGCTGTGAGCACCAAATGGGAGGTGGCAGCATCCATGCAATATATAGGAATATCCCCCCTTACAAGGTGACCTTGGTCTACTTTCGTTCCATTCTTTGGTTAGGACCTGAGAAGTACAGCCTACAGAGAAGCAGGATCTGGTTAGGACGGTTTAATAACGTTGAGCTGATGAGGAGAGAATGATTATTCTCATCTGCCTTCGTATTGTCTCATTTGCCGCTATGGTTCATGCTAATTCCAACCAGCTTTCTCCAAATTGGAAAGAAACTATCAAAAGAGCTCACAGTCTGACTTTTTCCTCTAAAAAAAGGAACCCATGCCTCTAAAATGCTGGATATGTTCTTAATGACACTATCTCATGTCAACTTCATGGAAAGCTTTGTATGTGCAAGTTCTGCCAGGCTTCTTTTTTTTTTTTTTTTTTTCCTGCCAGACTTCTTGAATAGACCTGATACTGTCTTGTTAGGAATGAATGGAAATGGTCCATTTCGCTGGCTTTGTCCTACTAACCTTCTCCTCAAAAGGGAAAAAAAAAAAAAAAATCACGAAGAAAACAAGCAAGCAAACAAAGACAATACTATCAACCAACCAGAAATTCCTAAAGCATCAAGTGTTTGGGAACATCTGACTGCTATTGTTGGGTGTGAGTCACTTGCAAATTCAGGCTGGGTTTTTAATTGCTCCCAGTTGCCACTTTGCTCTGAACAAACAGACCAAACCTTTGTCCAAATCATGTGTGACAGAGCAACATTTTCATTTCCTATAATGCCAGCAATGAACATTAGCTTTCCCTCTGGCTCCTGCTAATTTCCAGGGATTTCACTGCAATTTGGAGAAAGGCCTCTCCCCACGGAGGCCATGGTTTCCAGCCCCTGTTGGCATCCCGGCACTGCTCTGCAGTCCTCCCCCTCCCCTTTACTAATATCGTATCTGCAATCATTACTCCATTTTGCTGTGATTTTAATTAGAGGACATGTGGTATCTTTTAATATTCTTCTGCATATTGAGGCTCCTGAGCACTTGTTACCAACCAATGCCTCAATATAATTTAGAAGCTGTGGCTTCATAAGCAAGTCCTCCAATCTTTTAATATTAAATTTTCAAATTAATCTCTGCTGTATGCATCACTGGTGATTATCTTGGCCTAAATTATGCATCCTTCTTAAAGTTGGAAAACAACAGCCCTTCCCATCTGACAGTGGATCTATGCAGATACCCTTATCTCTAAGGAGACGTTTATTTTTAACCCTCTATGGTTTATAAACAGGGATCTCTGTGACTCCAGCTGTGTTTGCTAGCATCCCACTCATGACAGCAATAGGAGCAAAAATTAATCCTGTGAGTCCCTTCCTAGCGCCTCTTATGGCTTCCCATTGTCTCCAGGAAAAACCCGAGCCCCATTTATCTTTCAAAAGATAAATATCAAGTGACAGTGATATGATTATAACTATATTAATAGAAAAAAATGTATGGGGTTAACTTCATTGCATTCCTTATTATGCCTCAAAGGGAGATTGTATGAAATGGTAGAATGTACACGGACTCTGGAATTGGAGGGACTCCAATTTACATCCAGTATTCAATATTTATTACTTATCCCATTTTTAGCAAATTACTCCCTTTTTCTGCACCTCAAGGTTTTATTGTGAGAACTCACGAGATTACAACGCCAGTACATATGAGGTTCTCGAAAGGCAAACTTCCTTTCCTTCTAATTTCTCTCTCTTCCCTAGATATTTACCTTCAGAGGTACTCCTCAAGGCTTAAGGGTTTTAAATATGGATAATCGAGCAAATATAAATACAGATTCTTGGGAGTTTTTGTAGTTTTGTTTTCAGAGGTAGGGTTGAAAGGAGTAAATGTCCTTCATGGACTCTTAAGCATAAAGAAAGAAAGAGATGAAATTAGATACGTTATCTAATACCCCCGGATGTGGCTCTGTGTACTCTACCAATTGGGGATAGTATCTCTGCTCTTGGGTTGAGCCCTTTGGCTCCAGGCTGAAAAGCAGACTGCACAATGTGGTTATAATCCTCTTAGCAGTTGTTTTGAAGAGCCCATATGAAGCCACTGTCCCATCAAATGATCTGACAATCTTCCAGCAAAAAAGAATAAGAGAATCTGATGCTTTTCAATATCTGAAGCTCTATATGATAACACAATAGTTGAACAGTGGTGGAAATTTGGATCAATCAAACCTCTAGACAATTATGTCCTATCCTAGAGCTCAGACCAAAAGGTGGGATTCAGCATTCAAACCAAAATAGTTCCCAGTCCCTGTGTTTGACAATACTGGAAACAGGCATACTTTCTTCTCTCTGGGCTAGACAACTCTAGGATATATACTTACCTGTTTCTTTGTCAAACAATGTTAAGAATAAACAAAATAATTTATAATAAAAATAATTTAACTGCGTGCTCTAGGAAATATCTGCACCTGGTAGATAAGACGGTGAAACAAATAAACAGTTTATTTTTCAAGATTGATACCCTACTTATCAGGAATTACTTCAAGACCCTCTCCTCACTGCACGCATCAATCTAAAAATGTTATGTTACAATCTCTGTCCAATTCCAATGAGTTTCTATCTTGCAAGACCTACCCTTAATTCATCCACTCTAGGCCCCCAAACCTTATATATTTCTATTTTGAGACACTATTAAGCCTCTGTGTCCTTTCCTGCATAAAATCTAATAAGCTTAGTTTTTCTTGATCAATAGACTTTTCTGGTAGTCTTTTGGGGAATTAACAGTTGACTCCATGAAGTACTTTATTACAAGACTAATTGTATTTCATGTTTAAAAATGTGCCTTCCACTCTTTCATCTTTTCATGCATTTCCCTAAGAAATGTTTGTTGAGTGCCAGGAACTATCCTAGATACTGAAAACAGATCTCCCTGCCTTCGCGGAATATACATTCTAGGAAGGAGAGAAATACATTTTTTTAAAATAAGGAAAACAATTATGTCACTACAGTTGTGATAAGTGTGTTAAAGAAAAGCTATCAAGGGCTAAGAAAGCATGTCAAAGGGGAACCTATTTTAGCTTTGCATGGAGGTGTGTGTTGAAGAACGTGGACGACATCCCTGAGCAAGTAATGTTTCAAGTAAAGAAGTCCAAGTGGAAAGGTGTCACTGACAGAAGAAAGAGCATGTCTAATGCTTCAATGTCATTCAGAGCTTGCCTTGGTGTGAAGAGGGACAAGAGTGAGGGCCAATCCAGAGTAACCACAGAGAGCAGAAGGGAGTTGCACTAGAGGTACACAAGGCGGGTATTAATCAGACTCGTAGACACAGGAGATATTTATCCTTGTACATTAGTTGGTTCAGGCTGTTCTAGTGGTTCCAGCAAGTCTCTGTCTTAAGCCACAGAGCATATCACACTCAACATCGGATGATTTTGTCCATGTTAGCACCTCCTTTTGGTTTCTCTTTTATAGCTGTCTCTTCTCTACTCTACATTTTTACCTTTTTTTTTTTTCCCTTATTTTACCAAACTTCCCCCACCCCCATGTTTGTTCTGTTCCCTTTGCTATATACTTTATCTAGGACAGGGCCCCCACAGCCAATATTCCACCTTCCTGGGAGCTTTTTGGGGACTGGTGGAATTCTTGCCTTCCTGGTTTTAGTCCCTTGAAGACAGACTTTAAGAGAATATAGTCAATGAACTCTTTCTACAGCTTAAGTAACCTAATGCATTACGGACTCTTTCCAGACATAAGGTCCCTACTGTTGCCAGCTTTAATGAAGGAACTTTGCCAATTCACAGAGTTAATGGGCCTCTGGCCTTGCTCACTATACTCCTGGAGCAGTTTACTCCCTGGGGAAAGGTGTTTTCCTCAACTCCATCTCAAGTGTGGAGGTGATTCCTGTTCAGGAACATAAAGAGTGTGGATGGTTGTTTGTAGAACGACTGTAGCAGTTTGGAATTTGTTAGATGCTCGTGCCATTTGGCAATGAGATGAATGTTCTTCGTACCACACCTCGATGTTTTCTATTATAAAGTTTAAGGCAGGATTTTAAAACTTTATTTTAAAATACTGAGCCTTTATGTGCAACCAGTTCTTATTCAGAAGCCCTGTGTATAAAACAGAAAAAAAGCAAACCCTCTCTGCTGAAAGCAGGGGAAGGACTAAGAACCAACACACTGGATTGCCCCTTAGTGTTGCTAACTCCTCAGAATCACTAAAGGACCCCAGATTGAAACAACCCTGCCCGACTCTGGGTTGGGGCAACATGGCCAACTATAAAAACCCAAAGTCCTCCTACCATAAAAGCTTAGACATTCTCAACAAAATGATGCAAACTTTCTTCTAAATGCATAGCCTAGCTTGCCACAACAAAGGGAAATATGTCACTACCATGAATAAAAATGGAGCTAGAAATGAGAGTAGATATGCATGAGCTAACATCTAGCTGGGAACGAGAGTGGCCCCTCCACTAAGGACTAGGGAGTTAGCACATATTCACAGACAGGAGTCATGACCTTGGGCTCACCGGTGGTAAAAATGAGAATTGGATTCTAAGATCCAATTGGTTCTAAGATTAGAGTGGGACTCCCTTATGGAAAGAAGTAGGTATATAAAACCATCCTTTAGCATGGTCTAAATTCAAGAAAACATGACCATCTGTTGCTAGTCTCTCAGTGGAAAAAAAAATCCTTTAAGAATCTATGAAATTAAAATCATAACCCTGTTTCACTTTAAGGTGTAGGGTTTGAATATAAATATATCTTTATGGTTTGTTAAGTCATGGGCTTTGCTATTAACATATTAATGATCCCTGGTCTGTGGGCCAACTTTAGGCACCTGGAAATTTCCAACACAGTTCTTCTTTAGGGAGATATGTCCTCAACTCAGGCTGCACAGGAGCCTAAAACCTCAGATCATCAAATGCCAGAAGAAATGATCCAGCATGAGCAAGAGGCAACATATGTGAAACACAGCTGATACAGATCTGCTATCACTTCAGTTAATAGAACTATAGGATATAAACTATAAAATAAGTATATTTTATTTTATTTTTTTAAATAAGTATATTTTAAAAAATAAGAGCCTACAAATGGAATTAAAAAATAAGTGATTAAAATACAATGATAAAAAATAAATATTAATATACTCATTTGATATCAAATACTTATCACACTGGTAGAACAGCAGTTTAAACACAGCCAAAGAAAGGATTGATGAACAGGACCTTGACTCCTTACCTTTAAACTGTGAACCAAGCCAAGTTATGCTAGCTCACGTTCTCCCACATGCTTGAACATAACCTGGGCCGAGGAGACCTAAATCAGAGGAAGTGCTACTTCCTGTGTACGTTCTTATAAAACCCCTCTAAGCCATCCAATTAACAGCACAGCCTTCACATGCTTTATGAAGAACATCTCTATAACTTTCTCCACAGAAACTAATGTACACCTATTAAGAGACTCTGAAATATTAAGATCTGTTTTAGATCAGATCAGACATTGTCTTTTGGCCTCACATTTCTGACTTTGGAAGATAATATCTCCTTGTTGATGGCCTGATCTGCAACCTCTTCAGTGGACAGAATATGCATTAAAATCTACAAGGACACCCTTGATGGTCAGCAAAATCTCCCATTCTACACTAACAATCTAACTTATGCAATAACTACTAAACTCTGTCATATTTCATACTTTCCCGAAATCTGAGTCTCTTAAGTCAAAAGAAGAGCAAATATTCTTCACAGATCCATTTATCTTAGCAATCACCCTCATAATTAGGTTTTTTTTTTTTTTCCATTTTACAGATAAAGAAAGTGAAGCCTATCAAGGCTAAGTGAATTCTCCAAAAATAAAAATATCCCAGTCTTCGACACCAAAGCTCACGTGTTCAATTATTATATTATACTACATACCTTTCTTTGAATTCTGAATCATGATTAATGTTTAATCGCACTTAATGTTGGAATTCTGAGCAGGAGTTAAAAGACCAGTTGGCAAAGAATTTGAATGTTTGCTGCTTTATTTTTACCTAATCCAGGAGTAAACAACAGAAACTAAAAGGACCATTCAAACCTACTTCCTACTAGGGTTAGCTGTTCTGTTTAAAGCACAGATGCTGGAAACTCTCAGTTCAAATTTGACCCGAGGTTCAACTTATGGCAAAAATGCATCTCTCCCCAGGCTCTTCTGAGACCTCCTCAGCTACACGGTATAGTGGTTATGTTTAAAGACATGAAGAGTTCATTGCTGAGAAAGAAACAGTGGGGCAAGAAGAATGTAGGCATCATAAAAAAAACAACTTCCTTGTTGGGGTAAATATAAAAGTAAGGGGAAGAAAGGAAATAGCATTGTAGGTCATTGCTGGAAGGGCTCCTAGGTCCAGAGAGGGCTCCATTGAGGAAACAATAATGAGAAATGACTTTAAGGACTGTATCTCTCTCTCTCTCTCTTTTTTTCTTCCACAGCAAACCTTTTTCTGTGTTTCTTTTCTCTATCTAACTCAGGGACCAAAAGAAGGAAGAGTGAACTACCCAGGCATTTACAATTCTATAGTCTTCCAGGTCTTTCTTTCTGTTGAGTTTCTACTACTATTAATAATTTCATCGTTATAATTGCTACTTACTGATTCAGCTCCTGTTTTCTGAGCCCTTTGCACATACTTCGTACAGAGC
This sequence comes from Potos flavus, assembly GCA_028534135.1. NCBI lineage: Eukaryota > Metazoa > Chordata > Mammalia > Carnivora > Procyonidae > Potos > Potos flavus. The sequence goes on along the minus strand of CM052892.1, from coordinate 13,783,422 downwards.
TAGATTCTTTAGATGTGTTAGTGTCTATGAACATACCAGTTCTGTATGACAACTATCACTGTTTCGCTTTTATAGATGAGGAAAGTGAAGTCAAAAGAGATTAACGTGCAAGTGGAAGGATGAGGATTGAAAATCAGGTCCTTCTTCCTATGACCCATGCTCTTAACCATGAGGATATACCCCCATGCACATCAACAGGGGTCGAGCAACTTTAACAGAAAGGGTGTTATGGTAAACAGTTTTGAGAAATGCCAGATTAATACAATTAATATAATTAAGCTGTTTCATATGAAAATATGCATGAGAGATTTCCCAAAGGAGGGCATTACCCAAATGTATTTGACTACAGGATCTTTTTTTAACAGCACTTGTCCTAAGACAACTATACTGTGGAATGCACATTGGGAAATGCTTTTATAGATTGATATTTCATTGGAGTAATCTCTACTTAATTATTATTGCCAAAACATAGGTGCTCATCGTGGGCAAAATCAGATAATCAGCCCCCTTAGAGAATATTATTTTGTCCAGATTTCTTTCTGCCTGCATCTGCTGTTAAGTGTCACTGAACATCTAGAAGAGATTCATCTTCACATAACTCCATGTTACGTGGGGAATGTTAATGGCACTCATACTTTCCTCTCCAAGAAATTTCACAACTTTCTCTTTTTTTTCCCCCTCAAACACCAAGGGGACATTTCTATTCAATCAGAGACATTTAACATAGCCACTCACCCGGTATCTTTCAGAGTCCTTTCCTTAAACTCAAGTTTCAAACCTGAAGTGTGTGAAAAATTTATCAAAAACAAAACAAACGAACAAAAAACACATTAAAAACCCCACCAAACAAACCAAAGAAGCAAAACAAGATTTGATTTAATAATTTTTATCAAAATGGGAAAAAAAGTTACCAAGTTCTCACAAGTGGCCAACCATTTCTAAAGCTATTTCCCTGAACTGGACCAAACATATAGTTAATATTCACTACTCGCTTCTGTCTGCATTCTCCTCAATCTATCAGCAATTACCATCATGGACATAATCAATAAAGAAATGGGAGAAAGATTGATTGAATGTGGAAAAATGGAGTTGTTTCCTGACAGATGTGTAGAAGAGGCTCAAAGTATTAAAAGAAAGTGAGGGTCCTGTCTTTAATACTAAACCTAGCAAATAGCCTATGGGATTTTCCTAATCTGTAATAGCTTGTGTTTGTAAAATAGAAGGTAAAGAGGGATAATTCTATTCACCCTGTCCTTTGCATCTTCAGCATTCTTACAGAAAACACACTGACTCCTGCACTCGAGGAAACATAAAACCCACGAGTAAAGTGACCCCGGAGATCATTCGATAAAATGATTTTAAACACCGTGTTTCATGGAGCCTTAGGAGAGATGCAAAGGATCCTCTGGAGAAAAAGGCTCTAGGACCCCATCTTTCACTTTAGTGAAAGCAGTTCCATGTCCCTACTGGGGAAAAAATTGAAATTTCATTAAGGCGTGACTTCCAGTTAACATGGTATTTGGAGTTCACGCCACTACCTCTGGAATCTGTATATGAAATGGCAAAAATAGGTTTTTAATTGAGTAAGCACAGAGGCATATTCAAACTAGACACTGAGAGAAATACAAGACAGGCTGAGAGGGGGTGGGACTTGATCAAAGAAAGCAGAAGCTCCAGACTGGTTGGTAGCTATGGATAGCACTAGCAGACACAGGGGCAGCACTGTGGGTGTTTCATACCCCCGAATGTGAATGTCAAGCACACATGGGAAGGAGGAAATTGATAGGGATTGAGGGGTGACCAGGATCTGTGAGCCATCCTCATTCTAGGCCTTCTGAACAAGCAGTTATAATCAGGAGGACCATTTTTAGGTGGGAGACAAGCAGAACCTGAGTAGCCAGTAATTCTGGGAGAGACCAGGGGGCAGAACCCCTTCTCCTGCTGCTACATCCCACACATTTCTCAATAGTAATAGAAACAGCAAAGATCTCTTAAAAGAGTGGAAGCTGGTGGCCTTGAAGGTAAAGTCAACTGGAAACAAGCTGATCAGCTGCAGTTACAAGATATGTGAGCACTAGCGGTACAGAAAAGAAACAACAAAAAGAGAAAAGCAGAGCTGATAAGATCAGGAAAGAAATTTATAATAAGCATGATGAATACTGTCAGTGAAAAAGCAAGGTGAAGCTTCTATGAAGCACAACTAAGAGCTTGTATAAAAGAGGGAGCACGGGATCTTAGGAGTGAGATGGAAATGGTTACATAATGGGAGTCGTGATAGGAACAGCAGAAGAGAGAGACTGAGCAGAACAGACACCGGTGATCTGGAAGACCAAGCTATAAAAATCTCCCAGAATGTATCTCTGCCACATGAGATACACACCCATGTCCCCTTCAAGAAAGGATTCGAAATCCAGCTACATGGGGCAGGTTTACCTGAGAGTCTTCAGCTGTCAGCTTTATAAGTGGCTACTGCGGCTTTTGAGTCAATGGCATGCTATTCTCAGGGCAGCTCCCAGCCAATGACATAGCAAGGGTGATAATGTAGGGCTCCTCTAATGAGCCATCTTTGTTCTGGTGTTCCCTTTTGGGATGGCAGGGACTGCCAGGTTAGTACAGCCACTCCCTTGTGATGTCATAGGTATTTATCCTCTTTAAAGTGTTTCTACCCTATTATTATTATTATTATTATTATTATTTTGAGAGAGAGCGAGAGCAGGCTAGTGAGCATGTGAGCAGGACGGGGAAGGGCAGAGAGAAAGGGAGAGAGAGAGAATCTTAAGCAGACTCTCCGTGCCCAGCACAGAGCCCCATGTGGGGCTTGATCTCACAACCCTCAAATCATGACCTGAGGCAAAATCATAGAGTTGGACATTTAACTGACTAAGCCACCCAGGTGCCCCATAAAGTGTTTGCACCCCTAATTCCACCACTACATCTGGTTCCTGAAAAACCAAAGCTGTCACAGCATCAGAAAGGTGTGAACATGTGGAAAGTATAAAAGAGAAGCTAAGAAACATGGAGCATGGATACACTGCTGTGGTAGGTGGACCACGTGACTATGACAAAATGAATTTAAAACAAGAATTCTGTATTCAAGGGGTGGGAGAGGGGGAGATGTATGAACCAGGTAAAGAGGATTAAGAGGTACAAACTTCCAGTTATAAAATATATGTCATGGGAATGAAAAGTACAGCATAGGGAATATAGTCAAGAATATTGTATAAAATTTGTATGATTACAGATGGTAACTACACTAATTGTGGTGATCGCTTTGTAATGTATGTAATTGTCAAATCACTATGTTGTTCACCTGACACTAATATATTATATGTCAAGTATACTTTAATGGAAAAAATAATTCTATGTCCAACTAAGTTATAATTTAAATATGAGAGAGAATAATGATATTTACAGATGGACAACTACTTAGGAAATCATCAGCAAAAATATTTCAAAGTAATGATTAGATCATATACTTAAAGAATAATGAAGACAGAAGGAAATAATGCTAGGTAATAAGTACTTATGAATAAAGAAAATAATATCATACTGGTGTCCAGATTAGACATGGCAAATATATATATACGTACCTTCTATAACAATCTGGAATTAAAATGCCACCAACCAGGTGATAAAACTCGGGAGACAAGAGCATAACTAAATTTTGTGTCTTGAGGATAGAAGCTATAAATACTGATTAAACAAGCAGAATCAGGGAGGGATTTTTTTTTTTTTTTTAAGATGACAGTAGACAAAGGAAATAAGTTAATAAAAAAAAGCCAGTAAATGCTACTTACAAGAAATATTTCTCTCAAGACAAAAAGGAAAAACAAATATACCAGCACTTATAAACCAATAATAATATCAGATAAACTAAATTTAGGGCTAACAAGGGGAAAAAAAGAATATTTCATATTAATAAACCTAACAGTATGCCAAGAAGGTGAAACATTTATGAACTTTGTCTCTACTCAACATGGATAGATAAAGGCCAAATGGAGTTTCAGAAAATTCCAAATAATTGTGCATTACACTGAGTATAGTCTCTGACAAAAAAAAAAAAAAAAAAAAAAAAAAACAATTCGAAATAAGGTTGGTAAAATCTCAGTATCATGGACAAAAACTCTTGTTATAAAAAGTGATTCTGCTTTTTAAGGACTTTGAAAACCAATGATTTGATCCCATGTTATAGGTGAGGCCCCCTGAGAACTATAGACACTAAGTGGTTTGGACAAGGCCATGTGATGTAATATAGAACTGAGGTATGCGAACTCAAAGACAGAAAAATCCGGCTGCTGAAATTACTTATAAACAAAATCGAACTGGAGAATTTTTTTTTTTTTTTTTTTTTAAGTAAGCTCTAAGCCCAACATTGGCTTGAACTCATTACCCTGATCAAGATCGTATGCTCCATTGACTAAGTCAGCCAAGCGCCCTTGGAGAAAAATATATTTAATATAAATTGTATAAGGGTACAATAAAGTGAAATTAAATGAGAAGATCCTGATTCAGTTGTCAGTGCTGTGTTTTTCTAATGCGGAATGAAATCCTTTGATTTCAAAATGAGTGTCAAGAAGGCTGGAAGAAGACTGAACCTTGAAAAAAAAAGTCCCCATATTTGTGGGATAATCCTGGATAATGGAAAGTGGCTATGAAGCTAGAGTGTTCATAGTTAGGTCAAAGGATCATTTTGCCAGTCTGCAATGCTTTGAAAGCTGGCATTTTTCCTTGTTAGGCTTCTTGGTAAGTCACACCAGTAAATGCTCACTCTTACTTTTTTCCTTCATGGGTGCCTTTTCCCATATAAGGCTCAAATTGAGAAAACAGTGGGGTCAGGGTGATCAACAATGTCAAATGTTCTAAAAGGCAAAATAAATAAAGGATAAAAAAGCAATTGCCTTTACCACCAGAGAACCACTGCTATCTTGGAGACAGAGATCAACATCAGAGAAGAGGGGCATAAACCATGCCTTGGAGAGTTAGAGGAAGTTAACTGGGGAGGACATACAGGCAAATTGCTAGATTAATTTTGTTGGAAAAGTTAGGCCAAAGAATGGATAATGGAATAAGATGGTAACTTAGGTTATAATGAGATCAAATAAATTCTTCTGAAAATTATAAAATGACTTGTATAATTTTGAAGGATGAGGGAGAAAATAGGATAGACTGGTTTAATTTGGAAGCATCTGGAGATGGAAGGAACCAGTGAAGGTGTAAACTGCCCTAAGGACTGTGAGAGATATAAAAGAGAACCATGTTACAGGAACTATAGCAGTGTGGCCATGGGCATTGCCGACTAAGGCCGAGAGAACCTGATTGTCAGCAGCGTTAAGATAGTAGAGTAACTAGAAGACCCAATATTGATAGGATCAATACCATCACCATGATCACCACTGATACTATCTTTGAGGATAATGGATGGACATGGTGGCCTGTAAGTTGCTGCTGCTCACCTAAATTAACATAATTGGGAGGGGACATGACATATGTGAACACACATACACACTAAGGCTGCAGAGACAGAGAGGTATTTTGACTTTCTGAAAGTGGAAGGCATGAAAAATGCTCTCCAACACCTCCTTTCTGTCTTGGGAAAAATAGCAAAAAAAGACATATGGTTTCTGATGACATAAAGGTTTCATTTCTGAAAACAGCTGCCCAATAACCTCTACGTATGGGGCGAAGATAAGCTAAGGGCAGACATGTGGTGAAAAGGGGTTATGTGGAACTCTGGGAGAAGGAATGCTTTAATGAAATTATATTGAATGAGTATTTAAGAAGCCTAGTAGTCTAGCCTTGTTACTTCCACTAGTTATGGCAAGTCACTTATCTTCCCTATACTTTAGTTTCCTCACTTGAATTAGAAGAGACTGTCCTGAGTCATGTCCGAAGTCCTTTGAAGCTCATTTTCCTTCTTACATAACTACTTAATTAATTGTGTAGCTTTGGATTTATTTGAACCTATCATATAACCATTTTGGACTTCAGGTCTCATTCACACACACAAACAAGCACACACTTTATTTTGGTTCCATTTACCATCAATATCCTATGAGGATATCACATGTATCAGTCATTTAATGAGTGGATTTCATGCCCAGCATTTTGCTAAGCACTTTACCCATGTTTTTAGCTTCTTTTTCATTCTGACAACAATCCTGGGAGAACTCTGGAGATTATACCATACCTCTTTTTAAATATGAAAAACTAAAGCTCAGGCCAATCTTCTGTCTAGGGAAGATCTGGAATTCAAAACTGGGTCTGCTTGGTTCCAAAATCCATCTTTTAAACCACTTGCTATGTTAGTCAATCAGGTCATAAAATGGGTTGAAATGTGATTCCTTTTGTTGACACATGTTTCAGCACTAACTGAAGACAACACAGTGACCCAGACCTTTTCTTTACTCAGTTGTAAAAGTCTCGCTGGTAGTGTATCAGTGAAGGTAAATAAAAGTGGAAACCCTCATAGAAATGTTTATCTGATAATCCAGTTTAAAGTATGTTTTCCAGACATGTTTAATAGATAAATGCATCTCTTCCTCTAAAACAAAGTTATTTATTGAAAAATAATGCAGTCATTGGACTAAATGAAAATTGTACCAGATAGGGTCAAATTTATATGGATATACACCATCAGCAATTTCATAGAAAATTGCTTCCAAAATTATATCTTTAGATAGGACCCCTAGAAGGGGTCCCAGAAGGTACCCCATTAATACTGCTCCTTGAGGCCACATAAATTCATTTAGGATCTTTTGCTTTATGCAATTAGATGTAGTAGAAAGCATCCAGCCTCTTAAAGATAGACTTAGTGAAGAAAAATATAGTGGGTTTTTAAAATAATGACTCTAAGCAGATACTCCCACAACTAAAGGAAGATGTATCTCCAGTGAAACAATTTGACCCAAATTATTAAAATCATGGTAGGAATAGTGATAATAAAAATCAAATAGCAATTTACTACTTACTAATGCATCCAATTCCATAAACTCTTGTAATCTTTAGAGCAACTCTGAAAGGTGGGTGAAACATCTTTGTCCTTCCCTTTGTAGCAAGGAGGAAATCAAGTCTCAGAGATAGTGATTGATCTGGTCAAGGGTAGGGCTAGTACATATGATAGCTGTGACTTGAACTTTTGTAATTATTAGAGGAAGGGAAATGAGATTTTTAAAATATTTATTGTGGATCAGGGCCTGGGTCAGATTTTTACATGTTATTTCATCCAATGCTTCAAATTATATTACTAATGGGCTTCAGTCATGAGGACAAAGAGAGAGAGAGCACACACGAGAGCAAGTGAGTGCTAAAAGGAAAATGAGACACAGTTGTCCAAGGTCACACATTTATCTTCTAACAAATATTTATTGAATTGCCATGAAGTATTCTTGGTTCACTGGATATAGTGATGAACAAGATGGACAAGTGTGAGTAAATGTAAGGGTCAGAATTTACACCCTGTTCATATGAACACAAACCCTTTTTTTCCCTCATGGGCCCACAGAGATTACCACTATCTTCTTTTTACCTTTCTTACTTAAAAGTAAAGGATATCATATGAAAGACCAGAAATGGATATCTGCATTTCTGCAGCCAGAGAGAAGACCAAATAATGCCTAAGTCCTAAATGATGGCAAAACAGTGGTGGAAATTGAACTCACTTGCTGGAATCAGGGGAAAGAATTTGAGTTGAGTGCCTCGCTTGTTGTCCCTGAGTTGATGTCTTCCTTATCTTCGGTGGGGGAAGACTTGTGCCTTCTTCCCTTTCGATTAGGTACCCAAACATAGCACCTGTTTCCTTCTCAGTTCAAGTGATAGACAAATGCAAGAAGGATGAAGCAAGAATGTTGGTGAGGATGTGGAGAAAGGGGAACCTCTTCCACTGTTGGTGGGAATGCAAATTGGTGCAAAATTTTTTTTTTTTTTTTTTTTTTATCAAGCAGCAAATGAGTTTATTTGGGAATTGCAATTCAGGACATGCAAGCCTGGAAAGGAAAAGAGGACGTTGGGAGGTGCTGTTTTAAACATTCCTTGAAAGCATTGCCGATCAAGAGTCAGGTCTTCTGTATTTAGTGACTTTGTCCCTTGGTGCTGGGAAGGACCTTTCCTGGTTGTCATGTTCCACTGAAAGTAACCAGCTATAAATAGATCAGATATCAGGAATCAGTTAGGTTTTCTCTTAGCCTTTATGTTTAAAGTATGAAGTCTTGATGTGGTGTCTTGAGTGGAAGTAGTCTGCCTTGATGTCTGCTACTTCTTTTCCATTTGATTGAAAAATCTCCAGGGTTTGTACAAGACTGGATGTCAGGTGCCAGCCATCTTTAGCTGTGGGATGTATGTCCGAGATTCAAACCTCTGAAGTCTGGCTGTCATTTGGGTAATGAGGAGGACCTGGTATAGTTCCTTTCAAAGAGGTTCAAGGGCAGTCATGCCAAAAGGCAAAAGATGACTAACAGAGAGTGCAAGAGACTGAAGTGACTGCCGTACACATGCCTGGGGTTAGTTCATCCAGGTTCA
>CM052892.1:13650384-13774408 GCA_028534135.1 Potos flavus | reverse complement strand
TGGAATATTATGCCTCCATGAGAAAGGATGAATACCCAACTTTTGTTTCAACATGGACTGGACTGGAAGAGATTATGCTGAGTGAAATAAGTCAAGCGGAGAGAGTCCATTATCATATGGTCTCACTTATGTGTGGAGCATAAGGAAAAACATGGAGGACATTGTGAGAAGGAAGGGAGGGATGAATTGGAGGAAATAGGAGGGGTGATGAACCATGAGAGACTGTGAACTCTGAGGAACAGACAGAGGGTTTTTGAGGGGTGGGGGTGGGGGGTTGGGCGAGCCTGGTGGTGGGTATTGAGGAGGGCACGTATTGCATGGAGCACTGGGTGTGGTACATGAACAATGAATCTTGTAACACTGAAAAAATAAAATAAACGTGTTTGGGGAAAAAAAAAAAAGAATACTACCCTCAAGAGAGAACTAAGCAGAAAGCAATGGTGGTTAGGCTTTGCGCCAGTCTCCTTGAACCTCCTTGATCATGATGTGTCTTTTCCGGTCACAGCCCTCAGAATCTTAAGGTATCATTAGTAACAGAATTCAAGAAACTTCAGGGGGGAAAAAAAAAGTGTCTTGTATATTTCTGCCTCATTGACTCTCCATCTCATTTCCAATCTCATCTGAAAACATATCTTTTTCTCTCCTGACCGCATCTGCTAATTGCCCTCTCCCACGGCTATTATTTAACCAAAATATATGTGATCACTTTAACAAGGGTATTTAACTTCATGGGGTTGTTGAGATGCTGTTTTTAATAGTTTTAGGTTGAAATATAAGTGGCAGAGGTTCTTAATCAGGAATGGTCCTTATGAAAGCCCCATCAATCTCTTATCTAGGAGTGTTCCCTAGTCTTTTAAACCCATGCCCCCGAGAAGATTGGTTGAGCTTTGTATTTATAGCCTACATTATGAAAATAAAATAATTTTATTTTAGTTTCCAAATATGCATTTGTAATATGAAAGCTTTCGAAATTATGCAGTTTTCCTACCCTCCTCCCCACCTAGTTTCAAATCTTGGCTTTTACCACTTTGTAACATTATGAACCTTGATATGCTATTTAAATATCTGCAGTCTCAATTTTCTCATCTTCAAAATAGGAATTATATACTTATTTTCAGAGTTGTCCCAGAAGTAAGTAAAATTCTGTCTAGAAAACTCCTTTTACAATGAAAGAGCTCATGTTAGCTCTTATGGAGTGGGAGAGCATAGGTGATTCTCAGCAAACTTAAAATCTGAGCAGTTATTACAATACAATGCAAATTCCATGAGCAATGAGACATTGTCTGCTTAATGCTCTATTCCTTCCACCTAGAATTATGCCAGGCACATAATAAGCAATCAAACTATCTGTGAATGAATACCTTTCACCATTACATACTTGCTTACAACTTATAAAGTTCTTGCAAATCTATGATCTCATATGATCCCCTCAACAGTGTTGCACACAAATACGAGAAAACATTCTAACTGGACAAGCAAATGAGGGTTAATTCACTATAATCCTATTGCCTTGGAATACTACCTAGAGATCCATGCTAGAGGCTGGATCACCCTTGATGCCATCCTTCTTCTCACCACCCACAAACAATGAGTGGCCACATCTTAACAATTCTGCCTCCCAGTTTTTTCTTAAAATATCACTGTTGCCATTGACACAAGTCAAATGGCTAGTATGTATCGGAATGGCCACAGCAGGTTCTGTTTTCTGATAATCTTCCAGATGCCACTATACTCCCTCACTTGCTTATTCTGCAAATATTTATGGGACATCTACACTGAGAAAGGCACTCTGCTACGTCCCCAGAAGAAGTGGTAAACCAGATATGACCCTTGCACTTATGTATCTTCTTTTATTCTAGTGGCTCATTAGGTGGACCCCTTGCTATTATCTACTGACCACCCCCTTGACGTGGCATTACAATTCTTCACTCAGTTACCTCTTCAACCTCATTGCCTTAACAATCTATTAGGCTTTCTGCCATGCATCTTGACACATGACCCTCAATGCCATAATCAGACTTTTGTGTTTTAATTCCAAGAATATACCATGGTTTTCCATGCTCCTGAGCTTAGTGTGTCCGCTCTCTGGAATGTTCTGCTCAAACCGATCTTGTCACTTCTCAATCAGAAGGAATTGCAGAGGAAAGAGCTACAGCATGAGTGATCTCTCTCTGAGAGGCATAACGCTAAGTACTGTATGTGGGTGCATGTATATATAACCACACACATGATTACCCCTTGTGTAATTCTTAAAAGACCATTTTACGTATGAGAAAAATTAAAATGGAAAATGGGAAGTTAATTAACTTACCCAAGGTCACACAGATAGCCAATGGCAGAGTATCATTCCAAACCTGGTTTGACCATGTTCTTAATTGCTCTGCTTTATGACAAGTGAGCTTCTAATCATCCTTCAAGACCTAGTCCAAGAGCATTTAACCCAAAATCTTTTCTGTCTTGTCTGGGCAAAGAGAGCAGCCCTGTCCCTTACATTTACCTTATACACATCTCTATGGTGGTACTTTTTGCATTTACCTTATATAAACATTTGCACTGATCTGTTTAGAAATCTATCTTTGCTCCTTTGAAGTCACTGGTTTAGATTTATTCATCCACACATTCCCTGAGTTTAACACCATATCTAGTCATTAACAGGTGCTCAGTAAGCAGAGGATGAATGAATGATGATGGGCTGAGCAGCACTTCCTGTTAACAGCAGTGTCAATATGAGAGAAATAAGTGAGAGAGGTAGGTGGCAGTAGCTGACGAAGGCTTGAAGGCTCTGCCCACCAGGTCATCATGCACGAGTTTGACCTGACTTGAGAGAAAGCCCAATCAAACATTGCTTGAAACAGTGGAAACAAAACACAAAAACAAAAACAAAATTTGGCTTGCTGCACTTTACATTTTTCACCTAGTGGTTTTGGCATCACGCTGACACTCAGAGCTACAGGTCGGGCCTAGGTTCACCTAGGCTTAATTGGAAAGTACACAGGCTTGTTTGGGGAATGCTCTAGGGAGCAGCTGGCCATGAGACCTCTGCTATCAACTTGAAATATAGCCATATAACGATTAAAAAAAAAACAAAAAACCTCGCTCTGTTTTTTAGCAGCATGCCTTCCATTTTTCTTGGCTGAGTTTTGTATCTTTTTAGTTTATGAAGAATGAATGAAGACAACATGCACCAATTTGATCTAAACACTGTTAGAAGTGATGTGGAAAATATGTAGCCCATCGGCAGTAAGACTCATTACACTAGTGGCCCCAATTCTTTGCCCCTCAAATCCATACCCTTCGCCCCATTACTTTGCAGTGCCTTGACTCTGAACCAAGCTACGTGACTGGGCAGGTGATCAGCTTTCTTGGTTTGCCCTGGACTGTCTTGGTTTTAGTACTGAAGATCCCACGCATCACTCAGTCAGAAACACCAGGAGGGTTGGTCACCCTCTTGGTCAATAGGCTGTGACACAAGCAGAGAGTAAGAAAGAACTTGTCAGGTGGGCCTGTCTTCTCTTTTGCGCTTCCTTCATCACTAAGATAAAAGGCCCAGAATAGCCTTCGGGAGAATGAGAAACACACGGGGATGGTGGTACCAAATCATTTAGCTGTCCCAACCAGGACAGCCTACATCTGCCACTAACCTAAGGACTCATAGGCCATGTGAATAATACAAAAATATGTTAGAGATGAATCCAGGCTACAGAGACATTTAAATATGCAAATATAAGCTGAATAATAAGTAGCACATGATTTTTGCCTTTGCATACCTGATAAATATCATTAGAAGAAAGAGCAGATTCATTTTTTCTATGCTAGCTGGGTGTAATTATGACCAGTGCATAGACTCCGTATGAAGACAAATGTAGACAAACTTAGATTTCTTCAGGAGGAAGAATTTTTTTAACAATTGCAGCTGTTCGAAGCTGTCCAGAGTTGGCTTCTTGGTGCAATAATGAGCTGTCCCTTGGTTGGGATGATGATGCTGAGGCAGGAAAGAGGGGTGACAAAGCTGCTGTAAAGTATCCAACTCAAGTGACGTTTATTGAAGGATTCAAATGTGCTGAACATTAACTCGAGTTCTGGGCTCAGCACATGTCTCATGCCCCTAAGTTGGTCCTGCTGGGGGTAAGCTACTCCAGACAGAGGAATTAGTATATACAAAAGTATGGAGACATGCAGAGGCTTGAAGTGTTTGGAGTCTTGTTAGATTATGGCACATGCATATGGATATAATGTATACATGGGTTTATAGGTAGAGATGGAGATGGGGAACAAAGCAGAAGTTATAGCATGGTGGGTTTATACTACGTTCATTTAGCTTCGTAAGTACTCATTTTCCAAGGGTACTTTTCCCTGGATAATTCAGGGTACTTTGGGCCATAAGAGTCATTTCATACAACATCTGAAAGAAGGAAGTGAAGTAGTAACCACATCCTGTTTGGACTTGGAAGGTCTATGCAGGGTACCAGGTGCTGGTGGAGATGAAACTGTTGCTTATCTCCCAGTCTATCATGAGGAATGAGTCAGCGGCAGACTTGCAGCTCCTCCAGCTCCCATCAGATCTCCTTAAGCTTTTCCAGCTTCCCATGATGAAGGCTACCAGCTTCTCCTGCTGGCCACCCAAATACTCCGTTAAATTTGGAGGTTTGGAAGCATTGAGAAGTGCAACAGAGGTTCCATTTCATCCTTGTGGTAGGTTCTAGTTTGTCTTTGCAGGATCCAGTTTATCTTTATTCTCTCTCTCTCTTCGGGTCCATTTTTCCTTTACGACTGCATGCCATGCAGACACCACTTCAGGCCTCACGACCAATAGCAAAGAAACCACCTTACACAGACTGTACAACTGATGGGGAAAAACTGTACTTTAAGCTGGCTGACCAAACTGGCAAGGGAACTCCAGTCCTTGTCTCAGAGCCCTTCCGGTTCTTCTCTCCTACCCTGTTCCTCTCACGCGCCAGAATGCCAAGTATGCGCAAGGAGGAGGATATAAATTACCCTCCCTGCTTGTGCTCGGGGCTCAGATCTTTGGAGAAGGATCTCCTCTGAGTCCACCGGTGAATAAATGTAATCTCTCTCCCTTCTTAGTCTCCGAGTGCCGCTTGGTTTTTCCGCCAGGATCCAGCCCAGGTTCTGCTACACAACCAACATCCAGAACTATGTAAGGCCAACTTCCTATAATAAATCCCTAATTCCAAGTCACTCTTAGTGGTTCAGCTTCTCCAATCAAACTCTGATTGGTACTGATAGACCCTAGAAGATAAATTGCATATGACCTTTACGGAGGTAGCCAGCATGGGATTAAAAGTATGGTTTAAAGAGTCAGACATAACTTGAGTTTGTAAACCTGCTTTCTTACTGCCACTTTAGGAGTCATTTATCCTTACAGCTTGTGTTACAGGAAGCATCCAGGATGGCCCCCATGACCTTCACCTCCTCTGCCCTGTGTAGTCTCCTCCCATATTGTATCAGGGTTGGTGAGTATGATCAATAGAATACTGCATAAGTGATGGTGTGTCACTTCTGAGTCAAAGTCATAAAAGATATTGCAGTTTCTGCCTGTCCTCTCTTGGTTTATTTGCTCTGAAGAAAACCAGCTGCCATGTTGCGAGGATACCCAGTCGTTAACAACCATGTGACTGAATTTCCAAGTCAATTCTCCAGCACTAGGTGAGCCTTCAAATGACTTCACTCTGCCATTGCACTTGTACATTGTACTTTAGTCCTTTCTGTAAACTCATGAGACTCAGAGCCTGAACTACCCACCTAAGCTGCTTTCCGATCCTTGACCCTCAGAAACTATGTGAGGTAATATTGTTTTAAGTTTCTAAATTTGGGGGTGATTTGGTATGTAGTGTTAAATAACCAATAACTGATACAATAAGCAAATTAATTTCCTAAAAAGTAAAATTAGGGTAACTATTAGACTCACCTCGTTGGGTTGTTGTCAAGATTAAGGGCACAACTGTATATAAAGCATTGACTGCTGTGTGGGGCATGTGGTAAATGCATAAATGAATGCTGTTCCTGCTGCTCCTGTTGTTAGTGTTATTGTTGCTTTTGTCATTTCTTCCAAACTTGGCATTCTAAGATCCCTTCACTTCAGGCTACAGTGGTGGGTATAAGCTTCAGTGTGGAGGTGATATTTGTGTTAGATCTGAAAATCTACCCTCTCATCAATTTATGGTGCCTGCCACTTGAAAATCACTGGGTGTGTGGCAGAGGTGGGCATGGAAGCTCACCTGGACTGTGTTAAGTTTGGTCTTCCTGGTACAGGGAGGGCACACCCTTAACCCAAAGGAAGAGTCGTAACTTGGATTCAGACAGCAACTGACAATATCGACTCATGTAGATCCACCAGTGGCCCAAGGGCTAGAGAATATTAAAGGTTGGGAATTAAAAATCTGATGCCTGCCTGCTTGGGAAATTAACTCAGTTGGTGATAGAGAGTTATTGGAAAGTTGCAAGAAGCATGGGTACCTTCCCAGGACTTAATGGTGCAAACAAACTGAATGGGATTTAACATTATCTAATTGTTAATGAAATGGAGTATTAATTGTGGAGTGTTAATTCCTTCCCTTCAGCAGTAGTTGCTTGCTTTGACTGGAAGTATTTGCATCAGAATAATAAAACATTGGGGCTTAAAGAGGTTTTCTAGATGAATACAGACTCCTTACTTTTACAAATGGCGTAACAGAATGGGGAAGATTACAGATATATACATAAAAATAGTGCTGAATTCCTATCTTATTCTTTCCTGAAAGGGTCCTGGGCTGGGAGCTAACTTGCATTGAATAAATTACTTATTTTCTCTAAGCCTCAGTTTTCTCATCTATAAGATAGGAATAGCATGTGTTTTGTCATAGGTATTATGAGGATTCAAAAAATGCTTGGCCCATAGGATATGCCATATAAGCAGTTTTAACATTCTTTATTTTATATGCAGATTCTCAATGTTATGGTTTGTATACCAAGCAGAAAAAGAATATGTGGATATCATTGAGGCTGTTTACCCAAATTATGAGCTTTACTTAAAAAGAGTTGCTTAATTTTTTTCAATGAATCAAGTCAAATTGCAAGATATCAAAAATGATTATCTTCTACAATAAGCATCACCTTCCAGTTCTGCAATCCCTGAGGGTCAGGCCACCATGATTACCTTCTCCAGGTTAGTTTAACACAGTAAAAGAGAGTTCCAGAGGCTCCTTAGGAGGAGAAGGGTATCCACCAACAGAGATTAAAGGCCACCTTTACCATAATTAATAACATGAGTCAGAATGTTGTTCTAGATACTTGATCTTCAACAATATGAGAATTAATCTCCTTTGGTTTTCTGAGTCCCACCATGCTTACCTTACTCTTTGTCCTTTGTTGTGAAGTTTTCTTCCTCAAGAACTGGGGGATCTTCATCCTATCAACGTTGCCCTGTAGCAGAACCCGGGCTGGATCCTGGCGGAAAAACCAAGCGGCACTCAGAGACTAAGAAGGGAGAGAGATTTATTCACCGGTGGACTCAGAGGAGATCCTTCTCCAAAGATCTGAGCCCTGAGCACAAGCAGGGAGGGTAATTTATATCCTCCTCCTCGCGCATACTTGGCATTCTGGCACGCCAGAGGAACAGGGTAGGAGAGAAGAACCGGAAGGGCTCTGAGACAAGGACTGGAGTTCCCTTGCCAGTTTGGTCAGCCAGCTTAAAGTACAGTTTTTCCCCATCAGCCCCATTCATATTCTTTTTCTTCGGGAAATAACTAAAACTTAGGCCTAGTCAGATTGTTATAACCAGGGAGCATCTACTATGAAGGAATAGGAAGTATCACAGAAAGGAGGAAGAACATGAAATAAGATAGGTGATGTTCCAGAAGGGTAACAGAGAAGAGCTGAGAGCTGGATCATGGGCAAAATTTAAGCCACTAGAAGTATTAGTGAAAAGTCTAGATCTGGTGCAAAGAAACTGAGTCCCAGAACTGGGAAGCAAGCAAGCAAGAAATTACAAGATAGGTCTTGGGAATTGTTGGGTTGGCGGACCCAAGGCTGCTGGAGACTCCACAAACTGTCTGCCACGCTAGACAACATGGCACCTCAAGACTCTCCACTTGAGGTGCGCTGAAACCCTGCCATATAAGGAAATGACCCTGGAATCCTAAAGCTGCGCGGAAACCCTGCCATATAAGGAAATAACCCTGTCCTACCCACCCCGTCCCAAATAAAAACCCCACTTCCCTATCCCCGCATGCGACTTCCTCGGCCCTCCATTTGCTGGTGGACCGGGGAACCTCGCCCGAGAGCGCCTCCATTAAAGCCTACTCGAACCACTTGCCGCCTCTGAGTCTCTCCTTTATCCTTTTCCCCGCCGCTGAAACCTGACAGGAACGTGATCAATTAATGTAATGGCACAAAGCAGGATCCACTATGACTGTCTTATATCCATTGTGTTTAGCTTCTCATCTGGGGAAAAGGATTCAAACTGACTTTGTTGAAGACTCAGTAAATATGAATATTTACATGATATATGGGATACTTACGTGATTTCAATTTATTCATCAGATTATTTGGAATAGGCATTACTCTTTCCATGATCCAGTTGAGAAAATGAAAGCTCACATTACTTGATTCCTCACAGTTCCATAATCAGTGAACACAGGAGCCAGAACTTGGACTTTGGATCTATATCTGCATAAGTACAAAGCCTGGATTCTCTCAACTATCAAGATTAGGCCTAGAGTACTATAGCATTACAGATAGGAATCAAGTAGCTCTAGTTAAATACCCTTGTGAAGTGGTAGTGGAGGTGACTAAAATGAGAACCAGGATGGTCAGCTTATAGCAGGTTGACAAGCCTATCTTTAGATGGCAGCATTATACTTCTTTGGGTATCCCTCTAACATTGTGATGGACAGACTCTCCACCATTACTCTGAGTCTTGAGCAATCATATGTGAAATGAAGGCTCAGAGTTCATGCAGTGTTTTTATCTCTTGGGAAAGAATGGACTACATTCATTTGAATTGAATCCAGTACATTTATATTTACAAATTCTCCCCTTGAAGGCAGGGATGAGATAAAGGGTGTTTAGAAAGATTTTAAACTAAAATTGTTTTAAAAGATTTTTTAAAATTTATTTATTTGACAGAGAGAGAGAGAGAGATCACAAGTAGGCAGAGAGGCAGGCAGAGAGAGAGGGGGAAGCAGGTTCCCTGCTGAGCAGAGAGCCCGATGCGGAGCTCGATCCCAGGACCCTGAGATCATGACCTGAGCTGAAGGCAGAGGATTAACCCACTGAGCCACCCAGATGCCCCAAAATTTTAAACTAAAATTGAATCAAGACAGTTTAACTTCATTTTCAGTGGGCAAGTGATGAAAGAATACTTGAATTATTTTAAAAGACCTGAGTTTAAATCCTGGTTCTGCTTTATAACCAATGATGTGGTTTGGAGCCCCGTCTCTTTTCTTTGTACTTACTCATTCTCTTCTTTAAAAGGTAGAGCAGGGGCACCTGGGTGGCACAGTCAGTTGGACATCTGACTCTTGTTTTCTACTGAGGTCATGATCTCAGGGTTGTGAGATTGAGCCCTGTGTAAGGATCTATACTCAGCACAGAATCTGCTTGTGATTCTCTCCCTCTCCCCCACTCCCCACTCATGCTCTTTCTTTAAAATAAATAAATAAATCATTAAAAGGTGGTACATAACTGCTCTGGTTAATATCATATGGTTGCTGTGAAGTAATAGAATGAGGAATGTGTGAAATAATTTTGTAATCTCACTGTGCCCATGTTGAGGTTGGCACTTTCCCTTAAATACCAAAGGCCAAGGTCCCCATTTGCCTAGAACTAGAGGATGCCCAGGGAAATGGAAATCAGTATTTATACCCTGTATCTAGAGACAAAAGGACACAGTGCTGCCCTGTGAGAACAGTGAACTAAAAGTCAAAGTGTCTGGGCTACTTCTCACCTCTTCCAGTCATTAACAATGTGACCTGGGCAATTATTCCTTCACCTCTCTGAGACTTATTTTCCTCATTTGTTAAATGGAGAAGATAATCTAAAATCTACAAGACTGGTTTTCAACCTTGGCTGCAAATTAGACTCTCCTTGGGTGCTTCTAAAAGACTAATGCTCAGGAGGCACCGAAGATTAAGCCAGGATCATTGAGGTACAACACAGGCATTATTATTTTTGACACTCTCCAGGTGATTCCAAAATACAACCGTGTTTGAGAACCATTGATCATCTTAATCGTTTTAAGGTCAGGGCCCTTCAATGTCTAATATTTTAGTGTTTTGATAGAACTTCTGGTTACCTCCAGATTGGTCCATCTCCAATTCCTTAGTAGAGTTAGGTAACATCATTGAGAATTGCACATACCAACTGTATTAGTTTCCTAGGGCTGCCATAGTAAAGTACCATGAACAGAGTGGTTTAAACAGAAATGTATTGTCTTACTGATCTGGAGGCTTGAAGTCTGAGGTTAAGGTGTCAGCACGGTTGGTTCTTTCTGAAGGCTATGAGGGAGAATCTGTTCCCTGCCTTTCCCTTGGTTCTGGTAGCTTCCTGGCAGTCTGGCATCCCTTGGCTTATAGAAGCATCATCCCAATCTCTGTCTTCATCTTCCTATGCATTCTCCCTGTATGTCTTTGCCCCAATTTCCCCTTTTTTATAAGGATGCCAATTAGATTAAGGGCCCACTTTACTCCAGCATGACCAACTAATAATGTCTACAGTGACTATTTGTTAATTCGTTCACAAGCTTAGGTACTGAGGTTTGAAAATCAGCATGTGGATTTTAGGGGGATGCAATCCAACTCATAAAACCAGTACCCGGATTTCAGTAATTGGGAAGGGCATGGATAATGGCAGGTGACGTCTTGAAACTCCCATGTCTGGTTCCAAAGGAGCACCCATTCTCATGTTCAACACAACACACTCTTATACTCTCCCTGAGCTCCAACCCCGCGCTTCCCAGGTTCTCAGCATTCTATGCTCCCTGACCGCCCCTTCCTGTCTCTTCCAGTGACCCACTGCCAAAGAGAGAGACCCTGGCCCCTTTATTTGCCAGTTTAGGGATTTTCCTTTAAGCATCATAACCCCCTGCCAACCACCTCTAGTTATTAAAATGCAGCTCAGGATGTCTCACTCTGGCTGTTACATTATCATTCCTCGTTAGAGACTCCTCCAGGGCCTGAGACATCCCTGCACTGACTTTATAATTACAAAGTCAATTTCTAAACAGACATTTGCAAATAAGTCAATTTAAATACTGAGATTTGCAAACAATAATTAAGCAGTAGCTTCTTTTTAAATATCTCTATATATAATTAATGCCTGTGGGCTTTTCATTTTACCTTGCAACCGGGTAGTTTGCAATTGTTTGTTGAGCTAAAGGGTTCTCTGAAAGCAAATCAAAGCACTGGGGAGATTTGGGAAGCAATTGAAGAAAGGGTTTTCCTCTTCCTCCTTCATCCCGGCTTTACCTGATTGGCTGTGCTTTTCATCAGTTGGGATTATGACAGGGGAGGGGGGCTGGAGAAGAATCATTTTCTACAGTAAACACAGCAACGACGATACAGGAATTCTGGTATGATGACAGACTGGCTAACATGGCTTCTTAAGAAAAGTAATCTGGGAGTCTTCATGCTGGAAGCCTCAGCTTTTGGTGATTTCAGCACCACCTAAACAGAGAGAGCTCTCAGTGGCTCAGCTTTGACAGTGCTTCTCCCTGGTTTAAAAAATCTACAGAGGGGCACCTGGTGGCTCAGTCAGTAAAGCATCTGACTCTTGATTTTGGCTTAGGTCATGATCTCAGGGTCCTGAGATGGAGCCCATGTTGGGCTCTGTGCTCAGAGTGGAAGTCAGCTTGTCCCTCTCCCTCTGTTCCTCCCCACCTCTTGTGTGCTGTCTCTAGTATAAATAAAGAAATAAATTCTTAAAAAAAAAAAAAGTCTACAGTGAATCCCTGTTACCTGCAGGGTAAGGCTCTGATTCTGGCATTCATGGTCCTTCACAATCTGGCCTTATTCTCTCTTTTAACAAGTTTTTTTTTCCCCCTTTCTTCTTTTCTCTCTCTTTTTTTTAAATCTACTATATGCTAAAGAAAATACTAGGTAACAAGGGCATGCTGGTAAACAAGGCAGTCTATTTCGAAATCTAATAGGGATAGAAACCCTGAAAAAGTAAATTTATGGATGATGAATGTTACAAAAGAGGAGGTAGGGATAAATTTGGGTTGGTCTGGAGACTTACGAATGTCACTTTAAAAAAGTGGTATTTCAGCTGAAATTTCAAGGATAAGCAGGTTTTTAACAAGGTGAAGATTGAGGGGGAGGTTATTCCAGGCAGAAGAATTCCTGTTAGAACGCAATGAGCGAAAAAAGCGGGGCTGAGTCGTAGCTAAAATGGAGACAGTAAGACATGAGGGATGAGCCTAGACAGAGAAGCAAGGACTAGAATCTTGAAAGCACTGTAGGCCAGGTTAAGAAGTTTGAACTTCATCCTAAGGACAATAGGGAACCATGGAAGGGTTTCAGGAAGTAATGTGACCAGTTTGGCATATTCTGCCCTAGCTGTGTTCTCAAGCCCTACCAGACAATGTCCTCCCAGATAGTTGGGTAATTCAAAACCTCCTGAGTCTGTGTTCCCAAGATCTCCTCCAGTAAGAAGATTCTCCCCAATATTCTCAACCCAACTAAATACCTCAGCTTCAAAATCTGGTTCAGAAGTCACAGACTCTTTAAAATGTCTTTAATCCCACTACCACTGCCTTATAAGACTAGATTGCCTTCTAATCTGTGCTTCTAAAACATTTTGTTCAACTCTCTAGTTTAACTTATACCATGCATATATTTATAGATGCATAGGATAATGTTACTATATAAATGTATATTATATATGCAACTCTCTAGTTCAACAGTATTTATACTAATGCATATTAATAGTAAAAGTTTTCATTGTTTTCAAGTTAGTGTATATGTATATCTCAGCAAGATGTTAGCAAACAGTAAACACAAATAGCTTTTTATAATCACCATCAATTTTACCAATATCATAAGCATTTTTCAGTGGAAGTACTGTGGCAGAAGTTGAGATGTTTTGCCTTCAGAATGTCCTCAAGCACAGTTATAATTCTCCTTAGTCCGTTGGCAATCCATTCACTTTATGGGACAAGAGCTTCAGTATAGCTTTCCCTCAGGAAGAGCAGGGCTGACTGAGGTCAGCATTCCCCAGAGGAGAGGTGGCGACTCAACATTCCCGAGTTCATAAGGGGTCACAGTCATTGATTGTTCTTATCAAGGTGCTGATATTCTCAGCTTAAAATATAGGAAGGGGAACCCCACTGATCCCTAGGACTCTGTTTCACCCTGTCTCTGAGATAAATGTCTCTTTTCCCATGTCTGTTCTTATTAGAAGGCAGGTATAATTCAGGCCCAGGATCTGGGCCCTAGAAAAGTCCACCACTCTACAAGTGTAAAGCCAGCCTGGGGAAATTAAGGGTATGACCAATGAGGGACCTCTACTTCCTCCTTAAGTCATCTTATTATTATTATTTTTTTATTTTTTATTTTTTTGTCTCACAGCAGTCAGTGCCAGCAGTAAGTGACCTTCAGTGGGCTACAAATTTCCTAATTTGGATACCTAACAGATTATGAGTGACCCCGATAGTCCTTTAAAATAAGGATTTTGTTTCCTTTGGTGATGTATTCTAGAGGCTTTGGTATTAATTTCTTATGGTCTTTTCTTAGGAGACCCATCACCTCTGGAAGGGCATTAAATGCTGATGGGAAAGGGTTATACAGACTATAGATACACAGTTCCCTAAAATCATCAATGCTCCACTGTAGGAGTGAATCAGTGTCCCTAATTCTGACCCTCAAATCCATTCATTTCAGCTGCTGGCTCATGTTCTAGATGCAACTATCCAGGATAATCAGATATCGGTTCTGATTAAGATTACTAAAATTCATTTTTTAATCTGGGTAAATAAATGAACAAAAACCTACTAATCTTGATTCCTACTGTATCCAGTTCAGAATCTTTTTGAGTAGGTACAGGCTTGGGTACTTTTTATATTCCCTAATGTGCTTCAGTTCAGAACCACTGGTCCAGATTGCTATTTGTTGAAAGCCAACTTAATTCTGATTCAATTGCCTGTGCATGTAAAGTAACCCAAAGTGGGGATCCACTGCAAACAGAAACAGACCGACTAAAGATCTAACTTCGGTGACCTCTTGTATTTATCAGCCCTCAAGAGGCTCAAAGAGGTGTTAAGGTGAGGAGGGATGAGCATAAGCTGCATTCCAGTTTCTCACTACATTTTGGCAGCTTTGAATCAGCCCTCTGACACCTGAGTAGGTGCACACATCAGGAGGGAATCCTACTGGTGTATTTTTCTGGTCCTTCTCCCTTCAGTCTTCTCTACCCTCTTAGTTACTTTTCTCCTTCTTCTTGGTTTCCTTTCACCGCTTCCATAGAGCCCAAGAGCACCAGAATGAGGATTCGAAGGGTGGGTGGATCATGGTGCTTGTGGTCATTGTATGCCATTGGAAGAGTCACTTCATTTCTTGGGCCTCCTTTTCCCTCCATATTTAGTTGATTGGATTCAATCTCCTCTTCAATACTAATTATCTTGTGGTCTTTAATACATATTTAAAAAAAAATTCTATTCTTCTTCCCTCTCCTTTACTATCTCCCTCTGTATACATTTTTGAAAGCTGGATTTTGAATAAATGGAGGAGAATCATTTCAGTTCCTTTTGTATCTACTTTTGGTCCAACTTGTAAGGTTCACAACTAAGCAGAAGGCTGTGGTACAGAAATGTCAACACTCACAGCTAAATGGAAGTGTTCTGGTTCACTCCCTCTACTGGGATTCCATGTACTTCACCTTCCCCATTAAGTGTGGATGTCCATTTTCTCACTCCTTCATATCTCTCTTGCCCTTCCTCATGGAGTCAGGTCTCTCTTACACCATGGACATCTTCCTTGATCATTCAAAACCTCCTTGAATACTTTTCTTTGGCCAACTACACCATTTCCATCTGAACCTTAAGACGTAACATTTAAATACAGTTTTATGCCCCTTTGTTTGGTGTAGTATGTCTGAGCCTGTGAACATTATTTATAAGATGCTGGAGGATAGACACTTCATTCTTTTCTTATGTTTTCACTCCTCAGGGTGTCAAGCTCAAAATAAAACATCCAATGTGCACTTAAGATAGAATTTGAGAATATTACAAGTTTTTCAACTTAAAAATAATCTCTTTCAATTCCACAATTTACACACAAAGAAACTCTTACAGAGGAAAAATGATTCTAAGAGGGTTAATGGATGAACTTGACTAAAAGCTAGGTCTCCTCAATCCATTTCATTTTTTATATCATCTGCTGTTTATTTTTCCAATACCTAAGAAATAACTAAGATCCTCAAAAGTATTGGTCACTTAACCCATTATTGTACTTTCACTTCTGTACAGTTTCACAGAGATATATTTCATCCAGGTATACTCCTGATGTCCTTCTCTAAGTCAATTTTAATGTGTTAATTACTCCGCATAGATGTCTCCTTTGTGAAGGAGGCAATGATGGTTTCAGAGAAGGAGATTTCATCTTAGAATCTGTAGATCTGCCTTCAGTTCTCTGTTTGTGCCTTAGTAACTCTATGAGCATAGGCTTACCACTTTACTCTTCTACACTTACACTTCCTCATTCATAAAACCCAGCAAAAAAATACTGTAATGTTTAGATGAGTCTGGATGAGGTTTGCCCTTTCTTAACTGTGATGAGCTACTGAAATATCAAATATAGGTTTTTTCACTATTATTAATGAACAATAAAAAAAAGTATAAAAATATTAGCACCAGTTAAGGCAGCAGCACCCTCATTTTGCTTCTTGAGACTTTATTTGGCAGGCAAGAAGCCATCATCAATACTGGCGACAATTACATATACCTCCTCTCTTCTCCTTATGTGTGTGTAAGACCCATAACTTAAAACACTTGCTGCTATTCAGCACAAAAACAAATAGCAAAGCAACTCTGGCTGTGATGTATTTCAACAGCATAACTTAGACTTGCCACCATTCTGTTAAATTATGAATATCTATCACCTGATGGAGTCAATGCTTTTATTTGGAACAGGGAAGGAGGGAGGCAGAGAAAAAAAACATGAGAAGATGCAGTTGCTATAGCGATTAACAATGGGTATCCTTCGAACAGGGTTTAGGGATGCTGATGCAGCTAAAACAAATGTTTGTGTTTGGCCACGGTGGAGACGGTGACGGATTATGGAGCCTTGGCCTTGAGCCTTGATGTAATCCAATTCTAAATAAATCATAAATCTAAGTGCAGACTGGTAAGGCAGAAGGAATACCAATTCAGGCCAAGGAGTAGCAAGCGGGCAGTGGTGGCCAGGATTGATTATGGGGTGTGAAGCAGGAAGCACTGACAGGACGAGGACCGTGACCAGCCTGCAGGGATGTACTTCTTTCTCTTCAAGCCTTAGCCAGCCTCCAACTGAGCTGCCAGACCTCAGTAGTGTGAATGAGAGATCACTGCTGAATTAGCCACAAGACCAGGCATTCTGCTGCCTCCTAAATTTTCTTGGATGAAGGGATTTTTCATCATGAAAGGTGCTGAATTGCTAATGTTTGGGCTAGTTTCATGAGTCCCTCACTTGGAAGGACTCAGAAGTTAGCTGAGAGTTTCTCATGGGCCAAGTCTGCTGGAACGTGAGAAGATGCTATAGTTAAAGCACTTGGATATGGAATAATCACATACTTGTGTGAGGGGTTAACAGGAACAAAGAAAACCATTAATGCAGAATGCTGATGTTCTTCCTCATTTTCTGTTTTTGAAGAGAGTCAACAAAGGGTAAAATGGAGAACCAAAAGGTTGGTTTTATGTACACTGGAAAGGACAGGGCTGCTCTTGGGGAGAAAAGGAAGACTCTGGAAGGCTGTGAACAGGGATTAAGAACAATATGAGCCATTGTGGGCTGGGCAAGTATGAAAGAAGAATTTTAGCCAGTTTGCACAGACAAGGAGGTATTTAACAATTGTTGGAAAAGTTAAGTTTCAAGAAATTTTGTTGTATTTAAAAAATTGATCCCGTTTAAAGAATTAGGACTACAAATAAGATGTTAACTTCTTTACAAATTTCTTGGATGTCAGATCAGAGTTCCTTACAAATGCAACATATTGTACTAAAAAGGAGTAGCTAAACATTAGTTCGCTTCATTCTGGAAGATACATCTGGGGTTTGGTATAAACATTGTAATATTCAGATTCAACTCATTTAAAAATCACCATCCTTCAACGGAGCCCAGAGGGTATTTTCTTCATGGCTGCCAAATTAATGGACTTACAGCACACTGGATAGATGTTGATACAACATGAGCAACAGTAGCCCTAGGAATTAATGGACTTATTAATTAATTAATTAATTAATGGACTTATGGCACACTGGATAGATGTTGATACCAACATGAGCAACAGTGGCCCTAGGAATGCCTCATCATTTCCAGAGAGATACCATGGACTCCACTTTGAGGTAGGAATTATGGTATTTAGGCAATATAGTTGGGCAAACAGAAGTAAATGTTCACTGGACTGAGTAAGTCTAAGGAAGATTATTGTGGAGCAGTGGATACAAAGACACGATTAGATGTGCAAGAGATTACCAGGGTAGAAATGACTATGTGGTATAAAAGGGAGCAAGCAGGAGAAGGGAGGGAGAACTTTCCGATTGGGATGCAGGTCTGACTCCAGCGCAAAAGGTAGGAAGGAAGATTGGGTAAGAACATCCTCAGACTGCACTTGTTTAGAAAGGCTTCAAGATGGGTCAAAATCACTCATCAGAGGAATGCTGCATCCCACAAGAATGAGTTGGCATTAGTACTTTCATTGTGTTCGGTTATCGGCTGGGAGCATCCCATAAGAAGTATGGTCTCAGGGGTGACAGATCCAGTGGGTCAATAACTGGGGTCATCTGTCAACTAGGTTCCCCACAGCAGGAGCCATGAATTTCCATGGCTACCATAGTGATTTTAGACTGGATGTATTTATTGTGTTAACCTGGCTCTAATGGAGATTCAATATCTTAAAGAATTGTAGAACCTTCTCAAAAGGGTGGTCAGTGGTAGGCATAATGGACCAATTCAAGGATTTGCCCTAGGCCAAATTTTTAAGACAAAATTCCTGAGAATTAAGCTCCAGCTCTGTGGTATCCCATCAAGCACACTTTGGAACTAATATTACAGGCTACAGTATGACAGCATTTTATGTGAATTTGGATTCTTCAAATTAGAAATACTACCATATAAAATATCAATGTCTCACTTTATGCATAATATTTAACACTATGTGACTCATTCAAATTAAAAACAATTCATCAAGAATTTCATAATTTCAAAGTGGGCTCTGTGAGTTAGATACTGTGTCTCTGATAGGGTCACAAAGCAGTACATGACTTTAGCTGTTAAATAGAAAGACCTGATGTCCTGTATCAGGATAAATCCTTAATTATATAATGTTTTTACAGTGATGATCCTTATACAAAAAATGCATGAATCTTCTCTTACTCCAAGAAACGTGATGATGTGCAAAGATAACTATAATGGCAATGTAAGAAGAAAAAGCAAACAAATGGAACACTGAGTTGTGGGTAAAACTTGCAGAGAATCAAGAGGTGGAGGAAAGAGGAGAAATACTAGCAATTAAGTAAGTCTACAGGGTCCAGGATTAGGATTTATTTATGCACTGAATGCAATCTATTTTGGCGTGGGCTGCCTGACTGAACCTCCTAGAAAAAGTAAAAAGAGGCTGCAATGTTTGTGTCTAGTTGATAGCTGCACATGGGCAGGAAAGGGACTTATGAGTTGAGTACTATTCCAGACTGGACGGACTTCTGCAGCTGATAATTGGGCAGCAGGTGGTAGAAGGTGGCTTGGAGGATCATAAACTCCTAGATCAGGTCAGTGCAGTAGCAATTTATAGCCAAGAGTTACAAAACTATTTCAGATTTCACCACCTATATGAAATGTCTGAATTCTTGGTGTTACTAAAGCTAATTAGAGGAAGGGAGAAAAAAGAAAAAATAAGGGTGAGCCTGATGTCTCTCTTGGAACAAATCAAATAGCAGAACTCAGACTGAAACTCCAGATAATACATAAGAATCGAGCTACTGCAGACTCCTGAATTTGGATACCCCAAAATGTGAACCAGGTAGACAGAGATGATTAGTTTCAACTCCATCAGCTAATGCTTCAGAGATAGCCAGAGACTGCATCTCTCAAGTCACTTCCATTATGAGAAAGTGGGCTCCAAAAGAAAATATTCCCTGGCATACTGTAGATCCACAAATGGAAGGGTAAATGTCAGAGGAAAACTGAAGATTAAGAGAAACATCAAGTAACTGTGGGGCAAAAACTAGATAAACTTTTCATCTTCCTTCCTTCTCAGGAGAAATGCAACTAGGATTGGGAGGTGACTGAATCTGAAAACCAACATGGTTGCTACTCTGGAATCGTCTAAGTCACTCACACGTAGGTTTGTTAGACATAACTTTAATGGATACAGTCAATGTTCAGCCCTTGGAAGATCCCACTGGACTTGTAAGAGAGGAGAAGAGAAAGGAAATAGGGGCTTAGGGGTTTAGTTCAAGAGAAAGGAAATAGTGGACGAAGAGGACCTATGGGTGGTGCAAAGAGACATGTTCCCTTCTTTGAGGAGCTTCTTAAACATTTCACTGATGGTTTACTATAAAATGTGAGTATTCAGAGGCTCCCTTCTTTCTTGCCTTCTAAGAAAGATGTTCAGGCTTACTGGGTAAAATGAAGAACTGGAAGGAAAGGAGAGAATACTTATTTTAAACAAGAAAGGGCAGCAAGGTTTTTTGTTTGTTTGTTTGTTTTGTTTTTAAGATAAAGTGATAGATCAACATGGTTTAGAATTTGAAGAGCTTGAGGCTTTCGACAAGAGGAAACATTATTTAGGGGCAGTTGTTACTCATTTTAAGTATAAGAAAAAAATATTGAGAAAAATTACTTTAAGGAGTTTCTTTTTCTCTGCGTATTATGCTTGGCATCTATTTTTTAGAAACTTTATTAAAGATTTAAATAGCCTTTTCAATTTTCAAATATTTGTTCATACAAAATTAGAGTTTCTTCTAAATGTGACATTGTGCTGAGGCAAGCCCTAGAATAGCCTAGCTTTATCTTGGTTATGCTGGCATAGTATATAGTTGAGCATCTATCTTTTTCCAATAAGAATTATATTAAAGTATAAATTACCCAAATTCCATTCTTAACTGCAAGTGTTCACTCTAAATCAAGGGAAAGTCTAAATATTAGAGAAGCAAGTCAGCTGTATAAAGACTCAAAAACAGAATTGGAATGGAAATTGCAGGGGTTACCAGGGATTTAAAATTAGAGCCTCAGGATTGGAAAAGGCATTGTAAAATCATTAAGTTCAACCTCCTAGCCAGTCAGATTTGCTTCTGCAATGAGCATGACAGATGGCCACCTAGCCTTTGCTGGAACCCTCCCAGTAATGGAGAGCTCTCCACCAGGGCAGCCAATTCTGTGTTTGGACAATTCTTATCATTATAATGTTTCTTGTATTTAACCCAAATTTGTTCTCTGTGATTCACAATTATTGGTCTTCCTTGTACCCTCTGGGTACAGTAGAACATGGCTGAGAAGAGAGACTCCACCATTTACTAACTATTGACCTAGGGCAAATTTGTAATATGAATAAGAATTTCTGCATTTATACAACAGATAGGATAACTCCTAAATCATAGGTTTATTTTAAGGATTAATAAGACAATGTCTAGAATGGATTCACTATAGTGTCTTATACATAGTATGTTCCCAAAAAACGTTTCAAAACACTATATCAATGTTACTTATGCAAATATTAGTAGAAAGTCATGATCAATGCCAAAGGATTCCAGGTTATCTCTTTCCTGTCAAAATGCACTTTTCTGGCCTTGAGTTGCTTTCAGTAATGAGTCTCCATCTTGGAAAGAGTCTGATCGTAGGTATCTATGACCTTGATAATGCAATCTGGCTTTGACCACTTAAAGTTGCCAAGCTTTCTGTCTTTGTTTTGTATGTTCTTAAATTCTGAACTTGATCTCTGTGCTTCTAACTCAAGCCTGGTAAGTGGACAATCCTTTCTGGCCCCACCCTGAATCTGGGTGGAGCATGAACATTCACATTTCTTCAGTGAGAAGGACTGACACATTTCACTTGGCACATATTAAGAATGCTGTACATTCTTCATGTTCTTCATAGATATATCCTCAAATGGGTACATACTTAAATCTAATATAAGGGCAAAAGCTCCTGGGGGGGTGCTAGAGCTCAGATGTCTCTGGGAGAAGAGTCAGACATCATCTCAATATCCATGTATTCATTTCCATTAAAGAGCTTTGCAAAGTCATTTTGCTTAGGGGGGGTGCCTGGGTGGCTCAGTTGTTAAGCATCTGCCTTCAGTTCAGGTCATGATCCCAAGGGTCCTGGGATCGAGCCCTGCATTGGGCTCCCTGCTCGGTGGAAAGCCTGCTTCTCCCTCTCCCACTCCCCCTGCTTGTTTCCCCTCTCTCGTTATGTCTCTCTCTGTCAAATAAATAAAATCTTAAAAAGAAGTCATTTTGCTTGGAAGCCGTGATAGACAAAGCCCAGATTCTCCTGAAAGAAAGGAGTGTTACCATGTTGTAGTAAGAGCTGTCTTTCTACAACACCTTCCAACTATCATCTTCAGAGGCAGCTTCAATTGCAGAGTACCATTTCATTGAAGTCATGCCCTTCTGAGGTCAGTTCAAATGTGATCGACTCAGGGGTATAAAGGCCTGACCATTTCAGCCCAATATTGGAACTCTCATGGGCAATGCTTGCTCTAGAGCTTTCTACCATGTTGACAGAGGTTTTGTTGGGCCTACATTGCACTCACCTTCTTCTTATACCCAGTTCCGCTTCCGCTCTCTTTCACAGGTGTTAATTCCTAAGAAAGATCATGCTACCCAAAACTCTCTCATCATCTCTATCTGGAGAAGTAGTGACAATGGCTATATGAACAAGGAAGGACTTGTTGTTCTTGGTTTTGTTTTCTCCCTGAGAAAACAGGTCATGATCCCAGGGTCTTGGGATCAAGCCCCACATTGGGCTCCCTGCTCAGCAGGGAGTCTGCTTCTTCCCCTCCTTCTGCTCCTCTCCTGGTTGTTCTCTTTCTCTCTCTCTCTCAAATAAATAAAATCTTTAAAAAAGGAAACTTGTACCTGACTTAACTGAAGGTTAGAATAATACAAAAGCAAAGTTCAAAAGAAGACATATAGGAGACTCAGAAAATGAAATTGAAGAACTATGAATTGCCAATCATTAGAGATTCTTTGATGTGATATACAGTTTCAAGGGTTATGATGTCATAGTATAGTCTTATTGCAAACGTTAGGAACCGATCTCTTCTCTAGAATCAGAAATCATTACTAAGCACTACGGTAATTGCAGAGACACTGAAGAAGACAGTGTGTAGGTTCTGCAAAGCCTGATTAAGTAAGCTTCAAGGACAAAGAAATAAATGCATTGTGATCTGTTCTCTGCAAAGGGTCTGATATATTTAGATTTTCGTTAATATGGGCTGAAACACAAAATGTCTTCAGTTATCCAGGAAATTAACTACTTCCTAAGATTCCTATTTAACCAATGCTATTTTCCCCAGTATATGGTTAATTGAACTGTCAGTCGCTACTGTGGTCTGGGGTACATGGACAATTTGGCCCAATAACATTGCAGATATTCAAATTCAAGGTCAGTTCCCCCCCACCCCCCAATAAAATAGCTCCATATTCTGGCTATGCACTCTCCTACTCTGTATGAAATACACTTTGAGTCAATAGCTACATGTAAAAAATATATATATATATTTAGAAATTAAGATGCTTAAATAGTGAGATATTTGTTGAAAAAAAATATGAAAGGGTTTTGCAGTTAGAAAGATCTAAAGGGAGCTCCCGGGTGGCTTGAGCTCCTGGGTTAGTCGAGCATCCGACTCTTGATTTCCACTCTGGTCCTGATCTCAGGGTCGTGGGATCAAGCCCCTCATGGGGCTCCACACTCAGCATGGAGTCTGCTTGTCCCTCTCCCTCTGCTGCTGCCCTCATCACTCTCTTTCTCTCCCTCAAATAAACAAAATCTGACAGAAAATATCTAAATTGGAATCCTTCCTCTTTCGGGTAATAACCATGGGAAAGTTAGTTCTTAGTTTCTCTGTCAAATGGAGCTCATATTTATTGTACTTCACAGTATTCATAGAGATACCAGAAGTAATGACGATTGGATAGCACCAGACGTATAGTAGATATTTAATAATTAGTTGCTATTATTTTTACTTTTATTATTGTCATTACATTTATTCTTAATCTTCTACATTGTAGTCAAATGTCAAAAAAAAAAAATGTCCTCATAATTCCATGCATATGACATGATCTCATGACTCTCACAGATAATGGTATGCCCATGTTTAGGAGGTATGTTATCAGAGTGGAGAACATCTGACTTGTATAATCAAGATAAGCAAGGTGATGTGTGTAAGGCCCTTTCCATCCTGTTCCTCAGTCTCTCCTCAAAGAAGACTCCCTGGGATCTCTGAGGACTTCACTGTAAGGACCCTGGACCTTTGAGCCACTTTCTTTAGGAGGTGCTGTCATTTACATCTCCACCTGGGCAATGACAATGGCACAACCAAACTTTCCTTTCCAGATGCTGCTGCTCCTATCGCTGAGTGGGAATAGAAAAATTCATTTGTCCACTTTGTCATTCATCAGATTTCCTGAGAAGTGCCCAGTACCCTGCTATTTGTTGGGGACACACCAGTTACCAAGACATAGTATCTACCCTCAAAGAATACACAAATGAAGGTGGGAGACAACAGGACACGACAAAAATCTGTGTTTAAAAGACAGATTTTGAAGTCAGACAGATTTACTGTCTAACCCAGGTCTTTGGTCAAGCTGTTTGATTTGGGCCAGTAATTGTAGGACTCCCAGGCTTCTGCTTTAAAAGAACAGTACCTATCATGGGTCATTGGGAGGACCTCATGAACTAATGGAAATGAATGGTTAGAGTAGTGATTTGTACACAGTAAGAGGGTAGTAAATATTACACCAACAACAATAATGAAAAATGATTCTAATAACAATAATTATTTATATTATCCATCTGAAGTGTCTGAAGCAGACAGCACAGGAATGGGGGAGTGTATTGAAAACCGAGGCAGGAGAAGCAAGCAAAAGCCAGGTTATGAAAAGTTTTACAGAGACCAAGAGGGCAATGGAGGATCTTTTCAGAGTTTTAGAAAGAGGAGTTTTAAATAGGAGAAAACAACTTGGCCTTCCACTTCTGAAAGATTGCTTGCCCCTGGGGTAGAATTTTAAATGCCTGCACACCCAAGATTGGTCTGTGCTCAGGACGCACAGGTGTCCCCCTCCTTGATGTGTCGTGAAAAATTAAAATGAGGACAGTTCAGTCAACAGAGTGTCTGAGAAATTAATGAACCCCTTCGCCTTCAACACCTGGTAATTATATCTTTCAATTAAACCAACTCTCTAGCTGTCTACGATCTTATAAATTAACTCACAGCCTTACATCTTTCTAGGCAGCCAGATCTTTTCAAGCCTCAAACATAAGAGGCCAAAGATAAAGAGTGAGGTCAGGGAGCCTGAATGTTGGGCCTCATTTCAAATGTAGAACTCACTTCTGCTTGTCCCAGAGGGACCTGAGTCTCTTCCCTCTCAGCTTGGCCACCAGAAGCAAAAATATGTTTTTTTGTGTGTAACTGATAATCAGTTTGAACAGTATTTGAGCATATCTCATGACCTGCTGAAAAGGAAGAGTGAACTAATGCAGTCTGTTGAGCCTAGTTCAGATGAATTCATTCATTCATTAAATTTTTGAGAGCAAGAACATTTTCTAGGGATAAAAGAAATGATGCTCTGGGAAGAATGGGCCATCTCTGTCATGAAAAAAATACAAACTTTGGTTTAAAAAACACTGTGTTCACATGTATATTCATTCATTCTTCATCTAGCTGACAGTTTTTCTGTTTTTAACACATGCAATGCAGTAGTGAAGATTATAAGGAAATTACAGGAAGATTTAAGAGGATAGAGCAGCGGTTCATTGAGTCATTCCAAGAAGTGGCATTTACACTGGGACCTGTTGACGGGGAGGACAAGGACAAAGGTAATAGAAAGAGAATAACATTGCAGGCAGGGGTACATGGAGAGTTCATAGAACAGAGCTTGAGCTGGAGCACAGCCTAAAATGGAGAGGTGATGTGATGAGATAAGGAAAGCTCACACTATGGAGGGTCCTGTAATGGCTTGTAGGAGGTTTGGATTTTGTCTGAAAAGCTAAGAGAAGGATATTATAAGGATATTAAGCTAAGAGTTTTCATGACCCTGATGGTCATGGTATTTTTCACATTATCTTTACACAAACATCCTCCTTGTAGAGGCTTGGTAAGACTGAAATGGAAAGACAGGTTTGAAAATTCCTATGAAAGTTCAAGAGGACTAGAAAAAGGACAGTGGGTTAGATGGAACTGCAGAGTCACAGAGTGGGTGACTGAGGGGAGGTGCATGGTGAAAACGGGAGTATTTTTAAATGCTTTCTACGTAAAATAAGTCAGAGAAAGACAAACACTGTATGGTCTCACTTACATGGGGAATTAAAAAAAAAAAAGGTTCAAAAAACAAAAAACAGATTGGTGGTTGCTAGAGGTGGAGGATGGGAGTAGGAGAAATGGGTGAAAATGTACAAACTACCAATTATAAATACATTTTGGGGATCAAAACCACATCAAAATACCACCTTACACCAGTTAGAATGGCAAAAATTAACAAGGCAGGAAACAACAAATGTTGGAGAGAATGTGGAGAAAGGGGAACCCTCTTACACTGCTGGTGGGAATGCAAGTTGGTACAGCCACCTTGGAAAACAGTATGGAGGTTCCTCAAAAAGTTAAAAATAGAGCTACTCTATGACCCAGGAATTGCACTACTGGGTATTTACCCCAAAGATACAGATATAGTGAAAAGAAGGGGCACATGCACCCCAATGTTCATAGCAGCAATGTCCACAACAGCCAAACTGTGGAAGGAGCTGAGATGCTCTTCAACAGACAATCGGATAAAGAAGATGTGGTTTATATATATAGTGGAATATTACTCAGCCATCAGAAAGGATGAATAGCCACCATTTGCATGGACATAGATGGAACTAGAGGGGATTAAGCTAGATGAAATAAGTCAAGCAGAGAAACACAATTATCATATGGTTTCACTTATATGGGGAACATAAGGAACAACATGGAGGACATTAGGAGAAGGGAGGGAAAAATGAAGGGGGGAAATCAAAGGGGGAGACAAACCATGAGAGACTATGGATTCTGGGAAATAAACTGAGGGTTTCAGAGGGAAGGAGAGTGGGATGATGGGTTAGCCCAGTGATAGGCATTAAGGAGGGCACGTAATGCATAGAGCACTGTGTGTTATATGCAAACAATGAATCATGGAACACTACACCAAAAACTAATGATGTACTGTATGGTGACTAACACAACATTTAAAAAAAAATAACAACACCTATACTGTACACTTGAAAATTGCTAAGAGAGTAGATCTTAAGAGTTTTCATCACAAGAAAAAAAATGCAATTTATGTGAGGTGATGGGTATTTACTAAAATTATTGTGGTGATCATTTCTCAGTATATACATATATCAAATCATTATAATGTACACCTTAAACTTATACAAAGTTATGTATCAGTTATATCTTAAAAAAAACCGACAAAAAAATTTTAAATTAAATTTTAAGATGCACAACATGTTACCACCTACTCCTGGAAAAGGGTCTCCAAAAGAAAGGTAGCAGAGCTCCTTAGAAGGGAGGTGGCTGTCACTTATTACAGGTCTATCAAATGGATCATAGGGACAGAGTCTTCTCTGATATTCTTCAAATCGAGCTCAAGTATTGGAACAATTGCATATGAAACCCAGTTGTCTGTCTAGTAATATATAACATATATGAACATATATGAATAACTCATGGGACGTATGTAGAAAATATAAGTATTTTCATAATTCTTATTTCCTTTTCTCATCCTAAAAAATGCTCTAAATCTTGATTCGGAGATGAGTAAACAGAAACTAAAGAGGTAAAATGATTTGGTACAAACAAAGGGTTAAACCAGTCTTCTTTACTTGAATCTTCTGCTCTTTCTACAGGAACATGGACTTATATCTTTGGCTAGAGATGTTTAAGGAACACTGACTATGTATGCAGATCTACTTTGACCTGTGAAGTTTAGTCTGTAAAATCCAAGGTTTCATCAGCTGATTAGTCTTCAAAGCTCAGAAGACAAATATGTTCTTGAGAGGGACTACATTGCAGCAATCATTTGTGCCTTTCATATCTCCTACAATAACGTGAAACAGGCAAGTCTTCCTGAAGTAAGAATTCCAAAAAGTGTCAATTATGGCCCTACAATCCCATCCCATCAGTGTGATGTAATTTACTCATGCTGCTGGGATATTCCAGTGGCCGTATCTCTACCTATCGCTCATGGAGTGACACAAAGAAATCTGATCTTTAGGCTACTGACCCCAACATCATTCTCTAACTCTCTAGACCTTCCTCGACATTTTTCATTACTACTTAACTCTCCAGCATTGTCTGAGCTCTAGTTTCCATATCTGGCCTCTGTCTGAGGAAAAGATTGCATCAGCCTAAGGTTTATAACCTCTTAAACTTCACTGTCTTCACTGTCAATATATAAAGGAAACTTATCAAATGTTATTACAGCTCAACACTTAAGGGAGCAAAGTATGGTAGTCCAGATCCAGGGCCCATGTTCTGAATGCTTATCTAGATTAAATATGATGGAAAAGAACAGGAAGTGATCTGGGAGTATGAAAACATATGATAAATCTCTAAACTTCTTTATTGTTTTTAAAGATTTTATTTATTTATTTGAGAGAGTGAGTGAGAAAGCACAAGCATGAGCAGGGGGAGGAGGAGAGGGAGAAGCAGACTCCCTGCTGAGCAGGGAGCCTGATGCAGGGTTTGATCATGGGACTCTGGATAATGACCTGAGCCAAAGGCAGATGCTTAACCGCCTAAGCCACCCAGGCACCCCTCCCAACTTCTTTAAAATCAAAGGCTTTGAAGTCAGCCATATCTAGGTTCAAATCCTACTTCTTAACCCAAAGGTTATAGGCAATTTATCTAACTTCTCTGAGCCTCAGTTTTCCAATCTATAAAACAGAGTTAATGAAGAGGACTCAGTAAAACAATGTATATGAATTCCCTGATATAATATCTAGCACATACCTTGTGCAATAATGGGCACTGTTTTTTTTTTCCTATTTACCAGCACTTTGACTCAATGATCTCTGCTGACCAATATCACCTTATTTATCTTCAATAATTAATGAATTATAGAAATTATAATGGCCTAATTATAAACTTTTACTATTTTTTACATAGGTCTTATAACAATATAATTGGCTAACATTTGTTTATTTACTCTGTGCCAGGCACTGCACTAAATGTTTTGTATGCACTCGTCACTAGTAATGATTACAATAATCAGAGGATCTATAACTGCTATTATCATCCACCTCCTCCTTTTTAAAGATGAGATCCCTGGGTCTCAGAGATATTAAGTGAATTATCTAAGATCACAAAACTAAAAAAAATCCAGAGAATGGAATTGAATGGGACTGAAAACTATAGCGATTTGACTCAGCAAACTTGTATAAACTATGATTCATTTTCTAATATCCCTCAAATATTAAATTTCTCTTAATTTTTCCTATAACTAGTATTTTTCCCTAATTCAGACTTTATTATTTTTAGATTGAAGAGTCCACATGCTTCGGTGCAAATCAATAAGCATTCTGGAAAATACATTGATGAAGTTTTTTTTTTTTTTTTTTTTTTTTTAAGGGGATGTCTCGTATGTCTTTCATAATTCAGAGGAAATGGCTATATGAAAGGATTATCATTACTTATTTTTTTTTTACTTTTCCAAAAGGAATGCAGGATCTGTATTTATTCTAGGACAATATCAGAACCTAGTTACCTTACAGGACGCGTGTTGTGTGCAGCCACAGGTTTTACAAGCAGATGGCCTGCGCTAAACAATGTTTGTATGAATTAGCTCTGGGAATAA
This sequence comes from Potos flavus, assembly GCA_028534135.1. Lineage (NCBI taxonomy): Eukaryota > Metazoa > Chordata > Mammalia > Carnivora > Procyonidae > Potos > Potos flavus. The sequence continues at coordinate 13,745,187 of CM052892.1, read as the reverse complement.
CTTCTGCTGAGAGTATAAAAGAAATTAGGAGGTGAACCAAATTAAAATTATGCATCAGGCCTATAAAAAATTGCACTCTTTTGCCTCCTCTTCCTACTGTATGTGTGTGTATGCATGTACTGAATACACACATGTGCACACACACACATCCCTATGCAAATACATCCCCAATGTATGTCTTATAAATCTACTCTGTACTCCAGAGAAGTCAAAACAGTGTTTCCTTGACATTCAAGACAGTGGACTAATTGACTTATCTGTAGAGTTTCAGTCCAATTTGAATACACCTGATAGATGTGAGACCCTGAGAAATTCACACAACATTTCTGGGTCAAATTTCTGTCATCTATAAAACAAGGTCACTGAGAAAGATTATCTTTGCTTCCTGTTATGTTTCATGTTGTGAGCACAGGAGTCTGTAAACCTAATACTATATAATACTGCAGAACTGGACTATGTTCACATAACTAATATCCAACATTCCCTGATCCTCCAATCTATCAATAACATTCCTATCTACACAGCTTTAGAATGTTGGCTGAAACAATTAGCAGACTGAAGTAGTATGCAAAAAAAAAAAAAAAAAAAGAGTCATATTCAGACTTTCTGTACCCATACCTTCCACAATTTTACTGTTTCTCTACTCCTTAAACCTGAACTGGCCTTACGACCTGTTTTAACCAATAGATTTCATGGAATTGACATGGTGTAAGTCCCATAGCCTAGACATCAAAATGTTTTGTATCTTTCTACTCTTCTCTCTCTGAAAACTGAGAAGCTACCAAAAAAAAAACCACAAAAACAAAAAACACAAGCTCAGTGTAATGTGGACTGTGAGAGTCACATGTGGCAGAACTGAGTCATTATAGCTGAAGAGATAAACCATTCCTCAGTTGAAATGACAGCCGGCCACATCTACATGAGTGTGCTAGGATGAGACCAGAAAAAAATATGAGCTGAGTCCAGACGTAATTGTTGACCCAGAGAATTATGAGCTAAAGTAACAGTTGTTTAAAGCCCAACTTTTTGGAATGGTTTGTTATGCAGCAAAAGCCAACTGATACATGGAGCTTTCTACATGACTTTTCTTCTCATGAAGATCGTTACACATAGTTCAAGACTTGGTTGGATTCTGTTTCTTTCATAAAGTCTACTCTCATAATTTCAGGCTACATTGAACATAGTTATTCACTGAACAAATACTTAGTGATTATTCATTAGTATTTTACTGGTAATAAACTTTGGTACTTTAGCGCATTAAATACTGCATGCTCTAGATAATCCATTAACGTTTTACCATATTAGGCCATTTTCTGTATCATAGCAACTGGAAAGAAAAAATCCACATTTCCTAAACTTTTTTGTCAGCCCATTCAAATTTAGGTTACCAGTGAAAACTACTGGTAAGATATTTAGAAAGTGTAAAAAAAAGAGAAACCATAATCACTTTGGCAGTAGTTGATGCTGGGCTTAAATACAAGGCAAGTATGACATTTTCTTGGCGACTTGCATATATTCTCTTATAAATTGCTCAATTCAGTGGTCCTAGTAGTTGATAAAATTGACAGAAATTATCTGAGATTCTTGTGCTTCTTGGATTTCCAAGTGGTATCAGCATCTTCTCTGACCATTTCTATCTCTGTCTTCCAAAGCTTTTGTCAGAATTTAATTCCCTGTATTAAATCCCTTACTGTTTGAAATATCTAGTTGGTACCCACTTCCCACACTGAACCTTGAGAGGTTTTCCAATATGCTCTTTTTAAAAATATATAATTTAATTATTTAGAGATGATATTTGTCAAGTAAGTAACTATAAGTAATATGGTTCATCACTTTGATTAAAAAAATGGGCACGTATTACATGGAGCACTGGGTGTGGTACATGAACAATGAATCTTGTAACACTGAAAAAATAAAATAAAAGTATTTGAGGGAAAAAATGGGTAAACTGAGATTCAGAGAAATGAAATGACTTATCCAAGTCAATCATGATTTACTCTCAGAGCTGAGGTTGCTATGGTCATTGATTGGCATAATCAGACCTGCAAACTTACAACTTAGAATAAAACATGGAGTCGGGTTTTCATTTAATAATAGCCCAGGTTCTGTGGAGGGCAATGAAGGAGAGCTATGACTGGTGTGGAGAGGAGGGGGCAGTAAGAGTACAGGGCTTCCAGAACACCCAAAGCTCACTCAAGCAGAACAGCTTCATTTCAGTTTGATGTATGTATATGGTTTCCTTTTAATATGTCATTAAAAATAGATAAAATGGATTAAAATATGTTTCAAACTATTGTATTGATTGGGCAATGTCACTTGCGGCATTAGACATGATTGACAATAGAGTAAGGAACACATTTTCTAAAACTTTTCTCTTTTTTGGGGCAAACTATGAGGAATGGATGGCATACAATAAGTTGCATATACGGTTTGTTTTCTATACCCATGAAATCATCGCCACAATCTAGATAACAAATATTCCCATCGCTTTCAAAAACGTTCCTGTGCCCTTTGTAATCCATTGTTGCTCTACACCTATTCCTGGGAAACCCCTGATCTGATTTCTGTCATGATGCATTAGTTTGCATTTTCCAGAATGCACTTATATAAATGGAATCATACACAATATATATTTTTTTCTGATTTTTCACTCAGCATATTTGAAATTCATCCATAATTTTTGTACACACCATTAGTTTGTTCCTTTGTATCACAGAGAAAGTATTCTGTTGTATACATATACAAGAATCTGTTTATTCATCAACCTGCAAAGGGACATTCGGATTTTCAGTTTTTTGACGATTACAAAAAAGGCTGCTAGACGCATTTGCATACAAACATTTGAATGGATATGTGATTTCATTTATTTGAGATAAGTATAGAAAATGTGAATATTGGGGTCTCATGGCAGGTGTGCATTTAACTTTTTAAGAACCAAAAACCTGTTTCTATGGTGGTTGAACCACTTTACACCCCTAACAGTTTATGGGAACTACAGTTGCTCCACATATTCACCAATACTTAGCATTATTGTTCTTTTTAGTTTTAGCTATTCTAATAGTTAATAGTATCTCATTTAAAAAATAATTAAAAGCCATACTTTAGATTCTTTTAATTTTCATCTAACATCTTTTGTTTTGCAAGTATTCCAGGATCTATCTAAGGATACCATATTATATTTAGTTACCATATCTACTTAGGCTCATCTTGGCAGTAATACTTCATCAGACTTTGTTTTTGACCTTGACGGTTTTCAGTACTGGTCAGGAATTTTGTAGAATGTTCTTCATTTGGGATTTGTCTGGTACTTTCAAGATTAGTTGAAATGGCGATTCATGATTAAAGTGGAATTGTGGGTTTTGAGGTGGAAGACCACAAGGATAAAGCATCATTCTCATCACATCATATCAAGAGTATATACCATAACATGATTTACCACCGCTGATGTTAATTTTGATCACCTAGCTGAGGTATGTTTCTTCATGGTGAGGTTATCCTCTCCCCTTTTAACATTGTACTCTCTGGAAGAAAAACACTGTATGCAGCCCACACTTGAGGTGTTGGGAGTTATGCTTTATCACCTTGGCACATGAAGACAAATTATTTTTATTTCTTCTGCATTGAAGTTCTATTATCTCCAGTGTACTTATTTATTTATTCAATCAGTTATTTATATCAGGTATTTTGTTGTTATTGTTATTCTTTCCTTTCTGTTATTAAATGCCACTGATGGTATGTGATTTCAGTAAAATTTGATGGCAGAAGCGTATTTTATGTCTATTCCTAGTATCTAATACTGTGCATGGAACTTAGTATGTTCTTGGAAAATCTATATTAATGAACGAAATCCGGAAGAAAACTATCTATTACTGAACTCAAAGTCCTCGTGAGGGAAGAACAAATCTTTAGCATCAAAAAGCTTTCAGTGGGATACTGACTGGAATACTAATAACAATGATACAAATAGTTTCACTATTTGAGCATTTAATAAGTGAAAATCACCATGGAAGAGTTGTACTACATTAACTCAATTAGTACTAACAAAACCCCATCACAGACTTGAAACTAAAGTCCAGAGAAGTTAATTGAACTGTCAATTAATAGCAGAACCAGATTTCAATCTCAATTCTGATTTTCTTATAAACTTTGCTCTTAACCATTGCCCTGTACAACAGTGTTTCTGTTGCCATTTGGTAGTGGCAAATGCATGATAATAAGCTATTGAACGAATATTAATTGAAGCAGCTGAAGAATTAGGTTAGAATCAGACTGTACCATGCAACAGCTCTGTGAAATTATACAATAGCCTTTAACTTGTTGAACTTCAACTTGTTGAATCTGAATAAAAATAAGGGAAATAACACTATTTTCTTAATTAGAATGAAATGTGATTTACTGCATTTAGCTAGTAGTGTTCTTTCCTTTTATTTCTTATCATAGCTTAGAGAAAATGAAAATCAGTAAGGTTTTCTGCCCTCCCTCAAACATTTTATTTCCTTATTTTTTTCTCTGAGCCTTTTTGTTTAGTTTCCTAGAAATGACGGTCCATGAGACATCAAATTATATCTGGCTGGCTAAAGAGAAAGGAATGAAATTTATTAATGTTAAACCTATATTGATCCCATAACTTCACTGGATGATCTGGAAGTAACTTATTGGCCCTTGAAGCCCCATAATTATGAGCCATAGAATTTGTTCTTAAACAGAGAGAACATCCTGATAATAGAAAGTTCCAGTTGATAAAACATAAAGAACATCTTTAACTACAGGTTTGGACTGGTCAAATGGAGCAGTTGAGCATAGTGTGTAAGACTCTGGAATAGGACAGATACACATCAGCATTATCACTTCTTTATCTGAAAAACTAGGATTAAAAGCAATCAACATTAAAAGTTTTTTATGAGTTTATATATTTATGCAACAAACACTGAGTTCTCTTCTAGGAAATTAAAATAAAGCAAAGCACAAAGCAGACAAATACCCCTATGGTCAGGAAAGGAGGAAAATGAAATTCATAAGCCTAGCTGCCAGTAAGTTGATAGATGAAGGAGTGGGATATTATGGACATTCTTTCCTGACTGTGGCAAAAAAGTGAATGTTTTAAAGAATTCTAGTAGACAGGATAATTAATGCTAGGTTCTATAATAAACAGGTCCAAAACTTTAGTAGCTTAACACACCAAAAGTTTATTTCTTGCTCACAACACATTCCAACATGTCAGGTTAGCATGAGGGCTTTGGAGAGAAGGTTCTGATCCATAATATCATTTGGGAACCAAGGGCTGACAGAGGAATTATAATCATCAGTGATCTTCAGTTCATGGCACCAGAGAATGACCTGAGCATTTATATCCTTCCAGCCAATAGAGAACAAGACAGAGTGGGAGATCATGTACAACATTTTATGGGTATTCCTGGGTAGGACAGTATTGTCACATGGCCCCAGTTAACTACAGGTTAGATTGGGAAACGTAGTTTTGTTTGTGCCCGGAAGGAAAATGAAACAGGCTGGGTAAACTCATAGCATTGTCTATATCTCAGGAACCAAATGGGATAATGTTTGTAAAGCACCTGGCACATAATAAACCTTCAATAAATGGTAGCTATTACTACTAGTGGGATTTTAATTTGTTAGAATATGATGCACTTTTACTGAATTCAGGTAATTACAGAATGGAACATTTTGCTCTGTGTCAACCCATTTGATTATAAGAATAGCAATACCATATTACATTTGCATTACATTTTGTTTATGAAGCACTTACATAGATATGATCTCATTTTGTTTTCATTTTTTCTTCTAAGTACCATACGAAATAGGTAGATAATATTCCTATTTTAAATATGATCAAATGTGCTCAGAGAGTGTTATGTTATAGCTAAGGTATTACAGCTAATAAATGTTAGAAACAGGATTCAAATCCAGTTTTGTTTAAACTCTAAGTTCAAGGTTTATCTCATTACACCATGCTGCCCAAATCACTAAAATCCACAACTGTCCTCTACTGTTGAAGGTTTAACTATGATGCCAGCAAACTCTGGGCTATGAGTTCCCAAGTTTGTTCTTTCTTATGATCATGAGATATCCTTCATAAGTTCCTAATAGCGCACTTATTTCAGGAGGATGCACAGTTCCAAAGAAATTAACCCTTAATTTTTGGGATACTATATATTAAGGACTTGGGAAAAATTATATCATGTCCAGAAAAGAAAAAGAACATGAAAAGATCTGGAAACAATATGAAATAAGGAATTTATGGTAAACTCTATCTATTTGTGTAGCAGAATAAAAGATAAAGAATCTGATAAATATTTGAAGGACCACAGGGGAGGATGCATTTCTGCCTTCCCTATAGTTATAATCATTTCAACACTCAGGGATCTATGAATCATGTAAGGATGATTTTCATAAGTCCCTACTGCTTTGTAGAATGCCTAGCACAAAGCAGAGACTCAGAAAACGTTAACAGGTGGGCTGAGTTTATTTTTAATGTATAGGATAAAGCCATTTGTTCGAAGGAGCAAATGTCATCTCCTCGTAAAGAAGAGATGTCGAAGAAAAAGTGTTGTATGGCATAGGGTAGCTTATGAGGTATGAGCCCCTCTTTTCTGAAAGCAAGTAAATGCATATCCATAATTCCTACATGAACTGGGGAACTGTTAATCTCTGAGACACTTTCGGCTCTAAAACTCTCTCAACATTTTGACACAAACAGTGTCATTTCATAAAAGATACATGGATGGCCATGTGGAATGTGATTCTTCCTGCATGCGTCCACAACTGTGTTCATTAACAACATCCAACAAACTTCTCTTGGGGAAAGCAAGAAATCTTCCACTGGATCTTCCTAAATTGTCTTATTATTAGCTCATGGTCTATCTTGTGCTCCATTTTATCCTTCTCACCACATACAGCCCCCTTTCCCCAAGGAAGACATCTAATTATTTCTTGAATGTCCCCAGTGTTTTTCTATATATTTTCTTGGCATAAAAGACATCTGCTGTTAGGTTTTCTCATACTGTAATGACGCTCTGTGTCACAAAATACCTTTCCATTTTGTTTTTAATAAATATTTCCTAAATTTCTCATGTTGATACTTGTACTTTCCCTACTACTGCATCCCCACATAGGTGAGAATAAGTTTTCCTCTTAATATATCTAAGCTATCATCAATTAAAATGCACCTTCTCTGGCTACATATTGCTATTAATAATCTTTGGGTTCCAATAGCAATTATATAACCTTTTCCAAAGAGCCTCAATAAGTATTTTCTTATTTGCCTTCAATAATCCTGTGAGTCACAGAGATTAGTCTAATTATTCCCATTTGACAGATGAGAAAACTGAAGCAGACTGAGCTGAAATGACTAATCCAATGTGAGCCAACTTATTTCTGGAACCTAAAGAAATAGAATCCACATTATTATTCTTGCCCCTGTGCTTTCTCCATCCGCAGGGTATCGTCTAGGGTCTCTTTCCTTTCATCTCCATGCTTCCTGATGGCATGATTTGCCTCTGCTTACTCCCTCGTAAAGATCCTTTCTTTTCTTTCCTTCTATTGTCCTTTCATTTGGGAAACACTGCATATTGGCAGGTAAATGAAAACACAGAGACAAACTTGACACCCTGATTGAGAATCAGGGCATTTCTTTTACAAGGTCTGGATTTAATGGAAATAGTTTTTCTATCCTAAGTGGTAGATGAAACTTTCATCCTAGGCATCAGGATGGCTGCCTCCGATCTAATGGAGAAAGATAAATGGGTAGGTCCTGAAGTCAGGGTGCATTGATGAAAATGATCCTTAGATACTACCTATGATCAGCTTCTACCTATTTCATAAATCTTAAGCTAAAATGTATACCTACCTTTAGAGTCTAGCCATAACACAGGCTGTGGATCCTTAGAAGAAAGAGCCTGCAAACTCTAACACTGAGGAATAGGGTCTGACTTAAGAAGCATGGACTATTTACAGCCCAGGGGATGGCATCGTGGATTAGGCTGGCAGAAAATATGTAATATGGCAAACAAAGGGTAATAGTCAGTCAAACCTGTGTGCCATCCAGGGTTCTGATTGAACATCATCCTTGGCATCTGACCTGTGGTCTTGAATTCTATTTATCAATGGAACCACAGTAACTTTTCTACTGATTCTGTGTTGACACTTGCTTATAATTACTTTCCAAATAAATTAATAAGTTTATTTATTAATAAATAAATTAAACCCTTTGCCATTCCATCCTCCGTGATAAAGGCTTTAACCTAGTTTGATTCAAATCCTCTTAGTCTAGACATGCCTATTGTTTAAAACTTGAGCTACTTTATACCCCACTTTAGCCCAACTTGAGCATATCTCTTGATTTAGCCATTTTATCATCTGGAAAACCGTAGCTTCGTACCTACCATGTGTCAAACAATGCTAGGGTTTGGAGGTCCCGCCCCATCCACTGCCCCCTTGTTCAAAATGGAGCACAACATATTGAAGATTAGCTTTTGTTTTGCCGCCTGATTTTCCAAGGTGAGTAGTATTTGGAAATTCAAAACTAAACTGATTCATGACACTGTAGGCTGAAATAAGCTTTTACTTTATTATCCTCTTCTGTACACTTTAATATAGGATTATCTCTTTAATCATAAGGCAGGACAATGGAGATGAGAACACAGGATTTGGACTCAGTGTCCTACTGTTTCAACTCTTAAGTATCAACTCTGCATCAACCCCTCATTATCTTTGTAAGGTTTGGCAATTTTGTCTCCTGTTGCCTCAATTTCCTCCTTTGTAAAACAGCTCTGCAATAACCGCTTTATAGTGTCTTGTGACAGTTAAATGTGATAATTAATGGAAAGTGCAGGGTGAGGCATATAGTAAGTGCTCAACAAATGGTAAAATACTATATATGACTCTTTTACCATTTTTCTCTTTGTTAAGACAGCCTTTGCCACTCTAATATTCATAGTACAGAGTCATCACATATTTTATTATTTCCCCTGCACTTTACATTTATAATTTTGTTTCCTTCTCCTGATGGGGACCTATAAATTTTCTATTCAAGTAATCCCTTTCAATACCCTTTCATATATCTATTTACATATATGAACATCTTATAATATATGGTTTGTGGAGTAGGTATATGGCATTTAAATTACGACAAGTCATATTACATAATATTGTTTTCATATTTTTTCCCTTAATATATTTTGAGAAACAAACCGCATCACCACATACACAATTCAGTTCTTCTGATCACTGCATAGTATAAATCTTAGGTATGTAATTCATTTTATTAATCTGTCTTTTTATTGATACACCATAGATTGTACCCAATTCTTTACACCTCATGTGATTGTACCCAACTCTTTACCATCTCATGTGAAAATAGGGCCATGTGCAATAAAACACACAGCTCTTAGTGTACCTGTAAAAGCTTTTCTGAGATGTACACATAAGAGTACAACTGCTATACTTCAAAGTATGGACAAAATCCATGGGATGAAATGCTAAAAAAGTAAAATATTTTACTTAGCATTTTGGGATGGTAAGGGTTCCATATCGGATGAATGCAACATGACTTTTTTTTCCCCCCAAGTGGCTTATTAGCTTATGTCCTATCAGCAGTTCATGAGAGTTCCCATTTTGACCTTTCATCACAAGCATGCTGCATCAGTTTTTCTAATTGCTTCCATCCTGATTGTGTAAAATCACATCTTGTTACTGTTGTAATTTGCATTACTCTGATCAGTATGGAGGTTGAACATTTCTTCCAAGTAAGCAGTCTTTCAAGTTTTTCTTCATGTGCTATTCACATAATTAGTCTATTTTTCTTTTGGGTTTTATAACCTTTTCTTGTTGTTTTGTAGGAATTTTAATTAATTCTTTGTCAGTTATTAATTTGGTAATTATCTTCTTTGAGACTGGCACCTGTTAACTCTGTCTATGCTATCTTTTGTTAAAAAGTTAATATTAATTTTTGGTATATTAAAATCCACCAATGTTTTCCTTTGTGGTTTATGATTTTTAGGTCTTGATTTTAGAAATGTTTCCTAATCTTAAGGTCATAAAGATATCTCCCTTTTAAACTTGTATTACATATCCTTCTCATTTAGGAATGTAATCCATCTAGAGGTCATTCATGTATAGGGTGTATTATAAAGTCAAGCTGTCTTTTTATGTTGTTAAAGTCATTGGTTTTGTGCCTCTGGTTGTAGAAAGAGGTGTGTGGCAGGCAGATAGGATATCTACCAGGTATGGGTGAAATTTATTTCTGTAACTTAATCTGGTCTAATTCCATTATGATATCCAAAAAGCTCTGACAATTATCGGGTTTTCTTTATAATTTTTAGTATTTTTATATCTCTAACCAATCATGTGGATAAAATGAACTTTTAATTGAAAGTCAGGGATCTAGCTCTCTGCATTACCTTGGGCACTATCTGTTTTTTTGTTTTTTTGTTTTTTTTTTTTTTTTGGTTAGGACATGCACTCTTAGGATGCAAGCTAATGGAGCAGATAAGAACAGATTTTTAGGATCAGAACAATAAAAACTCATTTTAATTCTAATTGTCTCTCATTATTCCCATAACTCTTGGTAAGTACCCCCCTTAAGCCTCAATTTCCTCATCTGTAAACTAGCTATGAAACACTTATACTGGTTTGTAAAAGTTGAACAAGCTTTATTCTTTATTGAACTTGCAACTTTTAAAAAGACTATATTAAATTCCACTTAGTTAACATACAGCATATTAGTTCCAGGTGTATAATATAGTGATTCGACACCATACAACCCATAGTGCTCATCACAAGTGTACTCTTTAATCCCCCATCACCTAGTTAACCCATCCCCCCACCCACCTCCCTTCTAGTAACCATCCGTTTGTTCTCCAAACTTAAGAGTTTTTTTCTTGGTTTGCCTCTCTCTCCTTTTTTTCTTCTTTCTTTCTCCTTTGCTTGTTTGTTTCCTAAAGTCCATATATGAGTAAAATCATATGGTATTTGTCTTTCTCTAATTGACTTATTTCACTTAGCATAATATTCTCTAGCTCCATCCACATTGTTGCAAATAACAAGATTCCATTCCTTTTTATGGCTAACATTCTATTGTATACATATACCACATCATCTTCTTTTGAATTTTTATTCAGTTTCCAGTTAGTAATCAAAACTACAATGAGCTATCACCTCACACCTGTCAGAATAGCTAAAATCAACAACAAAAGAACAATAGGTGTTTTGGCAAGGATGTGGAGAAAGAGGAACCAACTTGCACTGTTGGTGGGAATGCAAACTGAAGCAGCCACTCTGGAAAACAGTATGGAGAGTCCTCAAAAAGTTCAAAATAGAACCACTCTCAATTAAGCAATTGCAACACCTGGTATTTACCCAAAGAATATAAAAATACTAATTCAAAAGGACACATACACCCCAATGTTTAGAGCGACATTACCAACAATAGCCAAATTATGGAAAGAGCAAAGAATGAGCTGATAAGGAAGATGTGGTGTATATATGCAACAGAATATTACTCAACCATTAAAAGAATGAAATCTTGAAATTTGCAATGATATGGATGGAGCTAGAGAATATAATGCTAAGTGAAATAAGTCAGAGAAAGACCATATGATTTCACTCATATGTGCAACTGAAGAAACAAACTGAACATGTACTTTTGTTATCAGTTTCCATATTAGGATTTTTCATCATTATTTCCCAACAGGTGTTACAATGTCTGGCACATTGTAGGTCCTTAGTATTTGTTGGTTGAATCATTAGGAATAGGCTCAGATTTTAAGACTATATTTCATTCTTAAAACTTTCCAATTTTCAATTTAATACTAATTCTAGCTAATATGTATAAATCTTACACCCTGACACTGTTCTACATCCTTTGTGTATTTATTCTCATAACAATTCTCTAGTACAGGTGTCAAAAATAACCCCATCTTACAGAGGAGGAAACTCAGGCAAAGAAATGATGTAAGTTGCTAGAGTTTCATAGCTAGTAAACGGTAAAGTCAATGTTGGACCCAGACACTTCGGCCTCCAAGGTTTATATTCAAACCATCGCATGTGGCTGCTTTTCTTCAGAGTCTAAATGCGTGATTGTTGTGGGCCTGTAAGTTGGGCTTAAATATGAGCTCTGCCTCCCACTAACCGTGTGATCATAAACATGTGTCTTAACCTTAGTGCACTTTGATTTTATTTTCTGAGAATTGCAAAACAAATCACCCAGACTTACAGAGTTCTTTTGAGGACTAAATGAGATAATCCACATGAGCCACTTATTATAATAAGTACCCAATGCACATTTTTAACACTAGCATTATTACAACTATATGTGTTTTATTTTGCTTATAATTGAAATAGCTAAGTAAAATATTTTACCTTTTTTAGCATTTAAAAAACACAAAGTACATTCAAAATGTAGACTGATAAATTGCTCTGTAGAAATTTCAGATCTGCTAAATGATATATTGTAAGAAATACTCCAAACCACCATCTCCAGTCTTAATATGCAACCAAATAGATTGATATCTAACATACTGGTATCTAAGGAAAGACTGCTTATCCTGTCTAGACCTTTAGAAAGGAGAGGGAAAAGCTAGGTTCTATTTTTGTCTTATTCTGACTGTGACCATCTATGAGTCTGTACTGAAAATCAGGTTATCTGGGTGAGAGTTTTTAGGGTTAAGTGGCAATGGTCTTAGGCTATTTTAATTCTATTTTTACTGTTCTAAGAGTAGATCTCAGTATCTCTCTGTGCTCCTCCTTTCTCCTCTTCCCCACCAACCCCGACCAAGGTCATTTTGCTCTCTTTGGAGGCTCAACCCTCCTGCCACTGCTTTAATGGCTGTGGCAAGCAGAGAGCGAGTTGCGAATGTGAAGTCTCTGTCAGCCACTAAAAGCCTGTGAATTAGTGTTCCCTGCCCTTGTCTGTTAGGCAGCATACTTTTACAGAGAAAGAGCTTATCCTTGTGAAAGGGCTGACCTGCCACTAATCTGCTTTGCTACGCCAGGCCCAGCACCTGTCCTTCATGTCCCCCATGGAGAAGATGCCCTCTCTATTCCGGACAGGGCTCTCTCCAGCTCCTGTATCATATTCAGTCTTCTCCCAAGTCAGAGGAGGTTTTGAAAAGGAAGGTTATTCTCAATTTCAAAACTTCCATGGATTTTGTACCACAGAACATCCCTAATGTGCTTGCATGCAGAAATCTTTTTTTTTTTTTTTAATTTTATTTATTTGACAGAGAGAGAGATCACAAGTAGGCAGAGAGGCAGGCAGAGAGAGGGGGAACCAGGCTCCCTGCTGAGCAGAGAGCCCAATGCAGGGCTCGATCCCAGGACCCTGAGATCATGAACTAAGCCGAAGGCAGAGGCTTAATCCACTGAGCCACCCAGGTGCCCCATGCATGCAGAAATCTTGACTCTTCCCACTTTCCTTGCCCTTATTTTTCCTGCTTTCTTTATCAGCTTTATTTTGGGGCACTATGAGTCTGTATACTCTCCTTGGAACTGCTGGGGAATATGTGCTCTGCTCTTAGTGCTTCGTAACATTACGTCCCCTTGAGAGCAGATGCTCTGCAAGGCATTTGCACTCCAAAACATGACTTCAATTTATGGCAAGATGGGCATTTGTCTCTTGCAAAGAAATTTCAGGAAGCACGAGCACTTGCAAAGGGTACTATTTGGGAAGGAGAACATTCATTGAGGGATAATTAACTATCACATCATTGTCTACAGTCATGTAAAATTCTACAGAACTTTGTATAACATTTAGTGGTGTTCCAAGTATTATTCTATCATTTATTCAATGTCATCTCATACAATCTTTTGTTTCTGAAGAAATGCTTGAAAAGCTTTGCCTTCCCTACTTTACAGATTTATAAATTGAGGCTCAGGTTAGCTCATAAGTGATAGGGACAAGGACATGATCCCAAGTCTTCAGCTACCGTGCCCAGTGCTCTTTATTTCTAGAGTATGGTATATTTGACAGATTTGACAGTGTTACCTTGTGTCCTTTGAGCTATTTCCTAGGCAATTATTCTAAGTACTAGAAAAATAGGAATCGATCATGCTATAATCAAGTATCCTAAGCTCCTCCTCTGTCTAGAGAGTCTGTTTGTGGTGCCTGAGGCAGGATATAACACTTAAGAATTTAATATTTCCTAAACAAGTTCTCAGAGCATTTTCAACCCAAGTGTAGACATTTCTCTACACCGTAAGAGGCAATGAGACCAGATATGAGGAAAGCATCGTGTTGGACATGGTGCTGAATCAGTCCTTGGACTTAGAAACCTCTAAAGGTCAACTATTCACAAGAGCTGGTAGGGTGTACTTTTAGTGTAATGGGGGAGTGCTGTAACAGCAACCAAGACCATGCATTTAACTCATGTGAAGTTTCACTAATGGCAAGCTACTCTTGTCTGAGGTCAAACAGGGATGAGATGAGTCCTTTTTGCAAAACACAGCACAGAAAGTCAGGAGAACACTAAGGAAATCCATGACACGGTCAAGGCTGAGAGTCAATTTCTATCTTCTGATCTGCTTTTGTTGTTAATATTAACCAAATGCTGGTAGGGCTGCTACTTTGTTTTTGTTTTGTTTTTATTTTTTTAATGTAAATTCAATTAACCAACATATAGGTACATCATTAGTTTCAGATGTAGTGCTCAAAAATTCATCAATTGCATAAAACACCCAGTGCTCATCACATCACCTGCCCTCCTTAATGCCCATCACCCAGTTGCCCCATCCTCCCAGCCATCTCTCCTTCCGCAACCCTCAGTTTGTCTCCCAGAGTCAAGAATCTCTCATGGTTTGTCTCCCTGATTTCTTCCCATTCAGTTTTCCCTCCCTTCCCCTACAATCCTCTGCATTATTTCTTAGATTTCACACATGAGTGAAACCATGATAATTGTCTTTCTCTGCCTGACTTATTTCACTTAGCATAATACCCTCCAGTTTCATCCATGTTGATGTAAATTGTAGGTAGCCATCCTTTCTGATGGCTGAGTAATATATAAACCACATGTTCTTTATCCATTCATCTATTGAAAGACATCTTGGCTCCTTCCACAGTTTGGCTATTGTGGACATTGCTGCTGTGAACATTGGGGTGCCGGTGCCCCTTCGTTTCTCTACACCTGTATCTTTGGGTAAATACCTGATAGTGCAATTGCTGGATCTATTTTTAAATTCTTAAGGAGCCTCCATTCTGTTTTCCAGAGTGGATATACCAGCTAGCATTCCCACCAACAGTGTAGGAGGGTTCCCCTTCCTCCAAATCCTTGCCAACATTTATTGTTTCCTATCTTGTTAATTTTAGCTATTCTAACTGGTTCAAGGTATTATCTCATTCTGGTTTTGATTTATGTTTCCCTGATGCCGAGTGATATTGAGTATTTTTTGTGTCTGTTGGCCATTTGTACGTCTTCTTTGGAGAAATGTCTGTTCATGTCTTCTGCCCAATTTCTTGACTGGATTATTTGTTTTTTGGGTGTTGAGTTTGATAAGTTGCTTATAGATCTTGGATACCAGCCTTTTATTGATATGTCACTTGCAAATATCCTCTCCCATTCCATAGTTTGCCTTTTAGTTTTGTTGACTGTTGTTTTTTTGTTTCTTTCATTTTATTTTGCTGTGCAGAAACTTTTTATCTTGACGTAGTCCCAATAGTTCATTTTTGCTTTACTTTTCCTTGCCTTTAGAGACTTGTCTTGCAAGAAGTTGCTGTGGCCGTGGTTGAAGAGGTTGCTGCCTGTGTTCTCCTCTAGGATTTTGATGGATTCCTGTCTCACATTAGGTCTTTCATCCATTTTGAGTTTATCTTTATGTATGGTGTAAGAGAATGGTTTAGTTTCATTCACTGCTACTTTTGAACTGCTGCCTATCTGTGCCCTGTTACTGAGAGCTACCACAGTCTGCTACGACCCGTGAAAAAATTTAGCACTGGTTCTCAATCTATTTCATAGAGGCAAATTGGGTTCCCTGTGTAAAATGCAGATATTGGACCCTATTTCCAGACATTTAAAAATTTTTACTTTATATTTCTAACAAGCAGCCCAGGTGATTTTGATGTAGATAATTCATATTCTACATATTGAGAAACAACGCATTGTCTATTGACCTTGAATTATGTGACATATTTGGACAGGTGGGAAAAAGCTTGCTAAACTTATGAAATATTATTTACTTGGCACTTTACAAAGTACTTTTTTTTAAAGATTTTTTTTTTTGAGAGAGAGAGAGAGATGGTGAAAGAGAGCACGAGTGGGAGAAGGGGAGGAGGGGCAGAGGGAGAAGCAGACTCCCTGCCGAGTGGGGAACCAGATACAGAGCTTGGTCCCAGGACCCTGAGATCATGACCTGAGCCGAAGGCAGACGCTTAACCCACTGAGCCACCCAGGCGCCCCACAAAGTGCTTTTATATACATTCTCTCACATAATACATCAACCACAAGTTTCATAAAATGAATATTTGTATCTTCGTTTCGTTTTTCAAATGATAACTCAGATGAAATACTATGCTCAAGGACATACAACCAGTAAGTATTGGAGATAAGATAAGAATGCAAGAAGAGTTCTTTCTCTAAGGCCAGTTGTCAATGTTGGCAGTATGTTCAGGATTACCTAATGAGCTTTTGAAATACGCTCACGACTACGCCCAAACCAGACAACTGAATCACAGACATGTTTTACTTATGCTTTGCTGTTTTCTAAAAGTCTTCTTCCAAATGATTTTAAGACCAGAGGTGAGAATTACCAGAATTAGGTGATGACCCCATCCATGTACATATGTGCCTAATATTTAAGAGCAGGGATCTTCTCCGTGAACCCAAATGCATGATCTCTGGCAGAGGCCAGATAAACAGATCTCGGCTCTGGCTAAGATCCAGCATAACAAAGTGACTTTGAGCTCTAGGGAGAGTTGTTGACACAGCCCTCCTCTGGCCTCCTTTTGCAAACTTCATTAGCTGTAATTAATGCAACTGCTCTCTAACTTGGAGAACTTCAGAGCTCCACTGCCTTACCGGTGAGTACAATCTTTCCTGGATTCCTTCTCTATACCTAAAAGATGACCCCTCCACAGAGTAGAACTGGGAGGTGGTTTTATCTTTTTACCTCCTGGGAGACTAGAGCATCACTGGCATTTTTATCCCTTGTCTTCTCCTCTGGGCTTGTTGGAGCAGAAATCCCATGTGCCAGTGGACAGGCATTTCATCTTTTCTCTAAGTGAATGTGACTTGTCTAATTATAAAAACAATACATGCTAATTATTTTTGAAATGCAAAGAATTCTGACAAGAAAGTGGAATAAAAGCAAAATCTGTTCCCCCGAATCCCATACCTTTATCATTATATGAACAACCCTTTAGATATTTCTCCTACTGCGTGTGTATAAAACAGAAGGGCACACAAAACATTCATGATACAAATTTGATTGCACTGAAGCAATGCTTGGAATTTAATCATTGCTCAATAAACATTTGTTGCATTCATAAATACACAGGCAAACTTACCCATCCCTGTTTTTCACTTATCAAAAATTCTTAAACTTCTCTTCTTGCATTTACATATAGGTTTACACCATTATTTTTTAAAAACTATAAATCCACTGAATTGACTTGTCACAGTGTATTCAACCAGTTCCCTGAGTACTATTTAGCTTGCTTCCAGTTTGTCAACATTTCAATCTCCATTCACCCCTCTTTCCCTCCCTCCCTCCTACTCTTATGCAAACTCTTCCTTATAATTTATTTCTAGAGTAGAATCATTGGGTTAAAGGATATGCACATCCTCAGTTTGATCTATGTTGCCAAACTGCCCTCCAGAAATGGGGCTCTCATTTATCCTCCCACCAACACCCACTGCCATTTTAAACACTTTCTGCTCTATCATGTATCACAGCAAAAAGACCCAATGGGTTAGAGGATAAGTGGATGTTAAAAGCAATGTCTTTCCTCTCAGTTTGTCCCTTTAAAACAACAACCTAGAGAGGTCCCACAGGAAGTTATTATATCTTTCAGGTTCAGCTAGTGGCCACTTAGAATCTAGAGAGCAAGAAAACTACAGCTCTAGGCATTTGGGACACCGTGCTTTTTAAAACATTATTTCCACTGCCCTGAATCATCTTTAATTGAGGGTAGAGATGACGAAAAGGATGTAGCGACAGGGAGAAAGGACATTGTATTTTTTCATGAAAGTTAAACTCAATTATTATGCACATTAGGTGATGGCTTGACTCTAAAGAGAAAAGAGATGGAATCTACCAAATAGCCATTTGACCTTGAACAACACACTTAAGCTGGAAAACAATTCATGCATGAAAGCAGCAATGGTTTTCAGTGGGGACTTAGTATGAAAATCTTCGACGGTAAAGCTCTCTGGTCTTAGGGTTCAGGCATTGTGGTAGAGAATTAACTTCCACAATACAATAACCTGAATTTACATGTCTATTTCTAAATGTCTTTTCTGCTAGATCTTGAGTAATTTACTTAATTCTCCAGGCCTTTTTTTCTTTACCAAGAAACATACACACACAAACACACACATATATACACATGCACCTTAAGAGTGTTTCAAAGCTTCAGTTAGTTGTGGCACATAACAACACCCTAGAGGAGTGTTGAACAAATACTGAAATTGCCAGTAAACGAGAGGTATTATAATTCATTTGTTAAGTAATGTGTCTACAAGAACACTGCACTTAAAGTTGGAAGGTCACAAGTCTAAATTTTACCACTTACCAAATGTGTGGTCTTGAAGAAGTCACTCTGTTGAGAACGAAGTCAAAGTAAATGCTGAATCCTTATTTTTTTCTTCTTTTGTAAACTGGCATTCATAGAGTATGCTCTGTCCAGCTCAAGATATATTGGTGAGCTCCAGAACTGAAATACATAAAATATGCAAAAATCTGTTAGACCTATAAATTTCAATGGGAGTAATAAGGACTTAGAATTACATTTCCAATATTACCAGTGATGGTTCCTTACATCTCTGTAATTCCAAGATTCCTCAGTTCTAAAACATCACAAGAAGAGGGAGGCTCTAGGCTCATCTGTCTTTGTGTGTTTGTGGGTGCAAAACATGTGTACCAGAGAGAGGAAGGGAGTCAGCAGAATGTCACAGCTAGAGGTGGGACTGAGTCTGGAGTTCTGTCACTTACTAGCTGCATGTACATGGATAACCATCTAAATTTTCTCAGTCTAAGTTTATTCATATGGAAAAAATGATGACAAATGAATTCATGTAACTGTATAAGATTATCATGATCACAAGCACAAAACAAGCACTAAAAAGCTTCTATCCCTTGAGCATCAATTATGTGCCAGATACTAGCATTTGCGTATCCTCTCACTTAATAACTCTTAACACTCAATGAGGCAGGTTGTTATATTTCCCACTTTTCATATGAGAATAGTGAGGCTGACAGAAAATAAATGACTTGTGTCAATTCATAAAGTAGACACAGGTAAGACTCATCTCAAGTCAGTCTGCCTTAAAATGCAGGGACCTTGCCACTGTACTTCTAAATAATATTGTAAAAGAAAGCCCTCCTTCTTCCATCCACTTGTAAAGCCTATTTCAGACCACCCATACTTTGTTCCTTCATCCAGGCTATAAACAGTACAATCCATATGTGTGAATGCATATGTGTATGTATGTGTGTATATAAACATATACATATAGACACACATATTTGACAAGTCTACACATAGGTGATTTAAGGTAATGAATAGCAATGTTCTGTGAATACAGGTTTGGAGCATAATATGCAGAACCTAGAAATGGGTTCTTCACAGTAAGTTGTCAGACCATGAAAGGAATATGACAAAGTTTGTAGAATTTTTTTAGATGATGATGATAATTTCAATTTAAAAGGTTCTCTACTGAGTCCCTAGCTCAAGACATGGCTTAAAACAGATTTTCCCAAAATACTTACTTATTCGATAACTCAATCCTTTATATGGGGTCCACTAAGATTACCAAGCTGAAAGTAGAGGAACTACTAAAATAATCCTTCCAAAGGATTTATGATTTCTTATGACTTCTAGAATCTTTAACCCATTTATTCTTCCTAATAATAATCATTGTTTTTCCATGGAATAAAAGGTAACTTGGTGGGTGCCTGGGTGGCTCAGTTGGTTAGGCATTTGACTCTTGGTTTTGGCTCGGGTAATTATCTCAGGTTTGTGAGATGGAGCTCCATGTCAGACTCCGCTCTCACTGCAGAATCTGCTTGGGATTCCTTCCACCCCCCTCTCCCTATGCTCCTCTCCCTGCTCATGCTCTCTAAGTTGATAAATAAAATCTTAAAAAAAAATAACCAACTGGGTGACTGGGGAGGCAGGTATAGGGGGGCAGTGCACTCATGGAATGGCCTGGGCTATTAGAAAGTAAATTTGAATAAGAAAAAATCAATCTCAGAAACTTTAAAAGTGTTTAAGTGTTTTTCAGATGAGGAAAAAAAAAATAAGTTTACTAAAATATCCCAAGGTAGATCTACATGTAATCAGCCCTCAAAGTTCTAGAAACATCATCTTACTCAAACCCCCTCCTTTAGGATATTTAAAGACCATTCAAAAAACAGCTTTTAGGACTACAGAATGTCACAGCTGGATACTAGATTTAGAGTTAAGGTAACATGCCCACCCATGTGTCAGATGAAAAACGGGAAAGAATAAATAAGCTTCTAAGGGCTTTTTCTACCAGATGATAAAAAAAATGCAAGTTGTTCAACATCTACCACTGTTTCGATATCATATTTGATAAAAAGGAGCCATTTTGACAGAAGCTGACCCAAGAAAATAAACAGAAAACAGCTTTATTTTTCCTCCACAGACCATTCAAACAAAATCCATGGATATACCCCCATCGCCACTTGTATGGAATTTAGGGAAGATACCATATTTTCCATCCATTTTTTGTAAGAAAATAAAGTAGTGCTTTGGTAACTTTCAGTTGGAAAATTAATCTCATTTCTGTCATTAAAATCTACAGCTCAATGCAATAATTCCAAAGCTGCCAAATCTTAATTGATTTAGAAATTTTCCCCCTGAAAGTTTATTTATATACACACACACACACACACACACACACGCACATGCACACACACACACACACACAGGCTTTCAGCTTATACACATATAGTGGGCAACAGGATTGTGGTCAACTGATTCTCCTTCTCCTTATTGCTTCTCATCTCTCTCTTGAAAGGCTTGGTTTTTGATCCTTCCTTAGTAAAATTCAGGAGAACAATGAAAGCATGTTTTTTTGGTGGCCAGGTCCATTGTAATTTGCTCTTGGCTGATACTGAAAGCTGTCTTTTTTGTTCATGGGGAGTTTTAGGACCTCTAGTTGGAAACTTCTACAACTGGCCCATAGTTGAGAGTTGCAGGGATTGGGAGGGATAGGTAAATACATCAATAATTCTCCTCAATAAATTCATTCTTTGGGGTCTCTTTGGTCTAAGTCCTTGTAGAAGCTAGAGTTGGTAACACTAGCATGAAAAAAACTCATGATCTTTTAGCATTCCCCCTAATTGGTCTACTATTTCTCTTTGAAATGTGAGGATTCTGGGCACCTGTAGATAATTTCTCTGATCCTTAGCAAGTCAGATGAAACTGAGATAAGGAAAGTGAACTTCTAACAACTCCTAATAAGAGAGGATGTGCTGTGAGTGTTTTGAAGATCTATTATGGTCTATTATGAGGCTTATAAATGGATTTTAAGAAGGACATTTAGGTCATCACTCTACTTTTTGACTAAATAGTTATGAAGTCAGTGCTTTTTTACTTATTTAGAGTTCAGGCATCTCTTTTGAGAAAGTGATAAAAACTATGGATCTAAACCCTGGGTGAGCAAACATAAGTACTGATTTTTTTCAGAAAATTCCAGACGTAGGGTATGTAATACAATTCCTCAAGGTCTATCCATAGACACTGGGAAAAAATCTATGACTTGGCTGCTATCTTTCCCTTCATCTCCCCGCTCCCTCCCTCCTTACCTCTCTTCCTTCCTTCCATAATAACTTGTAAATGTCATTAGCAGTGGTAGCTGGGCAGAGGAGTAGAGCCCCAGTGAATAAGGTGGCCACAGAGGGCAGTGGCACAGTGGATTTGGGATTAATCAAATAAATAAATATATTGAACATAATGGGGATCATGTTTCTCAATGCTGGAAAGGGAGTTACAAATATGGAAAGAGGGAATTATAATAACCCCTGTGGTATTCGATTGAAATGAGTAGAATCAGTATTAACTATTACACTAGTTGCCATAACAAATGATACAACCTCACTAGCTTTAAACAATGCAAATTTATTACCTTATACTTCTATAGGTAGGAAGTCCACCATGGGTTCTCATTAGGGAAAAATGAAGGTGTCAGTAGAACTAGGTTTCTTCTGGAGCTTCTAGGGAGGAATTACTTCCCCTACCTTTCCCAACTGCTAGGTAACACCAACATTCTTTGGATTATGGCCTCTATTCTCCACCTTCAAAGCCAGTATCTGTGGGCCAAGTCTTTATACTGCTTTATTCTACCTTCTGTTGCTATATCTCCTTCTAACTTCCATCTTCTGCCTCCTGCTTCCATTTTTAAGAATCCTTGTTACTGAAGGAGAGGCTGGGAAGATGGCAGAGTAGAAGGACCCTAAACTCACCTCCTCTGAAAGATAAAACTAAATAACACTCACATTAAATAACCCAGAAAATGACCCAAAGACTAGTAGAACAAACTCCACAACTAGAGGTAGAGAAGAGGCTGCACTGAAGAAGGTAGGAACGGTGGAGACAAAGTTTGGGAGTGAAGGGGAAGAGGCTGTAGGCTATCAGGAATGAGTGGGAGTGGGGGGAGGGCACAGTGAAGGGCAGATACAGACTATCATACTGGGGAGCCTGCATGGGGACGACAAATCCCCATAATACATGACTTAGGACAGAATCTTGTGAGTTCTTACAACTGGTGGGACTTAAAACCTGGAATTTTAAAAATCAGCAGGTTCAGCTCTGGGAGAGCCCCAAGGGCTTTAGGAAGCTGAGTCCCCATTCTTAAGGAGCTAACATGACAAGTAGCCAGCAGAAATACAGCCTAGAGGCAGCCGTTTGAAAAACATCTGGGGCATATAGAAGGGAGAGTTTACTCATCTCAGAGCATGTCCCAGAGAGGCATGTATTGCATAAAGACCCCTTCAGGAACAAAGCAGCTAGCAGGCACCATTTCCATCCCCTGCCCTCCACCATGAACACAAATACATGTGCAGGAATGAGTAAGGGGTCAACACTCACTACCTAATTTGCTTACGCAAAGCCCTGTCCTCCCCTCCCACACTTTGGTGGATCCACCCTTTCAGTCATGCTTGCCTCAGTGCTGGATGTGGGTCTCCTCCTCCAGAAGACCAGCACAAACCCTGCCAACACATCTTCCAACCAGCATGTTTTGTGGGGCCTCTGTTGCAGCGGTGAGAGCAGGGCTCATTTTGTAGGGAGACAAGTGCACACCTTGTTAAAATGTGCCCTGCCCTGGCCATACAAAATACTGCTCACAACAGGCAAAGAGAACTTCTGCAGATGGCTAAAGAAAAAAGTGGCTGGGACATAAGAACAGGGCACATGCAACACACACAGGAGACACCAAGTTCTGAGGAACAGGAGACACTGCACTGCAGGGCACTAGAGAACTTCTACTTCATAAGGCCATTACCTTCAAGAGCAGGAGATGTATGTGACTTTCCTAACACAGAGAAAGAGACACAGAGAGACAAAATGAGGAGACAGAGGAATATATCACAAATGAAAGAGCAGGACAAAACCACAGCAAGAGACCTAAGCAAAATGGGTATAAGTAATATGCCTGATAGAGAATTTAAAGTAGTGCTCATAAAGATACTCACTGGACTTCAGAAAAGAGTGGAGGACATCAGTGAGACCCTTAACAAAGAGCTTAAAAAAAGAACCAATCAGAGATAAAGAACACAATAGATGTAATTAAAATTATTCTTGATGGAATAAATAAGAGGCTAGAGGAAGCAGAGGAACAAATTAACAACCTGGAAAACACAGTAATGGGAAGTAACCAAGCTGAACAAATGAAAGGAAAAAAAGTTACTCAAAATGAGTATAGACTTAGGGAACTCCCTGACTCCATCAAGTGTAATAACATTTGCATTAGAGGGATCCTAGAAGAAGAAGACAGAGAAAAGGGGGGGCAGAAAATTGATTTGGAGAAATAATAGCTGAAATCTCCCCTAATCTGGGGAAGGAAACAGACATCCAGATCCAGAAAGTAGAGAGATCCACCACCAAAACCAACCCAAGGACGGGCACACCAAGACACATACTAATTAAATGGTAGATAGTACTAACAAAGAAAAAATTTAAAGCAGCAAGATAAAAGAAGACAGTTACATATAAGAGAAACCCCATAAGCTATTAGCAGATTTTTTAGCAGAAACTTCGCAGCCTAGAAGAACAAGGCATAATATATCCAAAGTGCTGAAGGGAAAAAGATCTGCCGTGGAGAATATTCTTCAAGGCTAAGATTCAGAAAAAGGAGAGATAAAGAGTTTCTCAGACAAACAAAAACTAGGGGAGGTGATGACCACTAAACCAGCCCCAAAAGAAATATTAAAGGATACTCTCTGAGTGGAAAGGAAAGACCGTGAGAGTATGAAAACCAGGAAACACAAAAGCAATAAAAATAAGTATATCTGTAAATATCAGTCAACAGATTCACAAAATAAAAGGATGTAAAATACGATGCCATATACCTAAAACATGTGGGAAGAGGAGTAAAGAACAAGTTCAAGCTTAAGTGACCACTGACTTAATATAGATTACTATATGCAGAGGATGTTATATATAAACCTAATTGTTACCTAATGGTAACAAATCAAAAATCAGTAATAGATATGCACAGAATAAAGAGAAAGGAATCCAAGCACATCACCAAAGAAAGCAAGCAAACCATGAAAGAGAGCAAGAAAGGATCAGAGAAAAACTACAAATACAACCACAAAACAAGTAACAAAATGGCAATAAATATATATCTAGCAATAATTACTTTGTTGTTTTTTTTAATAATTTATTTATTATTTATTTATTAATTTAGAGAGAGCAGGGAGTAGGGAGAGTAGGGAGAGAGAGAGTAGGGAGGGGGGAGAGAGAGGTAGAGAGAGAAACTTAAGCAGGCTCCATAGTCAGCACTGAACCTGATGGAGGGCTTAATTTCATGATCCTGAGATCATGACTTGACCCAGAATCAAGAGTTGGATAGCTTAACTGACTGAGACACCCATGCACCCCTAGCAATAATTATTCTGAATGTAAATGGATTGAACACTTTAGTCAAAAAGACAGAGGGTGACAGAGTAGATAAAAAACAAGACCCATATATAGGCCGGCCTGCAAGAGACAAATTTCAGACCTAAAGACACCTGCAGATTGAAAGTGAGGGGATATAAAAACATTTATCTTTCAAATAGATGTCAAAAGAAAGCCAGAGTAATAATACTTATCAAACAAAACAGACTTTAAAACAAAGACTTTAACAATGATAAAGAAGGGCACCATATAATAATAAAAAGGACAATCCAAAAAGAAGATAGGAAAAGTATAACTATTTATACACCCAATATGGGAACACCCAGATATATAACATAGTTAATAACAAACATAAAGTAACTAATTGGTGGGACGCCCGGGTGGCTCAGTTGGTTAAGCGGCTGCCTTCGGCTCGGGTCATGGTCCCAGGGTCCTGGGATCGAGTCCCACATCGGGCTCCTTGCTCGGCGGGGAGCCTGCTTCTCCCTCTGCCTCTGCCTGCCTCTCTGCCTGCTTGTGCTCTCTCTCTCACTCTCTCTGACAAATAAATAAACAAAATCTTTAAAAAATATATTTAAAAAAAAAAAAGTAACTAATTGGTAGTAATACAATAATATTAGGGAACTTTAAAACCCTACTTACATCAATAGACAGACCATCCAAACAGAAAATCGACAAGGAAACAATGGCTTTGAATGACACACTGGATCAGATAAATCTAATAGATACATTCAGAACATTCTACTCCAGAACAGCAGGATACACATTCTTTCAAGTATACATAGAACATTCTCCAGAATAAATGACATATTACGCCATGAAACAAGTCTCAACAAATTCAAAAATATCATCATACCATACATCTTTTCTGATCACAGTGCTATGAAACTAGAAATTAACCACAAGAAAAAAAAACCTAGAAAGAGCACAAATACATGGAGGTTAAATAACATACCACTAAACAATGAATAAGTCAACCGAGAAATCAGAGAAGAAACTTTTAAAAATTACATGGAAACAAATGAAAATGAAAATGCAATGATCCAAAACCTTTGGGAGGCAGCAAAAGGGGTTCTAAGAGGCAATTTTATAACAATAAAGCAAGCAGCAAGAAACATCACAAACAGCCTAACCTAATACCTAAAGAAACTAGAAAAAGAACAACAACAACAAAAAAACCCTCAAACCAGCAGAAGGAAGGAAATAATAAAGATTACAGTAGAAATTGATAAACCTCTAGCTAGGGGAGGGGTAGAAGAAGGGGGAAGAGGAGAAGGAGATGAAATAGTGGTAGCAGTACTAGTAATAACAGTAGTTGAAATAGTAGACAAATTCCTAGAAATATATACCTACCAAAACGGAAGCAGGAAGAAATAGAAAATTTGAACAGACCGATTACAATCAAATTGAATCAATAATCAAAAAAACCCCAACAAACAAAAGTCCAGAACCAGACAGTTTCACATTTATTTGTAAAGATTTTATTTATTTGAGAGAAGGAGGTGGGGCACGAGCTAGGGGGAGGGGCAGAGGGAGAGTGAGAAGCAGACTCCCCACTGAGCTGGGAGCCCAAAGTGGGGATTGACCCCAGGACCTTGAGATCATGACCTGAGCTGAAGATAGAGGCTTAAATGACTGAGCCACCCCAGCACCCCTCTACCAAACATTTAAAGAAGAGTTAATACCTATTCTTCTCAAACTATTCTAAAAAATAAAAGGGGAAGGAGGAGCGCCTGGGTGGCTCAGTGGGTTAAAGTCTCTGCCTTCGGCTCAGGTCATGATCTCAGGGTCCTGGGATCGAGCCCCACATCTGGCTCTCCACTCAGCAGGGAGCATGCTTCCCCCTCTTTCTCTCTCTGCCTCCCTCTCTACCTACTTGTGATCTCTCTCTCTCTCTCTGCCAAATAAATAAATATAATCTTTAAAAAAAAGGGGGGGGAGGAAAACCAATTTTATCAACATAGTGCTAGAAGTCCCAGGCATGGCAGTTGGACAACAAAAAGACATAAAATGTATCCAAACTGGTAAAGAAGGAGTAAAAATTTCACTATTTGCAGATGACATGATACTATATATAGAAAACCCTAAAGAGTCCACCAAAAAAACTACTACAACTGATAAATGAATTCAGTAAAGTTCTAGGATACAAAATCAAGTAGAGAAATATGCTGCATTTCTTTTTTTCTTTTTTTTAAAGATTTTATTTATTTATTTATTTGACAGAGAGAGAGAGAGACAGCGAGAGCAGGAACACAAGCAGGGGGAGTGGGAGAGGGAGAAGCAGGCTTTCCGCTGAGCAGGGAGCCTGATATAGGCCTCGATCCCAAGACCCTGGGATCCTGACCTGAGCTGAAGGCAGATGCTTAAGGACTGAGCCACCCAAGTGCCCATATGTTGCATTTCTATACACTAATAATGAAGCAAATGAAAGAGAAATTAAGAAACCAATCCCATTTACAATTGTCCCTGAAAAAAAAAAAAAAATACCTAGGAATAAATTTAACTGAAGAAGTGAAAGTTCTGTACTCTGAAAACTAAAACATTAATGAAAGAAATTGAAGATGACGCAAAGAAATGGAAAGACATTCTAAGACATTCCATGCTCATGGCTTGAAAGAACAAATATTGTTAAAATGTCTGTACTATGGAAAGCTATCTACAGATTTAATGCAATCCTTATCAAAATACCAACAGCATTTTTCACAGAATTAGAATGAACGATCCTAAAATTTGTATAGAACTACAAAAGACCCTGAATAGCTAAAGCAATCTTGAAAAAAGAAAAAAAACAAATTGGAGGTATCACTATTCCAGACTTCGAGTTATATTACAAAGTGGTAGTAATTAAAACAGTAATGGCACGGGAATGCAAATAGACACATAGATCAATGGAACAGAATAAAAATCCCAGAAATAAACCCATAGTTATATGGTTAATTAATCTTCAACAAAGATTGGAAAACTGGACATGCTAAAGAATGAACCTGGACCACTTCTCTTTCACTATACAAAAAAATTAAACTCAAAATGGATTAAAGACCTAAATTGGGACCTGAAACCATAAATATTCTAGAAGAGAACACAGGCAATAATTTCTTTAACATCGACCATAGCAACATTTTTCTAGATATATCTCCTAAGGCAAAGTAAACAAAAGCAAAAAGAAACAATTGAGACTACATAAAAATAAAAAGCTTCTGCACAACAAAGGAAACAACCATCAAAACTAAAAGGCAACCTACTGAATGGGAGAATGTATTTGCCAATGACATATCCTATAAAGGGTTAGTATACAAAACATAAAGAACTGATACAACTCAACACCCCCAAAGCAAAACCCAACTAAAATATGGGCAGAACACAAAAACAGACCTTCTCCAAAGAAGACATCCAGATAGCCAAGGAACACATGAAAAGATACTCAACATCACTCATCATCGAGGAGATGCAAATCAAGACTGCAATGAGTTATTACCTCATACCTGTCAGAATGGCTAAAATCAGCAACACAAGAAACAGTGTTGGTGAAGATGTGGAGGAAAAGGAACCCTCTTGCACTGTTGGTGGAATGTGAGCTGGTATAGACACTGTGCAAAACAGTATGGAAGTTCCTCAAAAGGCAAAAATAGAACTACCGTATAATCCAGTAATAGCACTACTGGCTACTTACCCCCAAAATACAAAAAACACTAGGTTTTTTTGTACATAATGATACATAATTATGATTTGATACATAATCCTTAGGTTTATTGCAGCATTATTTACAATAGTTGTTATTATGCAAGCAGTCCAAGTGTCTATTACAGATGAATGGATAAGGAAGATATGGTATATATACACAGTGGCATATTATTTAGCGATTAAAAAAATGAAATCTTGCCATTTGCAACAGAATAAGTCAGAGGAAGACAATTCTCTCATATGTGGAATATAACAAACAAAAACAAATCAACAAACGAAAAAGACAAATCAAAAAACAGATTCTTAACTGTAGAGAACAGATGGTTATGGGGCGGGGGGAGAATGTGTGAAATAGGTGATGGCAATTAAAAAGTACACTTATCAAGATGAGCCCTGAGCCATGTGTAAAATTGCTGAACCACTATATTGTACACCTGAAACTAATTTAACACTGTATGTTAAATATACAAGAATTAGAATATAAAACTTAAAAAAAAAAAAAAAAAACCAAATTGTTACTACATTGGGTCTACCCAGATTCTCCAGATTAACATCTCCATTTTAAGATCAGCCAAATAGCAATTTTAATCTTTCTGCAACCTTAATTCCCCTTTGCCATATAACCTAACATATTCATAGTCTCCAGAAATACGACTTCTTTGGAGGGACATTTTCTCCTTACCACATTTGCGATGTTCAATCAATATAGAGATAATATAGAGAGAGATAGGTAGAGATAAACATATACACAGAGGAAATGCATACACATATTTCCTAGCTCTGTCCATTAAGAGGGCATGAGCACAGTGACATCCCACACCTCCCAGGGTTGTATTCCCTAGAAAGCAGACCTTGAAACAGGACATTTAGAAGGGAGTGCTTTGGGAAATCACACTTCTGGAAGGAAGGGAAAAGCAAAATTGGACAAAGAAAGAAGTTAACCTAGTATGCAGACTCAATGAAGGCTTCAGCTGGCCCTACAGAAAGCTCTGGAACTGAGATCATTATTCAGAATATTCCTGATTTGAAGCATACTGTGGGGATATTTCTAATAGCAAAATGACCTTGGGCAAGATAGCTTTCTTCAGGTTGTCCCTGAAAGGGTTTGAGAGTCAAGGGGTACTTGAGTGCAGCATTTCTATAGCAGCTAGAATCCTTGCAGGGTATCACATCATCCAGCACAAGGAGTGCATTTTGTATCCAGATCTTGGTTTCAAACTACTATCCTCAACTAAAAAGGAAGAATCTTTGAAAAACTGGCTGACTCCAAAACTGGGATCCAAGAAGTACAAGAAGTGCCTAGAATGTCTTACTGTGCCAACAGTAGAGTAGGGCCCAAAGAACCATGGAAACATATTAAAAACAAAAACAGAGGAGAATCCATCTCCAGGAGATCTTACTAGCCAAATCCAATATAAGTCAAATAAACAACAGATTATTACAGTTTGAATAAAATAGGGATCAAGAAGTTCATACTGATATAACTTAAATGAACAAACTGGGAGACAAGAAAGCATCTCTTTACAGTAAAATGCCAAGTAATAAACTTCAAATGATGGAATTTCAAAAAAACACTATTTAAAGCATCTGAGTATTAATGAAATCAGGCAAATAAAAAATAAATGAATGCTAAAACTGGATAAAGTTCTGAAAATGAATGGGATATTTACACATCTTAAATATCTGTGCACAAATATTTATTTTAAAGAGGAAAAGAATAACTCTGCAGAAGAGAAACTTGGCAAAAACCACATTAATCAATGGTTCAAATTGAAACTGTGTACCACCCAATAGAAAGCAATAAGAGCACATTAATTCTGTCATATCTCTGCCTCCTTCCCCCCAAATTTAAAGGGCCTAAGTTAAATCTAAGTATTTGAAATGACCAGACAAATCCAAATTGCAGGACGTTCTATGAAACAATTGACTTTGATTTTCAAAACTATCAAGGTTACGAAAGTCAAGGGAAGACTGAACTGTTCCACATTGAAGGGACTTGTCGGCTGAGTGGAACATGTGATCCTACACTGAATCCTTCTGCTACAAAACATGTCACCGGGGCAACTGACACACATCTAATGTGTTCTGTATATTCAACAGTAGGAAGTAGACTGTATCGGTATTAACTTCTTAAAGTTGATGGCCACACCATGACCATATTTGTAGGAAAACATCTTGAAGTATTGAGGGGTAATTGGACACCATATCTATATTGCTTTCACATGATTCAGGGTGGGGGTGGGGAGGACGGTGGGGAGAAAAGCTCTTTGTTGTGCAAGTTTCCAAAATACTTCAAAATAAAAAGTAAAAAAGAAAAAAATGGTCTCAAGTATTTCCAAGTAAATAAGAAGTGGTCATTTCTGATGATTTTGGGGTTTTTTTTCTTTTTTTCTTTTTTTTTCTTCCTTTTTTTTCCTCTTTTTTTCTCTTTTTTTTTCTTTTTTCTTATGATTTTGAAGAGGTCATTATGAATGGTAACATCCCTGTATAAATAATGGGGAAACCAAGTTGCAAAGATTGGTAACTTTACCCAAAGTCATACAGCTAGTTCTTGGAAGACATGGATTTGTCTAGTACTTTAAGACTTCTCTGTCAGGCATTAGCAAGTCAAAAATAAGAAGGAAAAAAAAGGAAAAGGAAAAAGAATAAACTATCCTAATATCTAATATTCTATCTAATATCTTTAGTCTAATATTAAAAATGACATGTTTATTTTGTGATAGCTTTCCAGGTATGTTCAAGTACAATGATAAAGAAAAGGCACTGATGAAATGGGAAAGTATTTAGTAACAGTGATTCATGCATCACCCTTATCCCCCATACTATAGATGGAAGGGTAATTATAGCCCATTACCAAATTACTTGTAGTTATCCCTTGATCTTATAGTTAATACAGTGAACCTTCATTTGCACAAATGTTATTAGCATATTTTACACCACATTCTGATCTTTTTTAGGAGTAACTGTTGCCTAGTTAAAGTATATCAACTAGGAATTTTTTTTTTTTCCAACTCGGAATTTTTAAAATTTATTATTTTATTTTATTTTATTTTATTTTATTTTATTTTATTTTATTATTTTTGCTTCCTTCTAGCCATTTCTGGGCAAATTGTGACTTTCAAAGCTGGTAGCAGATTCAGAAAGAGAAAGGTACTACAGCGATATAGAGTATGAGCTGCTAAACTATTAGCTTTTTGAGGGTAGAAAGTGACTTTCATTTCTCTCTCTATTGACAGAGCAGAGCACAGCACTTGGCAGGCATTTGGTGCACGTTTGCCATTGTCACCTGGAAATCTCAATGACATCTAATTGACATTGTATTGGTCCAATATTAACTCGTTATTTTTCTAAGTCCAAAACCTTCTCTTCTTTGTAAGGGTACTACCATCAACCTATATATTCTAATGCAAACCCTGGAAGTCATCCTCCAAAGTATCTTTCTCTCTTACCAACCACCTACCATCATATCCCATTCATTAATCCACACTCCTGGATATCTCTCAAATCCATTCAATCCTCCCCATCTCTCCATAAACCAACTTAGTCTAAGCTACCATTTCACACATGAACTCTTGTAATAATATTCCAACCAGTTTCCCTACATATGTATTTGTTTTCTTCAATTCCTTTCTTCATACAGTAATCCTTTTGACACACAGATCTATTCTAGCTGATTCACAGATTCTCAATATCTTCCAGATAAGATATGAACTTTTAGCCGCGTCCTTATGTAATATGGCCCCAACCTATTCCTGCAACTTATACTTCTTTCTCCCTTGTTCTCATTTCCCTTGCCACACCTGAATATTTTGAGGTGTTCGTATATGGTATTTTTACTTCCTCTAATGTCCTTATTCATACTTTCTATACTTTAATTCACACATGTGAATCCTATTTATCCTTCAAATCTCAGATCATCAATTATTTACCTTTCTCCAGCTATCTTAGGTCAGTCCCCATAGTTTGTTCTCATTGCAAACTCATCTTGTTTTTTGTAGAACTTACAGCAACTCAAATTAATTATGTAAATATGCCTGTCTCACACTCTAGATTAAAATGTACTGAAAGAAATATCATTCAGTTTTTTTTTTTTTTAAGATTTTATTTATTTATTTGACAGAGAGAGATTACAAGTAGGCAGAGAGAGAGGAGGAAGCAGGCTCCCTGTTGAGCAGAGAGCCCGATGTGGGGCTTGATCCCAGGACCCTGAGATCATGACCTGAGCCGAAGGCTGAGGCTTTAACCCACTGAGCCACCCAGGCGCCCCTCATTCACTGCTTATTCCTAGTGTCTAGAAGAGTTCTTGGCAAGTGGATTTCAATAACCATCTAATAAATCTACAAATGAACTAAACATTTCAGATATAGTCATCAGAAAACTGAAGCTCTGGTCCTAATGTGTCTATAATTTTCTAAATGACATTGGGAGATCACACCCTCCATTATTAGTGGGATCAGTTATACAAGGGTACTCAGGTATAATCATGGAATTTGAGATCTGGAAAGTCAGGGGATAATATAAGTCTCCCTCCCTAAATATACTAACATATCTGCTTCTATATCCACATATCCTCTTTTATTTTCAGCTCTAGTAGATCAGCTGTGGTTTTTCCTATCGTAGGCTAACCCTTCGTGTCTTACTCACCAAAGGACATAACTTCCTCATTGTCAGATTTTTCCTTTCTACTAGGGCCTTCCCATCAGTATACAGTCATGCTGTGATGAGTTTTGTTTTGTTTTGTTTTATAACAGGAAAATCAACCAAACAACAAAAACATAAAAACTCCCTTGTTATCAAATTCCATGCTACTGCTGCATTTCCTATTCCCTTATAAAATGAAAACAAAATTTAAGAATAAAACCCTTCCTCACAAGAACTGTTCATACTTTCCCCATCTTCTAGCTTTACAATCTTTTTCAAGCCACTCTATTCAAACTTCATTCACCAAAATGCACTGTAACCACTTCTATCAAGTTTTCCAAGAAAATCCATATGGCCTAACTGCAATAGTAATTTCTCAGTCTTTGTCTTGTTCTTTTACCTGAACAGAGTTGGTCACTCTTTTTTTTTTTTAAGATTTTATTTATTTATTTGACAGAGAGAGACAGCAAGAGAGGGAACACAAGCAGGGGGAGTGGAAGAGGGAGAAGCAGGCTTGCCGCTGAGCAGGGAGCCAGATGCAGGGCTCGATCCCAGAACTCTGGGATCATGACCTGAGCCAAAGGCAGATGCTTAACAACTGAGCCACCCAGGTGCCCCCACTCTTTCCTTTTGATATATTTTCTCCCTTTGGATTTTGGAGCACTGCTTTCTCTTGGTTTCCCACCCATCTCACTGGCCATTTCTTTTTTAGTTTCCTCTTTGTCCTGATCAGGAAATATTGGAGTTTCCCAGGGCTCAGTCCTTAAACTTTTTCTATAATTTTTTACTTTTTACTTTTTCTTACACTTTTTCTTAAACTATTTACCATATCCTGTAAGTATGTGTATTTTTAAGCATTTTGTAGTTTTAAATCCTGAAGTTCCAAATACATTTGTATATTGTATACATTCAAGTCTTATTAAGACAAGAGATGCATACAAGTGTTAGCCTTTGGGGTAAAGCAAACTTATCCACTAGTAAAGTATGGCTCAGTAAAAGCCCTGAACTCTGATCAATCAAATCAGCATTTCCTTCTCTCTTTGGAGAGGGAGCTGATTATTACAAGGATAGGAACAACAAAAATGAGAATAGGAGCAATGAGGTACCCTCCACATGACAGTAATAGCTCAGAACCAACAACCAATGGCCCTTGTGTGCATAATTCATGCCCATCCTCTCATTTTTGATGAGACTATGCAATCTAACACTTTTTGTGTTGGTAATGGGTCTAAGTCATTAACTGGGAAGAAGAAAGAAAAGTTGTTATGGCGATGAGGAAGAGAAAAAGAAATAGAAGACTTGACCATCAATGGAATTAAGATTTTTTTTTTCCTTCCTTGGTTCACAGATTGCAGAGGCTTTTGAAGGGCTTTCACCTTGTATAAATTTTTCTTGCTCATATGGTTCTTTTTCTGATGAAAATGTACTACCCTAGTTTTCTCATCCTCTGTAGTGCATTGATAAATCAGTTTAAGCTAATAAGTTGGTAACCGCAGTTGTCAGATCTCAAAGCGAACAGTGAGCAGGTCCTGGACTGGGATTCAGAAGACCTGAGCTTATGTTCTAACTGAAGATCAAAGTTAGGACTCATACTAGGTTAAGTCATCAGATATCTCCAAGCTCTGGTTTCTCAGTCCTAAAATGGGAATAATATTCCTATTTCTGTAAACACCAAATGAAATAATAACTCATGTTCAATTGCTTTGCAGTCTGCAATAGGCTTCTACAAGTTCTAAACCCTAGCTACAAATAAGAATCACATAGGGAGCTTTTAAAAATACACAATTTTGAGCCTCACCCTGGAAATTCTCTACAGATGGTATGTGGAAATCTGTATTTTTAAAACAAATCTCCCAGGTTAGTGAGCTGTGTCTGGCCTGTCAAATTTGTTGTTTTTAAAAAGGGTTTTAAAAAGTGCATTATAACACTGGAGAGATGAGGTTATTTGAGGATAATAGCATGCAAGTTTGTTTCTTCTCCAGCTGATATCTTTCTAAGGGATTCTTGAGTTCAGGACAGCCTGCTTCTTATCTCAAAAGCAGTGACACTCCGTGGTCTGCTGTCATTCCATGGGATCATTCTGGAGGTCCTGATCTGGAGAGTTGGGCTGAAAGCACCAGCTTGTCCAGACTGTAGAGCAGAGCCACAGGATTGATGTTGTCTTTTATAGTGTTCCCAGCTCTGAGAGAAGCTGTAAGACTTTTAAGGGACTTAAAAGCTTGGCTCTGATAAAGTACCACTTAACACAAATTAACAGGACAGATGAATGATCTCAGAGAGACAGCCTCTTCACTTGGCTTTTGATAGACTCGGAAGCTGAGAAACAGGAACAAGGAACATCAAGGGGGAGCGGTCAGCTGAGATAAGACTCTAATCCAGTTGTTCCTGTTTTAACTTGTCTCTCTGATAATAGTTCACAGTCATTCACTCAACAAACACTCACTGTGACGCGAATCTAATCAAGCCATGCTTTTCACCACTGAAGCCTTATTCCCTGTCCTCACATTGCTTACAAGCCCGACGGGGTGATGAGGCATGTGCATACATACTCTTAACCAACCTTAAGAAGTGATAAGTATTCTGAAAGGGTGGTGCAAAGCAAAAGATCACATCCGTTCGGATGGATGGAAGGCAGGAAAGTTTAGTCAAAAAGTAGAAATCTGAGCTCTTCTTTGAAAGAGTAGTACATTTTATAAAACTATCAAGTCTGGCTCAAACAAAATGCAAGCACTTTTTAATGCAGAGCTATAGAAATATACTCCTCAGGGCAGGGAGAAGAGAAAAGTTACTAAAGTTTATGGGTAGGAGGTGATGAGGGTGGGCTGTAGTGGTTGGGGGGTGGAGGGATCTGAAAAAGACTCAGAAAGAGTTTTAAAGTAACAATGAAAGAAATTTAGTCAGGAATGGGAGTGAGATAAAGGCAGAAGAATTTTGTTTATTTTTGGTAGAGAGGACATGTGGAGGAAAATTGGAGATGGAGAAAAGATAGGTTATGTTGGTATCACTAATTTTTCACAGGCTAGAGGTTATGGTTTGAAGAATGACTTTTATATTGAAGTATGCCTAAATAAGCAATTTTAGTATGGCTTTGCTTATCTTCATGATGCAGAAATCTTTGTTTAAAAAAAAAAAAGAAATACATGATTTTAACAAATGTGTCCCTTTGGGAAAATCTCCTGCTATTTCCCTCACGATCATGGAGTTGGTAGACTAAATAAACAGAAATATTACTTTTCTTTTTTTTTTTTTAAGATTTTATTTATTTATTTGACAAAGAGAAACACAGAGAGAGGGAACACAAGCAGGGGGAGTAGGGGAAAGAGAAGCAGGCTTCCTGATGAGCAGGAAGCCCAATGTGGGGCTCGATCCCAGGACCCTGGGACCTGGGCCGAAGGCAGACACTTAACGACTGAGCCACCTAGGTGCTCCCCCCCACCTTTTTTTTTCTCTTTAACAATCTTAAAATAACTTTGTCTAAATGGCCCAGGGTAGGTATCTGAGCCAATGAGAAGATGGGCCATGAACAATGGTGACCTGGTAACTGAAGTGGGAGGAGTGTTTCTCCAGCACGGCCAGGAGGCTGGGGAAAGTGAATCACCAGGGTCGATTGTGGTGCAGGTATTAGGAAGGCTATTTTCAGAGCTGCTTTGGCAGAAAGGGAAATGGAAAAGATAAATGAAGTTAAGTAGAGCAAGGGAAGCAACTGTATGGCCTAAGCATTGTAGGCTGGGCCATTTCAGAAGGACTTAACAAATTATGAGGACTCTCACCATCAGAGGTTAAATGACAAACGTAAAGTAAAAAAGCTAGTTAACCATACACCCTAAACCAGGACCAAGGGCTAGATTCTTTGTCTCCAACATTCTTTCTACTCTGGGTTATAGGAGAGGAATAAGGTGGAGGAAAATAAGACCATTCTTGGAGATTTAGAAGGTCAAGGCCAGCTTTATGGACATGTGACCTGCGCAGGTGCACAGGATCCCACACTCAGAAGCCTCTCATGCAATGTTTAACGCCCCATCGTTGCTCTGTTGACATTCTCAATAATTTTGAAACTAGGTGCCTTGCATTTTTATTTTTCTTTGGATCCTGCAAATTATGCCGCTGGACCTGCCGGATCTACCATTTGGACTTTATGGAATGTAGAATGCTGAACCAATAGGAGATAGCTCCAGCACACTGCTGACCGTCAATACGTGCCCTCTGGCCCCTACAGATTAGGAAAGTGGGGAGGCGGCAAGGCTGAGGCTTATTCCTAACTTAGAAAAGATCTGTCCACTTTATCAAGGTCTTGAATGGGTATTCATGGCTAAACATTGCTTAGAAAAAGCTTTGAGCTGGACACCAAAAGACATATCCTACTGAATTCTGAGTAATTTTGTACAAAATAATTTAACCTTCTGATCCAGAGTTGGTTTTTAATGTTTGTTGGTTGGTTTTGTTTTATAAAAGGCATAATCAAGGGAAAAAAACAAACAGCTGCAATGAAAATAAAAAGGCAACCATCTTGTAAGCCACAGCACATAACAAAATTATCAACAAAAGGATCCCATTATTAATATCTCTGTGGAATTATGAAACTTGATGTGTAACATAGTCATTAAGGGCACAGGACTCGGGATCAAAGAAACACAAGTTCAAATTCAGACTCTGTCATCTAATCACTGTGACCTTGGTTTAATGACCCAGGCAGCCTGAGTCTCATTTAGTTGATTCATCTGTAAAATGGGAATACAAGCTACTATCCAGAAAGGTTATTTTAAGAATTAAAATGGGATAGTTTATGTCAAGTTCTTGGCTTGGTCCTAACTCACAGTAAGAATCTATGAAATGATACCCATATGACTAATAATAAATCGACACATTTGATCTTGATTCATCTCGTAAGTATTAGAATTCAAAACCCCTTCATCCAGGAGGCTTATTCCTGGGCTCTGAAATATTCCTTAGACTTTCAACAAGGATTGGCAAGCATTTTGAGTAAAGAGAGGAATACAGCATTTATTTCCACCAAGTGGGAGCCATTCTCCTTTCAGATCCAGGATTTTGCCCAGCAAGACCTGCTATGCATATTCACAGCACCCAACAGCTTGTTCTGTCATGCCCAAAAGATGAATTATTGTACAGGCCCCCAACATTCCACTTGCAAGCTGTCCATTCCTATACAAAAACCTGATTGGGACTGTGGCAGAAGGTATGGGGGGATGTTTAGGATTGGGGGAGGCAGGGATGAAAACAGATGGCGGTTTGGCAGAGTGATTAAAACACTAGATATCTGTTTTAATGAACTGGCCACCCAGCAGATAAAATATTGCAATAGTGAGTCCCCATCTTTGCAGCCAGTAACTGGTCTTATTTACAGGGTATGTTTGCTGCTGGTAAAGCCAAGCATTTCCACCGTCTCCTTGAATGTCATAGGATGCAGAATTATAAGGGCAGAGAAGAGATACTTAGAAAAGCAGAAGAAATAGATGGACCAGTTCCTTCTAAAGCTTGCACCAATGTGGAAGAACCACGGAACAGTCAGATTTTCTGTATGACCTTTGGTGAGTCACTTAACCTCTCTGGGCTTCTTTTCCCATGTTAGAAAAATGCAGTTGATAATCTGGTCTCCTAGCTACCTCATAGT
This sequence comes from Potos flavus, assembly GCA_028534135.1. NCBI lineage: Eukaryota > Metazoa > Chordata > Mammalia > Carnivora > Procyonidae > Potos > Potos flavus. Next base: position 13,705,924 of record CM052892.1, on the reverse strand, counting down.
TAAACAAAAATGAAAAGTTAAAGTTCAGGTCATAATTCACTTTGGAAGAAAGATACTATGGTAACCATTAGACCATGTTGTAAAGTGACCAGCAGGAAACCAAAACAATCTGATATGCAACTGCTGACCTTCAGGCTCCGAAAGATTTTTATGCATTTGGGAGCTAATATTTCCACCTGCAAATTAGGAACTATTATGTGTAATAATGATTTAATGTCCTCCACTTAGCAGGAGGACAAGAAGAAACCCGCTGACATTTCCCTGCCTGCAAAAGCTAATTTGGAGTTGTATATTAATTAACTGTATTGATGCAGAACAAACCAATTGGAATTAAGAATCCCAGGTTAATGCTAGTTTTTCTGATGTGGTGGCTGAGGTAATTCTCCCTGGATTTGTATGTTTCTAATTTTTTCTCTTTCTTTTCTAGGTACACTAACCTTAGAATGATAAAATTGTCAATAAGCACAATTTCTCTTATCTCCTGCATTTTATGATTCTCAGCTTCTTTATCTGTAAAATGGGAATTGCTGAGCATATTACAGGATTATTGAGGATCGAGTGTAACAGGCATGAAAATACTTGGTAAATTATAAAGCACTAAAGCAGTACTAGTTATCTGGTCATTTTATTTTTACAATTATTATCAGATTTTCTGGTGAATTTTAAATGGGATTGAGTGAAAGCCAAGGATTAAATAACTATGTTGCTATTTGAAGGTACTTTTAAACTATGACTTTATAAAGACACACACACACACACAAAACCCACAAATATTATGTGGTAAATGAATAAATCAATCTTCTAAATGATCATATTGTGGCATCCTGGTGAGACTTGATCTGTCGTGTCTTAAATAATTAAGGTATAAAAGTTTGCAATAGCTTACTTTTTATGATCATGTACATTTAAGTTTATGCATTATTATTGTCACTTAAATTCTGATATGCTTTTCTCAGTGAGAAAGAAGTGGATTTATAGTTAATTGGGTGGCAATTTCACACAACCTTGAGTAAGATCTCAAGAATCTGTTTCATGTTAACATTCAGAACTCATGATCTAGTCAGTTAAGTGAGTTATATAACTTTGAAGATTATTAGTTTCAATTATAACGCTATAAAAAGTCTAATGGGTCTATTAGGCTGATAGGCAGGTTTTGTCTGAGAATAGTTTTCATGCCACCTTCTGCATAACAATAGCATCAGAAGAGAGGTAACTTCTGGCTCATAAATAATAATGGCGCTAAGTCACAACTTCTATTTAAGATGATTTCTTGATATTTAGACAGATTTAGTATTTAGACAGATTAGCTTTACAAAATTTGGTTAAAACAAAACAAAACACCAAATTTAGGTCAAATGACTAAAACTGTACCTTCCTGCCATTGATTTGTAGCTGTGTGATGTGAAGTTACTGATCTCAGGTCACTGAGCCTTAGCACTCTAAATTATAAAATGTAGATTATGGATTTGGGTTCAAATTAAATATGAGAATATGGGACACTGCAAAATGTGGACTATTACTATCATTACCAATAGCATCAGTGTTTTTCAGAGATATGTTTTCCATGAATTGGGCTTAACTAAGGGAAGCACTGTCAGAGGGTATTGTGGGAAAAATGGTTTTGATAGTTATTAGATGGGGAGGTAATTTAGAGTGAGGATATGTCATTCAGTGCTGCTCTGTGCAGGTGGAATTCAAAGTGTGTTTGTAGACATTTCTTATTTTAGGTGGACATAGTCTTTTCTTAAAGGACAATTGCTCTGATAGGTTCTATTAAGCAATAAGTCTTTATGCAGTCACTCCTGGAAAGGTTTGGAGGTGGATAAGTTCAAGTATCCGGACCTATTGCTGTTATGATGTTCTCTTGTTCCTTTCTAAGCTCCAAGTAGAGGGGATTTGGTTTAAATAGGATCCACTTGGTTGTAATAAATCATCTGCCTTGGTCAAAAGCACTTTTTTTCCCCAGATATTTCCCCAACCAGATAATCACTCCCTTCCCTGTGACATATTTCTAATATGTAATTATTATAATATAATTGCCTATTAACATAACTGTCATCTCTATTAGACTATAAGCTCCTTGAGGCATGAGCCATAATTTAATTTTCTTCAAGTCCTACTATATAGCACATGTATTATAATAGACACCCAAATCTTATTTGATGAATGCAAATGTATGGGGTTCATTCGTTAGCTGTCACTCAAAGATCACTGGTATTCTGTGGCAGAGACAAATAAGAGACGTAAATGAAATAATTCGGACATTGAATATTGGCTGCAACATCTCCTGATATCCTTAAATTGGAAATAAAATTAGCTTGCTCCAGCTACAGATTTAAAAACTAAAATTATTTCCCACTTTTCCAGGAAGAGAAACATAATCTTATAAGCTGTGTGTTCAAAACAATGTTCACTAAATATGTCAGTGAAAGCAATGAGATAAGAGTAATAGGTATATAAGAATTTACCAGCATTTGTTATCAAGTCAGATGTAATGGGGAAAATATTTTTTAAAAGAGCCCCCAGGTCAAATTTATTTGTGAAATGCTAAATAGAGTGTATCAACTTCTTAGAGAATCCAGATGCACATTAAAGACCCAGTGAAGTCCTGCATTTCCTAAGCATTTTTTACTGCTAAATGAATTTTTTCAAGTAATAGACCAAGGAGCTTCACAAACCATGTTTAATAATGAGAAAAAAATCAAGGCAACCATAAGTAATGTGCCCACTGATATTCATGCTAGTGAGGGACATGGGTAACATACACATGTGTGCATGCATGTGTGTGCTATTACAGAAGGTGAAATTCTTGGATTAAATGAATTTGAGGATTCATTCTTTCTTTGCATAAGCCACAAGGCTGATGAACAGAAACATTTCAATACGTCTACGGTGATGTTCCTGAAAGGTGGAAAAACACGTTTTGAAAATGCAGCATATTGTCAGCACTTCTTGTGGAGATACAAGGTAAAATCCTCCAGAGTGCCAACTCTAGCATCTTCATTCTATCTTTAGGGGCCTATTGCAGTGTTTTGTAAGTAACAGCAACTCAAGAAATATTTGTGGAATGAATGAAGATATACAGTAGGGCCATTGTATTCTGTGGTCACAAAGTTGCCCACTTATCCACCAGACCAAAACTTAATTATCTTCCAAGACCCAGGTCCAAAATCACATTCCCTCTCTAAGTTCAGTAGAGAAAACCAACAAATATCTTCAGCATGATGAAAAGAATAGTAGAAATGTGTATGGATACTGTTTACTGAGCCACCAATATGTGTCAGACTTTCTAAATACAATCACTTTAATTTGTACAACATCCTTAAAACAGACTCTGTTGCTCCAGTTTCCCACTTGGGAAAACAGTGTCCCACAAAGGTAAATGATACGCCCACGTTTATATAGCTAATAATTGATAGATCCAGGTTTGGGAAATGGTTTCTCTGCTTCCAGACTGTACTTGTCCAACTATGTCATCCTGCTTCCCACACTTTGAAAAGCAATGTAATACACTATTTTAAATAGGCATCATTTGCATTATTGAGCAGCTGTGTGGCTCTCCAAATTGATTTGTCTTCCAGACTGCATGGAAAACAGTATCTAATCCATATTAATTATAAATACATAGCCCTGTGTTTTAAATACTGGCTAGTTGATGAGTAGTGCTGAGCTGATTTTTTAGTAAGTGATAAAGGTTAGAACCTTTGACAGGCAATCAACTCTTAGCAAAAAGTCTAATATTAATACTGTGGTATTTAAAATTTTGAAGGGACTATAAAAATACTTGGCCCTGTGTTACTTAGAGTGCTGTCTGAGTTATGGGCAAGAATGACCTCTGTCTTGTAGGTCTGAAAGGGACCAATATTTAGCGTCCTTGCCATCCCTCCCCCCTCAAGTACAGTAGCACCCCAGTCATTACGGCAACTAGAAATCCTCATGTGAAAGTAAGTCTACCATGCATTTGAGATGTCCCCTGCTGACTGTCTAACTCCATCCTGGGTGGATCCCGTGGTGACAGAGATTACTGGTGATCTGTGCAAGACCACACTATAAGGAGCAGAGCCAGGACTGTTCCATGTAATAATGACATCTATTGTTTTCTAAGGAATTGTGTGCCAGGCCCTGTACTAAGAGGCTTACATGACCACCTTCTTTGTTCCCCATAACCACACAATGAGCATGTAAGTGCCGCACGGTAATTTAAAGCATGAGCTCTGAAGTTAGATGGCCCAGTACGGTCTCTGCCACTTACTAGCTGTGTAAACTTGAGTTAGTGGATTTCCCTGTGCATCATTTTTTCTGTAATAGGAGGATAACATCCTAGGGTTGTTGGGATTACCCTTGTCAATCTTAAAAAGTGCTCCGACTAAAATCTAGCACAGGGTCAGTATGCAGTACTTCTGGCTTCTGACAACCATGTTTTCCCAGAACGGTATTGGGAAGACACTGGGAATAGAGAAGCAGCAGAAGAAAGATCTCATATCTTGAGCTTACATTCTGGTTGAAAACACTTAAGAAAATAGTTTCTTACTAAAACTGTAAGTGCTCACCTGATGAGACCGGTGATTTTGAATCAGCTGTGTTGAGATGACAGCTATCAGTAGGGGCTACAGAGTTCAGCTCTTTAAAAAAAAAGAGCTGGAATCTTACTGCTCTGAAAATATGGGCGAGAAGGATGCTAATGAAAAAAGGAAAGAGGGTGTTGGATAAATAACAAGAGCAAAGGTATTTAAAATCAACGTACTGTAAGATAGGGGTGTGTGTGAAATGGAGTGGCAGATGGAAGACAGGTAATATTCATAGCAAAGAGCAAAATGTAATTGGATAATGGAACATGAGCAAATATCAGAATGTACAACAGATTTGGGGCTGACTCGGGGGAATTTCATTTGCTTCCTTGGAGAAAAGAGTTTATCCATTCATGCCCTTTAATCACAATCTCAAGAATAGTAAGAGTGAAACTAATCCCAAGATACTGAAGAGACGCTAATTGTTTTAGTCATTGTAGCTGGTAATTTGGGGGTATGCTCAAAGGGTTGAATTCCTTTCCTTAAGAAAAAGAAAAGAGCAATGTTTGGCAGAGATTAAAGCAATAAGGAGGGGGGAAAAAAGAATCTGGGTGAATTATACAGAAAACAAGACGGTGTGGGATAAAAAAGATAGGGAGGGAAGGTAGGGAAGAAGGGGGATGTATAGATGTATATGTAGGAGATGTGTAGAAGGGGTGGGAAGAAAAAGATTGATGGAGCCTGGTGTTGAGCATATATTTCTTTCTGCACAGCACAGTAGCATAGCCCCTAGAAAGAGGGAATGTATAGAACGATGTAGATGTGGTCTCCATTCTTAAGAAGTTTACATTCTTATAAAGTCTAAATAAAGATGTAAATAAATCACTTGACGTGACAACTGCGCTGGTAGCTTAATGGAGGGAGAAGATGCATCCAGCTAGACAGAATACAGTAGGTCATCTGCCCACTGAAGAGAAAGAAACAGCACTGTGTTAGAATATATTAAATATGCATTCATATCCCAGTCCCAGTTCGTTCGGAGCTCCTGCAGCAGATATAGAGCAGTGTGTCCCTTCTCCATAGGCCAGTGTTTTTGTGTTGAGTTTTTGATTCTCTATCATTTTGATCTCAGGTTGCACATTAGCATCACCTAGGGAGCCTTTAAAAAGACCAATATGGAGCCTTATCCCAGATCAATTAAATGAGAATTGCAGTAAACTGGGCTTAGGCATGGATACTTTCATAAAAAGCTTCCCAAGTGATTCTATGGGGCAGCAGGTTTGTGAACACTTTGCTTTAGTTTCTTGCTAAGATGGCAAGGAAGTCAGGCTTCATGATGCTTTAAGTCACTTCCAGTTCCTAAATTTCATCACTCTGTTCATCTTGTTATTTGCAGATTCCTCTATCCTTTTACAGGTGAAGATGCTGAGATTTAGGTAGGGACTGTGACCTCCCTAAAGGCAAGCAAGCTATATGACTACAGGGTGACAGAGTCTGAATGGGGACTTGGCTTCTGCTAACTCTGCCTTCCTCCTCCATCACTTAGCCAGTCATCCTCCTGGATGGATTCTGAGATTGTTACTGAGGGGAAGGGTTTGGGTAAAGGCTTAGTTTGTGAAAGGAAAATGCATGTTGTCAGCTCTTTAGAGTTGAATTTTGCATCAGTGGTAGCAGTCTTAGGGTTATCAAAGTGACAATCTGAGTAGCAGTGTGTTTCTCCCATTCAGTCCTTCTCCCAGGTTTTGCCGTATTTGAAGAGGCGATCAGGCACCCTTCAACACAGCTGGAACTAAGCAAGCAGAGAAATGTCTTGCTGATCCCCTGGTTGAACAGTGGAGGGAGACAAACCTCGGAGATTGCCCCGATGGGCTTTTTGACCACTGAGGTCTAGTTTTCATTTTCTCTGAAATATTGTTTTTATGAAAAATATCTATAAATGACCCTCACCTCAGTGTTACAAAAAAGATTAGATTAAAAGTGCCTCAGGGAGACGTGGGTGAGCGATCCCAGAGTAACTAACTTGGGAAGGAAGGTGGAAAAAGGAGACTTGGAGACCCAGCAGGGAATGGGCATAAAGGCTATTGGGTGTCCATCAGTCACCAAAAGTGAGTGCATGAACGTATGTGTGCACTTATGCAAAAGGGGTGAGAAGGCTGTTAATAACGGAGGTGAACTGGTGTTGACAAATATGGGGTAACATCTGACTTCATGTTTTTGGGCTAAGAGTAGAGTCTTTCATGGGGCTGAAGTCATTCTGATTTTTCTCTCCCTTCTGCTAGCTTTCCTCAAGGGAATTTCTTATGAAGTGTGCACTAAATACAGAGTTGTGTGTTTCAAGAGGGCTGGGTGTGCACACGCGCACATCAGCCCAGGAGACCTCTCTTCAACATTTTTTTTTTAAACTGCCTCAATATTTATATGCCCCATCATTATAGGCAAGCAAATTATGTATTTGCCTCAATGATAACAGAGTTTCGTCACAGTCCACATGGTGTGGAGTTCTCCTACAGTGCTTTTTGTTCTTGCTACTTGTCTGATGCTGATATCTGCTTAGGGTGCCTCTCATGGTCTGTGATCCTGCAGACAGTGTTTTAATCTAAAGAAATCACCTTTATTCTAGGCAAACATGGCTCCTAGATATATTGCCAGTGTTTCTGCCAATTTGTGTTAATTTTCACAGCCTCTAAACAACTGGCAAAGTAACTGCTGATCCAGCAGCTGCTGTAATGCTCCCAGGTAATTCAGGTATTTCTACGTGTTACTGATGCCATCTGAGCTATAAACAGTCTGTAATAATGGATATACTACATTTCTCTCTATCATTCATTCATTCAACAAACATTGATTACCAGATGCATCTGGATACGTAAACTTACTTCCCATTAGTAAAATACTGCCTCTTAAAAACATTACTTATAAAATATGAAATGGTCACTGATAGAGAACCCTTCTCTGAACAATTAGTGGGAGGCTCTGCAAGAGACCAGGATTATGTAGTTTTTGCTTATTGATTGGTTTCTGTTTTGTTTTGCTTTACCTAGGAGAGGACGGTGACAGAAAGTCAACACAGTCACATTTACGAGAATAAATTCATTTTGAGTTCATGAAAGCAGCATTCTCCCAATCTCCCCACATACAACACCTTAGAGAGGTCTGAACAGCCCCAAGAAGGATGCGTGCGGATTCCTATTATCTGAGAAAGGGGATGAAACAGGACTATTAGGATTTCAAGAGTTGGAAAGGTGATACATTGCAAGTCCTGCTGTGTGGACCCCCTGGGGAAAAATGGGAAAGTATTTCTTAGTCTGCAAGGGACAAAGACAGAAACCAATTAGGACATCATTATTGCGAAGACCAGGCTTCCAAGGCATGGCTGCATATGGGAGTGAAAGAAGCAAATACAAGATGTACAGATCTAAGAACTCTAGTGAGGGGTCCCCATAGTTGGTTGTAGCACTAAAGAAGTAGAAGGAGCCTTCCTTGAAGGTCTGAGAATCTGATCAGGGAACTGGATCAGCAGTTGATGGACATCATTTGTGGGGCTGAGTCTCTTTATTCTTACAAGACTGTGTGTGGTAGTGATTGGAACTGGCAGTGGTTGACTTTCTGCTCAGGAAGCTAGACTTTTCTTTTGAACTGTGTGGGTCTCCAAATTTCCTCCACAATTCAGGTGAAGTCAGAAAGCTCTGAACAGAAAATATGGAACTTGCTGCCAATTTTCAATAGGGGTCTGAGTCTATTTATTTAAAAATTAAAAGTAATTTCCACACATTGGAATCCTGAGTCTATAGAAATATTCTTACTGGGTATAGGCAAACTTTCAGGCAATTTAGGTAAATTTAAACTTGTATTAATGAGGGTGAGATCACATATGTCTCTCAATGTCTTGTGGTTAGAATCTTGTTTCTCAGACATTACCAATCTTGTCACCATTTTATCTACAAGCCCTTCTCTTATTTCAATTCCCACTCTTGTCTGTTGTTGCTGATGACATTCTCCTTGATGAAATATTTTCACTCTTTGATTTCTAGGACATTAAACTCTCTTGATTGCTACTTTCCCTTTCTTGCCTCTCCTTATTTTGCATTATGATTCTTTTGCTTCTATCCAACTTTGAAGTTGTCTATGGTCATCTGACTTGGTTTGGCCAACAGAATTTGAATGGACGTGATTTGTATACCTTGTAGCTGGCAGCTTTTAGCACCCTGCATACCAGTGGGCAAAATCCGGGCAGCAGTCTCCATCATGCTAGGCCCTGGATTGAGGGAGACATAGAACTGAGCCTTCAGGTAACCTGAAGTGGACATGGAAAATGAATGAAAATACGTTTCTGGCTTAATTCACTGTGAGTTTTATATTGTTGATTCCTGAAGAACAATCTACCCTATCCTGACTGATGTAGTAGAGGATATCTAGAAACCAGACACTCCTGCAGCAAAACTCGGAAATATGGGGCACTGGCCTAGCCTAGTAATTGTCTGACAGGTGGTAAGAAAACTGATCAGCTTTGCAAAGGCAAAACATTTGGTTAAAAAAAAAAAAAAAGTTATCTGTGGTAACTTGGGGGGAAAAAATCATGTATCTTGTGAACTTGTGACTCTAAGAGAAATAGCCATGAAAGAGAATTCAGTACTTCTGAATCCATCTGGCAATGTATTAATAAAGAGATGGTTTCAGGAAAGTATTGCCCAGCTTGTAAGTGAAAATAGAAGAGAATAGAGAGAATTCATTAATTTAGGGATTTTTAGAATTGGAAAAGGAAATTACTTCTCAATACCAAATGGCAAGGAATAAAATTGAGAAGGCTTTTGAGTAGTAAAGGCTGATTAAAACTCAGACTTGCAGCAAGGATAAAAATTAAAGATGTGACCTTTGTACCCATTGATATAACCTCTGAAAGGATGAAATGTTTGAAAGGTTTAGAACCAAGTAAAGACGGTATACAGGGTAAATTCATTCAACTACATGAACAGAATGGCTCAGGGAAAAGAGTGTGACTCTAAGAGGCCAAGAGTAAACATGATTAAGCTGAGAGAGAGACAGAGGGGTTGGGAGAGGAAAAAGAGGACATTATGGAAGAGAGACAATGAAGAGGAAGATTGTATTTAAGAAGTATGTCTAGAAGAGAAATACGTATGTTGCTACTGGTACATAGAACTTGTGGAATCAAATAAATTAAAAACAAACAAGCAAACCAGTTTTTAGTTTTTTTGAAAGGGCTGTGCTATCGCAATGAGTCACAGACCTAGAAAACAATCTCAAGATTATGTTACTTAATAAACCAGTTGAGGAAACTTAAAATGTTAGGCTTAAAGAAGACTAGGTACAATATGATACATATTTCAGATACATTAAGAACTGAAATTTAGGGTGCCTGGGTAGCTCAGTCGTTAAGCGTCTGCCTTCGGCTCAGGTCATGATCCCAGGGTCCTGGGATCGAGGCCCACATCGGGCTCCCTGCTCGGCGGGAAGCCTGCTTCTCCCTCTCCCACTCCCCTGCTTGTATTCCCTCTCTGGCTGTGTCTCTCTCTGTCAAATAAATAAGTAAAATCTTTAAAACAAACAAACAAACAAACAAACAAAAAACCCTGAAATTTAAAGGAAATTCCCTGTGTTGAAATGGAGTCTAGAGTCTATTTTCCATAGAACAGGGAGTACCTATGAGCACTTGCATATTTAAACTCAGTGTAAGAAGGCCATTCCTAACGAGTGCTCTCCAGCAATTGAGTAAGTTGCCCTAGAAGAACGAAGCCATCTGTCATTGGCTTGGCCAAACCAATGCTGACTGTATAGCTTTGGGAAATGGAGGGAGTAGCGTACAGTATAATTCATTGGATGAAACTTTAGCAGAGTTATTTGTACCGTTCATATATTAATGCTTACCAGCCAGGCAAAGAGCTAAATGATTTCACATACATAATTATCATAGCTCACAACAAAATTTATGAAATTCTTATCTACTTCATATAACTAGTAATATTCAGAGCTAGGATTTGAAGCTGGCTTTATTTGAAATATTTTAGCTCATGGCATCCATGAGTCCATTATTCATAGCTTCTGTGTGTTGATGTTCTCCAATTGTTTAATGAAATGGCATAAAGGATTCTTATTCCTCATTAGACAGTGCTTCTCAGCAAAAAATGTGGATGGATCTAGTAGAAGGAATTTTGGAATCCAAATCAGAAGTCTTACATTCTTGGGCCAACCACATTTTACTGGCTGGCCATTGGCTGAAATGTGAACCTATTCTCTGTTTCTTAATTTGTAGGCGAGATTCTACCATCCATCTGCCTTTCTCACAAGTTTCTAGTGAGGATAGGATCACATGTCATGAATGGACTTTTTAGAAAGAGAATGTGATCTGCTGGCAGATGTTTCAATTAAAATTGTCATAGCTCACAATGGAAATATTTAACAAGATGTACTTGTGATCTAAATTCTGTGTCTACCATACTTTAGCAGACTATTCCCCTCGTTTCTTCTCTTTGGCAAAGCAAGGTGCAACCCCCAAGACTTCTCAGCTTAGGGACGAGGACCCTTCTTTTGTTTCTTAGTATAATACCTTCTTCACATTCTTCTTCAGCAATATCTGCCAAAATTTTCCCCTCTTCCAAGTTCTCACTTAACCTCTTAACCAACATAAGAGAAATTGGCCCTAAAATACTCTATTACCATTTATTAAGCAGTTTGGTATTGGGCACTTTGCTAGATCTGAGTAAATCAGTCCCATGAGTTAATCCTCACAGTAAGTATATAAATTGGGTATTATTTTACAAAAGAAGAAACCAGAGAGATTAAATAACTCCTCCAGAGTCCCACCACTAGTAAGGATCAATCAGACCCCAAAGCTTGAGTTATTTCCACTACAGATGGACCACTTTCTCTTCTTCTTCAGCCAACCCACATCTATAGCTCCATTGTCTATGATCACTTTCAGAGGTCATATCACCATAAGGCACATTCTTCCCTGAATTGTTACTCTAGTTAGGAAAATCTCTATTGATTCCCATGGCCCATTAGCAGGTTTTAAGAATAGCACTAATGGATCACCATGAAATTCAAACTTAGGCTGGAATGGAAGGTTTTCCAATTGTCCAACCCTAGTATAATTCCACACAACTACCACGGCTCTCTTTAATTCATTCTCTGCTTTAGCTGAATGGAACTGCAAGTTCTCTCCCAACTAGAGTGCAAATGTGTGAGAGCTTAGAGACTTTTGCCTGTCTTATTCACTACTGAATCCCCAGACCCTAAAACAGCAACTGTCTCAGAGTAGACATTCAGCCACTATGGGAGAAGTGAGTAAATGAATATGCTGTTCTACGCTATCTCTGGACATCATCTGGAATGCCTTATATTCATCTGTACTTATATGACTCCTACTTAATATTCAAGGTCTAGTGAAAAAGCCATTTATTCAATTCTTAAAATCTCAGCCTAAAGCAATCAATACAGGGTTAGTGTCTTAGTCTATTTGGGCTGTGATAACAAAAATTCCAAAGCCTGAGTGGCTTAAACATTTATTTGTCCTAGTTCTTCAGGATCACAGATTGCTGTATTCTCACTGTGTCCTCATATGACAAACAAGGTGAGAGAGCTCTCTGGGGTCTCTTTTATAAGGGTGCTAATCCCATTCATGAGGGTCCTACCCTCATGACCTAATCACTTGCCAAATGCCCCACCTTCTAATACCATCATACGGGGAGTTAGGCCTTCAACATAAATTTTGGGGGATGCAAACATTAAATCCATAGTTAATATGTAAAATTTCCAATATTAGATTGGCTTCTATGGGCTTGGAGGTAGGAAGTAGCAACACATGTGCAACGTATCTCTCACCAGTGAATCCCTCTCTTTAACTTTGTATATGGAAAACCTGGAGGCAGCAAGAAGACACTAATTTCCGTGTCTACCATACTTTAGCAGACTATTCCCCTCGTTTCTTCTCTTTGGCAAAGCAAGGTGCAACCCCCAAGATCACATAGACCACAGCCAGTTACTGGCAGGAACAGAAAGAAATTCAGACTTCTACCCTCAATCCAAGTTAAGTACTCTTTCCCATTTATCTAAAGAGTAACGAATTATAAAGCTTCAACACTTTTGAGTGCTAAAGGCTAATCATTATGTTTAAATGCATATGAAGATATAACCATATGGTGCATTTCCATAGGTCACCGTGTAAGAAAGTGTAAGTGGGAAGAAGCTTAGATAGTTCATTGGAAAGACAATCTGTCTGTATATGTGATGAGGATGGTAAGAATGCAGCCAACTGTAAGCTCCCTCCCCCTTTTTTTTTCCCTGCACTGCCTGAAAATCCATGACAGACATGGTAGCTGATAAGGCTAAGGAGCAGTGGGAGGCTGATCCAGCACGTTTGAATGAAAGGATAAAACAAATGAAACTTTTTTAAGCCAGAGTAGCTGTAATCCCTCTTGTGTATGCTTTAGTGAATTTGGCCTCCCAGATACAAGTTTGTAAAGAACAAAGTAGCAGCCCCTGGATGACAATGGGAAAACCGGCTTACAGGCAAATCTCAGAAGAAAGGGGGGGGGAAAGGAAGAGCAGGGATTCAGTGTGGAGGATGACTTGGGGTATCTGTTGTTCATTGTTCCTGTTTCCTTACACCCAATTCTATTGTCCTGACAATATATTGTTAGAAGAATGATACTATATTGCATATGAAAATGATAGGTTACAAAGTGCAATTTTTAAAAAAGATGACAGTATCTTACCTGTGAAAATGTACAGGCTACAGAGTGCTATTTTTAAGTTACATCCATTGTCTCATTTGATTCTCAACAATATCATGAGGAAGGTGTTACCCTTTTTTGAGGAGGGTCAGCAGGTGAAGGTTTTAAACTTATCCTGATGCTATAATGAAGGAAACTGAGGAAGCAACGTGGCCACCATGGTAGGACAAGCACAGCCATACAATTTCAAGTCTTACAACTATGCTATGACCTGAGACCAGCACAGTGGTTCCCAAATCTGACTTTGTAACACACAGGTGTTATTTTAACTGGTTCCAAAAATGTAAACTTGCCCGTTGCCTTGGTCCCTTCTATCCTTTACTTCCTGACCCCCCTCCTGCTTTTCTCTTCCCTTGCATTCTCTTGCACAGGAGCATTCTGGCTTCCTTTCCATCTATGTTATTCTCTCTTCTCAGTCTTTCTGTTTCCACTGGGAGCAATGAATTAATTAATTTAATTAGTTATGTAGAGAGGGTGGAGGGGCCGAGAGAGGAGAAGAGCAAGAATCTTAAGCAGGCTCCATGCCCCAGAGCAGAGCTCAGTGTCAGGCTTGATCTAACGACCCTGAGATCATGACCTGAGCTGAGATCAAGAGTCCAACGCTTAACCAACTGAGCCACCCAGCCGCACCTTCCACTGGGAGAAATTAAAGTGCAAGATTTTTGTTTAATCCAACTTTACAGGGTACCATTTGGCAATTTTAAAAGATTAATGATGTTTCTTCTAGCAATCCAAAAAAAAAAAAAAAAAAAAAAATCCAGATCTGTAGATGTATTTACATCCTGTAATTTGTGATCACTGTGATGTTTTATTTTCATGTCATGATTAATCAAGAAAAGTTGGTATGATATATACAAAAGCTACTTGTACAAACTCTACTCAGAGATTGGAGTGATTGTAAGAGGAAGACATAATGAGTCCCAAAGAAATAAAGTGAAAAAGACTCTGAGAAAGCAATGAGGCTTAAAACGTAAATGGACACTCACCAAAAAACATTTCTCATATCAAGTCCTCTTAGGTTATTGCTAATAAAGCATGTATTGTGTTTCTGCAACTGTAGGTTCCTATTGATATTCTGATCAGCCAGAATGGCATCAAGAGCTGGATTTAGTGCACAGTCCTGAAGTTCCTTATAAGGCAGTAGAAGATCAAAGAATACTGACCTGTACATAGAACTAAAAGGACAACAGAGAAACAAACAAACAAACAAAAAACGCACTTTAGGGTATTACTTATACTAGAAATCTAAAGAAAAGTCCATTCATAGAAGCAGGGTAGTGGTTGCCAAGACCTGGGAGGTGGGAGAAAGAGAGAGTGATAAAAAGGCACAAGCTTTCAGCTATAAGATGAATAAAGTCTGAAGTTCTATTATGTAACATGGTGACTATAGTTAACAACACCATACTGCATCACTGAGATTTGCTAAGAGAGTAGAACCTAAATATTCTCAACAACAACATCTTTTATTAAATGTGCCAGTGATTTCTGTTTCTTTTTTGCTTTACCTGGGAAGCTGGGCACCCTTGGATGCAACTATCCAGGGCTTTCAAATCCAGTCATGCATTTGTACGGTCACAGACTTTAAGCCGCTAAAAGATAAAGTTTGTAATTCTTGGCCCAGGAACAAGGAAATGCATTCTCCACTTGTTAACTGTGAAGCAGACAACTTGGAGTTCTCTTCTTTAATCCCTGCAATACGTGTGTGTGTGTGTGTGTGTGTGTGTGTGTGTGTGTGTGTGCGCGCGCGCACGCGCACGCGCATGTATTTTGTTATTGTTGTTGTTATGGCTCCTGTCTGGAGAAAAGAAAAGGCAGCAAGTGGAGGACACTTTTCCCCAGTTCTGAGACTATCTTAAGCTCAAATGTCATTTGCAAATCGAACCCACGTGGACCCAAACTTGTGAGTGAAAAGCTGTGTCTACAACATTTGGGAATTTGACACAAATTCACAGGATATGACCAAAGTAGAGCAAATAATCTAGTGCTTCATGGTCTAACAGAATCTCCAAAAGCAGTAGATACCATTTGTTAGTGGAATCCATGGGTCACCAGATACCACATCTTCAGCTTCTACTCATTTTCTCCATCAGTGGTATGCAAGATCTTTTGGGGTGGTGGTTTCAGGCATGCCATTTTATGGGTTGTCACTGCCAGCTTTTTTTTCCTCTCTATATCATCTACAATTTGGAACAATGCAACTAAGAACATGCTGTGTCTAAGGAAAGAGCTCCAGCCAAGCTAGAAGTATGTGGACAAGATCGCAACCTGAACTTTGGGAGCTGTTTTTATTTCACAAGCTGCTGTTGTCTTAAGCACTTATGATGTGGCCTGGAAAAGACAAATAGTCTTCTGAAAATATCTCTACAGGAAGAGCCTTCTCCCCAGTACCTATAAAACATTCATAACACCTTCATTGTGCTGTAAATCCTTAGCAGGAGTTGATAACAGTGCATGAATTTTTAATGTAACATTTATAAATGGTTATTAAAACTATCCTTAAAGTAAAGTGTCAGTTTATTTTTAATTAACTGTTGGCTATTTAAGCTCCCAGATGGCCTGGGGAAAGACCCATAGGCCCACATGTCAATTATCCTCCCATCTTTAACCCCTTGTGGTCTGCTGTCATGAAGAACAATGCATGTAAGCTCTAAGGACTTAAATAACCTGTAGATATGGTCTTGGGAACACTGTATTTCTTATAAAATAGTCCTGGGATATCTGTCACCGACCATGGCTACCACAAAACCATGAGGTAAACACTACTTGTTCTGAATGCTCACAGCCCTAACCCACCTCCACATACCTGTACCAGCAAGAGAGAAAATCAGGGCAAAAAAGAATGGTGCCTAGATTCTAGAACACTACACCTGAGACTGAGGATTCGAACTGTGGTTCAGTGGCATTCTGCTTTCAGGATATTGATCACATGCCAGCTTCCTGGAATGTACTTCTCTATCTGTAAAGGTAGGGATGGTGCAAACGGCTCTGCCTTTCTCAAGAGGTTGTAAGCATCAAATTAAAAGCTAGATATGAAAATATTTTCCAACCATAATAAGCAGTCCACACACATGGTCTCCTCCTTATTGTCTTCCAATTATTGATCACTGTCCTCATGGACTCATGGGTATGGATTCCCAAATTCTGAGTTTGCCACTTCTTTCTAGAAGCCCGACATGAGAGAAACCCATTGTGTCCATATTAGAACTTTAGAGTTCTAATCTTTCCTATGGCTGGAAAGATTATTTCAGCCAGGGTACAAATTCTTTCTGGATTATCCCCTGACAATGTCTGTGTGGCTTCTGATGGCAGTCCCAGGAGCAAAGAGCTTACTACACATTATAATTAGAAAATCCAATTGTTAGTGAGATCACTGTGGCTCCTTTGGGGCCTCACATTCCCCAGATATATGTCTTCTGCCAATTTCCTCCAAGGTGATTGGAATAGATTCTCCTGCCAGTCATCCTGGCTGTGACTGTTTGGCTATGTTATATCACATGCCCTGAGAAGCACAACACCCAACATTTCTGTCTTTCCTTCATTTGCCTCAGAATGTGGCAACTTAACCCAGTCCAGCACGGGAAATATAAAAATCGGATCTCATAGGGTATATGTGAAGGCATGAGTGTGTGAACACATGTGTATGTGTTAGTATAAATATTCAAGTTTCCAATGTTAGACTGGAGGATACACTTAAGTGAATGGAAAATTAAATCTTCTGGGCATGCACCCAAATGCTTTAGAATAGCATTCAAAGCTCTTCATAGTCTAGTCTGGGATGCACCTCTGGTTTCCTCTCCCATCACCCTAACTCTGCCACTCGGGGCTCTATAAGGACTAGATTATTATTTCTCTTAGTGAACCACACTTGCTTTATGTTTCCTAGAATTTTTACATACCACCTGTTCTGCCAAGAGTGTTTTCATGTCCTTCTATACCTGGAGAACTTCTAATAATTCTTCAATATTCTACTCAGGTGCTGTGCTCTGGGAAGTCTCCCCTGCCTGTGTATCCCCTCCTCTTGTGCTCACTTCTATTGTGGCATTTGTCACATTACATGGTAATTTCTTACTTACATTTTTGTTTCCTTCATGAGAGCATGAGTTCTGCGAGGGCAGAATAAATGTCTTATGTGTCCTTAGCCAGTTTTAACACAGTGCTAGACACAAAGGAGACACTCAGTAGTCACTTGTCGAGTAAGAGTGCAAATTATGTTTGAATTCAGACTTTGCAAGTTCTAGTGATCACGTTTAAAGGAAAAATGACTAATTCTCATTTCGATTATGCTGTTGAACATTAACCAAGAGTTTATTTTGTGGTCAGAAATGACAGTACATTCAAATTTAGACAGTACATGGAGTGTTGCAAAAACAATGAGTTCTACCTGGAAGACATTTTGTATATACAACTGGTTTGTGCTGTGACTGTACATGCAAGGCTTCTCTGGGCATAATATGACTAAATGCTCATGAAAAGGAAAAAGAACATAGAAGAGAAAACTGTAGCCTTGGAGTTAAACACAGTAGTAAATTGACTTTCCCCGTTCTAAGTGAAATGATGTGACTGACCAAAAAAATAACTAATTCTATGGAATAAAAAAGAATGAGAGAAGAGCTGGTAAATAAGGAGGAACGTCAATAAAATTACATTAATTGAATAACAAAAAGAAGTATACGGATAAGTAGTGACTGACTTGGCCCGCCAGGGAAGTCTGAGGGACTGGCATTGTGGAAACCTGGAGGGGGTCAGGAACTGGAGATGCTATGTAGCAGTGAAGTTGGGGATGAATGGTAGGACTGGTAATTTAGAAGGCTGGCTAAAAGCGTGTAAGGAGGAATTAGACCCTCAGAAAAACTCCTTCAAAAGCCTGAGTCTTTTCCAAAATAAGACAGGAGACTTAAAAATTGAATCAGAAGGACTCTAGTCTCAGGGACACTAGAGACTAGACAAAGGACAATCCATGGGAAGCAGAAGTACCGATTGGAAGTCCGCCCTCCTTGGCTTCCAGAATGCTGGGATTGAAGCTTATGTCCCCCAGACATTCGCCTCCAAGAAAGTGACTAGTCCAACAGAAACAATCTATGTGAGCAGACATCTGCCAAGGCCACCGCCTGCCTCACCCACCTTTCAGTGAAGCCCAACAGGTGACGGGCTACACCATACACACTGCTCTAAAGAAACTTTGTAGTGAGAGAAATAGAGCTATAAAATTAAAGCTTATATGAAAAAAAAAAAAAATTGAAACAAATTTTAGAAAAAAAACTCCAAGGAAACAGAAATAACATAGAGAACAGAAAGAAATGTCTAGAAAAATATAATTGCTCCTTTGAGAAAAAGAGACATTTGATCGTTGAAACAAAAAATAAGGTTGTAAAAATGTTATAGAAAAAAAGAGATCTCAAAACCCGAAAAATGGTAATAAAAATTAAACATATTTATAATTCAAAAGAAAGATACATTAGGGTCACAAAAATCCCCCAGAAAGTAACTAGAAAAATAAATAGAAAATAAAAGCTAACATAGAATATTAATACAGCAAGTCTAATACCCATCTAAAGTAAGTTACAAATAACAGACAAATGGAGGAAAGGTATTTACCAAAGAAATAATTCAACAAAGGCTCATGGAGTACCCAGCATATCAAAGCATATCATTATAAGATTTCAGAACATGACAAATAAATCAAATATTCTTAAAGCTTCAAAGAGATATAAAACAGCTCTTATACAAAGGACTGGGAATCAGAATGGCATTAGGCTTTCTAAAGACAGTATTGGAACCTGTCAGTAGAACGATACTTCAGAAATTCTGAAAGAAACTGATTTCAAACATAGAATTCTATATACAAACCATTACTGAATATTAATAATATTTCAGACATCAAGGAAGCGACTCACATACTTAACCCCCATGTACACTTTCTGAGGAGGATAGGGGTTTCATGTCATCTAAATGAGAGAGTAATCCCTGAAAGAAAAAGATGCAGGAAACAGGAAATAGGCAATCCCTCATGCAAAATGTGACACTGAGTCTCAGTACAGTGTCTGAGGACAGAGCTGGGTCAAAACCATGGACCAAGAGTGCTGATTAGAAGAGATGGAGGGCTCCTGGTGCATTGCTCCAACACAAAGGGAAGGGAAAGGAAACAATGCATTAGTATTACCTGATGCATTTGAGAACATTGAAAAGAACATTTGAGATGGAATTAGTGATAAGAACAAGGAAAGGAAGCCAATGGATAAACATGAGTCACTTGTTAATTTTAGGAGAATATATATGTGTATATTCATACATAACATACACACACAATTGGAATATGCTGTATGCTTTCGCTGTGGTTTATATTTATACTGTCATAATATAAGCTATGAATATAAATTTAGCACAAAATTGATAAAACTATATTGGGAAGATGGAGAAAAGAATTTTAATTGATGGCTCAGGTAAGAGAACCAAATTCTTTTCTTTCAGATAATGATTTCAAGACAGCTATGCATTTTTATAAAAAAAAAAAAAAAAAAGAAGAAGAAAAAACAACCAACCCTATGTTTTAGATATGTGATAAATACTTGAAGAAACCATTAAAAGATGTTGAAAGAAGTTCACTCAGGGGAGAAATGGGGTAGGGGTAGAGGACTACTTTTTTTTTTTTTTTTTAACTTGAATTATTGACTTTATAAACAATAAATGTTTTGTTTAAATGCATTAATAGAGAGGGGGGAAGAAACATCTAGAAAGATGAAGGAATTACCAGAAGATAAACACAGAACCATAATCAAACATTCTTATAACATGGGAGAGGATGGAATTCGAAAGTATGTGAGGAGGAAAGGTCCACAGTGAAAAGTGCTTCTGAAATTCAAGTCCGGTGAGGACTAAGCAAACACTGAATTTGGCCACTAAAAGTTCATCGATAGCCATCAGGAGGATCACCTGGGGCTGCTTCAGATTCTGGCTGGGAAGGGTTTTCAGGTAAATCACTGATGCAGCCCCTCCCTCCTCCCACCCTTGTGCTCTCACATCACCATTCATCAGATCAACTCAGCCACAGTCTCTCAGAATTTTCAGATCTTGTAGGTAAACAAAAGGAAGATAGGAGTCCTTCATACTCAGGTGAGGGAATTGCTGCTTCTCCCAGGGATCAATCCATCGACAAGTGTTTATTTAGCATCTCCTGTGCTTTGTGTACTGGCTGCAGGAAAAGGAAAAACAAGAGCAGAAACAAACACATGGTTTTTGCCCTCATGGGACATCTGCTCTATTTAGAACAGAAAGGCACAGTCTCAGATGAAGTAAAAGAACATGAAGGGCAGGAAGAGTCAAGTGATAAAATGTGTAATGCTGACTTGACCAGCTGCTATAAAGGCTCATGGGGGCTAAAATAGCTGGGAAGCACACAAAGGAAGTCTAGTCTTGAACTGAGACTTGTGGGTACCATGGAGTGTACAAGGGGATTGGGGAATGAAGGCAGGGAGAGAATTGCTGTAGGAGATAAGGTTGGATATGTTTGTCTAGAAACACTGCAGTGTTCAGATAACAAACTCCTTTCTGGGTGAATGTGAACCTCTCCTTCTGTCTCAGCTCTGGCCCTGCAGTAATAAGGAGTTTCAACGAAGCCAACTTCCCTAGGTTTCAAGGCAGTAATTATACATGCCTGCCTTAGGTGACGGCACTGAGGACTACATCATAGAGGGAAAGAGGATTTTTGAATTATAAATTGGTGCAAAACAAAAAGCAAGCTGTGATGGAACTTGGGTGTTGGGAGTTTGTGACTATCATTGTTCATTTATTCATTTGATTCATTCAACACATGCAGGTTAGGTGCTCAGGTTTTGGAAGGGAGTAAGACAGACACTGTACTGAGGCTGACACTGTACAGCTAATTACACAATTAATTGTGTAGTCCCATAGCATGGTCCATCAGGGTTTGCATTATCTGATTTCCAACAACTTCACACTCTCATGAGCCAGAGCTCATGTGGAGTCATCACCCAGATCTTCTCTCATTCCGTGAATACACTCTGCTTCCTCCTTGCCCAGAGACTTGGTGCCCCTCTCCCTGTTCCTGTTCCTCTTCACTCATCCTCATTTTCCTTCACATCTTAGTGAAAATGTCCATACATTGGGGATGCTTTTCTTGATATCCCAGCTGAGGTCAGGTCACCCTGCTATCATCATAGCATGACTCTAGAGTAGCAATCAGCAAAAGTGTAAATACATATTAAATATGTGGTTTAAATTCTACAGTTCCTGGCTAGAATGTACACTTTACGAACAGAAATCTTTTCATTTTTACTATCGTAACCCTAGGACTTATTATGATGTCTGGCTATCATAAGGCTTCACTATATATTGTCTGACTGACTGGTCAGACATATGTAAAAACTATTTTCAGAATGTTGGCCATGGACAGCAATTTATTCTCATGAACCTCTAACTTTCTTTAACAACCTGTTACAGATCCATCTTCTAGAGGTTTATCCAGCCATCTCTGATTCTATTTTTATATACTTGCAAGTTCTTTAAGTTATCTCAGAAATGCCAGACTCAGAATCAAATTACATAATCTTTGTCCACTGTCACCAGGAATCAAAGCCTTTTCTTTTCCTCTATTTTTCAATTTACTTGTAAAATCAGGGGGTGAGAGGAAGGCTACTCTAATAGGGGCATTTATTGCAGTATAGAAATAACTGATAATTATGCTCTCTAAATGAACTTGACTCTATGGCTGGTGTCAGGTTTTGCTAAGTGCCCTGGGCCCAACTGAGACTAATTAGGCCTGCATTAAATATTAAAGCTTTCTGACACCCAGGTTTTGATGGTGACAGAAGAAAAGAAATCCTGTAACCTAATCTGCACCCGACAGGATTAATTTATGTTCACTTCTTATAACAAAAGAAAATCCAATCACGAAGATGGCTGGAAGATATATTTAAGGGAGAAATTAATGTAAAAAAAAAAATTGCATAAACACACACAGAGTACATAAAATAACACAAAAATGTCAACCGATAGTTCCTGTTTGCCACCAACTACATCAAATGCCTGTTGATTGTTCTCCTATAAACTTATGCTTGCATGGGAAATAGCTTTTTGCCTATAAATGTGCTTAATACAGTGAAGGGGCACGGAGTCAGCATGGAACTTTAGATGGCAAAACTATGATAATGTCATTTCCACAAAGGAAAGGTCTATTGTATATAGAGTTCATTTACAATCTATCATATGACCATAACTTTTTGTTCCTTCAGTTATTGAACTTATAAAGGGCAACTTGCTTTTTCTTCTAGCTGAGGAACTGCTCAAGGTTAGGAAATGTGGTCTATGTCCCAGCTTGTCCCTAGCTGAACACATGGTCCTGGACAAATCATAGAGTTCTCTGTCCCCTTCGGTTGTCCTTTCTGCTTGTCCTGCTGGTGACACCCATCTCTGAGAGTGTTAGCCGCAAATGAGAAAGCACAGTGGTTTTCACCATCCACAAGCCCCAAAACTCCAAAGAAACCTTAGTGTGTGTGTGCAGAAACAAAAACAAACTAGCGGGCAGTATTTCATCGGTACAAATAAAGTTTATAAACGGAAATGTATACTCTTTCCCTATTTGGAAGCTCCTAGGGAGTGAGAAAAAATTGTTTTTAATGTAATGTTTTTATAAATGGAAAAGCTGAAACATACAAAGATAGAAGCCATGGAACAATGATCCCTGAGGTGCTCACCACCCAGATTCAATAATCATCAACTCATGGCCAATGCCATGTCATTTCTCCTCCCTGACACCCCATATTTAGCATATCTCCCCTCATTATATATTGTCTTTCATAAACATTTCAAATGTACACTGAAAATAGGAGGACTTCATTAAAAAATGGTGATGTCAAATTAAATTAACATTAATCCCTAAATAAAAATGGGGTTATTTTCATGAATTAAAAAAATATAGGAATGGGAGATTTGAAAAGGTCATTACTATTCGGCCATCCTCAGAATCCTATTTGCTTTTATTTTTTTTATGTTAGAATGGAAAATTCTGATGGCACAGAAAGGTAATTTTAAATAGTAACAGCCTTTCCGGCAATGCACCCGATAATAAATATCAAGCATATCTTTCTAGTGAGCAAGATTAAGGAAAAAACTTTAAAACAAGTTAATTGAAGAGCTAAGGTTAAAAATCAAAGTCGTTTTATTTTGTTAAAATGTGGCTTATAACACTCGAGGTGCATGTTGTTATTTTTGTTGTTATTGTAGTTTTCAATAGGCTACTTGGTGTTTCATAGAGGCCTTGTACAGGACTCCACACAGAGTATACCCTCAACAAGTATTTATTGATTGAAAAAAAATGAATAAAAATATTTTTATTAAATATCTGTGAAACACTGAGACTTCTACTGAAAACTCTTGACAGTGAGTTTTTACAACCGCTGGAATCAGGGGCATCTGGCTAGCTCAGTCAGTGGAGCATTTAACTCTTAATCTCAGGGTTGTGAGTTCGAGCCCCACACTGGGTGCAGAAGTTTTTTGTTTTTTTTTTAATCTAAAAAACAAAAACAAAAACCACAGATCACCAGAATCAGAGATGAGCAAAGAGTCTTCAACAGTGAAATGAATAAATCTAAGATATCCCATTATCATTTCATTGTTTGTTATTAAAGCTAGATTATTGGATATACACTACTATCCATTTACTGAAATTTAAAAATAAAGAGAAGCTATATTCAGCACAGGAGACTATCCAAAACAAAAAGTAAAAGAATATTGTATTATAAATCAGGAGACCTGAGTTTCCAGACAGTCCTTGGCCATTATTGACCTTAGTTATCTTGGATGGTCATTTCCATCCAGGGGACCCCAGGAATATAACACAATTAACGGTTGAACAAGATAACTGCCCTTGCCTCTTACAGTTCTCGGTTCTATGATTCTTGGTATATGGGTGGGGGGAACTAATTATGGTGGCTTGAGGAAGGTACATCGTTTGGAAAAATAACTTTCCAGTGGTATTCTAAGAACCTATTTCAAAAACTGGGGACAACTTAAGAGTTGGTGTTGGCCTGTCTCTCCAAATTGGGTCACCATACTCATGTTAAAAATAACTAGAATTTAGGTAGTCCTAGAGCTCTTTCAAAGGGCAAAGTAAGGAGGGCCTTTCTAAATTTATTGGAAGAGAGCACAATTTCCCTGTGAAAGGCAGTGTAATCAACTTGGAGAATATTATAACCCTTCATTCCCTGCCATGAGTACAACAGATTTAGAGACAGACTTATTTATTTATTTTCCCATTTTCTTCCCCCGCCCCCTCCACTGAAGTACATTATGCAATTATGGAAAAACCATTTTCTAGCCAAAGGCAGCTGGTTGCCACGGGTTACAAGAGCCTTATCAGTCCCCAGGGTGATTTGCTGAATGAAACCATTGTAGGAGGGAGGGGCCAAAAAAGACAGACAGAGGGAGGCAGGCCAGACCTAATCCTGCACACCTGTATCCTTCTCTCCTCCAGAGTGGGTCTCAGACCAGCTTGGCATGGCGTGGGAACTTGTCTGGGGCAAGGTAGTTGGGGGGACACAGGGTAAGGGAGTGGTCTATCTGGTGCCCAGAGAGGTGTTTTGATGATGAGTTAAGAATATGCTGGAAGATAGAAAGCAGTTCATTAAAGACTGGATATCTCTCTTTCTGCCCCCTCCCCTTTAAAAATACTAGCAAATCAGAGTTGAAAGTCACTGTAGCTTTTTATCTGATATTGAATTTCTTCCACATCCTCCTACATCCATTGATCTCACTTTGAATTCTTAGACTGACAGGGAACTCATGCCTTCTTAGCCACTGTGTCATAAGGTTATTTGCATTAATAATAATGACATATAAAACTTACTGGATAACTGCTACATATTAGAGTCCGGACTAACTGCTTTCATTTTATCCTAACAATTAATGAAGTTGATATACCTGTTTCTCAGATGAGAAAACCAAGGCACAAGGTCATATATCCAAAAACTAGAGGGACTTGAGTTTAAATTAATGTTTGATGAATTCTAAAGCTTGGCTCTTTTGATTATGTATGCTTCATTTTCTCTCTTTTAAGATCTATATCTCTATTACTCCAGTTTCATGTTTTCATTCCCCTTACCTTCCTAGTAACCTCCTGTGTCTCACTCTTTGCAAATATGTTCCTTAGGTTAGCATGTCCTGAAGTGTTTATTTATTTAGTCTACATTGTCTGATCACACATGTTCTCCATATTCTACTTCTGTCAGTTCATTCCAAAGCAAATATACTTTTTCTGATCTCCACATGTATTATATTCCTAAAAAATGAATCGGCTTAAAGCCCAGAGCCTATTTCACCCATGCTGAGTTTAACTTATGTACTTCCCGTCTTCTATACTTTTTAAGTGAATAGTGGCAGGTGTTTGCATTTCTTCATTTGAAATTCCATTTAATTGGTTAGTTTTATCAATCCAGGTTATGGAAACCTCTTTAGATACGAATCTTTTCATGTAACCTATTTGATTTGACCAACTATGACTTAGTCCATGCTACGAATTAAAATATAATGATAATGATAAAGAACAGACAAGAATGTAGTCTCATGTACAGAAATCTGAAATTGGCAGGAGTCATACACTTCTCCTTCCAGAATAGCTAATAAAGGGTTATTGGGAACAGGTCACTGAAAGATGTATTGTGGGGAGAAGAATAGCTAAGAAAACCATCAGTTTCCAACAACATGGTTGCTGGTAGTAAGAAGGGTAGAGGAAGGCATTCTGAGCTCCAAACCAAAACTGCAAAGATCAGAACCTCTTCAAACACCTACTCTGTTTGCATAATGCCAAGTATATTTTAAAATTACTTTAGAAATCAAATAAACATTAATTGAGCTAGATACCTATCAGGTAGGTATCAAGAGGTTTTTTTTTTTTTTTTTTAAATTATCAATTTATTCCATATTTATTGTCATAGGTGTTGCTCTGCCCTCATGCAGCTCACGGTCTAATGACAGGATAAAAGCAAATCAACAAATTGATTATGATAAGTACTATTAACTAACATAATTGGGTTTTTAGAGACAAGAGTACAAGTGGAAAATTTAGATAATTACAGAAGGCTTCTCTGAAGGAGTAAGTTTTGAAGTGAGACTCGGAGGACATATAGCATTATTTGGATGGGGTGGGGAGTATTGATTCTGGTAGAATGCTTTGAGGAAAAAACAAACTTTAAAGAACTTAAAGAGGACCAAAATAGCTGAAGGGTGAGCTGTAAGGTGTGAAATGCAGACAGGGCCAGGTCACCCTAGGCTTTGCAAAAGGACTGCACATTTCATCTAAGTCTAATGAGGATCTACGGAAGGGTTGAAGGAAAAGATACAACTTCATTAGATTCATTTTTAAAGAAGGGAGTTTTGCCTGTGAGGTGGAAATAAGTGAAGGCGGTTAGGAATGAAAATAAGGAGATCAGTGAAAGGAAGCTGCAGGGCCAGAGATCAAGGGAGACAGTGACCCCTTACATTTGAGCAGTATAGTTGAAAAGTGGGCAATACGGAGAACTAGTTTGCAAGTAGATTCTATGGCACTTGGCTTTAGATTGTATGTAGATGGTTAAATGGGACTGGAGGAGATTATGCTGAGTGAAATAAGTCAAGCAGAGAAAGTCAATTATCATATGGTTTCACTTACTTGTGGAGCATAAGGAATAACATGGAGGACATTAGGGGAAGGAAAGGAAAAGTGAATTGGGGGAAATTGGAGGGGAAGGTGAACCATGAGAGACTGTGGACTCTGAGAAACAAACTGAGGGTTTTGGAAGGGAGGGTGGTGGGGGAATGGGTGAGCCTGGTGGTGGGTAATAAGGAGGGGGGGCACATATTGCATGGAGCACTGGGTGTGGTGCATAAACAATGAATCTTGGAACACTGAAAAAAATAAAATTTTTAAAAATGTCGAAAATCATAAAATTCCAATAATCACATTTTTTTTCCTTTAAGAATTTAAAGCCTTAGCAGGGATAGAATAGGCTCACAAGTAAGAAACAAAGGTAAAAGGGTTTGGAGGGTGCAGAAGAGGCCTAGTTTGTACTGGAGAATCTCAAGGAAGACTTCATGAAGTGGTGGAATGTGAAGGTCTTCACCCACGGCTGTATTAGGATGCAGAGATGCAGGAGTGAACACAATTACAACTGTGCAGATATGTGAGTACTTTCACCTCTATAGATTTTTATGTAGTCATGGATAGAATTTTATACATTTTAATCAACAGTGTGCAAGTAGATATTCGTTTTTAACCATTTTATAGAAAGAGAAAGTTATAAAGTTTAAGTGAGCTACTCAGTAGTGCATGACCTGTACAAAAGATTGAGCCCGTTTTGAACCTAATTTCGCTGGACTTAAAAATTTTTAATTCATAATTGCTGCATCTATCCCCCCATCCCCGGCATGCCTTTTTCTTCATAATACTTATACTATCCAACATAATACATGTTATTTATTTGCTTTTGTTTGCTTCTATTTTAAGCCCTGCTGTAAAAGCCAAAATGTTCCTGTTTTATTCACCATTGGATCCTCGGCACCTAGGTAGAGCCTATACTCCAAGTTACTCAGAGGAATGAATCTGAAAAATGGATGATTCTAAGCTCATTTCCCTCTGACTAACCAAGGTCTTCTATTAAATTCAAGTATATCAGTTTTTAATGTTATTGATCTAGTTTTACTAACCCAATCCATATTTGATATTATCCTTTCTTTTTATCACACACCAGTCAGTCAAAACTAATTTATTGACCCATATGCTAGGCTCCAGGGTGACTATGAAGACATACAGGATAGACTGTGCCCTCAGGGAGCATATGATATATTTGAAGACACATGACATAATCTTTTGAAAGGTTAAGTAATACTAACACAGTGATATAATCAATATCACAAGACTGCATTAAGACCAAATTGAGGTGCCAAAGAGAACAATAAGGATAATAAATATTATGGGAGATAAGAAGATGTTATTGAGGATTGAGTTGATCTATTTTTGTTTCATAGAGGAAAAGAACTTTCACCAAGATATTAAAGATAGATAAGATCTTCTTAAAGGGAAGATATTAGGATAAGCCAGGCAATAGACAAGCAGAAGCCTATAGGTGAACCTAAATAAATTGGAAGGACAATGTATAGAAAGGGCTGGCTGGATCAGAGAATGAGAGAACACGAGTTTCCAGGATACTATGCCCCACTGTGAGATCTGAAACTCATAAAATGAGGTTTCCAAAAACAGATCATTATTACATCCTGACTTGTGATGACCTCTCAGTTTTACTTTTGAGCAGCTTCATTAAGGCAAAGTAGGTGAAGACACTACCTCAACATCAAACATTAAGGGATGAGGGGCAGACTTTAGGATGGAAACTTACAACCTGAAGGTCAGAAAGATCTGCTGTTCTGTAATCATCATGCAGAGAAGGGTCTGGGGCCTGAATCATTTGCTGGAAATATACTTGGTTTGAGTCTTAGGGCAAAGGCCTTGTTCTCTTACTACTATACAGTGTAAGAGCGAGGACAACTTTTAAAGAGAGGCACCTCAAGGGCATTCTGGGTCCAATGCCAGGTGTGCAGGAACTTGAGAACGGCAGCCCCCAGCACCTATGACCTTGGTAAAGTTAGATTTGAGTCACCAGGCAAAAGGTGTTCCCTGTTTCCTTGAGAAACTGGAATCAGGCACCTATTTCCAAGTCATCTGAGTCTTTAGGGATAGTCCCCAAAGCAACCCTACATCTCTCTCTCACCTGCATGTTGATGAATTTGGCATCTCAGACAGGCTCTATTGATTTAAAAGAATGAATATTGATTGATGCACTTATTTATTCAAAAATGTGTATGTTGTACTTCAGTTTAAAAGCACTGTAACTACTATGTGACAAGCACTAATATAGGCATTAGGTACACATCAGTGCATGAGGTAGGACCCCTGCTCAGAGATGATAATGGAGTGTGGCAGGGTGGGGGTGGTCAAATGACTGATGAGGATGAAGGCCATGAGATATTCACCACTGGATACTGCAGAAGGTTGAGGAAGGTACATCTAGCCTGAAATATAAAGAGGAGCTGGGGATGGACTATGGGAAGAAAGGGCTTTCCAGGTGGAGAAACTGGCATGAGCAAAGGTCCAGAGCCCATTCACATGGCTCCAAGTGACTCAGTGCAGGAGGGGCATAGGGAGAGATGAAGACGAAAACTGGGCCCAGATCAGAAAATGCTCAGGTCATGCTAGGAAATTTGACCCCTGTCCTAAGGAAACCTTGAAGTGTTTCAATCAGGGGAACAGAATGGTCAGATTATGTTTTTAAAGAGTCTGCCTAACAGCGCTCCTCAATAAAAATAGAATATGAACAAAAATGTGAGTGACATTTGTAATTTTAAATGTTCTAGTAGAATTCAAAAAAAGGAGGTAGATTTAAATAATTTTAATATATTTCATGTAATACAAGGTACCTAAAATCTTATTGTTTCAACATGAAATCAACACAAACATGATTAAGGAATTATTCTACATTCTTTTGTTTGTACTAAGGATTCAATACCCAAGGTGTATTTTACACTCAGAGCACATCTCAGATTGAACTTTTCAAGTGCTCAATGGCCACATGTGGCTAGAGGCTACTATAGGCAGTGCAGGCATAAATGGGGATGTACTGAAAAGAGTTTGGGGTAGAGGATGGCTGAGGGTGGGGTGAAGATAAGACCTGAAGGGATGTGGAAACATGATGCTTATCGGAGGACAGACTCAGGCACAAGTGGGTCCGTACGGAGTGGGTTCTGGGCAACAGATCCAGCTAGATGGAAGCAATCAATTAAGTTGAACTAAGCACTGGGCAGGGACTGAAACCAAAAAGATCCTTGATAATATCCACTGAAATCTGCCTCCAGAAAGCCCCCATATTCTGTTGTTTGATCCTGAGTAAATTTCAGCCTCTTAGAGTGTTATCACAGCAAGGAGAGAGGATAAAGGAGCAGGAGTGAGCTGTGGAAGCAGGCAGGCAGGCAGCAAGGTGAAGAGAGACCCAGGCACAGGACTGGGTCTCAGGACAGATCGTCACACCCTGGAAGGCAGAGTATGGCAAGACTACACCAGGGAATATCTAGGAAGGAAAGGGAAGGCAAGGCAAGGGGAAGAATTTAAAATATATATATATATATATATATATATAAAGTTCAAGTATTTATCATGTGCCAAATAAAGCAACCAAAATATAAGATCACGACCTATGCTGTTATATATGAAAAACCACCAGTCCCTCTTCCACACGCCACCCTTCATCCCAATCATCTATTTACAATTATGGGTCCCTACTGTATTCCAGCTATATTGAGTGATAATCAAACCTGAAATCCACCAGGCTCACTACCCTCACATTGCAGAAGTGCAAATTCTGATTTCACAGACCCCTGCTGTTTTCAAACCCATCCTTGCTGTGAAGGGAGAAGAGAACAACCACCCTCCCTCTGTGTTGTTTTGAGTTAGAAGGGAACGTACATCAAGATCATGCAGCCGGAGGAGTTGGAGTTAATGCAAAATCTCCTAGTTGATGAGCACAGCCCTTCTTTCCCAGAGGCACACATGCTAACAAGGTGCCTTGGTAAGGACAGGTTGAGTAGAGTCACAACAAGCATACCTCTCCAACTCACCTTCATTCAGACCCTCTTGCCCAATCTGGTTAATCTTCTAGATTTTTCCTCCGATGAAAAGAAAAGAAAGCTCTCTCAGGAGACACACAGACCCTCCCTATGATCTGCCCATTTCTGGTGTGCTGTTTTCCCCACACCCACAGAGAACCCCCAGCTCCTATGTTAATCCCTGGATCCAACCAGATGCTGTGTGGATGCAAACGGAAGTAGGACCCTCAATTCCACATGCCAGAAAAGTTTTAACCCAAGTTCTTTAACCCCAATCAGAATACGTGAATGCACTTTTATTCTTTTCCTTCCACCTTTTCATTTTAAGGATGAGAAAACTGAGGTGTGGGACCATTAAGTCACATGTCTGATGCAAGAATGTAACAGATGAAGTCTACCCTACTCCACAGTCCTTTATTTTTCTCTTGGACAACTCTGTCTTGGTATTTGGAACCCATGGAACTAATCAAGGATACAGCCCAGCAAAAGTGGGGCACATCGTGGTTATAAGTCCGAAGCTTAGGATCAGAACGGAGTTTCAAGGACAAGACAAAGAGAACACTAAAGGAGGGACTGAATTCTGAGTGTTAGAGTATACAGTTAGAATTCCACAACCATCCTTCTACCACCAGATGATGTTTAGAAGGATCATGATTTAGTAACACGATGGTTACAATCTCAGCTGGCCTCCGAAGCTGGACTGAGTTTGAATCCTGACTCCATCACTTCAGGCTGTGTGGCTTGTGGTAAAGTACTCAATCTCTTTGTGCCTCAGTTTCCTCATCAGTAAATATGGGAAAAGAGCATCTACCTCATAGAGTTTCAGAATGAACACCTGTTAAAATTTTATTTTAAGAGTGTCTAATGCTCGAGCAATGCAATTCTGACTTCAACTAGCTGGAGTTACTGCAGACCTCACAGGCTAAGAGTGGTCTTTCAAGCCTGCCCTCACTGCTGACACCAGCCACAGCCCCAGTATCAGGGGTCCCCAAGCCCCTCACCCTTCTGACCAACTGGCTACAGATTCGGGAGTTTCCACTATTTCGTCGGGTTCAATAATTCCCTAGAACTCACAGAACTCAGGAAGGCACTATATATGATTACAGTTTTTTTGTTTGTTTGTTTTTTTAATAAAGGATACAAGTCAGGGCAATCAAATGAAGAGAACATAGAATGAGATCTGAGAGAGTCTCAAATGCAAGGCTCCTAAGTCCTCAGGATGCATCGCCCTCCTGGCAAATCGATGTGTACCTGCAACCTAGAAGCACATATGTTGGTGTTCCTGGCATGGCCAGTCCCCATCCTAAATCTGTCTTGGATCCCCCCATGATTCCATCTCAGTAGCATAAAGTCAGTTGTGGGCCGAGAGGTTCACCATGAATAAATTCCAAGGGTTTAGAGGCTTTGTCCCAAAAGCCAGAAACAAAGGCCAACAAAATTCTTTATTATACAACAAGCTGGTATCCAGTAAATGCTACATGAATATTAATATATACCAAGGGTTGGCAAACATTTCTCTAAAGGGCCAAACAGTAAATACTTTAGGCTTTATAGACCACGGAGTGTCTATGACATTCTTGCCTTTTCTTTTTTTTATAGCCCTATAAAATGTAACACTCATTCTTAGCTCAAGGACCGTACAAAAACAGGTCATGGGCTGGCTCTGGCCCACTGCCATGGTTGGCTGATCCCTGATATATACCATTGTTAAGTTAATGTAGGCTACTAATAAATACCATATAATAAGTACTTTTATTATTGTTGGACTGATGCTGTTGCTGTCATCATCATTATCATAATTATCACTGAAGCAGGGGCAGGTTTTCAAAGAAGATGGCAGAGAAGATTGGGGAATTCAGCCAACTATCTATTTCAACTGTTGAATTCTTGTCCTTGTGTGAGGCTGGTGCCATTTCAGCCACATGAAACTCTGGGTCACGTTTGACAGACTGCCCCAGCTATAGTTTGGAAATAAGATGTGTAAAGAGAAATCATTTCTGTTTCATGCACTGTCTGACATTTTATTTCTTGTTCTATTGTATTGGTTCACTGAGTAACTTCATCTAAAAGGGAATGGCATTCTCCAACTGCTGTCTGTATTGTCAAAAAATAATTTTTAAATTCTCTGATTACCACTTTGGCTGAGAGGGTCTTCTCTTCTGCCTTTATTTGTCATCTCCCAGAATCCCCTCTTTGCACTCATGGTTTCCTTCTGAAAGAATGCTCCATTCCCCACTTTGCTCAGGTGAAAGAGGAGAATAACCATGAATTAGATGCCAGCGTTTCACTCCTCTAATTCTCAGGGCTAGAACTGGTGCGATAGGAACATTAGCAATTGCTTACCTCAAGGCTCATGTAAATTAGCATTAATAATGAAGAGGGAGAAAAGGAATGGTCTTTGAGATTCAGGGACTGATCAAAATTTTGGCACAGGGCTCTTTGCAATATTGACTAATGAGTTCTTACTGGGGAAATCATTTTAAAGATTTAAACCATTTGTTTTTTAATTCATGTGAGCATTGGTCTCATTTCATTCTTAAATATTTGTCCTCCTTCCCAGAAGCCAGATTTGCTTTAGGAGTGGACAAATTATATGGCATTTGTCTAAAATGATAGGTCTAATTATGGTTCTAAAATTCTGAACTATTTTTGAGCTCCTGCTAAAAAGTCAAATGCAAATAATTCATAATGATTTTAAAATTGATTTGAGGTCCCATTCCTCTATGCTGAACCTGGGAGGGGGAGGATCAAAAACTAAGCAAAAAAAAAAAGACTTCCTTCATTGGAGTACCTCCTGAGGTTTTTGGGAGTTGGACAAGAGTTTGAGAGAATAGAGAAAGTAATACAAAAGATAGAGGACATTCAGTAAACACATGCATGTACTCAGAAAATGGGTCAGAGTGATTCTGATTAGGCAGGAGATACAGATAGAACTTAAAAATAGATATTACTGGAATCTTGATATTTTCTAAATGTAACTTTAAGATGTGTTCAATGCAGGTGGGTTCTCCCTTAATCCAAAACATGTGCTTTTGCAGAAATGAGAGTCACCATGATTTTAGAACACATCACATGATCCCTGTATCAAGAGGACATCCTATGCTAAATCTTGTGGTGTACTTTCTGTAAAGCAGATGAATATTTTAAAATGTGCAGAATCAGCTCTATAGTTTCTGTGGTTTTTAAGAATGGCTTTCTGTGAAGAGGCTGCTTAACCTGAGAAAAAGCAGGGCAGTTATAACTGAAGGCAAAGTAGCTAATGTCATCAGGGGGATGGAGCCAGGCATGGTGTTGTGGGTGTGGGTGGTGGTTAAGTCAGAGGCAACTAGGAGTAAGGAGGTTTCCTCAAATCGCTGTCTTTACATAGGCTGTTCCTTCTACCTGGAATCTGTTTTCTCTCCACTTCTCCAATCTGTAATGTCCAACATAACCACATCCTTTAAGACTTATCTCAAGCAATGCTACCCTTGCAAAGCATCTCCTGCAGACTTCAGTTTGGTTTATGTGTCTACCTTTCCTTTTTATTTTTTGCCAGCAACCAGTCCATACTTCTGTGCTAGTGCTTATCACTATTGGGTATGTTGATTTCCTTGTCTATTTCTTCTTCCAGCCTGCTTCAGTGATTTTAGCCAAATGTGCTATAGAGTCAATGCTCAATGAATAGTAGATGAGTTAATGAATGAATGGACTAATGAAGCACTGGATAGATGAAGGGAGTCTTCTACTCCATCAGGTAGTAGTCTGAATCATGGTAATATGAAAATAACATTTCTACCAATGAGTCCATGCATATATAAGTCTAGCTTGTATCTATTCCCAGGGGAACTGATAACCATAGATATGAAGTTGTGCTTGAACAAACCGAACAGTGATGTAAGAATTTGTACACATCAGTTCTCCACCTTTATTATCTCTTTCTCAGTCCCTCCATAAAACTTTTTTTTTATCATGCAGGCCTTCTTTACTCTGTCAATGTCTACTTCTCCTCCAGCCTTACAGAAGAGTTTTGTTTATAGGATTGAGTATCATAATGTTGTGAAGTTATTCTTAAAAGTTTAGGTCACGGGAGTTTCTTGACCTCCTGAAGCCCATTTGCAGATTACGAGTTCTAGATGTCAAATAAAGAACACTAGAATTTTTAAAAAATTAGATTTTTTTCTACAGAGATTTTAAAAAGCTATATAAATTTTATATATTTTAATACATGTATCTATATACATATATACATATACGTGTGTGTGTATATATATATGTATCTGTATATATTTCATGATCAGAGAAGAGCAGTACCTATTTGCTGAGATTAAACTATAGCAACAATTATCTAGTGGTGGAAGATGATGGAGTCAATCTTAGAGATAATTTAAATGTCAAATCTAGGCTGACCACATAATTGAATTAATCCTGGGTATGGGTGAGTAGCTGGGTACCTGGAAACATTTTCTGAATTCTTCTCTCCAAAAAGAAAGGTAAAAACTGATAGCAGGTGCTTGTACAAAGTTAGGTGTACGGATATTAGATGGTGAGAGAGTGTTCTTAAACCAATTTAATACTAGCATTTGTTTTCATTGAGCCTCAGTTATCTTATCTACAAAATGGAAACAAATTCTTTTGCCTTGAATACCCAATAGACCTATGGTGAGATCCAACAATGAACATAAAGTCATTTTGTAAGTTGCTAGATGCTACCAAGGGTGGCAGAATTATTAACATAAGTTCCTGTTCTCTGCCAAGGAAACAATAACTGAAGTTGTGTTCATGTAATAATAGATGCCAGGGGGGTTCACAAACAATACTGTTCCCAACCTGGACAAGTCATACAGGGCATGTCTGATAAAATTAATGAATCATCAACACGGAATAAAATGCTTATAGAGGTAGTGATGGAGATGTGCTAAAGGACCTGTTTTTCATTATTTTGGTGATATAGAGAGAGAAAACAGGAATTAAGCATGCTTCCAACTCCTGCTTCCTGGTCTCTAAGACACTGAGTAGCTTTGTGTGAGCAGTTTCACAGCAGGAGGAAATCTAATTGAAAAACCTGGGGAAAATCTTCCAAGTTTCCAATCTCTAAGTTGGAAAAGTGGGAGGAGGTCATAGGACACCACCGAGATTCTGATTAAATTTATGAATGACTTCCACCCCCTCTAAGGGTTCTGCACCCAATTCCACCATGGGGAGGGTCTCCACACCAACTAGCAATGCTGTGACACCAGCTGGATATTCTATAATTCAACTCAATTCTAGCACCATCTACCTGGTGACAGCATCTGGACCCACAGGTTAAAGGCTCAGTTCTATAAGACTGTGCCCCTTTTCCCCCCACTTCAGATACCAATTGCAAGTCCAGGTTGTCACTTAAGCTTCTGACTGGCTATGGCTCAGGTTATAATGACCTCCTCCTTGGGTTTAATTTGCTAGAGCAGCTCACAGAACTCAAAAACATTTTACTTATTAGATTATTGGATTATAAAAGGATGTAACTCAGACACAGCCAGATGGAAGAGATGCATAGGGTATGGGAAAGGAGTGTGGAGCTTCAATGCCCTGAGTGAATCCCTCTCCCCAAATCTCTACATATTCACCAACCTAGATGTTCTCAGAACCCCATTCTTTTGGGTTTTTATGGAAGCTTTATTAGGCATGGTTGATCAAATCATCAGTCTTTGGTGATTAATTCAATCTCTAGTCCCTCCCT
This sequence comes from Potos flavus, assembly GCA_028534135.1. Lineage (NCBI taxonomy): Eukaryota > Metazoa > Chordata > Mammalia > Carnivora > Procyonidae > Potos > Potos flavus. The sequence goes on along the minus strand of CM052892.1, from coordinate 13,669,325 downwards.
TCTCCCCAGAGGTCATGGGTTGGGACTAAAAGTTCCAACCCTCTAACCACCTGGTTGGTTCCCCTGACAACCAGCTCCCATCCTTAGGTTCTTCCCCAAAGTCATCTCATTAACATAGCAAGAAACACCGTGGTCACGCTCATCCATTAGGAAATCCCAAGGGGTTTAGGAGCTCTGTGCGAGAAATGGGGATAAAGACCAAATATGTGTTTATTATAAATCACAGCATCACACCCTCAAAAAGAATCATCATATGCATACATTTTTCATATATTTTCAGGCATTTACAGATTCCTTAAGATCTCTGGAACCCAGGTTAATAGTCCCTAAGTTCCATTATAACTAGAGTTTTCACTTCTGATCAATGAAAACCACACTATATAAAATACTAATATACTACACTACACCATGCGTTGTATCTCATATAAACCTCACAAAAGCCCTATCTGGTAGGTCTTATCATTCCCTCAAATTGATTATGAGAAGACTGAAGCTCAAAGAAGTACAATGATTTACCCAAGATCACACAGTTGGAAAGGTGGGAATTGAACTAGAACTAGCTATTTCCAAAGTGAACAAGGCAGAGCTGAGATATTTCTGAGATTATTTTAGAAATCCATGTTGTTACTACACAGAGTGAGCCCAAGTGTCCCTGCCATGGGGAATGAACAGTGGGAGATGAAGCTGGAGGCCTGAGCTGAGCCATGCCCTTGTTCTCTTTTCCCTCAGCCATGGAAAGAGCTCAGGAACACAAGTAGCTTCATTAGCTGTGCCTCTCTGGGGATGTGTGACAGACCATAAGGTTGTGACTGTGGGTTGGGAGTAACAAAGCAGTCGACCTCTGAATGTGGAGGGGGCATCCCCTGTGTCTCCAAGGGCCCTGCAGGTTGCAGGTGGCACTAATTTCACAGGAAAGAAAGGTGTTTGCCAAAGGAAGGACAGATGGTTCCAGTCACCAGTTATTTATTTCTATAATTAGCTGCACGCTGTGATCTCAGATCATGGAGAAATTACTACTTCCTATGGAATTCCTCCCATCATGAGGGAAGAAATGGGAATTGGAAGCTAAGGAGAGGTTATCTGTGGAATGGTAACTCCCCACATCTCTGGGCTTGCAGTTAATCTGGAAAGGAGGGTGTGGTCTGGAGTAATAATCTGAATCATCCAAAAGGATTGAGTTTTGAGTACAACTCTACCATGGTTATGTGTTTTCACAGAGAATTTACCCTTTCTGGGTTTCATGTTCTACATCCACTAGAGAGGGATATTTTGAGAAGAAAATTTGACCACAGAGGTGATAGACTCCTGTTGGCTATATATAATTGGGTCCAAAAAACATTATTAGACCCTCCCCCCCCACACCCCCCAAAAAGATTCCTGAATCTAGTATACCAGACAAACCTATGAATCTCTATCAAGGCACCCTACTTACTAGCTAACTAGCTCTGAATGAGTGACTTTAAATCTCAGGCCCTCACTTTTTTTTTAAGATTTTATTTATTTATTTGACAGAGAGAGATCACAAGTAGGCAGAGAGGCAGGCAGAGAGAGAGGGGAAGCAGGCTCCCTGATGAACAGAGAGCCCGACGCGGGGCTCAATCCCAGGACCCTGAGATCATGACCTGCGCCAAAGGCAGAGGCTTTAACCCACTGAGCCATCCAGGTGCCCCAGGCCCTCACTTTCTCTGTAAATGAAATAACTGTCCACCTAGCAGAGGTGTTGTGAGAAATGAATGAGAATATACATGCCCTATTCCTAAACCAGTGGTTGGTATAAAGTAGGTACTCAATAAATGGGCATTAATTTTCTTATTTTAGTGGAGAAGACAGAGATCTAAAAACAAAATATTAATCTTCTGTGACACAGAATAAGTCTCATGCTAAATTGAGTGAGAGGCAATTCATCTAAGAATGTTGAGGGTAAGGAAGGAATCATTAATACTGACAGCATTCTGTGGTCCAGTTTGAAGGATGGCTCTTGTTCTCTAGAAATTCTCTTGTAATGATGCAGATTTCTGTTACCAGCCTTGTGGATTGCAACCCTGACACAAACATCACCCCTTTCAGTATGATATGGCCTTGCACTCTGCTTTAGAAGTGGGATTAGAATTTAGAACAAATTGGTGTCTATACTTCTGATATGCTCCTCAGAGTTAGCACCTCACACATCATCAACTAACAGGGTTTGTACCTGTGGACTTCAATCTAATAAAAAAGAACCACCCTTTTTATGTAAGCCAAGAAAGAGAGAGAGACTCACAAGACAGCAAGCTCCTGTCTGCCCACTTATTTGTGTATCATAATTGATATTTTCAAGTCAGTTTTCCTTTAAGGAGCTTCAGGCCCTCTGCATGTTTCTGTTGCAAAACCTTCCAAGGACTGTGTAGTGCAAGAAAATATTCCTCGTAATAGCACCTTATTTATGTATGGTATCCATCATGCCATGTCTATTTTCTTGCTCAAATCACAACAACCCAACAAAGTGGGTATATGTAGAGTAAGAAAACTAAGATAACATAGATTATACCTCAAACTCACTAGGACTACAATCTAGCTACCCCTCTCCCACAAAAATCTGATGACCCCTACCTTGGTTAATGGAATTCTCATCTATATAGCTGGACAAGCAACACATTTTTTTTTTAATTTTATTTTTTCAGTGTTCCAAAATTCATTGTTCATGTTCCACACCCAGTGCTCCATGCAATACGTGCCCTCCTCAATACCCACCACCAGGCTCGCCCAACCCCCCACCCCACTCCCCTCGAAAACCCTCAGTTTGTTTCCAGAGTCCATAGTCTTTCATGGTTCATCTCCCCTCCGATTTCCCCCAATTCACCCTTCCTTTCCTTCTCCCAATGTCCTCCATGTTTTTCCTCATGCTCTACACATAAGTGAAACCATATGATAACTGACTCTCCCTGGACAAGCAACACATTTACAGTCTTCTCTGATACCTATCTTTCCACCTATAACCACTCTGGGTGCAGTTTGTAGGATGCATTAGAAGTAGGAAAAAGCAAATGGTGCTGGTATGGAGATAAAATAGAAGGATACTGTAAAAGTCTCAACAAAGTGTAATCATGGCTTGACTTTAGGATGTTAGTGACCGACATGAAGAGAAACAGAATTGGGAGATACTTACAGAGTTACATGGTTACATGGTTTTGCATAAAGTCCCAAAGCTAGGATATGACAGAACTAGGGACATAACCTTAGTCCTCTGAACCCAATTCCAGGACAATTTCTTCTTTCTTGACATTCTCAGGCATGTCTTTTAAGTGGAGGAATACTTTGACCAGAGACTTTGATTTTCAGGTGTTTTATATGTAAAATGGAGCTAATAATGCTACCTAACTCATATGGCCATTGTGAGGATTAAATTAGATATCAAATTAGATAAATTAGATACAAATGTTTAGCACTTTGCTTAACACATAATAAAAGTTCAAGAAATGTATGCATACAAGTGTATCTATGCTTCTGTATCTTACAATTATTAATATGCATTAAAAAGACAAAGCAACAGGAGGAAAATTAGCACTGTAAGATTTCTACTGCCCTTTTGCATCTGTCCTATGCTTTCTCACTTTACTGAAGCCAGAACCCAGCCAATCTGAGTCTTCCATCACTGTGTCCCACCAAGCACAGAGAAGAGGTTGTGAAAGGGCTTTCACTCTGCCCAGTCCTGTGTGTGTATGTGTGTGTTTCAGATTAATTTTGTGAGACAAGCAGAAGCTGTTGCCTTGATTTGTCCTTGGAAAGAGCCCTGCTTTTCTTGATTGAAGATGTATTTTTACAGCCTAAATGGGCAGGTCAGAGTAATTTTTTGACAGGTAAAATACTTAGCTGTGACTGTCCATGAATCTTCTTCTTTTTTTCCCCCTACATCCCCTTCTCTTGTCCTATTAATATCTGTTTCCTCATCCTACTGAAGCCTCATACCTGTCTATCATTGCCTCTCACTGACCAGCCAGCACCTTCTGTGTGTCTCCTCTCTGAACCTTCTTTGATTCTTATCTTACTGAATGTGGAGTCTGGCTCTGAATTTGCTCTCAGGCCTTGACCTCTTAAGTACCTGCTTCTTAAAGCAAGATATGAGTACCCGTTGGGAGATTTAGGGAGGTGGTGTCACAGTGGGGACTGAAATCCCAGGACACTTTACCAACATGTCATATAACTTTAATTGAATAGTAATTAACTTAAAATATGTACATAACTTTTTGTAATGCAATAAATTCAAGCAAAATGTCAGCTCTACCATTTACCAGTTTTGTGACCTTGAGATATTTCTTACCCATGCAATTGCAGTATCTTATTCTGCAAAATATCTCCTAGAAGCAAATAAATGTATGAAGCACTGATCGCACTGCCTGGCACAGAGACTTGCTTAATAAGCACTGAGTTTTCACTTAAAAAAATCCAAGTTACAGAGGAGTAAACTGACATTCAGAGAGAATTATTTGCCCCAAATCAGAACTGACAAATGACAGACCTGAGACTTGAGCATCATGAGGCACCGGATTGGTCTAATTCCCAAATCCACAACCCAGACCCGATCCAAATAAACACTATACTTGAGTGGTAGACACTTTGGGCTATGCCGAAGAACCCCCAAGACTATGATTCACTTCTGTTGCCTTCAAGGGTATGTGGTCAAGAAGATCTGATCTTAATGCCTTGCTTCCTAGGTAAGACCAACCAGTCATTCAAAGAAATGCTCTGTCAATCTGGAGGATTCCTGAACATGGCTTTTGCAAATCTAACCCTTCCAAGCTTTAGCCACATACCCTTTCCTCTTGTCCTTCTTCACCACTACTCTCTTTGTAAGTCCCACCCTGTCCCTTTATATTGCCACCCCCAGTTTCCTTTCTTATTTCTTCCACTAATAAACACCACATCCAGCTTTCCCTCCTGCTGGAGGCTCCTATTCTATTTTTTTCCTGGAACATTCTGGGTGACACCAATTCCTCTGCTTCTCTAGCAAAACTCTGACACTTTCTATTTCACCATGATACTTCCTCTAGGAAGCCTTCTATGATTTCTCCCTGCATCCCCACCACAGACAACACAGAGGCAGGGCAAACTTAGATTTGGTGCCTCTCTATGAGCTTATATACCACTGACTCCCTTAGTTCTTGCATTATATTTGACTACCCGTCTTTAGCCCCAACTAGTTTTTTTTTTTTTTTTTTAAAGATTTTATTTATTTGACAGAGAGAGAGAGAGAGATCACAAGTAGGCAGAGAGGCAGGCAGAGAGGGAGGGGGAAGCAGACTCCCCACTGAGCAGAGAGCCTGATGCGGGGCTCGATCCCAGAACCCTGGGATCATGACCCAAGCCAAAGGCAGAGGCTTTAACCCACTGAGCCACCCAGGCGCCCTCCTCCGCCCCCCAACTAGCTTCTTGAGTCCAGTATTGCATCTTGTTCACTTTGGATTGTAGGCCACTATCAAAATGCCTGACATAGTGGGTGCTCTGCAAATATTTCTCAATAAATGATTTAAATGTAATTACTTTGGCAAGACAGGGTTAAATGTGCAAGAATTTTATTAGGGAGGTGCCAGTGAGAGAAGATGGAGTAATACAGATCATGCTCAGAGAACTCTCAGACCAAGATACAAATCCAACCTCAAGTGAAGGAGAGAGAAGAGGAATTATCCTGAATTAAGGGAGGCTCAGAAAAGAACTGTGCCTCCCAGGAATGGGCCTGCCTTGTCGGCTCTGCTGTGCTCAGTCACTAGCTGGGAGCAGCCCTGGGAAACATGGCCAGGGCAAGAATGCAGGGAAGGGTCTCCAGCACAGCAGCTGGGGCCTCTGTCAGTCACCCTCCCTGAAGGTGTGGGGCACATTTCTGTGGTGGCCACAAATACAAAACTGAGGTTATTATCCACATAGCCACCCTTCCCTTGATTATTCTTTTATTCATTAATATTTACTACATGGATCTCCTATGCCAAGGCTAACATCATAGACAGACATATGGAAGTGAATGAAGAAAATACTTAAAAATCCTTAAAAATTTACATTCTAGCAAGACAGACTCACTACAGCATACTTGTAAGTGTAGGATAGAGGTAACACAGAATTCTATCAGAGCACAGAGGAGGGGTTACCTGTGCCAGATCTGTCTTTCAAGACTTTGGAGTTCTGCAGAAGGCAGATGGGAACAAAGAGCATCTGGGTAGAGGAATAAGTGGAACCTCAATCAGTTTGGGCTCCCTAGAGGTTGAATCATGTGACAATCATAGGCAAGGAAACAATACAAATGGCCAAGGGCAAGATTACAAAAGACCTACTGTGAGCCACACCCTGAGTTAGGGCTGCGGACACAGAGAGGTCACCTTGACCTGAGGCCTCAAGGAATTTAGACTCTAAAGAGAGAAGTTGGGGTGCTCACTAATACAGTATCCCAAAAGTGCAGGAAGCAGTGATACTCCTTAGGAGGGTACTGACCCTGGCCTGAGAGAAAGGGAGGAGAAATCAGGAAGAATTTGCAGAAATAAGCAGTAAAGCCTCAAATTTTATGTTGTTACTTATGTCCCTTTAGGAGAGTTTGAAGGCTGCGATCAAGTCCTCATTTATTGAGAGGAGGAAAAGAAGAGATGCATAGGCCAAGTATCTTTCATGGTGACCCAACCTCATCTAGCAACATTTAAATCATGCTATTCCCAGATTTAAACTCATCACATATAGAAAGATATTCATGCTCCTGATCCTGACCTTCATGGTCATATGTGACCTGCCCCTTGCCCGTCATTCCACCTCATCTCATGCAATTCTCTGCCCCAGCCGTGGTGGACATCCCAATACCTCAGAGTCCTGACTCTAGAATGCTGACCATGGGTGCTGCCTCTCCCAGGAGGCACATCCCCCAAGAACTTTGCAAGGCTAGCTCCCTGGCATTAGGACCTCAGCTTAAATGCAATCTATGACCACACAATGGAATGGTCACCCAGTTTCTTTTCATTGTATCAGCCCAATGTATTTTACCATAACACACATTACTACCTGGTAGCAGATCTTTAAAAAAAAAAAAAAAAAAATTGTGTATTTGATTATTGCCTACTCCCTCCAAATGTAATCACCCTGAAAATCTCATCTGCCTTGTTCACAGGTGTATCTGGAGCATCTCAAATAGCAGGCATCAACATGTATTTATTGAATGAAGGAAGGAATAAATATAAGAAAGAATAAATGGAGAACTTTTCTCATTTCCCAGGCCCTCTGCTTTTCATGCTGTTTCTATGGGCTGCAGGGAGGAGAAAAGCAATCACCAAAGGGCACACGTGCTCCTGAGAAAAAGCTCGCTTTGAAAAATGAAGTGTTCCTTGTCATTAGCTTTCAGTCAAGCATCACATCAGGGGACTTTTGCATCAGGTGCTGTGATTGGACCTCGAGGGGTCTGTGATGCGGACCTGGCCCTCCTGTGAGCTGGAACAGATGGTTCCTTCACACACATCTAAATAAAGCTGTAACGGTGTTGGCCCGCAAACAAAGCGCAGGCGAACCTTCCTTTACAAAAGAGAAGGTGTTCTTGGGCATTCTGTGAAAATCAGTACCAACAATGCCACTAATTTTCATTTTAGACACAGTTCATCTTCTTTCAGAGCATCTTGTCAATGGACCGCCATTTTTTCTAGTCTATTCTAATACTAGCTAGTCCCCAGGATATCTCCCCTCCTGCACCCCCACCAAGATATCTTGCACACTCTCATCAGGGTTATCATCCAGAGCGTCATTCCCATGATGCACTCCTCTCCCTCAATATCTGAGTAATGAGTTGCCTTCGATTATCTGATCAAGATAGAGAATCACACACATGTCTATAATTAGGCTGTACTCTGATTAGCAAGTTGATGGCATAACCACAGCTGATGCCTTACAGCATAAGAAACATCTCAGAGACGGAAGTCTGTGGACTGTTAAGAAAGACTACCAGGAAAACCATAGGGTTTTTCACAGAAAAAAGGAGAAGATAGCAGTACACAAAATTATGATGTATGAAAATAAAATAAGGATGGTTGTTCTCTCTCCCATTCACTCAAGTTGTAGGGATTTGGAAGAATTATTTGCAGTACCCCCCAAGGAACCAAGAACACGGGTGAGGACATGTTAGTATTCTCCAAGTTTGTTTCATTCCCTTTCTTCCTCATGGAGTTGAGAAGCAGGTCTATATTCACCACCATTATGTCCCAATCACCAAGCACAAACAGTAGCACTTAACAAAGTTTCTTGAAATAATAAATAGACCAATAATGAAGGTGATGCTCTAGTGAGGATTCAGAGTTGACAAGAGATCATTAAGGAATAGAACATGGAGGGCGGTTGGGGTAGGAGCAGCTAGGAGATTCCCACTTTTCCCAGGACTGAGCATGCCATGAAGGCCTTCCAGAGATAAGACACAGGGACGCAGAGAATCTTAGGTTTCATATTGCACTAGTTGGAAATGCCCTTTATGTGTTTTTGTTGTTTGTGAGGTTAGGATTTTATGGTTTCTTGATTTATGTTTATATCCCATGGGTGCTACAGAAATAGCATGTGGAGATGAGTGGGCTTTGGACGTGAGGATTAAGACTTTATTTCGTAGCAAATCCCACATTTAGGAAACTTGTGGATAAATACAGACCCATATGTGAGAAAGGATAAAGAGCAACTGCTCTATTTAGTCCCTATTATATGCTGTGCCCTGAAGAATGGGTTATATCCACCAATCTCAGGCAATTCTCAGAGCAAATTGGAGAAGTAGGTTTTTTTTTTTTTTTTTTTTTTTTTTTTGGCTGTTTTTCAACAAAAGAATTTGGATTTCAGAGAAGTAAAATAGCTCTTCCATAAACAGACAGCACATACAGGTGAGATCTGAGACTAGAATCCAGGTTTCCTTATTCCAGAGAAGTACTATTTTCCTTCTCGATGTTATCCCTAAAATAGATTACCAGCAGTGGATTGTAATCTTCCCTTCACACATTACTTATGTAAATCTTTCATGGCTTTTACTTGCCCCAATTTTCTTGTTTCCCAAGGCCCATTCAAGGACACTTGGATACAGGGATCGCAAATACCTGGTGTGCGTGCCATTTTGCCTACCTGTATGACAGATACCACCAGTTACAGAGTTTGAGTATTTCCCATTGCATTCAGATTTTCCCATTTGCATTCAGAGCTCCAAATTCAGTAACAATTAAGAATTTGCACACCTATATAAAATACAATTGCTGCCTTGCATAGATTGCCCTGGGGAGACCATGAGTGCATTAGGAAAGGGATCAGATTGGAACTTAGAAAGCCTACACTTCATCATACCACTCCTGACTTTGGACGAGCCATTCAATTTTCTCTGAATCCCAATTTCCCCATTTTTAAAAGGAAAGTTTTAGGCTAAATTAACTCTACATTCTCTTTCCCACTAAAATTGTGGAGGTGACAGAGGTACTTACAATAATTTACTAGTCTTATACTGTATCAAAAGTCTAGCTAACCTGATAAATTAATTACTGCCAAGGTTTTAACAAGTCCCTTTATTCTATGTGTTCATCCCATTATGTAATGGTCTTAGATTTCAAAAAATTTTCACAGATAAAATGCTTGAACCCAAAAGATGGACTCTGATGGGGGAATTTCACAATTTATGGAGAGTGATGCTCTGGAGCAAGGGCACAGGGCTCTTTTCTCTCTTCTTTCGAACAAATTACTGAGAAGAAGGAGGGTTTCAGGAATTGGGACATGGGGTGCAGATTCCAGTTCCTTATCATGTTTCATACTGTAAGCAAGGATGAAATGGATTCTGTTGACATTAATGGACAGAGTTTTAGCTCTAATAATCTCCTCTTAATCCAAGACTAAGGTGACTTTATACACAGATAAGGAGGTAAGGATAGAGATCACTTAAGGAGGGCCCTATGAGCAGAAATAAATAGTATCAGCGGGGCCTTGCCCACTTGTAAGTCCAAGCCCAGGATTAGCATTTATTTCCCCTTTTAGAGTCCTCAACTGCAGCCTGGGCTACTTCCAGACCTGCATGTCCAATAGAGCAGCCAGTGGACACATGTGGCCCTTTAAATTTAATGAAAACATAAAAAAAAAATTAAAAAATAAATTAAAACTTACAATTAAAAATTCAGCTCCCCAATTACTCTAGCTATATTGCAAGCGCTCAATAGCCAGTGGCTAGTGTCCATCTTATTGGATGGCACAGATAAAAATTTCATCAGTACAGAAAGCTCTGTTGGGCAGTGTGGTTCTACATAAAGACGTATTTGTGATACTCCGGAACATGAAAACTCTGAGGATGCTCTTTGTGTTGGTGATACAAGAGGTTTTCTTCCCCTCTAAGCTCTTGTTCTTCAGTGCTAGCTAAGCACTATCTGGGGTGTATAGTAGGGAGGCATTTTTCATAGTTGTTGTTCCATTTCACCTTGCTCATTTTCACATAACAGTATACAGAGAGACGTAAGAAGCCCTAAATATTTCACTTTATATCAACCTTAAAAATGAGGCCTTATAGTGATTATATAGTCCTGAATGAAGATTAGAGTTTTGTTTCAAATACCATTATTTCTATCAATTATCAATAAACGCCCTTAAGCTTACAAAACATTTTAAGTGAACTCATTATCCAAAGTCTTTAGGGTGCCAACAGAGTCACATTTCCCACTAAACTAGTTATAAGTTTATCTCATTTCTCTAGGAATGTTTTGATTGAGAAACACATTTCCTTTCCCTGCCAGGTTTTCTACTGGTGAAACACTACGGCCACATGAGCCTCCCATCCAAATCTCATTTATATTTCTACCCTGGGCCATTTCTCACTCCATTGAGCTCATTCAGAACGGTCTCCCATTTTTCAGGAAAAGTTGTTAATAATGATACCAGGAATTGGTTTTGGCAAACATATTTTGGGTACCATACTTGATCAATAGAATCAAAGATTCCTTTACTGTTTCTTTTCCTTTTCTCTATGCACATTACAGAAGAGAACAAAAATTACAGTACTGTTACTCATAAAATGTCTTACTGGGGATGCCTGGGTGGCTCAGTTGGTTAAGCAGCTGCCTTGAGCTCGGTCATGATCCCAAGCTCCTGGGATGGAGTCCCACATTGGGCTCCTTGCTTGGCAGGGAGCCTGCTTCTCCCTCTGTCTGCCTCTCCCCCTGCTTGTGCGTGCTCTTTCTCTCTCTGACAAATAAATAAAAATCTTTAAATAAGAATAAAAAATGTCTTACTGGCAGATCAGCCTCCTAGTTTTCTCTATACAGTCTTCACCTACCTACCCACCTACCTACCTAATATGGGTGTTTGTAAGATCCCACATAAGTCCCAAGAAATGGCTAAAAGTGACCCAAATTCAAAAGTAGTCCTGAATTTTATATGGTATCAGCTATAATACAAGTTCCAGACACAATGTGAGGTTCTAGATGGTACAATCCTTTGTGCCCATTAACTGCTCAGATTTCAAGAATTTCCTATTCGCTAGTGAATTTCTACACCTCATCACCAGTATCAACACAGGAGGGAAGTGGGGTGAACTGTAGCAATGATTTTCAATTTACTTGAGGGACAGGCTAGCATAGTCATTAAGAGCTTGGACTTCTGGCCTTCAAATTCCAGTCTTGTTCATACATAATGTATGATCTTGAAGGAATTTCTTAAACTCCTTTTCCACAGTTCCCTCATCAGTTAATGGCAATGATATCAGTACTATTTACCACATTGGGTTATGAAGATTAAATGAGTTAATACAAAAACTACTTAGAAAAGTTCCTGGTACTTGGTAAATCATCAACATTATTAGCTATTATTATATCACTCAGAACCTGAGGATTCCAGGAAAGAACCTCAGGGAGCTAGGGGAAGATTAGTTGATTCATATCCCCCAACATTTAAATTATTCCACAACTGCAAGATAATGGAAAAATTCTGACATTAGAATAGACTGAACTAGTATAGATTTTCCACAGTGAAAATTGTAAGTACTGGAAAAAAAAAATATATATATATATATATATTTAAAGATTATATTTATTTATTTGGGGGTGGGGAGGGGGAGGGAGGGGGAGGGAGACAGAGAGAGAGGGAGAGAGAACAAGAGCAGGCAGAGGGAGCAGACTCCCCACTGAGCAGGGAGCCTGACTCCACTCTCTGGAGCCCAGGGCTGGGATCATGACATGAGTCAAAAGTAGAAACTTAATCAACTGAGCCACTCAGGTACCCCACAAATAATGTTTTTAAAGATTAAGCAGAATTTTAGTAGGGGGAGTGCGGGATTGGGGGGATGAGGGAAAAAAGACAGAGAAATACTTAGTGGGCAAATATAAAGAAGTAACTTAAAGCCAATGTAGTAAACAAGAAAGGCCAATTTCCCTAGGGTGGTGTTGAATATGCAGATGCAGTTCCTAAAGACTGGCAATCAAGATTTACCTTCCATTTGAAAAAGGAGTAACTTTGCAAAGTTTCAAAATGTGGTACAAAGTAAACTGGGACATTCCATAAAAATAAAGCCTGCATATATCTTTTCTTTATTATTGAAAGGGGATCAAGAGTAGTCCACCTACCATAGTCTAAGAATCCGGAAGAAATTTTCTAAGGTTCTAAATGGGTAGAGGAAATCTGTAATTAATAAAAATTCCAGATCAAGGTCTTATGTGGATGTGGAGTCTAAATTCACATTGTCCATATCACATTGGAATCTCAACATCAGAAAAACCAAACCAAAACCAAAATCTAGCTGCGGATCAGTAAACCCTCGGATCCTTACTCAAATGTAAAACCACTTTATAAAAACACTATGACAACAAAGGTACACAAGCTTTCATGGTACATGAGCTTTCAGCAACATTTTGCTGAAGATAAGCTCAAATAACAAAGGAAACTACACGTATATTCTTCTGAAGGGAGAGTAAGAAAACAAAAACTAAGAGAATTAGAATACCATGAACATGAGATAATAGAAAAATCTGGGGATGACTATAAAATAAGCATAATTAAAATGAACTGAGGTAACAATAGAAACAAATTAATAGGTTCTATAGAAGAAAACCTGAGGGGCACCCGGGTGGCTCAGTCGGTTAACTGTCTGCCTTCGGCTCAGGTCATGGTCTCAGGATTCTGGGATAGAGCTCTGCTCATCGGGGAGTCTGCTTTTCGCTCTCCCTCTGCCTTCCCCACCCCCTCCAACCACCATGCTCTTCCACCGTGCTCTCAAATAAATAATAAAATCTTAAAAAGAAAGAAAGAAAAATTGATCAGAGAAGTCAAGCTCAAAAAAAAAAAAAAAAAATCCAGTCACAAAATTACGAAAGCAATATACAGAAAATTATAAGTTCAAAAAAAAAATTTTAGTGGGGGGAGGGCTGGGGGTGAGGAGAGAGAGATTGAGAATCCCAAGCAAGCTCCATACCCAGCCAGGAGCCGGGCATGGTGCTCAATCTCACAATCCTGAGGATCATGACCTAAGCCAAAACCAAGAGTCAGATACTTAACCAACTAAGCCACCCAGGTGCCACTAAACTTGTTGAAAATTTAAAAAATTATTTCAAAAAATAAAAAAATAAAAAAAAAATTATTTCAACCTGGAAATATAAAGAATAAGTTTTAGCATGTGAGCTGCTTTAAGCCTGTTTTCCTCTCCACTGGTAACAACGTTCCATGCACATATGTCTATATATGTGTACACACGTATGTATATATGTATACACACATATGTGAAGTAGCTTTAGAAGTAGTTTTATAATTAAAGTATTATCTACACTGAAAAACTTCTAACAGCGGTTGATACATCTTCTGATATTTGCTCATACATTTTGGTCATTTGTCTAAAAGCTTACATAACTTATTTGGATTTTCTTGTATCAATAAGTCATTTCCTCCTCTTAGTATGACAAACAATACTGCAAAGACTATATCTGTGTATATTTTTTGTATGCTTGGTAGCGGTGAGAATACTGGAAATAGAAATAATTCTGTCAAAACCTATATATATTTAAATTTTTGGTAAAAATTTACAAATCAGAATAAAAAAAAAAGGCGCTCAGCCTACTTAAAGAAGGTCTAATCATACTGGTCTTACATTGCTGGATCCTGAAAGAGCTTTTGCTTAATAAAATAAGTAAAAATTCTGGGGCTCCAAGTAGCTTGAAAAGGTACCAAATCAATTGAATTTAAGGTATCTTCCAACTTTGACAGAGTGGACATAGTTGAAGAATGGGGTCAGAAACTCCCTCTTCGCTTTGCAGCTCTCTATAAGTATCTGCGGTTGAAAAACCACAAAGGTGCTTTTTAGCATCTACCGCTTATTCCATTTGCCTCCTATCTTTGAGCTTTGCTACCACCTCCTGTGCTCAGCTCAGTAAGCTCCAAAGGGCTTGCTCTCCCCTCATAACCAGCAATACACTTTGAGTCTTGCACCTGCATCTCCTTTTCTGGACACTGGAGACTCCTGCTTGGCCATTGTGTGTGGCTTCAAACCTGTTAAAGCCAGCCAATATCCCTCTAAGGAGCAGTTCATCTGAGAGTGATTCAGAAACCAATAAAAATGGCAAATCACTTTATGGAAATCAGTTTTTAATTATTCATTGGCAATTTGACTGCAATCCGGCAGGTGTCCTGATAGGATGAGGATGACCTGATAAGTGGATTTTTTTTTTCTCCGTAAAACACGTTCAATCTACACATCTCTCCTGAAATCCACCTGAAATTTTCCAACTTGAAGAGGCCACGGGGAAGAACCAGTCCATTGCCTCCAGAATGAGTAATCTCAGTAAAGATATCATCATTCATTTATTGAATAATTCTTATCCTATGCTAATGAATTGTTTATGGAAGAGACAAGAAAAAGGAATGATTTAAAGAGAAACAACATGAAATAATCTGATGTAAGGTGATATTTTTCAACTTTCCTCTTCCACCCATATCCTACAAACAAGGCACGCAGTGTGGTATTATGGGAAAAAAAATTAATTTTGAATGGATAGACCTGGGTTTGAACTAAAATGCCCCCAGTCATTGGCTGAATAACCCCAACAAATCAATTAACCTCTCTGAGCCTCTATTTCCTCATATGCAAATATGAGGGCATTAAAACCTTGAATGAAGAATGAAAATATAATGTGCGTGCCTGGAAAATTGTCGTTTTTTATAAATGAGAGTGGATATGATCATTATGCAGCAAACTGTTCTTTGAAGTGTCTTGGAAGGCTAATCTCTAGCTGGCTGGGGCCTGAGGGCATATGAGAGTTTACAAACTGTCTACAGGCCCATTTACATCTGATTTCATCTGGGAGGTTGGGAGTGCTGAATTCAGATACTACTCAGTCACCTTTTCAACCTCCCCCTAGTAGCAAAAAGGCCTCTTAAATGAATGGCCTATAGATTCAAGCTTTGGAGATAGAATGGAGCCTCACCCACTCCCTTTTATTTTATCATTAGGACCATGGCCATGAATAGAATGAAATAGGACACAGAAGAAATTTTTCCTAAGCTCTGAATTGTTCTTCAAAGATAACAGTAGCATCCTTGGATCTTATACTTGGTAAAGATCTGATTATTACTAATTGTTAAGTGTCCACACATGAGAAGATAAAGACAGGCATTCCTAACCTAACCCCTCGCTTAATATGTTGGTTTCAATTTATTCTCTAATTAAACTCTTCAAGACCCACTAGCAAAAATCCAGTTCACTCCTGTGATGCTTTCCCCTCTCCTATCATGCCCTTTTCTTCCTTCCATCCTCTCAGTGCTCCTGGTTCTTTTTCATAGAGTGAAAATTGTTTTGTGAAAATCTAAAAGGGGACAGAACAGAAAAACTAGTTTGGTCATTTTAGTATATGAAACATTTCACACTTATTTTTGTTCATGATCTAACTCCTTCTTACCTCTCTAGCCCAATCTTTCACTGTTATTTTACTCAGGCCATTTGCTTTGTGAGGATAGAAAGGGTCCCTGATCTATCAAGTTACATTATTATGGATCTCTCCCAAGCTCTGGAGAGCAGACATGCAATAAACCCCATTCCAGGTTCCCTGAATCTCACCCATGCTTAGTTCAGTGCTAAGTGCAAAGTCTAAAGAGGGAAGGCATCTACGTGAGGACCAGAAATCTGAGAGGAGAAAAGGCAACATCTATCCCTGAGACAGGGAGAACCTATGAGGACTATGCAGTTTTGTAAGGCAGATGCTCCTGCATACCCCACATGGGGGATAAGGACTGGGACTGAGAATAGGTGCTTTCTTGTGACTCTTGGCATATCTGGAACCTATTCCCTCTTTTCCTCGGAGAAAATAAAGGGGTCTGAAATTTTCATAGATAAGACAGAGAGGGAGGCTAGTCTGTTTCTATTAGGAGACAATAAGACAGAAGAAATGATAAGAAAGACAGAGAAAAGCAGGCAGAGAAAGAAAAAAGGAGAAAGCCAGAGAGAAAAGAAAATGGTAACTTGGGAGAGGGAGATGCAGAAAGAAATAGAATGAGAGAGGGAGAGAGGAATCATGAGAGGTAGATAGAATAAAAAAAAAAAAAGCAAAAACAATTATTTAGATTCTTGGGACAGATGGTAAGTGCTTCAGCAAAGGATCAAGGAAAATAATACTGTGTCAAAGTCAACATCAGATTAAGTTAGAAAATTTGGGAGGAAATCATGGTAAAATTAAGTCTAATAGAATAGAAAGAGGAGTGCAAGAAGGGAAGGCACTAGACAGCTGGGGACTGAGGCAGAGAGCACAATGAGGGATTGAGGGGGGAGAAAAAAAAAAAGTCAAATTTAAGCCCTGGAGGGTTCTGGGGTTTGTTGACGGACAGCATGGGGTTAAGAGGAAGGAGACTGGAACTTTGATGTCAAGTGCTCTAATTCGTGACCAGTTTGACCTGAGCAAGTTGAGTCAACACTAGGGACCTCTGTGTTTTTATCTGTGAAATATGATGGATGGTCTAAGTAGACAGTGAGGTCCCGCCTAACTCGGAGATGGTTTTGAAATCTCAAAGCTGAGACCAATGATCCAAGATGGATGGAAACTCAGGATGACCTTGCAGATGGCATGATAAGCTGAGCTGTGACAAGAGCCCTAGTGTGTATGACAGTGAGGTAGTGGAAAGAATGGTAGACTCACCAGTTTGGTCTCTGCCAGAAACTGTGCAGCCTTGGGCTCTGTTTCCTATGTGCATGATACATATGGATTTGCGTGTTTAGTGTTGGGAACTGGGAGATGGATGGATTGGACCAATTCCTAAGTAGCCTACTCCAAAGCACGCCAGGGACAAAGCAGCCGGGCACTGTAGAGAACCAGGAACGGCGTACCTTGCCTTAAGGGGGGGAATGGCTGGCACTTGACTTCAACTAATTATACAAGTAGGTATGAAAGTCAAGCATTACCAGATCTTCTAATGTTTTCAACAAAAGTCTGAATTTCTGGTATATGCAAAATGTAATGGTCAAACAAAACCTTAGGGAGGATTTCAGCCTAACAAAATCACCAGCTTGCAGCATGTAACACCTGAAATAAATGCTCTTTTAAAAGGGCTATTCATAACACAATAAAAATAATCATAAAACCTCTACTCATTTAAAAATAAATAAATAAATAAAAGGGCGGTTCCAGGTACTCCAATTCTATGATTCCGTAACAAACGGAATAGAGAGTTCTTAGATATGAAAATCAAGGGTAAGTTACAGAGGGAGTAGATCAGGAAAGATGCTTAACGCCACTTTCTATTCTTTGCTTTTGTTCCCATGATTAATTGGTTTAATCCTCCCATTTCAGTCCAAGGCTACCAGAAGCAGTGCTTCTTCCATGCTACTCACGTCTCCTTATGTTCTCTACTATCCTTGTCTCTGTCCTTTCCCTCTGACAGCCTCTCCTTCTCCATTTTAAAATACATCCCTGTTTCTCATTCCTGGTCTTTTTTCTCTTTGCTGCCTCCGTCCCCCTGCTCCTGCCCTCGCTCCCCATGACTCAGAGCCCTGGGGTAGCACCAGCTCTAGTGTCTGAAGGCAAGTGAAATTCTGCTATATGGGAAGTTAAAAGTATTTCTGTGGTGGGATATTTAATCATTTGAATCCCTGATAGGGATAGTTCTTCTTATGTCTTCCAGCAATAAATCCAGGCTGTATCTAATCTCTGATCTTAGCGAGAAGAGAATTAACCAGCTGAGAGTGTGACTGGAAATGAAACCCACAGAGAAGGGAGTGAAAATAGACCACTTTATCTATGTGTGCGCACAGCATAGTAACATGGAATCTGTGAGCAAGGGAAAAAAGCACTATTCTTGAGCACTCTTCCTCATCAATCTACAGCACCTCTTAAAATGCTTGAGTTTTCCCTTCTTCTAAAATCCTATTTTGCCCCTCCATCATCCTTCCTGCACCTGTAAGAAACCCCCTGATTATCACGTTGTACTTACTTAGATGGCCTTAGTCATTTCTTTGTTTTGGCTTTCTATTTTCTCTCTCAAAAGGTACTGTTTTTGTTTCCCGCCAGATCATAAACAGTATCTGTCTCACTCAACACTGTATCTTCTTTGTTTATTGTGTGTCTGGCAGGAAGTGGGTACTTACCAGTCTGCATGAAATCTCTCTCTCTCTCTCACACACACACACACACACACACATACACACTACACTACACTGATGTTCTTCTCACCTGACTTTGAGTGGTGTTTATAGTCTCCCAGGATCAAACAGGACTTCCACTGAAAATGCCCTATCTACCGTAACTGGCTCATCTCTACTGGAATCTTAAAGGGTAGAGACTAACACCCTCATTTCCTCTGCTGCACCTAACAGTCCTTCATTCACTGTAAAGACTCAGTTTTAAACCAAATTTCTTGGGAGTAAAATGACTTGAATTCTTACAAAGGTTGTGCTTCTTCTCATCAACATGAACTTGGCTAACATACTAGAACTGTCTGAGACAGTTTTCCCACCACGAAGATGAAGACTTCATGATCTCTCA